>CANSNZ010000968.1:1200000-1800000 GCA_947646795.1 Beta lomatogona
TTCCGAATGGGAACTGTAATTTGCACTGCTAACAAGGGTATTCTCGTCCCTTCAGTGATTATGGGCCTAGCAAGGCTATGAGCTATTATGTGAGGCTTAGTTCCCGGTGAGGGTATTTTCGCCTTGTTACATGTCATTGGGCCATATTTTGGGCCCAAACACTAGCCTTGCCTCATTCCATATAGATTGGGCAGCTAGAGACCCAATGAGGTTGGAAATCACCCTAGAGTGAAGTTATGAAACAAGCATATGAAAAAAAATGATGAGCGAAAGAGAGCTTAGGGAGGGAAAGGAATTCCGATTTTTGCTTTTTTTGGCATTGCATGATGACCTTTTATAAAAAATTAATATAAATTCACAATTCACCACCATCTTTCATTCGCTATCAACTAAGCCATAAAAGTTTAGGGTAACACCACACAGGTAATACATTTATAATTCCGATTTAATTAACATGCGACTACATACAGATTTATGTCACTGTTCTTTTTAACTTATTTTTGTTTATCTCAACTTATTTAAAACTTCTTAGTTCGAATTAGAATTTATCTAAACTTATTTGACCTTATTTTGTAATAGGGGTAGACTGCAAAAAGTTCACAGTCCAACCAATGGAATCCGAATTCGTCGGACTGGATTGGACTGAAATTTTTTTAGACTGAACTCGAACTCAAATTTTCGAGTCCAAATATTTTCGGACTGCATTTGGACTCACCCCTTTGGAGTCCAATCTAGTCCAAAAACGTTTTAGCATATAAAATTTCTTTGATATTATTTTTGAAGTTTTGAACTTTTCAACTTTCTCATTCTAAATTTTTTTAGCTGGCCCTAGAATTTTCACTTACCCTCCAAAATTGCAAAGTGAAAAGTAGAAGACTTGGAATTTTGTGAAGGCATTCTAATTATTATTTTGGGTTGGCTCTTGTATTTGCAATTTGCATTTTATAGACTTTTAAAATATATATAACTTAATTTTTGGAATGGATGTAATAATTTCAATTTTACAAATTACAATCATGAGGAACATTGTGAACGTAAATCGGAAATAAAAAAATATATTATATCATAATCAAACTGGACTAGCTTCGAACTTAAGAAAAAAGTATTGGACTGAACTGGACTCGAAAAAATTTTGGATCGAATTTAAACTTAATTTTTCGAATCCAAAAAACTTTGGATTGGATTTATATTTGGCAAAGTCCAATCCAATTATACCCCTATTTTGTGAATGCGTTAGACCTTATTTTGTGAGTCATACCTTATTTTGTGAGTCGTGCCTTCTTTTTGTTGAACTAAACTAATCTAAACTTATTAGATATTACTTGAACTTATCTTAACTTATTTTTATCTTATAAAGACTGAAAAAAAGTTAGCAACACAACAGAGCCATTATGGCCCTGTTCTTTTGAACTTATTTTCAGTTAATTTCAGTTCAGTTAATTTAATTTCAGTTTATTTCAGTTAATTTCAGTTCAGTTAATTTAATTTCAGTTAATTTAATTTAATTTCAGTTAATTTAATTTCAGTTCAGTTAATTTAATTTCAGTTTAGTTCAGTTAATTTCAGTAAATTTCAGTTTAGTTCATCTTCTGTAATGTTTTAATTATTATTTTTTAATTTATTATGATTATGATTATTATTAGGCAAAATTTCAAAAAACTACCTTTTATAACTAACTTTTTTCAAAAAACTACCTTTTATAAATTTTCTTTCGAAAAACTACCTTATATAACAAATTCATTTCAATATACTACCATTTTACGTTTATATTTAATAATAATCGATAAATGACAATCGTCGTAGGTGTTGCTGTCGGTGGGGTAGTAAGAAAAGTTGAAAGAAACGAGAGGAGAAGAAAGAAAAGTAATTTATGGTGACTCAATTATTAGTGATTAAACCCCATTAATGGTAAAATGGTAGTATATTGAAAGGAAACTTGTTATATAAGGTAGTTTTTTGAAAGAAAATTTTTAAAAGGTAGTTTTTTGAAAAAAGTTGATTATAAAAGGTAGTTTTATGAAAATTTTCCTTATTATTATTATTATTATTACTATTTATGATAATAATAATATTATTATTTAATATTTATAATGATTATTATTATTATTATTATTTAATATTTATTATTATTATTATTATTTATTAAGATTATTATTATTATTATTATTATTATTATTATTATTTTATATTTATTATTATTATTATTTAATATTATTATTTATTATTATTATTATTTTATTATTATTTATTTATTTATATATTATATTATTATTATTTATTATTATTATTATTATTTTTATTATTTATTATTTGTTATTTATTATTTATTATTATCATTTATTATTTATTTATTATTATTATTATTATGCATTATGCATTATTTTTATTTATTATTATTATAATAATTATTTGATATTATTATTATCATTATTATTATTATTTATTAATTATTTATTATTATTAGTATTTTTTTATTTAGTATTATTATAATTATTATTATATTTACTATTATTATTATCATTATTTATTCACTATTTGTTATTTATTATTTATTATTTATTATTATTATTATTATTTATTATTATTATTATTATTATTATTATTATTATTATTATTATTATTATTTATTGTTATTATCTATTATTTATTATTTATTATTTATTATTATTTATTTTTATTATTATTTATAATCTATTTATTATTATAATTTATTATTATTGTTTTTATTATTATTATTATTATTATTATTATTACTCCCTCCGGTTCCGAAATATCTTCCTTGTTACTGTTACTACAAATACCAAGGAGGATCAATTTGTGTGGGGTCTTGGGTGGGTAAAGTAGGAGAGAGAGAGAGGGTTAAGGAAAATAAACAAATAAAAAGGTGTAAAGTAGGAGAGAGAAAGGGAGTAAAATTGATTTAATAGTGTAATGGTGGACCATATGATAGTGACATGAGAGGGTAAGAAGGGGAAAAAATTTGCCAAATAAGGAATAAAGTAAAAGAGGGAAGATCTTTTGGAAACGCACTAAAACGGAAAGAGGGAAGATCTTTAGGAACCGGAGGGAGTATTATTATTATTATTATTTATTATTCTTATTGTTTTTATTATTATTATTATTTATTATTATTATTGTTTTTAATATTATTATTATTATTTATTATTATTGTTATTATTATTATTATTATTATTATTATTATTATTATTATTATTAATATAAAGTTGAACTTACCTGAACTTAAATTAAATAATAAATAATAATAATAAATAATAACAATAATAATCTCTATTATATAAGGCAACTAAGGGGGGACACCAAAATATAGAAACCCCTATTTTACCCTCACTAAATATTGAAAATTACAACAAATCTTTTTTTTAAAAAACACGGCAAAAAAAAAAAACTGTAATTCATCCCACATCAACACCACTCCAACTCCCCAGAGCAGTTAGCCAAATTCTGCGCAGCTTCCTTAAATCTTCCGCTTCTCCCTTCTTCCTCTACTCCCATTCATCCTCTGCATATTATCCCATTCCTTACCTGCAAAATTCAGTATACCAGAATTCATTATATACCAGAATTCATTATACCAATATTAGGTAAATACATAATTCATAAAATTTGTTGTGTTGTTCATAATTCATAAAATTTGTTGTGTTGTTTATAATTAATTTTTGGTTTGATTTCATAAGCACTACAACCACGTAAATAACAAGCGGAGAACAAAGAGCAGCCTCAATTACTACGCGCGATCTCAATTTCAACTTCCTAGGGCAATCTCAAGTTAACAAGAGGAGAACAAAAGAACAGCCTCAAGGTATTTCTTTTACACATAGCAATTGAGCAACATTCAGAATTAAGTCATTCTATTTGATTGTGTTATAATTTTAGGATACAATACTATAATTTTGATAATACCATTCTTTCCATATAATAATTCGTGTTTTTTTTCATATAACTCGAGTGTTTTTCTTTTCATCATACTAGCTCGAGTGATTAGAATGAAAACACTAACCATTATAAAACCACTTCGCAATTATAAAACCACTATAAAGCACCTTGCCATTATAAAACCATGGTAAATCAACTAAAGCACTTGTCATTAAAAAACCATTGTAATTTGTGAAGATTAATTTTTCATATAGAAAAGATAATTCGTAAAAGAAAAATTGAACATTTTTTAAGAAAGAAAAGTTTCTTCTTCCATTCTGAAGAAATAATAATTCAAAAATAAAACTGAACAATTCGAAAATAATTGTAATTTTTTAAGATTAATTTTTCATGTAGAAATAATAATTCGAAAATAAAACTGAACACTTTGAAGAAAGAAAAGTTTCTTCTGCCATTTTGAAGAAATGATAATTCGAAAATAAAACTGAACAATTCGAAAATTATACTAGCATGCAAACAAGCAAGTTAAGAGATTTCAAACTCACCTCCTTAATTGCAATCAGAATTCTCCACTTCTTCTTCCATTTTTCCTTCCTCCTCCTTCAATTATCTCAGTTCTTCTCCAAAAATCAATTTATTTCTCCAATAATTCTTCCTCCACCTTCAATTACTACAGTTCGACGGTGGTGGCGTGGTGATAGACGGGATTACAGGGGAGGTTTATAGACTGAAAGAGAGAGAGGGGCGGGGTGGCTTGGTGTTAGACGGGATTACCGACTCGGCGGTGACTCGCAGCTTCAAACGCTTCAACGACCTCGCGTTAATCACCGTTGATGATAACAAACAGATAAAGCTTAGATCTAGAGTTAGGTAGTTTTATATCTTAGAGAGAAAAAATAAGGAGAGAGGAAGAAAATATAAATAGAAGATCAGCAAATCTAGACCCCACTGATCTTTTCCACGGTGCATCTCACCAATATATTGGTGAAATGAGCTACTAAATGGACTTTATTATTTAGGGATCTAGACCACTTGGGTCCAATTGTACATTTTTAAATCTTTTTTCACTTTCATTTTTATGAGATTCATGTTCAACATTAAGCAAAAGAACAAAACATAAGAATCATCAATTTCATTTTAGAGTTAATGTTTATTTATAAACTTTGTAATAAATATTTTCCAATAAATATCAAAACTATTATTTCGATTACCTTAAAAGCTATTCTTTTGTAATGTTTGTGGCTCCTTTGTTAAAAGACGTTATTTTATGTTTATAGTGTACTTTGGTGCAACGTTGTTGCATTATTGATACTTTTTTCAATACAATAGGGATGATATTATATTTTAGTTTGCGATATTTGTGCTCAAATCCAACTTCATCTTCAAGTTTAATTCCAATAACGATTTTCACAGGCATATACATAAAACTTAGAACTTATATAGAAAGAGCTAGATGTAAGTATGCAATAATTTAACTTTAAAAATGACTTCGCACGCATAGCGTGCATATAAGGCTAGTAATAATAAATAATAACAATAATAATAATAATAAATAATAATAATAATAATAATAATAATAATAATAATCAATAATAATAATAATAATAATAATAATAATAATAATAATAATAATAAGTATTGATAATATTATGTTAATACTTATTGATTATTATCGATAATTATTATTTTAGAAAATTAAATATACAATTCAGTTCAGTTTCTCTGATTTCAGTTAATTTCAGTTAATTTAATTTAATTTCAGTTCAGTTAATTTAATTTCATTTCAGTTCAATTAATTTCAGTTCAGTTAATTTAATTTCAGTTTAGTTAATTTAATTTCAGTTTAGTTCAGTTAATTTAATTTAATTTAATTTCAGTCAAAATAAATTCAAAAGAACGGGGCCTATGTAAGCTACTGAAATCCTTAATAAGACTACAACGCTGCATCACATTACCAAAGTCTAGAGAAACTTTATTCAAGCGAACAATAGACACAGAGCCCATGTTCCCTGCCAGTAGTGTCTAGGAAACATTCTCACACAACATTCATAAGTCTTAACATAAAAACAGCACATCAATCAGAGCATAGTCTAAAATAGTAGTACCACCTTCCACAAAGGAACTTCACGATAGCAAGGCCTACAACAGGCTTCATGAGAACCCCGAAATGATAGACCTATGCGGAACGCCTTCAACCAACGACATAGAGAATTCATCGCAGCAAAAGTGTTCTTCTTGATACAGATATTGAGCACCAGTTCAATTCTCCACCTGATAATAAAATAAAGGAAAAATTAACAAGAATAAGCCAACCTTTGGGCGGTCTGCTCAAAATAAGTCAGACTTTGGATTAATCTAGAATAAGCAAAACTTATGAGGGTATTACCCTTTATTGGGTTCAACAGGTAAACAACCTGTTACTATAGGTCACCTGTCCACGTGTCTTATGTTGATTGGTTTAGAATTTCAATTTTCATTTTATTTATATTTTAAACAATAATTAAAAAAATAAACTAAAACCAATTTAGCCTTTCCCTTTGAACTTACCACCCAAAACCCCTCCCCCAGTCCCCACCCTCTCCCCCCACCCTTGCGAATACCCCCTCCCCGCAAAGTGCAAACACCCCCTCCGTCCCCGCCCCTCCCCCGGTCCCCACCCTCTCTCCCACCCCCCACGAATACCCCCCTCCCCACCCCCGCAAACGCCCCTCCGCCCCTCCCCCGCCCTCTCCTCTTCCTGCGACCACCCCCCACCCCCTTCGAACACCTCCCCTACCCCCTTTGCTCGCGACCACGGTGGAGCCGCTTCTCCCTATCGCCACGGCCACCAACTCAACCACCGAGATTACCAAATTTTCTCCAATATTTGTTTATAATTTACCCAAATTCCCACCAAATACACACTATTGCCAACTTACCCTCCTCCCTCTTCTTCTCCTCTTCATTTCTCTCCTAGAATCTCAAAATACTCTCCTCCCCACCACCACTACTTTCAAGGTTTTCAATCTCTTGCACATAATCAAAATTTTAATTTGAGAAACTGGGTTTTTCATCCGAGTTGCACTGAAGTGGGGTTCGTGATTGTGTAATGTGCAGCAATTTATGGAGAATTTGTGTGAATGTAAAATCGAGAATTGAGGGAAAAAGAGGAGAGAGACTGAGGGCGAAAGCGAAGCACAGGAGAGAAATGTGACGAATGGGCTGAAAAAAATGGGGGTTCCAGCAAAAGTGAAGCTTGAAATATTTGTTCTTCTTTATCTGGTTTTCTCGACAATGGTGGTGGTGGCTCATGAAGGATGGAGAAAGAGGTGGAAATGATGGGTGGTGGTGGTGGTGGTGCTGAGTATTTCCGACGAAATTTTTGTGTTAGTGGGTGGTAGTGGGGGTTTTCGGGTCGGTTTTAGTGGGGGGTGGTGGAGCTAGGGTGGGGCAGGGGTGGTGGTTGGTGGGGATGAGAGAATGTGAGAGGAGGAAGCATGTTTTGGAGGAGAGAGAAGTCAAAGGGAAAAAAAATTACAAAAATTACCAATTGTTCAAGTTACTATAAAAGCCAAGACCCCCACAAGCTTTGCTTATTCCAGATTAATCAAAAGTCTGACTTATTTTAAGAAGACAAGCCAAAGGTTGGCTTATTCTTGTCAATTTTTCCTAAAATAAAAAATAAAAGGGAAACCCACACAGAACAAATATGAGAAAGCTATAATCTCCAGGTTCCTAAATCTCTAGTAAAACTCAGAATCATAGAAAAGATCCACTACCAACCTGACAGAAAATTTATGGCAGCAGAACGCTTGAAATTCAGCTTACTCAGTTTCCATCACAGGCTGGAAGTAGCTTATCAGCACCACCTGCATTTCCACCTGGAACAAATTGCTGTTTGGGCGTTAGTTGACCAGTAAGCTCAACAAGATCCACATGGTAAGTTCTTACACGACTACAGCACACCTGTTGTCCAAAGACAGTCAGAAAATCAAACCTCATTTGGTAATTTTGACACATGGCAGCATGTTGACCCAGCAGCGGCTGCCAAACTGACCCCGACAGCTCGTTCACCAGTGCAGGGGAAGGATGCCTTCCCCACCACTGGTAATGGATGAATGGAGGTTAATTGCTAGTCCGAATCCTCATAAACTTCACCATCATCAGAGTAGTCATCAAAGGATCGCATGTCCAATTGGTAACGAAGGATCCCGCCTATCCCACCAAAGCCACGGCAGAATTGTGACCCTTCTTGTGA
This sequence comes from Beta lomatogona, assembly GCA_947646795.1. Classification (NCBI taxonomy): domain Eukaryota; kingdom Viridiplantae; phylum Streptophyta; class Magnoliopsida; order Caryophyllales; family Amaranthaceae; genus Beta; species Beta lomatogona. The sequence continues at coordinate 1,208,132 of CANSNZ010000968.1, forward strand.
TTTATTGGTTACAAATTCTAGAGAGCAACCAAACTGCTTATACTCATTAGCAAACCACTCCAATAATGGCATCTGATCCTGAACCTCCAGATCTGCCCCAGTTTCCGAGTCCCGGAAGTTGCTCTGATGGGCCTCCTGCTCTTTGTTAAAATGTTTAACTATAACCTCCCCACTGGCACTATTTTTCAGCACAAACCTAGTAATATCCAAATTCTCCCAAACAATCAATGTCTCCACTGCACCCATCTCCAAAGCTTTCAGCGTATCTTCGACTCCAAAAACGTACTTTCCTGTATCCTGACTTATTTCCTCAAAGTACTTCCCAATCAATTTCTTCTCTTGGATGAACTTCACATTGGCCAAGATTTCGGCAGACAGCTCGATCGCCTGGTTAAAACCACTTTCACCACCATAAGAAACATCCACTACATTTAGTATCTTTACCTGGAGGCGAGGATCAAACATGTCTGATTGACTGAGCTCAGTCTTAAAATCTGCTGACCCAGCAAGTATGAGCCCAGAAACATTAGGCTGGCTTGTTTGTGGATTAATGTAGAACTGTGTTGCAAGTTCTGCCGTCTTCCTCACATAATTATGGCGCTTCTCCATTCGAAGACGTGCAAACCGCAGCGCAGACTGACCACCTCGTCCATGTTTCTTCGGCAAGTCAACACTAAATCTGTGAAGCACTTCTCTAGTGTTGCCACTCAGGGTCCCAAAAAGAGTTCCATTCCCGTCCATCACAATAAAACCAAATTTGTCATCAGACTCTAGCAGTTCATTCAGAGCTTCAGTATGGAACTTGTTGTCACAAAGGTAAAGAGATGCATTGATAGGCCTGAAAGGTTCAAAGTCAATAGTAACTTTCTTTTCCTTCCCGTCTTCAGTCATAATTGTACCCGTGTATAGAACAAGTCCACTGGGGGGCACTTTGTTGTAAAGCTTTAGCCTTTGCTGAGCAGATGTGATGGCACCAAGTACTGATTGACGATTAACCCTGCTTTTGATATTGGAAGCAGTTCCAAACTCATCACCAAGCATTTTGGTCACACGAGATATTTGATCACGAGGAGGAATGATCAATGATATCATGCTGGTACCATTTCCTCTGGCAGCTTCCAATGCTTTGATCAGCTTCTTGATCTTCCATATCTCAATGTTCTTGTCAGTTTCTTGACCATCACCAATTGTCATCCTCACTATGTCAAAATACAAGCAAAATTACCTGCAGACAAGTTATAAAATAAGTGAAGGATCAACGGAAAGTAAAATGTCATCGCAAAGGCAACCAAGATGATGTGCTCATACAATCCTAAAATGCCAATTAAACTTGGAAGTTGGAAGTGGGGTGAAAAAAGGGGACATGATGCCTAATTATATTTTATTGAAGCACTCATGGGTTAAGTACACATTTTTGGCTGTCTACGTAATAGAAGAAAAAATGACGGACTACAAAAAATAAGCACTCCAATGCAGCCATCACGATATATTAGACAGCTAATTTTAAAAATATTCCAATAACTATCAAGGGAAATTCTGATACACAATAAATTAGGGAAGGACAAGGTAACAAATAACACAGGCCTACATCACTTTACAAAGCCCATAAATAGTTTGGAAATCTTGATTTGGATGTGATTGAGGAACATGCTAAGGGGTTATGATGCCAGGTCGTTAATAAAGAGAATGTCAATTCATTTCAATTTTTTAAACATTACCTTTCTTTTGTCAAATTTTTTTATCTTAGATCTAAATGTTTAATTCTCTAAACAATTACAGCATATCTAATGTAAAAACTTTTTAAGTTATTCCTATTGCCAAATGTTCATATATATGTTGAAATTGGTTTACAGATTTTTATTCCTCTTTAAGATTATAATATATTAATTTGAATAGCAAAGAATTAAGACATGAATTATGAGTTTTGATATAAATATGAAGAAAGCCAAGATATATACTTTGCCTTTCTAAATTCCATTCAATAGGACACCTAAGCAGCCAGCATAAGTGAATAACCAGTTACAATTGACTCCAAAACACCTTACCAACAGCCAACAAAGAAACAACAGTATAGCTAGACAAATCTTGATTTCCCACAAAACCCAAGGACCTTCACCCTATTTGACTCGATACAAAATGGTATCATAAATACAGCAAGTCGAATTTAGCTCAATGTCTCTTAGATGAATTCTGATCTGACTGATTAATTTTTTCTTCAACCATAGCCCATTCTTTACTGTTTTCTTTAATGTGTAGACACCTTCGTATTCCTCTCTCGAATACACCCACACAAATATAATCAGGTACCAGAATTAATTCCCAAAAGAGATTCAAATCTTAATGTGATGATATACCCCCAACGCTAGGGATCGAATAAGTAAGAGATTATCCTCACAATATCCGAAATCAAACAATTATCACAATCAATCATAAGAAAAAAAAAAAAAAAACTCAAACATTTGATAAACACTAGACAAACAATCACTTTGATCAAGTGAATCTCTTCAATCATATAAGACCACTAGCCTTATATGCACTCTAAGCGTGCGAAAACATGTAAAATAAGATTAATCGCTAATTACATCTAAATCAGTTTATCCCACTAAATCAGGGATTTTTAAATTCTTTCAAAAAAAAAATTATTTGCTTTGAATTCTTTCAAAAATTTAGCTGAAAAGGAAGTAATTGATTTGTAAATTCTAAGTGTTTTCTTTTTATTGTACCTTTTTTATCTTTTAATTTATCAGGTAGTTACATTCCTTTTTTATTTTTCTATTTTTTCGTGTCCCACCCCTGTTGGGATATATAATCGAGATGCCAGCAAACAACAAATTATCAGGCCTGTCCCTGAGCCAGGGCAGGAGGGGTGGCCGCCCTGGGCTCACCGACAACAGGTAATTCGTTCCAGATTTCCAGTCACAAAACTTCGAAAATTGATTTGATGAAACAAACAATAACGGATGAACAATCGAATCAAAATATGCGCATGCACACATTGTTACATATATATATTATTATCATTTGATTCCAAAAAAAAAAAAAAACACATGAATTAAGAAGTTACACCAAAAATTTTGAATCATAAGTCTATAACATGTAAATAATCCCTAAATCATGAAATAAATCGCATGAATAATCACATGAAGAAACAAAATATCACAAGAAAAATCGGAGCAAAAGATCGTCTAAACAAGCAGATTCATCAAGAAAAAAAAAAAGAACCTGGAACGAGGTTTGAAGATCAGTTCGAGCCTCAAAATTCCGTATTAGTGAAGGAAACTGAAAGGCTTCTCGAGTTTGGTTGGGAGGGGGTGAATTTATAGACCGCGTAGTTTAGGAATTTTTTTTTATGCATATGGGCCGAAAATGTTGGGCCCGGGCGGGATTCGTCCTGAGCGTTTTTACTTAGCTAAATTTCATCGTTTGGAGAAGATTTCGAAGAAAAGAAAATATTTTGTTGCTGGCCCGACCGGGCGGAGCGCTGTTCACTTCTATGGAAAATGACCTGACAACCGCCCGACCAGGCGAAATCCGCCCCGACTACCCGGGCGAGGCTCTTTTTAGTGTTTTGAAGCGCGTGTTGGACTGGTTATTATTTTAATATAAATACTTATCCTTTTAGAGGAGGAAAACCATGTTTTGCCCTATTATTCAGTTTATTAGATTTTAAAGTAGTTTTTATTCTCTCAAGAACCTATTTTTAGTTTTTTAGCTTAATTTCATTCTCAAATACATTGAAGTCTTAATAGAAGTAATTGATTTCAATATTTGTTCTTCAATTGGTATTTTTCTCTTCTTTTATCTATTCTTCATTACTAGTCTATGATGTTTACTTCTATTATGGTGATTATGTTTTTGTAATCCTCCACAATTTTATGAATTTTATAAATATATTTTAATGTTTATTCATATATATTTTAGTATTTAAATAATTAAATTCTTAGGTGTTGACTATTTTAGAGTCAAAGAGATTATTTAATGTTTTTAAATAATCAAATATTTTATTTAGTCATACTTGAAAGTTATTTAATAGTTTAATTACTTTTGAGTTGTAGTACAAAAGATTTTAAAATGGGTTAGAGGAGCCCAACTCAACTCAAGCACCCAATCATTGATTTTTTTTAAAGTCCAAACACAAATCCCTAAGCCCACAAGGGGTTACCTATATAAACCCAATGTAAACCCAAATTTCCCACACTAAAAATCACTCACCCTAATTTCCCCCTCTTTTCTCTCTCTCTCTCTCCCCTCACTCGGCCTCATCCTCCCTCCACCCGATTTCTTTCTCCCTTGCTTCTTAGGCCAGCCGCGTCGCCTAGTCGCCGCCGCCAGCAGCCGGCAGCAGTAGCCGCCGGTGGTCCTCCTTCTCTCGGTCGTGCTCCTCCTTCCTCTCTCCTTCTTGGTTTATTTTTTCCTTCTCTATATTATTTAATGTTAAGTTTATGTTTTAAGGATTGATTTAATGTTTTCATGATTAAAGTTTGTAATTTTGATGATTTAAATATAAATTTCAGATATATGATTTGTATAGTAAAGTAATTAAATTTCAAATTTATAAATTATGTTTAAGTTAGGGATTTAAGCATCAAAGCATGCATTTTTAGGGTTTTACGAGTTAAAAATTGTAGTACTATATTATAGTTTATGAAAATTAAGTACTCTAATATTTATGATTATGTTAAAGTATGTTTAAAGGGTTATAAACATATTATAAGTTGCTGGATTTTTTATTAGTATGCTTATGGTGGAGTTTTAAATGTCAAAGTATGGTTTTTGAGGGTTTTTAATGACTAGTATGGTAGTACTATACTAGGAGACATTAATAGTTGGAGTTTTAATGATTAAAAAGGATTTTAAACACTTTTAAAGATGGTTTAGAATATTTTAAAGTTGCTGAAAATTTATTGGAGTATTAATTCTTGGTTATGTTGGTATTTGGTAGGCGGAGAATATTCTTTAGGCGACTTCTAAGGTTGTGAAAGTGGTCTCTCGTTTTGTCTACACAAGGTACGTACATACCTATGTTTTAGTAGACTAGTATCATGTCCTAAGAGTAAGATTGATGTAGTATCATGTGTAGGGAACTTTTTATAGTTCATATGTGGTTTATATTCAAGTGGAATTGCATGTTTTATGCCGTTGTGTGAAGCATGTTGCCTATGTTGGTTATAATATGTTTGTATGGATGATTGATGCAAGCATATGAGATTGGGAACTTTATTTTATTAATTCACATGAGGGATTAATATCTATATTGTGTCTTGGATCATGAATTAGATTATGTGGTTCCCTTTGGATTATTTATTATATTTACTTTATGAGGATCGTGGGCCTTATTTGGTAAGTTGGATATTCGCCTATGGAAAGGTTGGTTGATTGTTGACTTAGATCAACAAATAAATATTAGTTGGTTATTAAACTAAGTAATGGAATTACTCTTGGATTATTTGAGTTGTATGATCACACTAATTAATCCTAAGATAAAAATGGAAGCTTTATATATCCATGTTATTTATTTATGTTGGTTGCCTTACTTTGTGAGTCTCAACGAGTAAATAATTTATTAATAACTTAAAGTGGAAAGCGAATAGCAATAAGCTTTAGACTTGTGCACGTCTGAAGTGTTGGACTAGTATGAGTTGAAGTACATGGTGGTAGCCCATGGCTTTTCTTGGGACCGGATTGATCACCGTGTCCTATTTTATTTAATTAGTACATCGATACCATTGGTCATGGGAGTACGGAGTCGCTCCCGTACTTCGTCTTCTAAATTGAAGACTGGTTTGGTTTGGACAACTCTTTCCATTGCCTATTCAATCTAATAATAATTAATCTATTGATTTTGGAGTCTAGTTCAGTTTAGTCAATCTGTTATTTATCATATCATTATTTATCATTAAGTTAATATTTATTAGTATCATGTTAGGTTTTATATTTTATTTAGTACGTAGTACTCAACTTTACTGATTACGTGTTTTTGTGTATGTCGATCATGGATGTGCCTTATTGATCCTGTGATGACCCATTTGGTGAACAGTCTCTCGGGATCAATAGAACATCGGCCATTCCAGGTCTGAAGATGATGCATCATTGGTTCGGGTTTCGTGGAGAGCTTGTGTTTAGCTTTAATACTTTTATAGTTTGATTTTAATTATGGTTTGAATAGTTGATTTATGTTGGTTTGACTTTTGCTTTGGTTTTGGAGTTGACTTATGGCTGACTAAGTTATTACGTTTTCAAAGTTATTTATTTTCGCTCCAAAATTCTGAATAAGCCGATACGTTATCACACGGGCTATAATGCTTTGATAACTCTCTAAGTTTTATATTTAAAGGTATTTTGGAAAAAGAGAATTGTCGGGGTGTTACAATTTTCCCCAATTATCTGTGAGTAGTTTACTTTCTAGGCATTTGGGGATCTATGTATGCATATGAGGAATTGATTGAATGATTATTTTATTATTCATTGAATTGTTTGATTCTTGCTATTGAGTTATTTATGTTAATCTACAAGTTTGGCCAACTATGTTGATTATTATTGCAATACAAAGTTATAGACCGAGATGTAGAATTTTGTATAGGCTCTTAATAGTAGGCTTAGCGATCTATGACCATGCGAGAGGGGCTCGGTGAGCTTCGAGGAAGGTCATGTTCGAGAGAAATTACATGTGCCCTAGTTAGATTGATTTGTTTAGTTTCTTCAGTCGTTCTTGATTTCCTAAATTGCATACATAATGAACTGTTTCCTAGTCTTTCCCTTATTTGATATTTGAGATTTAGTTATTTGCAAGTAGTTTAGCAAACAACTCATTTTTATCTGATTTAGTTAGTATAATATTAGAGTTCAGACGTTATAGTATAGCTATGTCCCAGTGGATTCGATCCTGACTTCCCTGACTCCCTAGTTTGTGAACCTTAGGTTTATTTTTGATTAGGTGATACGACTTTAGCCTGTCTAATTTTGGCGTCGTTGCCGGGAAGACTGCTTATTTCTATTTTATCTGAATTATAGTATTACACTAACCTACTCTGAAGAACCCCTGTTCTTCGGAACATTTCACGTTAGTTTTATTGTTTTTGGTGTATGAGCAAGAAACTAAAATTCCCAAATCTAATTCCATTTGTTTTTGAAAATACTACTCGTAGACTCAGAAAGAAAACTAAGCAAGCAAAGTTGTCTGCAGCGACACCTTCCTAAAAGACACCTACTCCACCATCATCACCGCAACAAGAATTCCCTATCACCCCTATTTCTCTTACAATGGGTGAGAATGCTACCCGAACATTCAGGGATTATGCACAACCATCCTCTGATAATGTACCCATCGGGGTACGGATGCCTACTATCACTGCTGCAAATTTTGAAATCAAATCTCATGTGCTGAACATGGTTCAAAACAATCAATTTGTTGGGTTACCTTCTAAAGACCCAAACCAGCACCTGCAACGACTTTTACAATGTTGTGCTACTTAGAAACAAGTTGGTGTTTCTGCAAAGGAGATGAAAATTATTGTATTTGGCTTTTCTCTGCGAGACAAAGCTCTGTTTTGGTATAACAAATTGACTGCCTCCATCACCACTTGGGCAGAGTTATAAAAAAATTTCCTCATAAAATGGTATCCATATCAAAAGACTGTAGATATGCGCCATGAGATATTCACTTTCACCCAAGATCCTGGAAAGTCATTGTATGAAGCTTGGGAAAGATTCAAAGATCTACAGCGCCTTTGTCCTCATCATGGTTTGACAAGTGGTATTTGTGTCAGATTTTCTACACTAGAGTTGATGTAGATACGAGACATGTAAGTTATGGAGCCTCTGGTGGGTTTTACATGGATAAAGCCATTGATGAAACTTCTAGAGAAAATTGCTTCTAATCAAGCGTCCATAATTCGCTCTTCTATAAAGAAAGGAGGCAAGCATGATGTTGAGGCCTACTCTCTACTGTCTGGGCAAATAGCTACTTTTAGTCAGAAGATTGATTCTTTGAAGCTTGGTATTAATGAACCCTCCTCCTACATGAGTGTAAATGCTATGGCTAGTGCTTATGGATATAATGCTCTCATATGTGACGCTTGTGGGATAGCTGGACACAACTCTCAAGAGTGCCCCGCTCTCCTACCTTCTAGTGAGACAGTGCAGGCATCACAATCACAACACAAGCCCCAGTTCAATCCATACTCCAATACATACAATCCTGGGATGCGAGATGCAATAACCAGGAAAACAATATTTATTATAAATATATATGTAAGGGATTGAAGGTTAAAGTATTATTATAAGATAAACTAGTCCCTAAGATCTTATGTACATTATTTTGTCGTTTATTGCATTTGCTCAACGCGAGTTATATGTGCATACATATATCATTTATATTAACATTATAATTTATAAAGTACTTTAAGGGTCAAAGATTAATTAAATTATCAATTACTAGTTTATGTGCTTATAAATATATCTAGTAGGATTTTTAGTAAGTAACGCATAAATCTAGAATGCTCCTAACTTATAAACGGTGAAGCTAATGACCAACGTAATTTAGTTTTTGGAATCTTCACTAGTGATTTTACCTAAGATCATACAATCGCTTCCCGTTTAGAAAGAATATGTAAATGCAATTTTTATAACAAAAATTAGAAGGAATAGCTTACATTGGATACTTTATTACAAGTATATCTAAATATTATAATTATCCATTCAGATGGAATACATGCATACGTGATATAACACTCTTCTGTTTAACTGAAGAACTTGGGCTTAAAAAGAGAATTTTCTTATATTATATTTGACGTGTCAAGACTCCATCACAATAAAAATGAAGTGTATGATTTTTGCATATGAGTTGTGTAATGTATATGGAGCAAGTCATTTTGCTAACTACTAACCTAAAAAGGTAGTTAACTTATTAAGACATTGATTGGGTATGAACCGACACAAATCCCCTAGAAAATCATGTAGAAATGCAAACTCTACAACACATCTCAAAATATAAAAAAATAGAAAGGATATAAGAGTACGAGAGGAAAGTTAATACGTACAAATTAAGATTACTAAGGTACATTCTTAAATACCCCTTCTTAATGTTGTTTTGCTATAATGTATTGTTATATTAACTTTTTTTTTTTTTTTTTTTTATAAGCTATTAGCAATAGTTTTGCCTTAATAGTAAAGGTATATTGTGATTTGCGAATAATGTGTTTATAATGGTATTTCTCACATTATGATTTATATACAAGGTGATTCTAAAAATACTATCATATGTGGTAATAAAGATGTTATATAAAGATGTTACTATGATAAAATGAAATGGAGGTTCTGATGCGGATGCAAGTAGCTCATCAAGAGAAGATCATGAGGTTTTGCTTACTAAGGACATGGATGGTATCCATGGAAGGTTTAGTGAAGCACATGGTCCGAGTTTGGAAGTTACAAGGGCGTGCATAGTTATTACTTGGCAATCCTAGTTATGTTAGGATTGTTGGTGGTTCTCCTAGTTCTGTTAGGAGAAGGTAGTACTAGTCCATGTTGGATTAGGGGTTTTGGAGTCTTTATTTGTTTAGGAGTCATTTAACATAGTTCTAGTCGGTTGTTGGATATTAGGAGTTGTGTTAGATGAAGGAGTCTTTATGTTTTATAATCCGAGTTGTCTTAGGAGTCATGGTTTTGCCTACGTTCTTAAAACGATGGATTTTACATGATTCACGGGTGTTAAAAGTCTTGGACTTAGGGACTTATCCTAAGCCTATTAGGGTTATGTTATTTTCATATAAATAGATTAGGTTGTAGGTTATTTTCGGTTTATGCAAGATTTTCAGTTTAAGTTAAACACTTTGTTCCTCAAGTTTGCGTTGAGTTTGCATACTTGTGTGATTAATTTTTCGAGTGATTTCTTGTGAGTTTCCAAGTAAATCTTCGAAGAGTTTGTGAGTATTGTGAGTATTCCAATACAAACAAATTTAAAACCCTTAGTTTAGGATCCAAGAAGCAAGTTCTTGAACCCTAATTAATCGATTCAAAGAATAGAGTATTCTTCTTTGTTTCTTATCATTCTAGTTGTAAGGTGTGAGAGTTCTTCTTCCACGTTACATATCAATTGGTATCAGAGCAAAGGCGTGCTTTCGGGGCATTAGACGTGCCAAAAAGTGTTGATTTTTGTCCAAGAAAGATCCTAGTATTGCAAATAGGACAGTTCGTAGGGGAACGTTTGAAGCGTTTCTTGGAAGTTCTTGGTGGATCTTGGAGGGTGATAACTCGTCACCATGGGAGACAACAACCAAGATAGGATTAATGACTTCTTGCAGCAATGCAACAAGTCTTAGCCACGTTAACAATAAGCGTGCTAGGGAAAGACAAGGAGAAGAAGAACGATGGTGGTGCGAGTGATCATGGGATGAAGATTGACATCAATGACTTTGATGGCACTCTAGATCCTGAGTTATATATAGAGTGGGAGAGATCCATTGAAAGGTTCTTCGAGAATAGGGAGACACCGGATGAAAAGCAATTCTCAATTGCTAAATTGAAGCTAACCAAACATGCTGCGATTTGGTTAGAAGCTCAAAGAAGGAGGGATGGTAAAGGAAAGATCCATTCTTAGCCGAAGCTTAAGACGCACCTAAGGAGAAGGTTTGTTCCTGCCAACTTTTTAAACAAACTTTGTACGTAAAGTGGAGTACTTTGAAGGGGAGTGTTGAGGACTATATTAAGGAGTTCGAGAGACTAGCAATTATTTGCGAGATTGAAGAAAGGGAGGAGCAAAAGTTAGGGCGGTTCTTGGCTGGTCTTAATAATGATATCTATGAGAAGGTGGAGGTGCACCCTTACATTAATTATGATGAGGCGTGCAAATTAGCCATGAAGTTTGATAAACATAGGAAGAAAGACAAAGGGGCTGCAACCTATGAGAAGGGTAGTAGTTCAAAGTTCATGGGCACCTATGGAGGAGCAAAGGATAGTGGTTCGAATGCCAAAACACCTAATCCTAGGGGCCTTGAAGGAGATAAGGGAAAGCAATTGGTTGCGGGGAGCAGTGACCTTTCGAAAATCAAGCATTTCAAGTGTCAAGGACACGACCACTATAAGAGAGATTGTCCTAATCCTAGAGCACTTATTATGATGGAGATCCAAGCTATAGGCATTCAAGCCTTCACGGATGAGGAGGATGAAGAAGATGAAGAGAAGATGGATTTAGTTGATAGTAGTGATGAAGAGGCGGAGAGATGTGGTCCGAAGGAAAGAGGAGCCTCATATTGAGAAGGGTCATGCATATTCAAGTAGCCAATCAACCGGAGCAAAGGGAGAATATCTTCCAAAGAAAGTGTAGGGTGAAAGGTGAGTTGTGCGACTTAATTATTGATGGAGGAAGTATGACTAATGCTGTGTCAAAGGAGTTGGTGGAAAAGTTGAGCCTAAAAACTACTCGACACCCTAGTCCATACAAACTAAGGTGGTTAGATGAGCAAGGCACCTCAGTGAGGAAACAAGCACTAGTAGGGTTCCAAATGGGGTCCTATATTGACAAGATTTTGTGTGATGTGCTAAAGTTGGATGCTTGTCATATTCTTCTAGGGAGGCCGTGGCAATATGATAGGCAATCTAAGCACAACGGGGAAACTAATGTGTACACCATTAGGAAGGATGGAGTGAAGAAGGATTTGATCCCTTTACCCCAGGCAAAATCCAACCCTCCGACAAAGGTGAAGCCAAAGGAGACTCTTTTGGTGGGAAGAAAGGTGATGGAGAGGGAGATTGAAGATGGTGAACCTTGTTATGTGCTGTTTAGCAAGGAAGTGGTGGACGGGTTAGAGAGCAAAAGTCCCGAATTAGCCAAACTATTGCTCGAGTTTGAGGATGTTTTTCCGAAGGATTTACCACCTGGATTGCCACCAATTCGTGGTATTGAACACCAAATAGATTTTATCCCAGGAGCCCTAATCCCAAACAAGCCTTCTTATAGGGCAAATTCGGATGAAATAAAGGAGTTGCAAAGGCAAATTGGAGAATTAATGGAGAAGGGATATGTGAAGGAGAGCATGAGCCCTTGTGCCGTGCCTACTTTGTTGGTTCCTAAGAAGGATGGGACGTGGAGAATGTGCATTGATAGTAGGGCGGTGAATAACATTACTATCAAGTATAGGTTTCCCATTCCTAGACTAGATGACATGCTTGATGAGTTATGTGGCGCCAAGTTGTTTTCTAAAGTAGACCTTAGGAGTGGTTACCATCAAATAAGGATGAGGGAAGGTGATGAATGGAAGACGGCTTTCAAAACTAAGCATGGGCTCTATAAGTGGTTAGTGATGCCATTTGGGCTCACTAATGCGCCAAGTACCTTCATGAGGATGATGAATGAGATACTTAGGCCATTTTTGGGGAGATTCATTGTGGTATACTTGGATGACATCTTGGTGTATATTAGAGACGTGGAATTACATTTGAAGCACCTAAGGGAGTTGTTTGAGGTACTACGCAAACATAAGTTATTTGGGAAGATGGAGAAGTGCACCTTCATGCAAGGAGAAATTAGTTTCCTTGGATACATCGTGATCGATCATGGCATCAAGGTGGATCCATCCAAAGTCGAAGCAATCAAGTCGTGGCCTATTCCTAAGACATTGATCGAGGTAAGGTCTTTCCATGGCTTAGCTTCATTTTATAGGAGGTTTATTATGAATTTTAGTACGTTGTTGGCTCCTATAACTGAATGTACCAAAAAAAGGAGGGTTTGAATGGACAAAACAAGCTCAAGAGGCTTTTAAAGAAGTGAAAGATAGAATGTGTAGTGCTCCTATTCTAGCATTACCGGATTTCACTAAGCCTTTTGAAGTAGAATGTGATGCTAGTGGTAAAGGAATTGGGGAAGTTTTGATACAAGAAGGTCGTCCAATTGCTTACTTTAGTGAAAAGCTTATGTGGGGAAAATTGAACTATTCGACTTATGATAAGGAGTTATATGCTATGGTGAGAGCTTTGGGTCATTGGAGTCATTATTTGCGTCCTCAAGCATTTGTTTTGCATTCGATCATGAGTCTTTGAAATACATTCGTGGACAAGATAAGCTTAGTGCTAGGCATGCAAAGTGGGTGGAATTTATGCAATCTTTTAACTTTGTGGCTAAGTACAAGGCGGGGGAAGGCTAACATTGTGGCCGATGCTATATCTAGGAGATTTAGTTTGATGACAATGCTTGATTCTAGGGTTCTTGGGTTTGAAAAGATGAAAGAATACTATGTAGAAGATCCGGATTTCAAAGCTTTGTTCAATGAGTGTTTGAAGGGGCCACAAGGGGTGTATGTGATGAATGAGGGGTACTTGTTCAAAGGGAACAAGTGGTGCGTGCCTAAGTGTGCTATAAGGGGTTTGTTGGTGAAAGAAGCGCATGGGGGAGAATTGGCTGGACATTTTGGGGTGCATAAGACCTTGAAATTACTTCATGAGCACTTCTTTTGGCCACGTATGTTGGGGGATGTTCAAGCACATTTGGCAAGATGTGGTGTGTGTCAAAGAGCCAAGAGCACCTTTCATAAGGAGCTTTATATTCCACTGCCAATTCCGGAGAGACCTTGGGAGGATGTGAGCATGGATTTTGTGGTTGCTTTGCCTCGCACACAAAGGGGTAAGGATGCTATCATGGTGGTAGTAGATCGTTTCTCCAAGATGGCTCATTTCGTGCCATGTCACAAGGTGGATGATGCTATTAATGTGGTTGGATTGTATTTTAGGGAGATTGTGAAGTTGCATGGGGTTCCTAAGTCTATAGTGTCGGATAGGGATAGCAAATTTCTTAGCTATTTTTGGCGTACACTTTGGAGGTTGTTGGGAACCAAATTGTTGTTTAGCACATCTCATCATCCACAAACGGATGGGCAAACTGAAGTTACTAATATAACACTTGGGGTGTTGTTGCATGGCTTAGTAAGCAAGACTAGCAAGGATTGGGACATCAAGCTTAGCCATGCTGAATTTGCGTACACGTAACACCTACAAGTACTACCAAGTATAGTCCATTCGAGGTGATTTATGGAGTGAACCCCTATGTTCCTATTGACCTCATTGCTTTGCCTAAGGATGAGTATATACACAAGGAAGCTAGGGAACATGCTGCTACTATGATCAAGCTACATAAGCAAGTTCGTGCAACAATTGAGAAAATGAACGAGGCTTACAAGAAGAGAGCTAATAAGAACCGAAGTCGGCATGAATTTCAACCGAGTGATCTAGTGTGGTTGCACCTAAGGAAGGAAAGGTTTCCGAGAAAGAGGAAGCACAAGTTAATGCCATGAGCTGAAGGTCCTTTTGTGGTTGAAAAGAGGCTAGGTGATGGTGCTTACAAGCTTGAGTTGCCTAGTGAGTTTGGTGGTGTATTCGCAAGTTTCAATGTTGGGGATTTGTCTCCTTATCTAGGGGATGAAGATAGGGTGGAATTGAGGGCAATTCCTTCTCAAGAAGGTGGGGATGATGCGGATGCAAGTAGCTCATCAAGAGAAGGTCATGAGGTTTTGCTTACTAAGGACATGGATGGTAGCCATGGAAGGTTTAGTGAAGCACATGGTCCGAGTTTGGAAGCTACAAGGGCGTGCATAGTGATTACTTTGCAATCCTAGTTCTGTTAGGATTGTTGGTGGTTCTCCTAGTTCTATTAGGAGAAGTACTAGTCCATGTTGGATTAGGGGTTTTGGAGTCTTTATTTGTTTAGGAGTCATTTAACATAGTTCTAGTAGGTTGTTGGATATTAGGAGTTGTATTAGATGAAGGAGTCTTTATGTTTTATAATCCGAGTTGTCTTAGGAGTCATGGTTTTGCCTACGTTCTTAAAATGATGGATTTTACATGATTCACGGGTGTTAGAAGTCTAGGACTTAGGGACTTGTCCTAAGCCTATTAGGGTTATGTTATTTTCGTATAAATAGCTTAGGTTGTAGGTTATTTTTGGTTTATGCAAGATTTTCAGTTTAAGTTAAACACTTTGTTCCTCAAGTTTGCGTTGAGTTTGCATACTTGTGTGATTAATTTTCCGAGTGATTTCTTATGAGTTTCCAAGTAAATATTCGAAGAGTTTGTGAGTATTGTGAGTATTCCAATACAAAAAATTTAAAACCCTTAGTTTAGGATCCAGGAAGCAAGTTCTTGAACCCTAACTAACCGATTCAAAGAATAGAGTATTCTTCTTTGTTTCTTATCATTCTAGTTGTAAGGTGTGAGAGTTCTTCTTCCATGTTACACATCAGGTTCGTAGTGGAGGAAAGATTTTATTATAAAATGGAGGTTCGTGGTAGAGGAAAGATCTTATTATAAAATGAGATGGAGGTTTGTGTTGGAGGAAGAAATTATATATGGAGTGACGTACGTCATTGTAGGGGTGTGCACGAGGAACTATCAGGAGAGGCTAAAGGCCCGAAAATATTATCCGGAGTGACATACGTCATTGTAGGGGTGTGCACACGAGATTTGTCGGGAGAAACCGCAACAAATGATTTTATATAATCATAACCCGATTATTTTATATAATTATTTGCAAAGTGTTTTTACATGGTATTGGGAATGTCTTGGACCCTTTTGGGTTGTCTGTTATAAAATGTTTTATTTTCAATTACCAAGTGATGTGAATGGGGCGGGAGTGAGAAATATAAAATATTAGGATACTATATGTTGTTATCTTTTTTTTTGTCTTCGCCTAGTATTTCTATTATTAGGAAGACCGAATACGACAATAATGTCCTGTAAACTCTATATTATATAACAATAAATAAAATATGTACTGTTTGGTTCGATCCTGGTACTATCATGTAATGTTTCATTTTTAGAATTGTATTAAATTACAGGGCGTTATAGTTTGGTATCCGAGCCAGTTTTTAAAATAATATAATATTACAAATAAAAGTAAATGTAATAGAATTTTAATAATTACATTAGTAACCTATTGGAGAGAAAGGGTTGGGGTATTTATAGTTTATTGCTTATTGATGTTATTTCATGATCTTTATATTGTGTTTTTATTATCTTAAGATAGTAGGGCCAATTGCTCCACGAGCACTAACAATGGATCCTGACTATAGTGTCATGGATCACATTAATCGTTTAGCCAGAGCTATTGATGCATTTAATACTCACTTCCCTAAATGTGGAAATGACTACACCTTATTTTACTTTTGCTTTAATTGAAACACTCCAATGAATGCTCTGTGGGACTCCTTTAAGAATAAGTATAGTGACCTACTAGTTAATGGATTTCCAAACTGGGAGAAGTACTTAAGGTTTGGATTAGGTAGGCCAAGATGGATCCCGACTTTTGAAGAACTATCTGGAGAACTGGTGGCTTATGAGAGAGACCACATGGTATTTGTCTCGATGATGAGATAGAATCATGTGGAAGTATTGATCTCAACAAGGACCAGGATGCACCATGAGACTAGGATGGCGACGAGTAAGGAAGATATCAAGTTGAAGAAACTCTTTTATATGTTAGGTGTCAACCATTTTTGTCACGTATATATATGTTGACACTCGGCTTAAGGTGATGTAGGGTGCAAATTTTGTTGTTTTCACCCTATCGGATGGTTGAATAGAAATAGGTTTGGTTTGTATATGTACTAACTGTGCTATGTATATCTATATATATACATATATATCTATATATATACATATACACATAAGGGACCCAGGACAGGGGAAGACAAGTTAACTCTAAGAACTGAACCAATTAAAATGAAAAATGCTAAATTAAAACTGAAACTAACTTGGAAATTTAAACGGTGGAGTGAGAGCAGCATAACTTACAGAAGTATAAAAGAGGAAAGGATGATTGAAACTTTCAACTTGTAATATATATATATATATATATATATATATATATATATATATAGGTGTTTGTTTGTTTATTATGCTCCTATTCATTTCACAAATGCTATACTAACCTAACTACAATTCGATTTTAACTTCAATCTTTTACTCCCTCTATTTTTTTTATTCTTCTCACTTTCCTGTGCGCGTCTCCCAATGCATATCTTTGAACTTAAATATCTTTTGTTATATAGTAGTAAAAATTATGACGATTGAATATTAATAAAGTACTAATCGAGACGAATCAAACAAGACCCCACATGACTATATTTTTTCTTATAATTTGAAAAAAAAATTGAGAAGATTCTTAGTATAAATAGTGTAAAGATTTCAAGTGAGAAAGATAAAAAAAAAACAGAGGGAGTATGTATTTAGGATAACGGAATCTGCAATTAACCAATCTACACAAGAGAACCAACTAGTCCCAAACCATGATAACGGAGAGAGAAATGCTAGGGAAGTCACATCACTTTTATTTGAAATGCTTAAAAACAACAAGAACCATGAAGAAGAAGAAAGTGCAAGGTATTTTAGAAAATTGGCTAGTTATAACCCTAAAACCTATGATGGAAAACCTAACCCTGTAGAGTTTAAGGATTGGGAAAGAAGTATGGATGAATTGTTTGATGCTATAAATTATCCTGAAAAATGGAAAGTAGGATTGCTGTTTATTATCTAGTTGGGCAGGCAGATATGTGGTGGGAAACTGTGAAGGAAAGGAGAAATAATGAAGATTTTGGATGGACTCAGTTGAAAGATCTTATGAGAGCAAAATTTTACCCATCAACCCTGAAAAGACAGAAAGAGGAAGAATTTAATCAATTAGAGCAAGGCAATAGGTCTGTTATGGAGTATGCAGCAAAGTTCATGGAATTATCTCGATTTGCACCACACTTGGTAGCAACTGAGGAGTTAAGAATGAATAAGTTTGAGAGGGGTCTTGATTGGGAACTCCGTGACCGACTTTCCACCCATAGTTGTCATAGCTACCAAGAGATGTATGATAAGGCAGCAAACGCTGAGAGAATAATTAAAGAAAGAGAGGCTGAAGACGTAGTGCATAAAAGGAAGTGGGAAAGAACACGTACTATCAATAGGAATTTTCAAAAATGGCCTAACATCGAGAATGCAAAACCCTTTGTACCTCCAATCCACTATCAAAAACACCCTTGTGCCAAATGTGGTTATTTCAACCATCCAACTGAAAAGTGTAGGTTTGCAAATAATCGTTGCTATACTTATGGGAGTACAAATCACTTAAGAAAGGATTTCCCTTCAAAGAGAGGTAGAATGCCAAATGCAAAAGTAACTGCACCTAATCCCTACACCTCAAAACCTACCTCTAAACATCAAGGTGGAACTATCCAACGTCAAAATCCAACCTCTGGTAGTGTGTGTTTATGATAAATCCACAAGAGGTCGAAAACTCAAGTGAAGTAGTTACGGGTAACATTTCTATGCACTCTTTCCCAATACATGTTTTATTTGATACCGGAGCATCCCATTCGTTTATATCCAACCATGTCTAAAAATCTACATTTGGATCCTAGTGAGTCAAATTTAGAATTTTGCATTAGCCTCCCTACAGGAAATATTGTCCCGTGTCAAACTATATATATAAATTGTCCTTTAAGCATAGAGGGAAATATATTTCATGCTGACCTAATTCAATTTGACCTTAAGGGATTTGATGTTATCTTAAGAATGGATTGGATGAATAAACACCGTGCTATAGTAGACTGTCAAAAGCAATTTGTAACCTTAGTAAATTCTGAAGAAAAGGTAGTCACATTTCAGAAAAATAAGACAAAACCAGAATCTAGAATCATTTCTTTTCTTCAAGCACAAAAGATGTTGAGACAAGGTTGTGAAGGATACCTTTGTGATGTTGTTAGTACTGAAAAATCGGAACCTAAAATCTCTGACATCCCTGTTGTTAGAAAATTCCAAGATGTCTTTCCTAAGGAAATTATATATATGCCCCCACAAAGAGAAATTGATTTCACCATTGATTTAGTACCTGAGGTAGCACCTATCTCAAAAGCACCATATAGAATGGCACCTACAGAATTAAATGAATTGAAGATACAACTTGATGAGTTATTGGAAAAAAGGATATATTAGATCGAGTCTATCACCATGAGGAGCACTCGTTTTATTTGTAAAGAAAAAAGAGGGAATCCTAAGGTTATGTATAGACTACAGAGAACTTAACAAGATAACCATTAAAAATAAATATCCTTTGCCTCGTATTGATGTCCTTTTTGACCAATTGCAAGGTGCGTCGGTATTTTCAAAGATAAACTTACGATCTGGATACCATCAATTAAGAATCAGACCTATAGATATTCCGAAAACTGCTTTTAGAACGAGGTACGGACATTATGAGTTTCTTGTTATGCCTTTTTGTCTTACCAATGCCCCAGCTGTATTTATGGACCTTATGAATAGAGTTTTCAAACCTTATCTAGATCATTTTGTTATTGTGTTTATTGATAATATTTTAGTGTATTTCAAAGATAAGAAAGAGCACGAGGAACATTTGGGAATAGTTCTGGAAACTCTGAGAAATAACCAGTTATTTGCAAAATTTAAAAAGTATGAATTTTGGTTAGATGAAATAGCATTTCTAGGGCATGTTATGTCTAAAGAAGTGTACTGTGTAAGTAGATTCCCAGAAAGTAGAAGCAATCATTAATTGGCCTCGACCCACCAATGTGTGTCGAAGTACGAAGTTTCCTAGGGTTAGCAGGATATTACCGTCGATTTGTGGAAAACTTTTCCCGAATTGCTCAACCTATCACAAACCTCATAAGAAAAACTACGAAGTTTGAGTGGAGTGACAGGTGTGAAGTAGCATTCCAAGAACTAAAATTTCGTCTTACCACAGCTCCAATTCTTACTCTTCCTAGTGGTACCGAAGGTTTAGAAATATATAGTGATGCCTCCAAACAAGGGTTGGGATGTGTTTTGATGCAACATGAGAAAGTGATAGCTTATGCATCTCGTCAGTTAAAACTTCACTAGCAGAATTACCCTACCCATGACCTTGAACTTACCGCCATTATTTTTGCATTGAAAATTTGGAGACATTATCTATATGGGGTTAAGTGTAAAATTTACACAGATAATAGAAGCCTTAAATACATTTTCACCCAGAAAGATATAAACATGAGACAACGAAGGTGGTTAGAATTTATTAAGGATTTTGAATTGGATATTCAATATCATCCCGGAAAGGCCAATGTGGTAGCCGATGCTCTTAGTCGGAAAAATTATGCTACCCTTAACTTAATCACCGTTCGGTCATTCTTGAAAGAGAACTTCAGAAGTTAGAAATTGAGTTGATTGTAGGTGATCTGAAAGGATATTTAGCAACCTTAGAAATCAAACCAACATTGAGTGAAGAAATTAAGGAGTTGCAGAAAACAGATCCACAATTAGAGAAGATTCATGAAAGAGTGTTGATTGGGAAAGAGACTGGTTTTGTGATACAAGATGATGGATCACTTCGTTTTCAAGGACGATTGTGTGTACCGAATCAGATAGATTTAAAAAGGAGAATCATGAATGAAGCTCATAATACCCTTTACTCTGTACATCCATGTGGAAATAAGATGTGTAAAGATCTTTGTGGTATGTTTTAGTGGAGTAATATGAAGCAAGAAATTGCAAGATTCGTTGCCAAATGTCTGACTTGCCAACAATAAAACTAGAACATCAGCTCCCTTCAGGACTTTTGCAGCCTTTGGATATACCCACTTGGAAATGGGAGTCGATATCAATGGATTTTGTTATGGGGTTACCAACAACTCCTCAAGGGATGAATTCTATATGGGTTATAGTGGACAGGCTTACAAAAAGTGCTCATTTCTCAGCAATTCATAATACTTGGGATCTTGAGCGATTAGCAAGAAAGTATGTTGAAGAGATTATTAGACTTCATGGAGTACCTAGCTCTATTGTATCTGATCGAGATTCCCGGTATGTGTCCAAGTTTTGACAAAAGCTACAGAAAGCATTAGGTACACGACTGAACATTAGCACAACCTTTCACCCAGCTACAGATGGCCAGACTGAGAGAACAATTCAAACTTTAGAAGACTTGTTACGAGCTTGTGTTTTAGAATTCAAAGGTTCATGGGAAAAGCATTTGCCATTAATAGAATTCTCCTATAATAATAGTTACCATGCTAGCATTGATATGGCACCTTATGAAGCTCTATATGGACGAAAATGTAGAACCCCTATATGTTGGAGCGATATAGATGAATCAAAGATAATCGGACCTGAAATGATACAAGAAACATCTGATAAGGTTCAAATCATTCAGGAGAAAATGAGAACTGCACAGAGTCGTTAGAAAAATTATGCTGACCTTAAAAGAAAACATGTAGAATTTTTTGTAGGTGAGTCTGTATTTCTAAAAGTTTCCCCTGCCAGAGGAGTAGTGAGGTTTGGTAAAGCAAGAAAACTTCAACCTAGATACATTGGGCCATTTGAGATTATCGAGAAAATTGGAAACGTGGCTTATCGATTAGCACTCCCTAGTGAATTTTCTCGAATTCATGATGTGTTCCACGTTTCACTTTTACGTCGATATATACCAAACCCATCCCATGTCATTAATATACCCCCTGTTCGAGTTGGAGATGATTTGACTTATGAAGAGCAACCTGTTCAAATTCTAGATCATAAAGATAAGGTACTACGCAACAAAGTAATTCCGTTAGTAAAGGTGTTATGGTCTAATCACGTCGAAACAGAAGCTACATGGGAAGTCGAACAGGATATGCGAGACAAGTACCCCACACTTATTTTAAGGTAATTTAACTTTAAGTTTCGAGGACGAAACTTCTTTTAAAGAGGGGATAATGTAATAACTAGGAAAAAAAATATTTATTATAAATATATTAGTAAGGGATTGAAGGTTAAAGTATTATTATAAGATAAACTAGTCCCTAAGATCTTATGTACGTTATTTTGTCGTTCATATGATTATTTTAGGTGAAGTTATGTGTTTCCTTGGCTTTGTGCATTTGCTCAGGGCAAGTTATATGTGCATACATATAGCATTTATATTAACATTATAGTTTATAAAGTACTTTAAGGGTCAAAGATTAATAAAATTATCAATTACTAGTTTATGAGCTTATAAAAATATCTAGTAGGATATTTAGTAAGTAACGCATAAACCTAGAATGGTCCTAACTTATAAACGGTGAAGCTAATGATCAACGTAATTTAGTTTTTGGAATCTTCACTAGTGATTTTACCTAAGATCATACAATCGCTTCCCGTTTAGAAAGAATATGTAAATGCAATTTTTATAACTAAAATTAGAAGGAATCGCTTACATTGGATACTTTATTAAAAGTATATCTAAATATTATAATTATCCATTCATATGGAATACATGCATACGTGATATAATTTTCTTCTATTTAACTGAAGAACATGGGCTTAAAAAGAGAATTTTCTTCTCTTAAATTTGACGTGTCAAGACTCCATCATAATAAAAATGAAGTGTATGATTTTTGCATATGAGTTGTGTAAAGCCAGTATATGGAGCAAGTCATTTTGCTAACTACTAACCTAAAAAGGTAGTTGACTTATTAAGACATTGATTGGGTATGAACCGACACAAATCCCCTATAAACACATGTAGAAATGTAAACTCTACAACACATCTCAAAATATAAAAAAAAAATAGAAAGGATATAAGAGTACGAGAGGAAAGTTAATACGTACAAATTAAGATTACTAAGGTACATTCTTAAATACCCCTTCTTAATGTTGTTTTGCTATAATGTATTGTTATATTAACTTTTTTTTTTATAAACTATTAGTAATAGTTTTGCCTTAATAGTAAAGGTATATTGTGATTTGTGAATAATGTGTTTATAATGGTATTTCTCCCATTATCATTTATATATAAGGTGATTATAAAAATACTATCATATGTGGTAATAATGATGTTATATAAAGATGTTACTATGATAAAATGAAATGGAGGTTTGTAGTGGAGGACATATGTTATTATAAATGGAGGTTCGTGGTGGAGGAAATATGTTATTATAAAATGAGATGGAGGTTTGTGTTGGAAAAAGAAATTATATATGGAGTTACGTACGTCATTGTAGCGGTGTGCACGCGGAAGTATCAGGAGAGGCTAAAGGCCTGAAAAATATTATCCGGAGTGACGTACGCCATTGTAGGGGTGTGCACTCGAGATTTGTCGGGAGCAACTACTATAAATGAGTTTATATAATCATAACTGATTATTTTATATAATTATCTGCAAAGTGTTTTTACATGGTATTGGGAATGTACTGGACCCTTTTGGGTTGACTGTTATAAAATGTTTTGTTTTCAGGTACCAGTGATGGGAATGGGCAGAAGTGTGAAATATAAATGTTGTTATCTTATTTTTTTTTATTAGTATCATGTTTTATTTTGTCTTCGCCTAGTATTTCTATTATTAGGAATACAACAGTAATGTCCTGTAAACTCTATATTATATTAAATAAATAAAAGTTGTAATGTTTGGTCCGATCCTGGTACTATCATGTAATGTTTCATTTTTAGAATTATATTAAATTACAGGGCGTTGCACGAGATCATCCAAATATTTAATATAGGAGCAATAATGTGTTGAATCCACAACAACAACATTATCCACATCCTTAGCAACAAAAATGTCCATACCACAACCCCAACTTCAGCACTATCAGTCACAACAACAAGCTCCTCCTGGATTTCAGAGAAATCAGTTTCAACAGCAAAGTAGCACACCTCCTCCAGACCCAGCTATTACTGAACTAAAAAATCTCATGTTGCAGATGCAGAAAGGTATCATTACCTTTCAAGCAGATACTAGGTCTCAGTTTGAGAACCTGCATGCTCTGAACAAGCTACAAGAGACACATAATAAGATGTTAGAGTCACAAATAGCTCAGTTGGCAAGTTCGTCCTCTAATAGACAGCCCGATTCTTTGCCTAGCCAGTCTGTCCATTCCAGATAAAGTGTTAATGCAATCACTAATGAGTGGTTTGAGAAACGATGAGCCCGCTATGATTAGCAACAACGACTCTACTTTCGGTGAGGAAGACAAGTTGGCTACTTCAGAAGTTGTTGGGGACGATGGGTTCGATGAAGACGTAACTAAGAAGCATGCTGCCCAGGACTGTGAGAAAAAGAAGGATGTTGTTGCTCCACCGTACCTCCACCTTTCGCTATGAAACTCCTATTTCCACACCGTGCAACATACTCTAAGTTTGAGAAGAATTTCAGTAATTTCTTGGCTATTGTGAAAAGCCTTCAGGTAACTATTCCTGTCTCTGAATGGATTACACAGATTCCAACGTATGTTAAGTTTTTGAAAGATGTGCTGAATAAGAAAATAACGTTTTATGAGCTGGAGTTTGTAACCTTTATTGAATATTGTAGTGCGGTCATTCAGAATAGGTCACCGCCTAAAAAGAAAGACTCTAGTAGTTTCTCCATACCCTACACTATTAGTCCTATTTGTATTGATAATAAGGCTTTGTGTGATCTAGGTGCTAGTGCCAGTATCCTTCCCCTTTCCTTGTGTAAAAAATTTAATATGGGAAAACTTTAAGTGTACCACTATGACCCTCCAAATGGCTGACCGTTCTATTAAGCACCCATTAGGTATCTTAGAGGACGTCCCTGTTCCAGTGGGTAAGTTTTATATTCCTGTTGATTTTGTGGTGCTTGACATGGTTGAGGACCCAAACATCCCCATTATTTTAAGTAGACCCTTTTTGTGCACTGCAGGGGTAATAATCGATCTAAGGGCGGGAAGTATCACACTGAATATAGGGATGAACATGTGACTATGCTTGATAGTATATGTTGCAGAGTAGATGTCACATATGAGACGGTTCGTGAGTTTGCAATCCTGAAGTGCTCAGGGGACGATATGAGACCTAAGCAATTTTGGGAACCAGATGACAGTAGTACTAATGAGTTTATTGAGGAGTTAGCTAAATGAGTTCCCACGAGTTAATGATGGCCCGCTCTACCCATGGAATGGTGGTGGCGGTACTAAGATCGAGGAGAATGGTGTTGCGGGTTTAGTTGAAGAAATTTTCTTCCAAGCACCACCTTCACTTGGCAATTGAAAGAGGTAAACGGTCGTGCGGGACCTTTATAAACCAGCGCTGATCGGGAGGCAAGCCAATTCTTTATATTTTTTTCTTATTTCTTTTTTTATTTCATTTTTTTTATTTTTATTTTGTGGAGTGGTGTGATTGTGGCATTATATGTCTTTGGAGCTTTCTTTGTGTAGCATTGTATGAGAAGGAACCAAAACAACAAAAAAAGAAAAAAAGAGAGCGCGAACACGTACTACTTTCTCTCTTTTCTTCCTTCTTTCACTAGTAGAATAAATGCTAATTGTGGCGGTCATTAAGTGGCCTATTGCTGCGGTTTTAGCCGCGCAGCAATAGGTAATTACCTATTACTGCGGTTTTTAACCGCAGCAATAGAGCAACCTATTGTTGCGGTTCCTTCCCAAAACCGCAGCAATATGTGCTCTTTTATATTAAAAAAAATAGATCTATTCTTGCGGTTTTGGGTAGAAACCTCAGCAATAGGTGCACTATTTTTTTTAAAAAAAAAATTAACCACCGAAACCGTAAATATCTTATTGAAACAATGAACAAAAGCAATTTATTGTTCAACAGATCCATAAACTCAGCTGAATAATATCAACATATTCAAACATTTCACGAAATCGAAATATGCATCCAAATTGAACTCCATGAAAAATCATGTATCACAATCAAAAGTCATCAAAATATTTCATACAACAACTGAAAACTCGAGCCACAATGGCGAAGAATTAAAACTCGACCCACGACAGGGATTCACGAGCAACGGAGGAAGATTAATGGCGGCGAAAGCTTGTGTGAAGGACGAGACACAGCGACGGCGAAGATTAATGGCGGCAAAAGCTCGGCGACGATGACGAAGGCAAGCTCGGTGAAATGAGAGAGGAGGAAGACTTCGTCATGGCTCTGTGAAGGGAGGGAGGTGCAGCCACGGTTGTTTGTTGGAGTGAGAAAGGGAGGAAGAGGTAAGTGAGAGAGGAGCAGATCTGAAGATGAACAAAGAGAGAGAAAGGAGTGAAATGAGGGAAGGAGTGAAAACGGCTGGTGAAATGAGGAATGAGGAGTATTGCGTGCCAACCTTAGCTGCTTTTATGAAATCAAAAGACATATTACTGCGGTACCCACACAAAACCTCAGCAATAGATTAAACCTTGGCAAAAAAAATAATATTTTAATATATTGTTGCATTCTGGGTGGGAACCGCAGCAATAGATTTGATCAAACCAGTCAACGAACACTAGTGGAAAAAACATCTTGTGCTACTTATCAAGTACTCCGGTTGACTAATCAACCCAATCACTTGTGAAAATTTTAATTAAAAAAATTCACAAGTGCTCGTGATGATTAGCCAACCGGAGCAATTGATCAAGGGCTCCGATTAGCTAATCAACCCGAGCACTTGTGAATAATTGCACCGATTAGTCAACCCAAGCACTTAGACTCTTTCTCATATCAATTTATCAAACCCTCGCGCGGAGTATACTGAAATACGCGTACAAACGTAATTTTAAGCCAAAATTGTCAACAACTACCTAATATATATCACTTTTCATAAACAACTACCTAATATAAACTTTTTCTTATACAACTACCTAAGTTTACAATTCCGTCAACGTAACACTACCAAAGACGTTAATTTATGAAATTTCCGTCACATGGGCCCACCTTTTCTGATTTCCCCCCAATTTAACTGCATTTCTCCTTTCCTCACATGGGGCCATTAAACTTACCCTTGCTTACCTTTGTTTGGCTTTTCACATTCATCCTCTAACTGTAATTCTTCCATTTCTCACTCATCATCTTCAATTCTCACCCACCTTACTGTAATTCTTCCATCATCAATCACCATCTTCCTGAAAAAGGCTTCCCATTGTCGTTTCCGCTTCTGTCAGCATCTTCCTTTTTTAGAAGTATCTTTGTGGTCCAAAAAGCAGAATAAATGGGAAGAAAGAAGGTGGAAATTGCAAATAAAGCATCAGTTGGAGGTGTAGAAAGGTATCTCACTGTTCTCTCACTCTTACTATATATGTAAAAAGTTGTGGTAATTGTTTATTTGCATTGAAATTTGAGTAACCCTAGTTGAATGATTAACCCAGAAATATATTGAATTAGTTTAGTTTTTGCTTGCTAATGCGATGTTTAATGGGCCCTGTTTATATTAAAATAACCACTATTAGTTTGTAATTGCAATGTGAACTGTGTAAATGTGTTTTTTTTTTTATTTTTGTCTTGTACTGAATTTGGGGATGCTGAAATTGAGTGAATTTTTTAATTTTTAGGGTACCACCACTGTATGTTGATATGAATATCTGGTTTGGGGGCAAATTTGTCGAAATTAATGGGGAAACTCAGTATGCACCTGTGGAAATTAATGGGGTTAAGAGGATTCCTATTCAGGGAATGAAACTTCACTATTGGACTTCAACCATAACCATTGACAGTTTAAGAGAAGTTGTAGTGAAGCAAATGCAATATGCAGGGCAACATTTGGCCAATTTCAGTGTATGGTTTATGCTGAAGGGAAAGACTTTGAGTGATGGGAGAGTGAAGATTGAAGGGGAGAGGGAAATTAATTTGCTGGTTGATAGTGCAGATAGATGGAATAGGGTGACTGTTTGGGTTTTGGAGGAGCCCAATGTGTTAACAGGGCCAAAAACAAGGAGCAAATATGTGAGTTGGGCTCCAACTAGAAGGCAGGTTCAA
Source organism: Beta lomatogona (assembly GCA_947646795.1). NCBI lineage: Eukaryota > Viridiplantae > Streptophyta > Magnoliopsida > Caryophyllales > Amaranthaceae > Beta > Beta lomatogona. The sequence goes on from CANSNZ010000968.1 coordinate 1,235,813, forward strand.
GTACCAGGCTTAGTACCTCCAACAAAGGGCCTAAGCATAACTATACCAACCAATCAACCAAAAACACCCACCCAAGTCTCATATTCAGCCAAAACAAAGTTGAAGGAGCCAAAGACTGAGGTAGTTTTAAGCCCTATAAGAAGATCAACTAGGCTTAAATCAAGTAGCCCTGCTAAAAGTGATGAGGGGATTTTGCCTATAACCAAATCCCAATTTTATTCTAAGGGCACTAAATCAAAATCACCCCCAAGATTCCCTTCCTCTGTAACTGGTTCTTCTGCCATCATCTCAGCATCTTCTCCAAAACCTAAACATTCATCATCAACTGTTGCCTTAGCATTAACTCCCCCAAAACTTACAGCTTCAAGTTCATCCTCCCCTCTAAAAAGAAGCACACCTAGAGTCAAGACAGGTTGCAAGTAAGGGTAGATTGGCCTTAAGGGAAAGCGAGAAAAAGTCGAGGTCAAAAAAAGAAAAAAGTGGTCAAGCCTAAACCTAAAAAGAGAACTTTATCGGATGAGGAAGGGGAAGGCTCTAGTGATAGTGATTTCTCGGATTTAGATGTCCAGTTTGAACCTCGAAGAAGAGGATGAGGATGTTGGGGAGGTGTTCACGATAGCGGTAGGTGAAGTTGCAGCAGCGGTAGGTGGTGTTAAGACAAGAAGTAAAGCGAGGTTTGGAAACAGAAAAGTCCAAGGAAACAGTAGCACTTGGTCCTGTTGGGGGTAAGGCTATTGAGGAAGAGTGTGACATAGACTTAATTGAGGAGCATGAGTATGATTCTGATGAGCTGAGGAGTTTACAAGGGTCTGATGAGGAAGTGGATCCATACCCTACATTCAACACAGAAGTTGACTTTAAGAAGAGAATCAACTTGACAAAGGGGCTGAAGTTTAGGGATGTTTATGTACTGAGAAAAGCACTTAGGTTTCATGCTATTGAGAACACTTATGACTACTATTTGCTTCACAATTCTTCTAAGAGACTGACTGCTCATTGCAAGTATAAGTGTAGCTGCCCATGGGACAAGCAACATGGGAAGATTGTGAAGTGTGTGTGTAATGATGAAGATAAGTGTAAGTTTAAGGTGTATGCAGTGAGTTTGCCAAGAGAGATCACAATGCAAATAAAAAGTCTTGACCTTGAGCATACTTGTGGTCATGTTGATGCAAATAGTAAGGTGTCATCTGAGTGGTTGGCAGAGAAGTATATAAATTACTTCAGAGATGACCAAGGTGAGAGGCTAAAAAAATTCATACATAAGGTGTTCACTGACACAGGGGTCACAATTGGGTACCATAGAGCTTGGTTTGCAAGAGCTAGGGCTAAGCTAAGCATATATGGTGATGCATCTGATCAGTACAAGAAGGTGTATGATTATGCTTGTGCAATCCTGAAATACAACCCTGGATCATCAGCCCTTGTATCAGTGACTGGAGCACAAAATCCACCTCCAACATTTCGGGAGAATGTATGTGTGCATGGAGGCTTGTAAGCTAGGATTTACGAGAGGGTTGCAGACCTCTTATTGGTATTGATGGATGTCATCTCAAGGGAGCATACCCTGGCATGATATTGGCAGCAGTGGCTAAGGATGGTAACAACAACATATTTCCAGTGGCATGGGCTGTTGTTGAGGTTGAAGATAAGCACAGTTGGAGATGGTTCTTGGAGCTTTTGATCAATGACATAGGATTCCACCAGGGAGAGGGCTTGGCTGTTATGTCTGACAGACAAAAGGTGAGCAATTAAACTTCCTTTTTTAGCCTAATATTGTTACTTGATATATTTTGCTGACCTATTTCTAACTTATTGTTGCAAGGGATTAATTGATGCTGTTGAAACAGTTTGCCCAAATGCAGAGGTCAGATTTTGTGTAAGACACATTTGGGCAAACTTCAAGCTTCAATTTTCTGGTACAGCATTCAAAGAGTCATTTTGGAGAGCAGCTAGGACAAGTTCAAGGGTTAGTCTTTATGTGTTAAAGTGTAGTTCATAGTATATTTATTCTTGATAATTGTATTGATTAAGTTATTTGTTGGTTGAATGTTGTTGGTTGTTGTTAGTTTACTTTCATAGCTGAAATGGAGGCTATCAAGTTCCTCTCCCAAGATGCATATAACTACTTAGCTGCAATTCCTCCCAAATATTGGGCTAGACATGCCTTCCTTACTAGGTCAAAGTCCAATTTGTTGCTTAACAACCTTTGTGAGACTTTCAACTCAGTAATCAAGGAAGCAAGAGACAAACCAATCATCACATGCCTTGAATGGATAAGAAGGTATGTGATGAAGAGAAATACAGAGAAATGGGATGGGGTTCAAAGCTATAATGGGAGGTTTATGCCTTTTGTTGAAAAGGTTTTTAGTTGGGTGAAAGAAGAAGCTAAGCAGTGTGTGATGGTGCCTTCCAGAGTGGGGGAGTGGGAAGTTGATTACCAGCATGATAGATTTATAGTTAACTTAAGAGATAGGTCTTGTTCATGTAACAAGTGGGATATGACAGGAATTCCTTGCATACATGCATATGCTTGCATACTCAGAATTAGGGGGAAACCAGAGGACTATGTAGACCCCTTTTATAGCAGAGAGAAGTATATGCAAGCATATGGTCCATATATAAAACCTATGCCTGGACTGAAGCAATGGGAAGCCACTTGAATTCCCTCATCCATTACCTCCACCAATCGGGGAAGATGCCGGGCGAGACCTTCTCTTAAGAAAAGAAAAAAAGAAGCGAGATGAAAAACAAGACAAGCAAAGCACTTATGTTAAGAGGCCTAAGAGACGAGAACCAATGTGGTAATTGTGGTCGGTTGGGCCACTACGGGACCAAGTGCAACAACCCTCCAGCTCCTCCAAAGGAAAAATCTAAGGGAGGTAGACCACTTAACATGGATCCTTGGACCGGTTGCTCAAAGGGGTAGAAAGGAGGCCAGAGTAACAAGGAAGGTAATGTACTTACCATAGATTTTGTTTATATTATTGTTTTTCGAACATGAATGTGTTTGATATGTTTATGTATTGTGTTAGGCTTATGAAGCTGAATGCATTGGTAACCACATGGGCATGGAACATCAAGGTGGCCCAAGTAGCCCGGTTCAACCAAAAACCAACTCCATCCCACCTTGGACACAAAGCGACCAAGGATCAAATCAAGTACAAGCTGGACGGCGAGAGGTGGAAGAAGCGGCCAAGTAAAGAGAAGCAACAAGAGGAAAAATGCTCACAAGTTCTTTGCCAAAAAGGGACCTGTCAAGAAGCCTAAACTTGAAAAAAGTGTAAAGGGGCACGCTAAAAAGCCTCGCTTGGCAAGTGTAATTTGATTTTTGTAAAAGAATGGTTAAGTAGTTCCTAATGTTTTGGCATAGATTACTCAAAACAGGTTTAGTAGGTACACCATTTGTTTTGTGCCAAATATGTTTTGCCTCTTGTTGGATTAAGAACATAACTTAATGTAATGTATGTTAGCCTCTACAGTTAGAGCAATTTTTAGCATTAACAGGCTGATGACCCTATTGTGTTGTTGGTTTTCTTTGAGAGTAATGTACATAAAAATGTAAATTCACAATTAAAGCTTTTCACACCAACTACTTGGTAGTTTTCATTGAAGACAAAGAAACCATTACATGCTTACAACAACAACAACAAAGTAACCATTCAAGGTTCACAAAAGTTGATAACAAGCCTAGTACTTGATTAACCCTACCTAATTTGCTACATCTTATGCATCAAACTTCTTCATCATAATCCATACCAAATTACAGAAAACAAAGCAAACAAATCCATAGAAAATGTAAATCCTTCCACCCTCACTTCCTCTGTTCTCCCTACCTGCCTTCAGTTTCTTCACCAATCTCTCATTCTCCTTAGCAAGCTTCATCCTTTGTTGTTCCAGTTTATGAACCTCGGCTTTCGGTACTTGAACATCACTACCAAGCAGACTTCTTCTCCAACAACAGTTGATTAATCAGCACCCTTTGCCATTCCTCTTGATGTTCATCAACCCACTCCCACACATCACAGCCATGCCTGATCTTTCTAATGCGATCATAAAACTTGCAAGTTATAAATTTCCTCCCAGGATTATCACTGGTCCATGATGTCAGAGTTGCCACACCAATCTTACATTTGCAAATTTTGGGAAGAACTCGATTGGACAGACCTGTTGATGTGCTACCCATTCTTTGAATCCAACAAATTCAAAAACAATTAGCCAGAGAAATACAGAAATTTATCATAATTAACAAATCCCCCAATTAATAGAAAACCCTAATTTCAAATAAAATCAGAAGAATTCCCCAATTATATCACCAATGACATTAACTTTTTACCAAAAACACTATTCTATAAACCCTAATATCAAAAGTTGAAGGAAGGGGAACTTACCTGAAGAATTAAAAACCTTTAGTGAATTTTTTTAGGAGAGAAATATTGACAATGTAAGATTTTCGAGGGTTTTATAATGCCTTAGATAGTTTTTAGGAGAGAAATGCAGTTAAATTGGGGGGAAATCAGAAAAGGTGACGGAAATTTCATAAATTAACGTCTTTGGTAGTGTTACGTTGACGGAATTGTTAACTTAGGTAGTTGTATAAGAAAAAGTTTATATTAGGTAGTTGTTTATGAAAAGTGATATATATTAGGTAGTTGTTGACAATTTAATTTACTTCGACCTCTCATAACCGCCCATTTTCCCTCCGTCCCAAGTCCCTCTCTTTATTTCGACCCGATCACATGTACTCCATCGCCGTCCCTCGCTCCCTCCCTCTGTCGTCCGCTCAAGTCCGCCGCTCAAGTCCGCCGCTCAAGTGGTTTCAACCTCGTTGTTTCCATCGCTCCTTCAGGTTTAATGTTCTCCTAATTTCTAGGTTTTTCTGATTACTCAATTAATTCTAGGGTTTAATCTAATTAGTTTTTGCAATCATGTTGTAGATAGTTTCTGCCTTGAAGTTTCGCCAGCGTTCAATGCCCGATGGTGGTCGAAATTCTGCGTCGCCCTAAGCTCGCCGGCGTTCTACTTGGCAAGGTAATTGCAAGATTTCTTTTGCTAATTTCTGTATCTGTTTTTATTATTGGGGGGAACTGATAAGAAAATAGAGGGATTTTGTTTAATCTAATTGGTTTCTTTTGCTTTTCTGGGCATGAGCCTTTTTATCCTTAATCCACATTCAAGCGGAAGTGTTATGGACTCGAAATTCTTATTTATGTGATTAAATTTATTTATATGAGTTTGGAACACTCTTGATGCCTTTCACTATGCTTCAAAACACGCTAGCTAACATTACTGTTTATATGATCTTATTTTGACGTTGTTTTTAAGATCGTGTTATACCTTGGAGATTTATGTATAATACTATAAAACTACATGAAAATGACATATACTACAATATATATTGGTTTTATGTGTACTTAGCACAAATGTTAAACCATGGCAACATACTACACATTTAGGGACATGTTGATAGAACTAGAAAAAAAAATGTAACTATCAGGCGTTTGTGATTGTCGTTTTCTGTAATCAGGCGGTACAAAGCACTACAAAGTTCTGATGGATGAGTTCAATTATGTCAGAACAGCTTTTTTGGAATTTGACAAAAGTTACCATCTTATCTCTTGAATCTACATTAGAGTAGCATTTTGCAATGTGTGCAGCAGTGCAGGTATCTCAATACTGTATGTGTTGTTAACATGAACGCATAAATTGTTGCTGATTGTTTCTCCTTTAGGGGAGGTGTATACATCAATGTTTAAGAACAGCTTACAATATCCATGTTTCACAAGCTTAAACTCCGGTCATGTCCTTGATGTGTAAGGATTTGGCTGATCTTGCAGTGATACTAAATTGCTTTGAAGGTCTGCAATCAGTTATTGCCATGTATTAGCACTGTTACTGGCAGAATTTTGATTTAAGCAAGATTTATAATTTCCTTGACTTTCAAATTTCCACTAATTTTTGCTGGAAATATATGGTCTGTATGATTTTTTGCAGCTTTCATCATCCCTACCTCAAAACAAGCATGTACAATGGCTAGTCTTTAGTTGATTGTAAATCTTGATGAATCTTAAGGGTTTTTATTCTTGTTCTGAATTTAACTTTCTATGGACTGTTATAGGAATTTTTTACAAGGATATCCTAATCAATTATGTTTTATATCTTTAAAACTTTGTCCATAAATAGTTTTTAAAGGGATTTTAAAGGGAGCGTCATTGCATGTGGTCATCCCTTCCAATGTTCAAGCTCATGAGGAAACTTGTGCGCTGCAATTCTGTGGACAATAAGATTAAAATCATCAACAAGCGCTCACATGAACTCAAAATTGGAGTTGATATCCCTGCTCGAGCTGACATACTTGTGAGTGAGAATCCATAATCCTTTTCTCTTAACATCAACTGCACGCTATCACCTGTGTGTCAAATGTCAATAATCAATTGTGATTCCAAAATGCAGGTAAGTGAGATCCTAGACTCGGAGTTATTGGGAGAAGGTCTCATTCCTACTTTGCAATATGCACATGATGAGCTACTCGTAGAGAATCTTCTCACTGTCCCATATCGAGCTATTGTTTCTGGCCAGGTCCGTCGGATATTCTCAACTCTTCTTGGGTGTACCTGCAGCTTAACACTAGTATGCTACCACATTTTTGTGTCTGTTTTGGTTTTCACCTGGTGGAAAATCATTGACTGACAGAATGTTTTCACCTATAAAGAGTTTTCCTGGTAATATTCTTTATTATTTACCATCATTTTGTGGTCTTAGACGCTTAGTGTATTAACTATTATAGCTTCTATTATAGCATATTTGTAGCTTCTATTGTAGTATCCTCTCTTAGGATTTAGCCCCTGAGTTTTATGTTCAGTTGGCTGCTCCCTTGATAGCCATGGTATATCATTGGTGCCAACTTCTGCTTCTTAAATCATAATGGCTTTCGAATATAAGTGGCAACTGGAGAAATGATGCTGTAGTTTACGTGTGAAAACTTTTTGAATCCCTTACTATCAACCGACCTCCTGGCCTCAAAATTCTATATACTTCTGCGTTTATTGAGACAACGTTGCACCTGGTACCAGGAAAAGAAAATACTATTAGGGAAGGCTGTGTTTAGCTAAGAAACACATTAGGAAAGAATGCAAAGTTTTATCACCTGTTATCTGCATTATACTAAAATGATAGGCTTATTTTTATATATTACTAACATAGGGCCCTTAAGGCTAGTTAGGGGCGAAGCTAAGCAGGGAGGGATGGGGAGGCCTCTTCAGCCTATTGTTTTGCTAAGCTCCCCCCCTCTTTATTTTAGGATATAAACAAAGAAGATCTAAATGTAATTGTGTAACTAAACTTGGATCAACGGTACCTAGGCATGTGTGGCTATGTTCTGGGGTTCGAATCCCATCATTACTAAATGCTCTGTTTTTGTACTTATACTATTCCTTCACTCGGTATCTTAAAAGACACTTACAACCTACAGTTTTAGGAAGTTTGAACGCATTACACAATTCTTCAAGCACAAGATTTAAATAAAACTCAGAAATTGTCTAACTTCATAGCATCTCGTTGTCGTTTCATGACAGAAAATCTTAAATGTTTTCTCCCCTCCCCCCTCCTTATGATTAAATTCCCTCATTCCTAAATGCTTTTATGTCTTGTTTACTTTGGGAATTGCATAACTGATCCTGCTGCTGAGCTGTGCTATGGTGTTAGTTGTTGCTGCTGAGTTGTGTTGGTTGCTGCTGCTGTCACATTATCCTACTGCCCCTTTCCTACACTATAATTCTATAAAAGGTTTGTTGATCTTAAGTTGATCTTTGCATGAGATGTGCGCATTTGGATTACAAAGCACCTTTCATATGTATGGTAGCTATTCTAGATGACCTAAAGAGTACATTAAGTAGACACAAGGGGCCAATATTTTCTTTAAAATGGAACAAGAAGGGTGATTTAGAAGTCTCTTAATGATGGGTAGCTTTTAGAGGTTAATAGTTATTAGGCCCGGGGTATGCCCGGGGTATGCCCCGGGTAAGCAGCGTTTATTTGAAATTGCTATAATGTCAACGTGCTGTTTGATAAACGTGATTGGTTGTGAATTATGAATAGTCATTTGAGTGTCACTGGTTGTAAATTATATTATTATTTTATTAATTCAGGTGATTATGCATCTTGCAAACCACGATTAATCTTTATGTGACTGCAAACTTGTTAAAATTGGTGTATTATACATTGGAGCAAGCAGAATAAATTAACTTCGGTTGTTTTATGACAATCTGATCTCAGAATTGTAACTTTTATATGTGAACGGTCTAGTGTCTGTGTTGTTGGTGTTGTTGCAAAACACACTGGTGACGAGAATTTATTGAATCACTATGTGACAGAGTTCAAACAGGTACCTTCTTGATGCAAAAATGTGAACATCTTTGAAGTAGACATTTGGAAATCTATTCAGGAAATTTTTCTTGTCTGAGCAGATAAAGCTTCATGCTGATCTTCCATATGAGCTGCTTCACGGAAGAACTGTATTTCTGTGGTCGTGCTCCTTCCTAAACAAGCATATCGGAGAAGACACCATATCTTATTCCACTATGGTACATCTTGTTGTCTTGCTCTTTTGATCTCCTTTCCTCATAGATTTCTCTTGCTTGTTTAGTTAGTAATAAACTGATATGGATGACATATTTATCCAGAGGGAAATTGTTTTAGACATCATGAAAGCGGGCGAAAAACTAGGGAAGTATTGGGGTTCTGCCCATGGTTTAGCTGGAATCTTGCACGTTTTGATGAATATGGAGCTGACACTAGATGAGCAAAAAGATTTAAAAAATCTGTGCTATGAGATTAGAGGTCATTTCCCTGGTGGGAACTATCCTTCAAGTGAAGGAAGTAAACCAGATCGTCTCCTTTGGTGCCATGGTGCTCCTAGGTTTGCCCTTACCCTAGCAAAAGCATCTAAGGTAGCATCAATTTTCTTCAGCAGCTACTATATATATATATATATATATATCAATGTGATGTGATTGTGCTTATTGAAATTTTGGGTAGTGTAATGTATAGTTATATATCCACGAGAGATAATTATAATAACTATTGATTTTGTAGGCTTTGGTGTTGTTTTGAATGTGTGGGCGTTTTTCTGTGTGTGAAGATGTCTATCATTTTTCGTACTTTATGGCTACTTGTTTGTGGGGGAATGCTTGCCAAGCTTCTTGTTGCTGTATGCTTGCTGTTGTACAACAACAACATTAAATTTGTTTTATAAAAAAAAAATGGGTCAAGTGCTCCGGTTGTTAGGAAAAAACCGGAGCACTTGATTCACTAGTGCTCCGATTTTCTCTTATCAACCGGAGCACTTGACGTAATTTGAACATATAAAATTCACAAGTGCTCTGGTTTTTATGACAACCGGAGCACTTGTAAATCTAAGTGCTCCGATTTTCAACCAGAGCACTTGATAAATACTCAAGTGCTCGTATGACGTCTGCTACGGGTCAAATACGGAGCACTAGTACGGTTTTTAACCGGAGCACTTGATGTTTTTTCCACTAGTGGAATTTTTAAAAAATTCCCGTTGACATCTATTGCTGCGGTTTCGACCTTGAACCGCAATAATAGGTTGATTTTCGATTTTTCCTTTTCTTTTAACGCAGTTTATTGTTGCGCATTGGTAAAACAGCCGCAATTAACATTTGTTCTACTAGTGTTTGCAATGAGGGTATTGCCGAGTTCAGCGTTGGGGGGGGAGAGTTTTTCGTACATATGGTTTGTCACTTTGTCTCTTTCTTACTCCGTTGATAGCTTATTGCTTTCCTAGTCTTATTTAGCGTTAAATAGTTTATTTAGTTAGAAAAAAAAGAAAAAAAAATACAAAAATACGAGTTCATTAGAAAATTAGAGTCAAAGTTGAATAGTTGTTTCTCAGTGCCCTGTACCATCGTATTTGTGTTTTGACTTTGGATTATTGATGGGCATGAAACAATGATTGATTAACAAAGCATTACAATTTTGTACTTTGACCATGATAAGAATCACAATTGTGGCATTTCATATGTCCTACAAGCATGTTTAGGTTAAACTGTGAGCTTCTATGCCTTTAAACTGCATATATTCCAGTTTTTCTTTTCATGTGTGTAGCCCACTCCCCTAAAGGATGCTAGAACTTGTCTTTTCTCTCCATTGATGCATTGATTATATGATGGCTAAACAAACATGATTATGATTCTTGTAGGAAATTGCACCACAAAACCAAATAACCTTCCCTACATTTATTTCCCTAGTTATCCACTTTGAGCTAAGCCTATTTCTTTTGATACCCACGCTATGAGCTCCTCATTTTTCAAAAATACATCCCTTTACCTTTGTTGTGACGTATTTATGAAATGTATGTTGGTTGACGTTTCTAGGATGGAATTGGTTATTGATGTGAATGAGAAGAAAAAAAATTGTGTACATGGAAAAAGGAATCCGCATTATTATTTTCGAGTCCTAATTGTTGATTCTCCTATATCCTTATTAGCTAGTAGCTAAAGTATAAAACTTTTGAAAATGAGACAAGCATGACTTTTAAATAAAAGTAAAAATGAAAAAAGTGAAAAACATTGAGTTGAAATTATTTGCTTGGATTCTATAAAAAGAGAAAGGAGAAGTGAGAAAAGAAAATTGGTTGTAGTTATGTTGAAATTTCATATATTGTGTGGGTTGTTTCATCAAAGTTGTAGTAATACTTCACTTCCTTGAGCACCACATTTCCAAATATTTATCGCACCTACTACCATGAGCCCCATTACAACCTTTAATGAGTCATATAATTTGTTTGCATGTATAGTTACCTAATGTGGAGAGATGGCTCAAGCCTATGGACTAACTTGGTGAAGTTTTGCAATTGAGTGTCGTTGATCACCCTTCAAACACATGAGTGTGAGAGATGGGATGGAGCACTTGGGGTTGGATAAAAGCAGTCATTTTAACTACTTGGAGAGTATTTTACAAATGAGTGGAGAGCCTCCTTGTGAGGTCCATCTTATTGATTTATAGTGCATATCCAGTGGCCTCTTTTGTTCTTATCCATGATTAGTGCTTATTTGTTGAGCTTTATAGATTGTGATTTGTGGTGTGCTAGGATTTGATCTAGAGTCACCTAAAATGTCTTTCGCAAAGATTTTATGTTGGGGTGAAACAACTATTGCTTCCTTGAACTCTTGATTTTCAGACAAGTTTTGCTTAAGGACAAGCAATCACGTTGGGGGAGTTTGATGTGCCTATTTTATATAGAGTTTTTACCCCCTTCCCTCATTTACTATTGGTCTTAATTGCGCTCTTCGGAGCCATTTTTATTACTAATGTGATTCTTGTAGTGTGTTTGTAGTTTCAGGTTTATCATTATAGGAATTATCATTTTTTGGGTGCATTTCCTACTCATTTATATCACTACAAGAGATGATTTACTTTTGAGAGCACGAGCATTGAGTTGGAAGAGTTTTGAAGCAAAGCGAATAGTGAAAGAAGTAGAAAAATGACTCCCATCCACTCTTTCGATTATATCTCAAGTTCTACAAATCCAAATGCAGTTATTTCAATTATTTTAGATTCTACACTTCAAGAGCTTTCCAAGAGCGGTCACTTGCCTAATTTCGCTGAATAACGAAGAAGTTATGCGTTTTGAAGATAGAGAATTGTGCAGGCTGATGCCCGCTCGGTTGGGCAGTCGTCGCCCCGGCTGCCTTTACTTAGCCAAATTTCATCGTTTGGAGAAGATTTGGAAGAAAATAAAATATTTTGTTGCGGGATCTTGCCCAACCGGGTGGGGCGCTGTTTCACTCTACGAAAAATGACCTGATAACCGTTCAACCTGGCGGAATCCGCCCCGACTACCCGGGCGGGGCTCTTTTTAGTGTTTTAAAGCGCGTGTTGCGAAGCTATTTCTTCCATCATGCTAGACAGCTTGGCTAAAGCTCTAGCCATTTCGGCGAGTTGTTGCTTGTTATTCGATGGACTGCCCATTTCAATGTCGCTTGATTTCTATATAGATCATCAAAGGAGATTTAGAGATCGAATGATGATGGAGAGAGAGAAATTGAATGAAAGAATGTATGTTTGTTTAAAAGTTGAGCTTCTGGGAACAATCTGAATATCCTATACGCATGATGATTTTTTTTTTGATGCACTTAGACCTAATGCATGTATGAATAACTCAATCAATGCGTTCGAACCTGTAAAGGCTACCTACATATCCCAAAAGAGGGAATCAAATTTTTTGTAGTGCAGAACTGCTAAATACGGAAGCCATGAAATGAAATGGAAAGTGTGGATGCAATGAGACTCCTAGATGCCTAATAACTCTAGTTATGCATGAAGTGTATGAATGATGGACTATGTAATGCAAAAGGATTCTAGTATGAATGCAGTCCTAATAGATATGAAGTTCTAATGACTTCAAAATCCTAAACTTGATAAACTTCTAATGACATTAGAACTTTAGATTTGACGAACTTTCAAGGATGCTAGACTCCTAATATGCACGAGACTCTAGTAGATCGAGACTCCTAAAATGAATGGAATTCAAACGGTTTTAGACTCCTAATATGGGCGGAACTCTAGTGGACTCGAAACTCCTAAGACTAATGGAATTCTAATGGATTTAGACTCCTAAGATGGACATAATTCTAATGGTTTTAGACTCCTCTTATGCATGGACTTTCTACGGATCATAGATTTCTAAGATGAATGGGACTCAAGTGAATTGAGACTCCTAACATGGATAGAGTTAGACGAGGTTAAGAACTCTAAATAGAGTGAAAGTGTATAAATCTAGACATTTGGGTCATACGGACTTCTAGTGGAGTTAGAATTCCTAAGCTGACGAGACTTTTACAACACGATGGACACTAAAAGAAATCCTAAATGATGTACACATAAAAAGATGGATAATATACATGAAAAGATTGGATTTAGGATGATGGATGAAAAAAGATATGCGATAGGAAAAAAAAGATGGAGATTTTTTTTAAAAAAAAAAGAAAAGAAAGTGGAGATAAAATTTGAAGTAGATAGGAAATTGAAGATGAGATGAAATTTTGAAAAAGATAGGAGAATGATTTTTTTGAAAAAAAAAAATATGGGGATGAATTTTCAGAAAAGATGGGAGATATAGTTTGGCAAAATATGGGATAAAATTTTCGAAATAGATAGGAGATTAGAGATTGAAAATATTTTTTTGAGAAGGATTTTCAAAAAAAGCAATGAGATATATTTTCGAAAAAGAATAGGAGATATGGCTTGGTAAAATGTGGGGTTGATAGGAAGTCGGCAACGAAATGAAATTAAAATTCAGCGCGCAACAAAGGGCTAGATGCACTAAACGCATACATCAAGATGAAGGGATCAAATTTGTGCTAAATACAGACATCTGTGAGCGACGAAAGAAAATGCGCTTGACGCAAGGAATCGCGCCTCAGCATTATGGAAGTGCAGGACGCATAGTGGAAATAAAGGAAGAGACGATGATTGCGTCCGGCGCTGGCAACTGCGCCAAGCGCATAGATGATGCGCGACGTGCAAGTATTACGAAATTTCGTTTTCGCTTTTTCAATGACGTAAATTCACTTGATGATTTTAATTCTAAAAAATTTACGCAACATATAGCAATTAAACACACGCAACACACAAATATGCACAATTAAGGTATTAATATGCAGAGTTCTCAACCTAAAGTCCAGTTCTACATTCAACTATGGTCAGGTTTAAGTTAAGGCTAAAAATGGTCCATGACTAAGAGATTGATCCCATGCTTCGTACCCCTGCTTAAATTGGTGGCCACGTGTAAGACACACTCCAGTTCTCAAGTCAGGAACAAGAGACTAATGCCATGGTTGGGTAGGTTTGCTTATGATTAAGATCCAACACTATCGCTCAGTAAGCTTTTTGGAAGGACAAAGCGCAAACCCCCCGAGGTGACCTCACACATAGAAAATGTGCTAATGAGGCAAGGTAGATTGTCCTTCTGGTGGATGAACAATAGCCATGTACACGCAAAACTAAATATTATTCTAAGGCATAAAAATAAGAATGAATCGTATTTTTCAAGTTTCACCCACTCATTAATTTTTTTTTTTTTTAAATCCTCCCTAATGGAGTCGCCAAATTATAGGCGTGGATTTTTAATTCCTTTAATGCCTACATGCAGTGTGAGCGCGTTTATTTGACTACCCCATTGTTAAGGTTTTATTAAAAATATGTTTTTAAAGTCGCCAACAAATTTTTAGAGGAAAACTTATAAACCTAATTGGATATTGAACTGTAGGGACATCTTAGGGACTTATCCAATGTAGATTTCCCCGTCCTGACTCCATAGATGGTCAAAATGAACCAAAGATTGAGTTCGGGGGTGAGGGTACAATACAGTCATGAACTATATTGCCCATTGCTGACCTCTACTAGATTTATGCAAAAGAATAATCATATAACGTTTTAAGCACCTTAAAAATATTTAGTCTAAGTTGGTTCAGGAAACACATAAAAGACTAATTTTTAGTGGCAAGTTATTATGCAATCAAATTACAAGGTTCCTAACAGGTTATCCAAATTAGAACAGTTCTTTAGGTCTTATTTAGCAATAATAACATGTGATAAATATTGCAATTAGGCATAATAAATAATATGTTTATGAAAAATAATAAAATATAATACTACAAGAAATTAGTATAATATGTACAATATTTACAGTTGCAGGAATATATTAATAACCTAATAGAATGTCAGTAACTTCAAGAAAATAATAAAAATAAATAAAGAAAGCAAATAAAGGTGGTTAATTTAGTTGACCCTCAGAAATTATACCACCGTCTGGGGTCGTTGATTTGTACGGACCTTGAAAAATTGAATTGTACGAGTCTTAGAAAAATAGTGTCTTTGTTTTTGTTTCGTAATATGTATTAAGCGCAAGATTCTTTGTATTAAGTGTATTAGGCGATTTGGAGGTGTAGGTGAGATGAGGATGATGTGGCGCAAGTATTTGTATGTGTCGTATGAATATGAAGGTCAGTTGTGAGTTATGCGTGATGGTGTGCGTGGTGATTTGTGAGATTAGGGAAGGAGTGTTAGGGAATTGTGAGATTATGGGTGTGGGCGTTGACTTGGATGATAGGTGGGTGATGATCTTGGTGCTGTGGGTGTAGCCGTATAGGTGGCGCAAGGTTAAGGGGATTGGCGTATGATAATGGGTTGTTGTTGTATTGCTGTTGTTGCCGAGTGATGAGGTTCGAGAGGAGTTGTACGAATTGAAAGTGAAGCCGTGGGAGATTATACTGTGAGGGAGATGAGTTATATAGTGTAGGTAGGTTTAGGTAGTTAAGTTGCAATACGTTTTCGAAAGATAATAGGTTTTTAAAAGATTTACTTGTTAAAAATATTTTAGAAAAGAGTTAGATAAAAACACTTCGGGAAAATATTATTTTTATAAAAGATATTTTTATTAATAAAACTAATCAATATTAATTAATTCTTATTAATTAAAATGGGCTGAAAAAGGTGTTTTAGAAATTGAGCATTCATAAAACTATTTTTAAAAGGTTTTCGAAGATGGGCTTTAAAAAGTTATTTATAAAAAAGGTTTTGGAAATGGGTTAATAAAAAAGGTTAGAAAATGGATTGAGCTTAAAACATTTTATTTTAAACTCGTTCTTTATTCTTTCCTCAATTCGGACTAATTGGAGCCGGGTATTAGTCATCATAGGGTACTAAATGGGGAGACACGATTATGTGTCTACACTAAGTAGTTTTAATTCTCTCAAGAACCCTAGTTTTAGTTTTCTAGCTTAATTTCATTCTCAAATACATTGAAGTCTTAATAGAAGTAATTGGTTTCTTCAATCGGTATTCTTCGGTTCTTTTATCTATTCTTCATTACTAGTCTATGATGTTTGCTTCTATTATGGTGATTATGTTTCCCCAATTATGTGTGAGTAGTTTACTTTCTAGAGATTTGGGGATTTATGTATGCATATGAGGGATTGATTGAATGGTTATTTTATTCATTGAATTGTTTGATTCTTACTATTAAGTTATTTATGTGAATCTACAAGTTTGGCCAACTGTGTTGATTATTATTGCCATACAAAGTTATAGATCGAGAGGTAGGATTTTGTTAGGCTCTCAATAGTAGGCTTAGCGATCTATGACCATACGAGAGCGGCTCGGTGAGCTTCGAGGGAGGTAATGTTCGAGAGAAATTACATGTGCCCTAGTTAGATTGATTTATTGAGTTTCTTCAATCATTCTTGATTTCCTGAATTGCATACATAGTGAACCATTTCCCTAGTCTTTCCCTTATTTAATATTTGGGATTTTAATTATTTGCAAGTAGTTTAGTAAACAACTCTTTTTTTTTTTTTTCCTGATTTAGTTAGTATAATATTAGAGTTCAGATGGTATAGTATAGCTATCTCCTAGTGGATTCGATCCAGACTTGCCTGACTACCCAGTTTGTGGACCTTAGGTTTATTTTTGATTAGGTGATACGACTTTAGCATGTCATTATTCAATTAATCATCTTTTAATCATGTTTAGCCCTAGATTAGTTATAAATTTTAGATTTTTGTGCTTAGGTTCCATGATTAGTGAGTAGTCTCCTATCTAAGATTTGGGTGAAAGTATGAATTAAGATTTTCATTGATTGCTAATGTAATTGTGATGATCTAATGATGATTATACATTGATCTTGGTGTTTTGAGACCTTCGGATAGATATTGATCACAATTGTGCTTTGGTATTTTGATTACAAATATTCTTAATAGAATTTTGAATTCATTTATCATCCTAATGAATCATATTAATCTCTAGGCCAAGATATTGGATAGAAATTAAGGGGATCCTTTTATTAGGGGTTTTCCGTACTTATTGGATCTTAATCAATTAACTAATTAAAGACCATTTGAGAGAGGATTTAGTTGATTGATTAAGCGATTATTCTTGAGGAAAGAGGATTTGAGTTTCTTAGAGGAAAACTAAACCTTGCATAATTGTCGCCTTTGAATCACAAATGCATTAATGATCATTGTTCCATTTTGATTCATATATACTAGTAGCCTTGACTCTAATGTTTTCTCATTGATATTTTAATCTCATATTTTATTTGCTAGTTTACTTGATCTTAGTTAGTTAATAGTTATCACAAAACCATTCTCAAACCCCCAAATACTCTTCAATTAAGCAGTTTAAGCTAGTTAGACTTTGATGAACCCAATTTCCTTGTGGATCAATCCTTGACTTGTCTTTACTACATTATTCGTAATTGCTTGTTAGGTGTTATAAATATTATTTGAAAAGTGATTTTTAGTGCCTTAACGACACACTTAAAACCTCTTATCAAGGACAGAGATGCATTTCCAATCAAGCATGTTTTATCTTCTTAAGAGCAGAAGTGGTTCCACAATATCAGGAAGCACTCTTTCACTATTTGACCAGTTAGAGAAAAGAGGTGCAGAATCCCTAACTGATAGCGAAAATCAAGGCATGCTTATAACAAAGAGGACCGTTGGGCAATCTGCTACAAAAGGAGGAGGATTATTGAGAGAAGGACACATAGCATCCACCCACCAATGTATTCAGCAGTTTCTAAGTTATTTTCCTTGGTTAGAAAGATCATTCAAGTGTTCTTAGAATACAAGTTCTTCCATTTAATTCTCTACTACACATTAGTGATTGTATTTGGTGATGAACATTGCTTAATGCATTGGTGGACTCATCGCCACCTGTGGTTTTATCCACCTTCATTGAGGTTTTCCGCACCATCATCTCTTGTGTCTCCTTCATTTCCTTGCTTTATTTGCTTGCATATTCATCTGCATCATCATCATCATCCATTAGTTTAGTCGTTCCTATCCCAAGTCAATTGACGTTATTAGGTTCAAATTGAACTAAACAGATTGTTTTTTTCTTTTTTTTTATTGCAATGACAGAAATTAACTAGAAAGGGATCTCCATATTAATTTGAGATGAAAATTGTTGGTTTGACTAATAAATTACGTAGGAAAATGGACCTTCTTTCTTTGATCTTCAACAAGCACATATTGGAAGTGCATTCTAGTCGACCTGAATATATACCCCTATTATTGATTTTCAACATATAAAGAACAAGACCAGACAATTCATAATTGTGAATGGTATTGTAGACCCCATTGGTAAAAAAAAATGCTTTGATGAGTGCGATTTTGGAAAGTTTCTTATCTATCTATATTAATATATTAAAAGGTGTTCCTCAACAAGGAACTATGCCACGTGGCGCTATCCTTTACAATTTTGATTTCATGTACTCCACATACAATAAAAAAATTAGATTATGCATGGTATAAGATTTGATCGCATGACCTCAAGCTTGTATACTAATGTCTTAATCACTAAACCAAGTAATATTTGTTGTTATAATTTCAACGTAAAATACTAATAAATTAAATTTATAAGTACTCGGGGTATCTCCCGGGCCTAAAAACTAGTTATAATATGAGAAATGGTCATGCCATTGTCCTTGACATCATTAAGTTTATCCTCTTTGAGAATAGTTTGGTCCAAAATCCGGTTCGGTCTAATCCAGAATCAAGTCCAGCATGGGCTTGTGCATATCCCTATTCCTAACCACATTCAAATCCAATTGACATTATTAAGTTTATCCTTTTTTTCATTTATCCATGAAGAGGAGTGACTGTTACTTGGAATGAAGACAACAATTGTGGAGTAAGAGAGTCGAACCGCCTTTGCCTTATTTTTTAAATTATCGTTTTTCTCCCGGTGGGCCCAAGTTACTAATTAATGTAATCTTTTCTAATGCTTGACAAAATAACTGTTTAAATACCTCCCAATCTTTGAACTATTTGAACTCTTTATTTATAATTAAAGTTCCTGTTTCCTTTAGTATTAATGGTTGGGACTTTTTTCTATCTTAACAATAGTTTTATTAGAGAACTTACCCATGTTCCGTGTTGGATCCTTCTAAAACATGATGTCCCAGATCCTTGCTTTTTGAAATTCTTGAGTCCGATACTCGGATCCTCGTACCCGAGTATGAGCATCATAGGTTATAAGAGGATTAAATATGAAGTTATCCATAAGGTAGAGAACTATCACTATAAAGTGCATACATCATGTCTTTGTCTATCTTTGTAACCAGTATAATAGGCAAACCAAATATACCACAATTTGGACAGCACATTCAATTCATATTTTATCATCAACACATATGAGCTATACATCGATACCAGAAGCTGCAGAACTCCGCCACTCACCACACAAGAATATAATAGGGATGTTTCTTGTATGGTCTGATTTTTTTTCAGACTATGGGGACAAAACAATGTGAGCCACACATTTGTTTGTGTAGGTCCTCCATTGCTTTTCTTTTCCCTTTTCTTTTAATTGCCAAAATATTTTCTTTTGATTTTGTTTATTTACCAAAATTTATGAAATTAATTTTTAAAAATCGAAAAAATAATTTAAAATTTTTTTTTCTAAAAATCCGAAAAAAAATTTTAGCTTCCAAACAGTAATTCATGTTTGGAAAAAAAATTTTGAGCAAATTTTTTTTTTACCCATTTTCTCTCTCCTCCTTGTTCTTGGTGTTCTTCACCAAAAATTCACCATTCTCAACCGAATTCCTCCCAAATTCGAGCCATTCTTCCACCTTCTCCCTCAATTTCGACCATATCTTCCATCTTCTTCCTCCATTTCGTCCCATTCTTCACCCCCATTTCGCCCCAAACCCTCACCTCCATTGTTAAACTTCACCTCCATGGATTTCGATCTAAACTCTTCACCCGTAGATGAAATGGATGTAAGTTGACATGAATATTTCGCATATAGTAACGAATTAATGATTTTCTATCTTCATTTGTGTGTTTGAGTTAGATTAAACTTGCAATTTATGAAAATTTTCACAAAAAAAATCTAGGGTTTTAGGGAAAATAAAAATGCCGGTATTGGTGATTAAATTGCTCTAAAACAATGCACACCACACTTTTATGCGATAATTTGTGGTTACATTTGAGTAGTTCATACTTTAGTTTAGGTATGATGCAAAAAAAAAAAATCAGATTTTTCGCGACCTCCATGGGAGGTTGAGCTGGTTTTCTGTCTAAGTTACTGCAGTAGTTTGGTAATTACTAAATATATTTTGGACATGACCAAACATTAAAAAATATTGATAATTACTAAACATATTTTGGACATGACCAAAAATAAAATTAAGGTGCGTGAGATAATTGCAATAAATCAATGCACTTCACACTTTTATTGGGTTATATTTGATGCAAAGATCATACTTTAGTTTAGCAATTAGATGAAACAAATTTGCAGCATTTTCGGGGCCCCAATTGCAGTGGAATGTCACTGGTTTATTTGCAAGTTAGTGCAAGGTTTAGGTAATTACTAAAGATATTTTGGTCATGACCTAACATAACCACTATATATGTTAGGTAATCACCTAATTATATTAGGATATTACCAAACCTGTTAGGTCATTACCTAACAAATTTTAGGGCATTACCTAAAATAATAATTGTCTTGGGCAATGACCTCAAATCATGTGACTATAACATATATATGATGAGGGAATTGTATGGTTAAGATGTGGGTTATTGATAACCTAATCTATGAGATTTTAAATGGTTTATATGAAAAGATTGCATCAGGCTAAAAAGTTACATTTTTTTTCCTTTTTATTTTGCTTTCAATGATAGAATTGAATGACTTTGGTGATTTAAAAGGTTCATCGATAGAATGTTTATGTGAACTCCGGATTGAAATGGTGGAACAATCTCTAAAAAGAATCATCTCCATTGTTGTGGAATGTCACTTGTTTTTTGTGCAAGTGAATGCAGAGTTTAGGTAATCACTATAGATATTTTGGTCATGACCTAATACAACCACTACAAATGTTAGGTAATCACTTAATTAGATTAGGATATTACCAAATAATTTACGTCATCACCTAAACCATTTTAGGGCATTACATAAAATAATAATTGGCTTGGGCAATGGCCTCAAATCATGTGACTATAACATATATGATGGGGGAATTATATGGTTAAGATGTGGATTATTGATAACATAATCCATGAGGTTTTAAGTGCTTTATATGATAAGATTGGATCGGGCTAAAACGTTGCATTTTTTTCCTTTTTCTTTTGCTTTAAAATGATTGAATTGAATGACTTTCGTGATATGAAAGGTTCATCGATAGAATGTTTATGCGAAACAACATTTAAATAGTCGAACAATCTCTCAAAAGAATCATCTCCATTATAGTGGAATGTCACTTGTTTTTTGTGCAAGTTAATGCAGGGTTTCCGTTATTACCAAATACATTTTGGTTATGACCTAACATAAGCACTATATATGTTATGTAATCACCTAATTAGATTAGGATATTACCAAACATTTTAGGTCATTACCTAAACAATTTTAGGGCATTACCTAAAGTAATATTTGTGTTGGGCAATGTCCTCAAATCATTTGACTATAACATATATGATGAGAGAATTTTATGGTTAAGATGTGGGGTATTGATAACCTAATCCATGAGATTTTTTGTGGTTTAAATGATAAGATTGCATCGGTGTAAAACGTTGTATTTTTTCCCTTTTTCTTTTGGTTTCAAATGATTGAATTGAAGGACTTTCGTGATATGAAAGGTTCATCGATCAAATGTTTATGTGAACAACGGATTAAAATGGTCGAAAAATCTCTCAAAAGAATCCTCTCCATTGTAGTGAAATGTCATTTGTTTTTTGTGCAAGTTAATGCATGGTTTACGTTATTACCAAATATATTTTGGTCATGACCTAACATAAGCACTATATATGTTATGTAATCACCTAATTAGATTAGGATATTACCAAACATTTTAGGTCATTACCTAAATAATTTTAGGGCATTACCTAAAATAATAATTGTCTTGGACAATGTCTTCAAATCATTTGACTATAACATATATGATGGGTGAATTATATGGTTAAGATGTGGGCTATTGATAACCTAATCCATGAGGTTTTAAGTGGTTTATATGATAAGATTGCATAGGTGTAAAACGTTGTAGTTTTTTCCGTTTTCTGTTGCTTTCAAATGATTGAATTGAATGACTTTGGTGATATGAAAGGTTCATCGATCGAATGTTTATTTTAACAGCGGATTTAAATGGTCGAACAATCTCTCAAAAGAATCCTCTCCATTGTAGTGGAATGTCAATTGTTTTTGTGCAAGTTAATGCATGGTTTACGTTATTACCAAATATATTTTGGTCATGACCTAACATAAGCACTATATATGTTATGTAATCACCTAATTAGATTAGGATATTACCAAACATTTTAGGTCATTACCTAAACAATTTTAGGGCATTACCTAAAATAATAATTATCTTGAACAATGTCCTGAAATCATCAGACTATAACATATATGATGAGGGAATTATATGGTTAAGATATGGGTTATTGATAACTTAATCCATGAGGTTTTAAGTGGTTTATATGACAAGATTAGATGGGGCTAAAAAGTTGCATTTTTTTCTTTTATCTTTTGCTTTCAAATGATAAAATTGAATGACTTTGGTGATATAAAAGGTTCATCGATAGAATGTTTATGTGAACAGCGGATTGAAATGGTCCAACAATCTCTCAAAAGAATCTTCTCCATTGTAGTGGAATGTCAATTGTTTTTTGTGCAAGTTAATGCATGGTTTACGTTATTACCAAATATAGTTTGGTCATGACCTAACATATGCACTATATATGCTATGTAATCACCTAATTAGATTAGGATATTACCAAACCTTTTAGGTCATTACCTAATCCATTTTAGAGCATTACCTAAAATAATAATTATTTTCTTGGGTTATGGCCTCAAATCATGTGACTATAACATATATGATGAAAGAATTATATGCTTAAGATATGGGTTATTGATAACTTAATCCATGAGGTTTTAAGTGGTTTATATGACAAGATTGGATGGGGCTAAAAAGTTGCATTTTTTTCCTTTTTCTGTTGTTTTCAAATGATAGAATTGAATGACTTTGGTGATATAAAAGGTTCATTGATAGAATGTTTATGTGATCAGCTGATTGAAATGGTCGAACAATCTCTCAAAAGAATCCTCTCCATTGTAGTGGAATGTGACATGTTTTTTGTGCAAGTGAATGCAGAGTTTTGGTAATCACTATAGATATTTTGATCATGACCTTACATGACCACTTTGGATATGTTAGGTAATCACCTAATTAGATTAGGATATTACCAAAATGTTTAGCTGATTACCTAAACCATTGTAGGGCATTACCTAAAATAATAATTCTCTTGGGCAATGGCCTCAGTTCATGTGACTATATCATATATGATGGGGAAATTGTATGGTTAAAATGTGGGTTATTGATAATTTAATCCATGAGGTTTTAAGTGGTTTAATTATATGATAAGATTGCATCGGTGTAAAACGTTGTATTTTTCCCCTTTTTCTGTTGCTTTCAAATGATTGAATTGAATGACTTTCGTGATATGAAAGGTTCATTGATCGAGTGTTTATTTGAACAGCGGATTGAAATGGTCGAACAATCTCTGAAAAGAATCCTCTCCATTGTAGTGGAATGTCACTTGTTTTTTGTGCAAGTTAATGCATGGTTTACGTTATTACCAAATATATTTTGGTCATGACCTAACATAAGCACTATATATGTTATGTAATCACCTAATTAGATTAGGTTATTACCAAACCTTTTAGGTCATTACCTAAACAATTTTAGGGCTTTACCTAAAATAATAATTGTCTTGGACAATGTCCTCAAATCATCTGATTATAACATATATTATGGGGGAATTATATGGTTAAGATGTGGGTTATTGATAACTTAATCCATGAGGTTTTAAGTGGTTTATATGATAAGATTGCATCGGGATAAGAAGTTGCATTTTTTTCCTTTTTATTTTGCTTTAAAATGATTCAATTGAATGACTTTGATGACATGAAAGTTTCATCGATCGAATGTTTATGTGAACAGCGGATTGAAATGGTCGAACAATCTCTCAAAAGAATCTTCTCCATTGTAGTGGAATGTCAATTGTTTTCGGCTATACCAAACCTACTTTGGGGTTATTAGGATTAACACATTTATATCATATTGATTAATTTGTACTTAAGATTGTTGATTTGAATTGTTTATTTTAATATACTTTGAAATTGACGGTTTTGAGACTTCTCTTAGTTTCTGTAAAGCTTTGGTATTTACTGGAACCCCTTATAGTAATTACCTAAAGTTTCCGAAGTTTTAGGCAGGATATTTTTTATCTTATAAAATGTTAGCTTCATATCATGAATACATTATCCACCACATGCATTATGCACACTAAAACATCCATATTATATACTAAATTAACCTCCCATCAGTGTTAGGATATTACATTAAACATCATAGTCATAAACAAATTACATGGAAAAGTGAAATAATATCCAAACATATGTCATGTAAATAAAAATTATCCAAACCAGAAACTGAAGTTCTTTAATATTATCCAAACCACAACCACGAAAGTAGTTTTTTAGGAAAATAATGCCTTGGCCACAATCTTATCTTTGAGAGTATTATGCTCCCAGCAAATGGCATCGACCAAGGTGTCGATGCGGTACCTGTCCATATCCTACATTAAGACAACAAAAACCAAGTTAATGAAGCACCTTTTATGAAAAACAAATTGGTGCTATGTAATGACTGGAAAACTATAGGTAATTACCTAAGACGGCAAGAAAACCAAAAAAAAAGTTGTACATGTTTTTGGTAGTAATTAAACATGTTATGGTAATTACACAATAACCCCAGAGCACTACCTTAAAATGCTGAGGGTTGTTCCAACCTCCAAATTCCTTTGTCTCCAGCAGCTTAATGACATACATCCCACAATCATATCTGACAATGATTTAACAATTAATTAACATGATTTCTTAAACCCAAGATCACTATGTTCACAGTACCACACTAAGATAAGAATTTTTAAAGTTATAAATGACCTATATGTTATTGGAAAATTACCCATTTTCCTGAACTAGAATACGGACAAATTTCAGTGGCCAAGTAGGCATATCATCGATCTTTCTGCTGTATGTATCCTTCTTTCCAGTCGACAAAAATTCAGACAACTTCTTCACCTACGTTGGTCAAATTTAAAAAAATTTAAACGACTCACAATATTAACCCTTCGTATAAAGTACTAATAAGATTTGTTTCGAAGTTAGACCTGTTCCCCGGCATACTTAAATCGCTTTTTAGAATTTGCCCCAGGATCCGAATCAAAGAAGTATGTACAACATTGCGGCAATGAGATAATAATTAGGAATCAATGATTTGGGTCCGGCAACCACAGAGGAACAAGAAACTACATCATGAATATCGGGACCCCATTAAAAGAGAAGTTAGGAATAGATCTTTTGTCTAAGGAGTGCATAGTGTATACCTGACTGCATCGAGAAAGTACTGTAGACATGTAGGTCGTCTTAACAAGTGGATTATACGGCAATAGTCCTTGCTTCCCATCAGCATGTTCTTTCTTATCAAAATTTGTCGGTTCCATGTACTTAACGAAAATAACACATAGTAAATAATTAAAAAGTGTAAGGTAAATAAAATAAACATACTACATAATTTAAAATTATAAGGAAAATAAAAGATGAAAACATTTTCTATATAAATAACGTACTCGGAATGTTGTTGGGATGTAGAACGAAGATGGTTTTTTCACACTCACTCTGACCCCAGCTACATTGATAGCCTGCATGTGTGCTTAATATCAGTTAACTATTATGTTTATGTGTAATTAATGGAGTCACATAGATGCCCATACCGTTTCCGTGACAAGCGCTGTAGGATATAGAGTACGGAGGTCGGAACGTGTTGCCTGGATCCACTCAGAATCAACTAATAACTCACTGCTTGCCAAACAAACAAAATCACCTTACATTAAATAGTAATGACAAGCAAAGAAAGAAACTGATAAAAGAATTATCACAAAAACATACTCCATGTCCTTTGTGTCATCAAACACATACTCCACAATATCCTTCTGAGTCTTTTCCAATCCGCGCAATACGTGACGGATTGTGGCAATCCTGATCTTGAAATTCAACTTCACCTCATCCTAAATGCAATCATTGATGAAGTTATTTTTTTATTGCTTGTAAACAAGAAACAGTTATGTATGATTATTACCTAAACCTGTTTGGTAATCACCAAACAGGAAAATAGCGAAAATTGTATTTCTGTCTATGTTAAGTTATTACCTAAATAAGTTTGGGTAATGATCAAAGTTGAATCAGTCCTGTTTGAATATTACCTAAACCTCTTTAGGTAATTCCAAACAGTAAGAAAGTTAAATCAGTCATGTCTGGGAAGTACCAAAACATTTTTAGGTTATCACCAAATTATATGAAAGTGAAAACTCAGCTCCTGTCATGTTAAGTCATAACCTAAATGTCTTTAGGTTATAACCAAAATAGAATCAGTAATTTGTACTTATTACCTTAACATTTTTAGGTTATTACGAAATAATATCAAAGTGAAAAATGTACCTTAAGATATTTGTTTTTCTTTCCCTTCACATCAGGGTCTTTATCTTTGTCCTCTTCAGTTGGTGCATTGGTAGTGTCATCTGGAGGATTAGGCTCACCCCCTTGCTCCATAGGAGGCTCCGAGCTTTCCTCGGCCTTATTCTCAGACGAAGTCCCACCTGAACCATTGCCTTTTCCTGACCCATTGTCATCATCATTGTCAGGTTCATTTTTCTTGTCCTTCTTCCCATCTCCCTCTGCCTCAATCTCTGTTTCTTCATCTTCCTCCTCCTCAACCTTCTTTTCCTCATTCTCTTCCTTCTTCTCATCCTTCTTTTCCTTCTTCTGATCCCCCTTTTTCTTTTTTCTTGCCTCATGCTTCTTCTCTTCCTCCACCTTCTCTTGTTCCACCTTTTTCTTTTTTTCTGTCTTCTGCTCTTCCTTCTTTTCTTCCTCTTTCTTCTTATAAACATGTTGTTTCTTTTTTAGTGCCTCTTTTTTCCCCTTCCCCTTCACATCGCTTTCTTTCTCACTTCCTCCTTTCTCTTCAACACCCTTAATTGAGAGAATAGGGTTGCTTTTAAGTAAGGACTCAACATCAACATCACCAATCTCCTCAGCACCAATTACATCCTCCTCTCCTTTTTGAGTTTTCTTAATCTTTTGTTGTGCCTTACCCTTTTCAGGTTCTTTAGGCAATTGAGGTATTTTTTGGGCTTAGGTGTAACCTTCCAATCACTCTTTGTTGGTGTTTTACGCTTTTTGGGTGTCTTACCCTTTTTGGGTGTCTTACTCTCCTGAGGTATATTGGCAAATGTCAACTTATTTTTTCGTTGAGTCGGCTGCTGCAACTCCTCGACATCACTGTCACTAGAAGAATCCGTGCCAGCTTTCTCACTCTTAGACATAGGGCTGACATCACTGAATTGTTCATCATTATCTTCATCATCATCACCATCTGAGTTTTGGCCAACCTGTTTACTGGTTTGTTCTTCATAAACAATCAAATGATAAGATTAGAAACAATCAAGTAACAAAGATCAAACCTATCCAAAAAACTTCTCTAATTTATAACATTTCATCCTTAGATACAATATTAAAAAAACTTTTGTTTGGTCAGACTTTGTTTGGTAATCACCAACTTAGTTTTAGTAAGTACCTAAACTTCATCACAAATGTATATGTTAGTCAGACCTTGTTTGGTAATGACCAAACCCTTTTTAGTAATTGCCTAAACCATTTCATTACACAAACAAGTTCAACTGACATAGTTTGGTAATCACCAAAAGTGTTATAATAATGACCTAACACTCTTCAGAATACAAGTACATAAGGTAATTACTTAAAGTAATTTGGTGATTACCACGTTTGACAGTAAGAAGATGGAGTGCTAGGTAATCACCATAATGAGTTTGGTAATTACCAAATATATGATAGGTAATCACCAAACATAGTTCAGCCTATATATTTATCATGATATCTCATGAACCAAACCATACTCTAAATTTGCATATCGTTTATATTTTAACATGATAATAAGATTCTTGCATTTTATTTTATGAGTGACGACATCGAGAGATAAACTTCTAATTTAAAAGGTTTAGAAGTTCAAAAACTACTTCATGTTTATCAAACAATACACTGGTAAACACCAACAAAAGTTTACGCAATCACTGAGAACTTTTATTATATGAACGTACACCATTATAACTAGCATTATAATTCATCAACCAATCTACATAAGAAATTAGCATCTTAATTTAACCATCATAGAGCCCAAATTAATTCAAGCATAACATATTACATATGAATTAAACTATTAGAGCACGAACCTTCAAGCATCCATTTGAACATTTGGTTGAAATTCTGCGAGAGTTGGTCAATTTTGTTCAATATGACAAACTGCATCTTCAAGCAATTGGCCGCGAAATTGCTCGGCAAATTTCCCTTGATCAACTCCTTCTCATTTTCAATCTTGTTCATCAACTGAGATAAACAAAACAATAAACAATTACTTTCATAAATTGTGAGAAAAAAATTTGAAAATGAAGGACTTAATGATCATTTACAAACTCACTCTCGGGGTTCTGTAAGCATCTTGCAAGTCAAGGACGGCGTCATTCAAGCGCTTGGTGTTGGCATCACTCCAGTCAACCACTCTTGGAGTCTTAAACCTCTAAATCTCGTCAAGGTCAGAAAGCGAAGAGTACTCAGTGAAAATCAACCGTTACAGATATAACAATTCCAAAATAATTGTTTATTTACTCAAGGTAAACCATAGAATGGAAAATTTTATCATATACATTTTGCTTTAGACCTCACCTAAACATGTTGGTAATTATCAAATATGTTAAGAAGACAAATTAATCAGATGATTATGTGAAGATATGCCCCAAATCATTTAGGCTATGACATAAACCATCAGGGGAAATTCCCAAACTCATCAAGAACACTATATTTTGTTCTGAAGAGGTTTAGGCAATTACTAAAACAATTTTGGTGATTACCAAAGAATATCAGACCAACTTATATACTTCTGTTCTAAAGAGTTTTAGGTAATTACTAAAACACGTTTGCTGATTACCAAACAATGTCAGACCAACTTGTATGTGATCAAAAGAGGTTTAGGTCATTACTAAAATAATTTTGCTTATTATCAAACAATGTTAGACCAACTGTAACAGCCCGGTTCCCGAGCTGCTAGCTTAACTCGCTTAGTAATCACAACTCTCAATTAGCACCAAAATAATACTAATCACTTATGAATTATATAACATTCGTAGTGGAAACAACCTGAAATATACGATCCTGGACATGTGGGTTATGGGCCCACAAAATAATATCCTTTAAATAAGACTTCAATTACATAGTCATTCAATCTCAAATTCCATGGTAAAAGAATAATCTATATTGTAAGTAATTCTAAATAAACTCCTCTATATACAAACTTAAATCTCGGACTATAACCCACAATACACAATTCGAATCATAACTTTGCTCTCAACTCGATTTTGGCTTCCAACACAATCATGCAACAAATTTTGACTCTGCCACCCACCAAGTGACAGGTCACAGAATTGACAACACTATCAGCAAAGCTGAGTACATACTATATAATAGAAAATACAAGTTTAGGTGTATTTTGCAAACTAATTGATAACACATAGTCATAATAGCAAGTAGTCATAATCACTTCCATTACTTAGAGATTTCATAAGCTCATTATTTTGATATGACCGCGAGTGTAGCAAACTATTGAGGGTCGTCACCCCACCTTTTACTATTCTGCTTGCAAGACTTAACCGGACATGTCCTACTTCTGCCAGGATTTTCCCCTCCTGGTTGGGTAACAGTTAGGGAATACCCGCCCTAACCCGGGTGTATGCTCACGCCTCGCTTCCTTGATTAAAATCCAAGACATTTAGTGTTTCATTACCATACAATTCCATATAGTTATGAAATTCCATTTAGAAGCATAAACATGGCAATTTAGTGTTTAAGCCCAGCTTAGGATAAGTAAAACATCTCAAGTGAACCACAGCATGCCAAATCCATGTCATATACTCAAAGCACACATATATTATGCATATCATAAGAGATTTCATTTCATAATCATGCTTCAAAATAGAAAGAAACAATCATTTAACCATAGGTAGGAAAATCTCTAGGTTACTATCCAAACTAAGCGTGTACCTTCACTTAGGTTGCTTATCTTCTTATCCCAAGTGGTTTACTCTTCCTACAGCTTCCCCTGAGTATGTAAAGTGCTAAGGATTAGTTTACACAAGTTTCAGAACATAAATAACTAAGCTAAGTCCAAGAGACATGCAAAGCTGTGCTTACAGCAGTTTGCTTGATGTTTCTATGGAGTTTTCTACAACTTTCCAAGGCTTGAAAACTATACCAAAAGCTTGAAACACTAGGGAATTATGTCTAGAAGAATTTTATGTAAAGAGAAGTAGGTGTTGAAGAAAAAGATTTAGGAGAAAAGGATGAAAAACCATGACTCCTTTTATAGGGGATGTTCTGGCGGTACCCATTGGAGGAGGGAAACCTCTTCTGGGTAAGGTCGGTTTCTTGGAGTTTCTAGGCGATTATTATTGGAGGTGTTAGCTTAATGTGTTGGCTTTCATGCATGCAAAGATCTTTAAGAGGTCGACACTCAAGCAGCTACAAAGAAGCTTTCTTTGAGGATAGGTACGAACTGATATTTTAGCTGACCAGATTTTACTGTAAGGAATATACTATATTAAGCCACGTATATTTTGGGAACAAATGACCATTTTAACCTTAAGTCATCCCAAACAAAACATATATCAAGTTTGATTAGGTTCTGAGCTCGGGTTCAACCCCAAAAGGCTCTTTAACTGGAGGTTCATTGTTACCGATAAAACAATCTTTATGCGATTTTCGTAATCTTAAGAAATAAGGCTCTCCAAGGCTCTTTAGCATATATATTGGTTCTCAAGGATTTCTTAATCACTAATAATGATAGTGCTTATCCTCTTTGACCTTTCTTAACCATTAAGAATGATAGTGCTTATCCACAAGCTTTCTTAACCACTAAGAATGTTAGAGCTTATCCACTTGTTTTTACCACTGATGTTAGAGCTATATGCTTTCTTAACCACTAAGAATGTTAGAGCTTATCCACTTGCTTTCTTAACCACTAAGAATGTTAGAGCTTATCCACTTGTGTTCTTAACAATTAAGAATGATGGTTCTTGTCCCCTTTTGTCCTAGTATGTCGTTGGAGAGAATTCTAACTACTTAAAGGAACAAAGCCTGATGAAGACTTAATATAGCTAACAAAATAATTGAACCTGCTTCAAAATTTAGGCTATTACATAAAATTTAGGCTATTACACTATATTTAGGCTATTACAGTAATCACTTATGAATTAGATAACATTCGTAGTGGAAACAACCTGAAATATACGATCCTGGACCTGTGGGTTATGGTTCCACAAAACAATATCCTTTAAATAAGACTTCAATTACATAATCATTCAATCTCAAATTCCATGGCAAAAGAATAATCTATATTGTAAGTAATTCTAAATAAACTCCTCTTTATACAAACTTAAATCTCGGACTATAACCCACAATACACAATTCGAATCATAACTTTGCTCTCAACTCGATTTTGGCTTCCAACACAATCCTGCAACAAATTTTGACTCTGCCACCCACCAAGTGACAGGCCACAGAAATGACAACACTATCAGCAAAGCTGAGTACACACTATATAATAGAAAATACAAGTTTAGGTGTATTTTGAAAACTAATTGATAACACATAGTCATAATAGCAAGTAGTCATAATCACTTCCATTACTTAGAGATTTCATAAGCTCATTATTTTGATATGACCGCGAGTGTAGCAAACAATTGAGGGTCGTCACCCCACCTTTTGCTGTTCTGCTTGCAAGACTTAACCGGACATGTCCTACTTCCGCCAGGATTTTCCCCTCCTGGTTGGGTAACAGTTAGGGAATACCCGCCCTAACCCGGGTGTATGCTCACGCCTCACTTCCTTGATTAAAATCCAAGACATTTAGTGTTTCATTACCATACAATTCCATATAGTTAAGAAATTCCATTTAGAAGCATAAACATGGCAATTTAGTGTTTAAGCCCAGCTTAGGATAAGTAAAACATCTCAAGTGAACCACAGCATGCCAAATCCATGTCATATACTCAAAGCACACTTATATTATGCATATCATAAGAGATTTCATTTCATAATCATGCTTCAAAATAGAAAGAAACAATCATTTAACCATAGGTAGGAAAATCTCTAGGTTATAATCCAAACTAAGCGTGTACCTTCACTTAGGTTGCTTATCTTCTTATCCCAAGTGGTTTACTCTTCCTACAGCTTCCCCTGAGTATGTAAAGTGCTAAGGATTAGTTTACACAAGTTTCAGAACATAAATAACTAAGCTAAGTCCAAGAGACATGCAAAGTCTTGCTTACGGCGGTTGCTTGATGTTTCTATGGAGTTTTCTACAACTTTCCAAGGCTTGAAAACTATACCAAAAGCTTGAAACACTAGGGAATTATGTCTAGAAGAATTTTATGTAAAGAGAAGTAGGTGTTGAAGAAAAAGATTTAGGAGAAAAGGATGAAAAACCATGACTCCTTTTATAGGGGATGTTCTGGCAGTACCCATTGGAGGAGGGAAACCTCTTCTGGGAAAGGTCGGTTTCTTGGAGTTTCTAGGTGATTCTTATTGGAGGTGTTAGCTTAATGTGTTGGATTTCATGCATGCAAAGATCTTTAAGAGGTCGACACTCAAGCAGCTACAAAGAAGCTTTCTTTGAGGATAGGTACGAACTGATATTTTAGCTGACCAGATTTTACAGTAAGGAATCTACTATATTAAGCCATGTATATTTTGGGAACAAATGGCTAGTTTAACCTTAATACATCCCAAACAAAACATATATCAAGTTTGATTAGGTTCTGAGCTCGGGTTCAACCCCAAAAGGCTCTTTAACTGGAGGTTCATTGTTACCGATAAAACAATCTTTATGCGATTTTCGTAATCTTAAGAAATAAGGCTCTTCAAGGCTCTTTAGCTTATATATTGGTTCTTAAGGCTTTCTTAATCACTAATAATGATAGTGCTTATCCTCTTTGACCTTTCTTAACCATTAAGAATGATAGTGCTTATCCACAAGCTTTCTGAACCACTAAGAATGTTAGAGCTTATCCACTTGCTTTCTTAACCACTAAGAATGTTAGAGCTTATCCACTTGCTTTCTTAACCACCAAGAATGTCAGAGCTTATCCACTTGCTTTCTTAACCACTAAGAATGTTAGAGCTTATCCACTTGCGTTCTTAACAATTAAGAATGATGGTTCTTATCCCCTTTTGTCCTAGTATGTCGTTGGAGAGAATTCTAACTACTTAAAGGACCAAAGCCTGATGAAGACTTAATATAACTAACAAAATAATTGAACCTGCTTAAAAATTTAGGCAATTACACTAAATTTAGGCTATTACAGTAATCACTTATGAATTAGATAACATTCGTAGTGGAAACAACCTGAAATATACGATCCTGGACCTGTGGGTTATGGTTCCACAAAACAATATCCTTTAAATAAGACTTCAATTACATAGTCATTCAATCTCAAATTCCATGGCAAAAGAATAATCTATATTGTAAGTAATTCTAAATAAACTCCTCTTTATACAAACTTAAATCTCGGACTATAACCCACAATACACAATTCGAATCATAACTTTGCTCTCAACTCGATTTTGGCTTCCAACACAATCCTGCAACTAATTTTGACTCTACCACCCACCAAGTGACAGGCCACAGAAATGACAACACTATCAGCAAAGCTGAGTACACACTATATAATAGAAAATACAAGTTTAGGTGTATTTTGAAAACTAATTGATAACACATAGTCATAATAGCAAGTAGTCATAATCACTTCCATTACTTAGAGATTTCATAAGCTCATTATTTTGATATGACCGCGAGTGTAGCAAACTATTGAGGGTCGTCACCCCACCTTTTACTGTTCTGCTTGCAAGACTTAACCGGACATGTCCTACTTCCGCCAGGATTTTCCCCTCCTGGTTGGGTAACAGTTAGGGAATACCCGCCCTAACCCGAGTGTATGCTTACACCTCGCTTCCTTGATTAAAATCCAAGACATTTAGTTTTTCATTACCATACAATTCCATATAGTTAAGAAATTCCATTTAGAAGCATAAACATGGCAATTTAGTGTTTAAGCCCAGCTTAGGATAAGTAAAACATCTCAAGTGAACCATAGCATGCCAAATCCATGTCATATACTCAAAGCACACATATATTATGCATATCATAAGAGATTTCATTTCATAATCATGCTTCAAAATAGAAAGAAACAATCATTTAACCATAGGTAGGAAAATCTCTAGGTTACAATCCAAACTAAGCGTGTACCTTCACTTAGGTTGCTTATCTTCTTATCCCAAGTGGTTTACTCTTCCTACAGCTTCCCCTGAGTATGTAAAGCGCTAAGGATTAGTTTACACAAGTTTCAGAACATAAATAACTAAGCTAAGTCCGAGAGACATGCAAAGCTGTGCTTACAACAGTTTGCTTGATGTTTCTATGGAGTTTTCTACAACTTTCCAAGGCTTGAAAACTATACCAAAAGCTTGAAACACTAGGGAATTATGTCTAGAAGAATTTTATGTAAAGAGAAGTAGGTGTTGACGAAAAAGATTTAGGAGAAAAGGATGAAAAACCATGACTCCTTTTATAGGGGATGTTCTGGCGGTACCCATTGGAGGAGGGAAACCTATTCTGGGTAAAGTCGGTTTCTTGGAGTTTCTAGGTGATTCTTATTGGAGGTCTTAGCTTAATGTGTTGGCTTTCATGCATGCAAAGATCTTTAAGAGGTCGACACTCAAGCAGCTACAAAGAAGCTTTCTTTGAGGATAGGTACGAACTGATATTTTAGCTGACCAGATTTTACTGTAAGGAATCTACTATATTAAGCCACATATATTTTGGAAACAAATGGCCATTTTAACCTTAATACATCCCAAACAAAACATATATCAAGTTTGATTAGTTTCTGAGCTCGGGTTCAACCCCAAAAGGCTCTTTAACTGGAGGTTCATTGTTACCGATAAAACAATCTTTATGCGATTTTCGTAATCTTAAGAAATAAGGCTCTCCAAGGCTCTTTAGCTTATATATTGGTTCTCAAGGCTTTCTTAATCACTAATAATGATAGTGCTTATCCTCTTTGACCTTTCTTAACCATTAAGAATGATAGTGCTTATCCACAAGCTTTCTGAACCACTAAGAATGTTAGAGCTTATCCACTTGCTTTCTTAACCACTAAGAATGTTAGAGCTTATCCACTTGCTTTCTTAACCACTAAGAATGTTAGAGCTTATCCACTTGCTTTCTAAGAATGTTAGAGCTTATCCACTTGCTTTCTTAACCACTAAGAATGTTAGAGCTTATTCACTTGCGTTCTTAACAATTAAGAATGATGGTTCTTATCCCCTTTTGTCCTAGTATGTCGTTGGAGAGAATTCTAACTACTTAAAGGATCAAAGCCTGATGAAGACTTAATATAGCTGACAAAATAATTGAACCTGCTTAAAAATTTAGGCTATTACACTAAATTTAGGCTATTACAATAATCACTTATGAATTAGATAACATTCGTAGTGGAAACAACCTGAAATATACGATCCTGGACCTGTGGGTTATGGTTCCACAAAACAATATCCTTTAAATAAGACTTCAATTACATAGTCATTCAATCTCAAATCCCATGGCAAAAGAATAATCTATATAAATAAACTCCTCTTTATACAAACTTAAATCTCGGACTATAACCCACAATACACAATTCGAATCATAACTTTGCTCTCAACTCGATTTTGGCTTCCAACACAATCCTGCAACAAATTTTGACTCTACCACCCACCAAGTGACAGGCCACAGAAATGACAACACTATCAGCAAAGCTGAGTACACACTATATAATAGAAAATACAAGTTTAGGTGTATTTTGAAAACTAATTGATAACACATAGTCATAATAGCAAGTAGTCATAATCACTTCCATTACTTAGAGATTTCATAAGCTCATTATTTTGATATGACCACGAGTGTAGCAAACTATTGAGGGTCGCCACCCCACCTTTTACTGTTCTGCTTGCAAGACTTAACCGGACATGTCCTACTTCAGCCAGGATTTTCCCCTCCTGGTTGGGTAACAGTAAGGGAATACCCGCCCTAACCCGGGTGTATGCTCACACCTCGCTTCCTTGATTAAAATCCAAGAAATTTAGTGTTTCATTACCATACAATTCCATATAGTTAAGAAATTCCATTTAGAAGCATAAACATGGCAATTTAGTGTTTAAGCCCAGCGTAGGATAAGTAAAACATCTCAAGTGAACCATAGCATGCCAAATCCATGTCATATACTCAAAGCACACATATATTATGCATATCATAAGAGATTTCATTTCATAATCATGCTTCAAAATAGAAAGAAACAATCATTTAACCATAGGTAGGAAAATCTCTAGGTTACAATCCAAACTAAGCGTGTACCTTCACTTAGGTTGCTTATTTTCTTATCCCAAGTGGTTTACTCTTCCTACAGCTTCCCCTGAGTATGTAAAGTGCTAAGGATTAGTTTACACAAGTTTCAGAACATAAATAACTAAGCTAAGTCCAAGAGACATGCAAAGCTGTGCTTACAGCAGTTTGCTTGATGTTTCTATGGAGTTTTCTACAACTTTCCAAGGCTTGAAAACTATACCAAAAGCTTGAAACACTAGGGAATTATGTCTAGAAGAATTTTATGTAAAGAGAAGTAGGTGTTGAAGAAAAAGATTTAGGAGAAAAGGATGAAAAACCATGACTCCTTTTATAGGGGATGTTCTGGCGGTACCCATTAGAGGAGGGAAACCTCTTCTGGGTAAGGTCGGTTTCTTGGAGTTTCTAGGTGATTCTTATTAGAGGTGTTAGCTTAATGTGTTGGCTTTCATGCATGCAAAGATCTTTAAGAGGTCGACACTCAAGCAGCTACAAAGAAGCTTTCTTTGAGGATAGGTACGAACTGATATTTTAGCTGACCAGATTTTACTGTAAGGAATCTACTATATTAAGCCACGTATATTTTGGGAACAAATGACCATTTTAACCTTAAGACATCCCAAACAAAACATATATCAAGTTTGATTAGGTTCTGAGCTCGGGTTCAACCCCAAAAGGCTCTTTAACTGGAGGTTCATTGTTACCGATAAAACAATCTTTATGCGATTTTCGTAATCTTAAGAAATAAGGCTCTCCAAGGCTCTTTAGCTTATATATTGGTTCTCAAGGCTTTCTTAATCACTAATAATGATAGTGCTTATCCTCTTTGACCTTTCTTAACCATTAAGAATGATAGTGCTTATCCACAGGCTTTCTTAACCACTAAGAATGTTAGAGCTTATCCACTTGCTTTCTTAACCACTAAGAATGTTAGAGCTTATCCACTTGCTTTCTTAACCACTAAGAATGTTAGAGCTTATCCACTTGCGTTCTTAACAATTAAGAATGATGGTTCTTATCCCCTTTTGTCCTAGTATGTCGTTGGAGAGAATTCTAACTACTTAAAGGACCAAAGCCTGATGATGACTTAATATAGCTAACAAAATAATTGAACCTGCTTAAAAATTTAGGCTATTACACCAACTATTATACATGTGGAGAGGCAAATAAGTAATGAATACTTACCATCCAAAATAGGAAACAACCACCAACATTTGCACCGGATGGCTTGGCTTGAAATTTAGCCACTTCACTGACCGAAGTGTCGAAGATAAATTTGGCATAATTCCATTGCGGAATCATGTCCGCGTTAACCACAGCATGAAGCCATCCCTCCTTCGGTTTACGATCAGGAGTGGGTGAAAGTAGTGCAGTCATAATGAAGAGGGTGAACAATGCCTTGAACAACTTGTCGTCATGATCAAGTTTGCGTAGATTGACAGCCATATTATCTAAATCCATATTAGCCAACCCCATAAACCTTTCCTCATAATCGTCTTCAAGCATTTTACTCTCAATATCAAATCCTACGCTTTTAAATCCCAACAACCATTCCACATGCGTCGGGGTTATTACAGTTTGTTTCCCATGAATATCTAAGATGTGTGTTTTTGGATCGAAGTGGTCAATCACCCACTTACACATCGTTTTCCTTATTACCTTGCAACTTATGGAAAACAAGCAATCAAAACCAAGTTGGGTCAAAACGTTCTTCTTCTCTCTCGAAAACTTTTTAATGACATCAACAAACAGCTCAACATCTCCTAAAGTTGACCATGTACTCTGTGTGGATATTATAAGTATTAATTATTAATCAAATTATAGAGTTTCTAAAAAGGCAACAAAAGTCCTTAAAGAGTTATAGTTGCGTCCATACCTTGCTTGTGGATGCACTCGGCATGTTGGTTTGCCGTTTAGCAAGAGGTATGACAGCTACCTCATCTGATTCGGGTTGCTTTCTCTTTGACATCGTGCCTAACAACATTAAAAGAATCTCAACATTTAACAAAAATCACAATTACTTAACGGTTTTGATAATTACCAAAATAGGTTTGGTTATTACCAAACTTATTACACGTATCACCAATAAGATTTAGGTAATCAACATATGTTGTTGCATCTTATTGATAAACATACCACATCTGAAGCATAAATAGCAACAAATTTAACCAATATATTGCCTTAAGAATTGAGTGTCACAAAACTCTTTTGACACAATATATAATTTTCCATTACACTTTGAAGAAAAATATAGAAGTCGACAAATGAAACAACTCGAATAATATACATCATTCCAAAAAATTAAGATAATAACCAAAATTCTCTTTGTAATCACCACATATTACATGCACAAGTCGATTTACTCACTGTTCTTCATCAAGGACCATCCTAAAACCACAGTATAACCAAACCCATAAAATACTTATTTTACAACACTGACAACTTTTTAGGGCAAAATTCAAAATAAGTACTTTTCATAACAAACCAACCCAATCATATAATTCAGTCACAAAATAAGTACATTCAAACATAGGAAAAAAACCATTGAAACATAGAAAAAACAAAACAAAAATAAGGAACAACACTATACTTGCTCTAAAAAAGAAACCAAAAATTGATGAAAATATGGGAGGAAAATAAACCTCGTAAAGCGTTTTCCGGCGACCTGTGCAGGTTTTCACGCCGGTAGTTTAGCACGATCGTTGATAGGGAGTCTAGAGAAATGAAAAAAAAAACAGGGGATGATGTAGAGAGGAAAATGGCGGTTAGGGAGGAGAGAGAAAATGAGAGTGAGTAAAGAATGAGGAAGAGTGGGAAGAGAAAAGGGGGGAAAGAATACTAAAAGGGGCGGTTTCCCCATGATGAAAAAATATCAAAAAAATTTTACAAAAAAGAAAGGTAAAAGAAAATATAAATTTTTTTATGCCCTAACCTATATTTTCTGACTTTTGTAACACAAGCCATCAACTCCAGTCAATTCTAGAAAGTCAAGTTCAATCTCCATTGGAGGAAACCTTTATCCAATAAGAAAAAGGTTAGATTTTTTATATCCTAAATTTATATTTTTGTTCTTAAACTATGAATTATTGATTAATGTTACATAAAGACTCTTTACTTCTATTATATGAAATCACAATTTCCTCAAAATATTATCATGATAACATTCATAATCATCATCTAAAGCATTTATTGTATTTTTTTTATGGTTGTAACAACAATAAATGTAGTATTTGACTTTCATAAAATCAAAAAATGCTTAAGATTTTACTTTTTTAATATTGTAGTTCTACATAAATTAAAAGTAAAAAAAAAATATAAGTAAACCTTAGAAATTTTGAACTAACAAAGCATTTCAATTTAATTTTTGGAAAAAAACTACCAAATTGAAGATTCTAAGTTTAAATAAAGTGGTGAAACTTATCTTTCTCTTTCAATGGTATTTTTTTCCATAAATAGTGGTATAAATGTTTCATTGTATAGTTAATGTTTAGTAATGACCTACATATATTTAGGTAGTTACCAAAAGTATACAAAATTTCCTAACACAGTTAAGGGAATTCAAAAACATAGGACAAGTATAAACCTAGCATTATTATAGCCATCATTAACTATTCAAAAACCAATCAATACTAGCGTAATTAGATGAAAATTTACAGTTCATAACACCAAAACAACTTATAAATTTTTTTGATACTCACCAAACATACATATGGTAATTACCAAACACATGTTAGGCAACACTAGCATATATTATCAAACACGGTTAAAGAAATTGAAAAGTCTACAAGTAGTACAAACCTAGTCTTATTATAGATCTCATTAAATATTCATATATTCTACGACACTAGGATGCATAGATTGCATGAAAACTTCCAATTCATAAAATCACCACAATTTCTGAAAAAGTTTTGGTAATCACCGAACCTAATCAGGTAATAACCAAATATTTGATTGCATTGACATTGCACTTAATTTTTATAATTGCATTGGCTATAGCAATTGATAATGATGGATTTGTAATTACATTCAACATTTTGCATTCAGAGGTTAGTGGAGTGCGTATGAACAATACGTAAACTCATGGCGTCAACGGAGCACAATGAACATATAGATGGCTTGGATGACTTGGAGTTAACTAAAAAACATGATGTAGAAGTCGAAGCTATTCATTCACCAAGGTCCGTAAAGGATGACGATACTCAACATATTGATGACTTGGATGACTTGGAGAATACTCGCAAATTTCACGAAGAAGACAAACCTCGGGATACACCTAACTCCCCGATGGATGAGGATATTGATGCCACTGATACTTTCTTTGATATGGAGATTTGGGAGAAATTTGATAAAGATCTAGAAGATTTCGATGAGGAAGATATGAAGGGATTATACTTTGACACTCTTGAAAACTGTGTTCGCTTTTATATATTGTATGCGAAGGTAAAAGGATTTGGGATCCGACACAAGACCCCAAATAAGAGTACAAGTGGTGATCACTTAACCTCAAAAACCATATGGTGCAATAGGCAAGGTTTTCGGGATAACCAATATTTGGAAAATCCAAATAGAAAGCCTTTCGAAAGACCACTTACAAGATGCGGTTGTCAGGCGATTGTTAAGTTCAAATGGGATAAAGTTCAGAAAAAATACTTTATCAACGAATTCAACGATGTCCACAATCATGATCTTGTTCCCCCACATCAAGTGCCATTCTTAAGGTATTTTCATTATGGATTCATTACATTTACTTCTTTCAACATGATGTTTCTTAAGGTATTATCTTCATTGTTAGGTAATTACCACAACTTGCTGGGTAATGACCTAAGCTTATGTTAATGATTTGGATAAGCAACTTGATTGCAGTTTGGTGTGGTTGATAAAATATAATGATAAATAGGAACTGGTAGAACTATGTTTGGTGATTACCTGTTCTGGCTTTAGTAACTACCTAACCTGTCCAGAAAATGAAAATGTTTGGAGTCTCTAGTTTTTTCTACATTTGGTAATTATCAAACAATGTTTGGTGATAACCTATCACTCCCTGTATTTGTTTCAGTGATTATCTGAGTTGGTTTTGAATACTACCCAATATGGTCAGTAGGTGGAGATATATGATCAGTAAACATGATTTAAATCAAAAAATGTGCCATTGTGTGGTTCACATTGACATGTAAAATATTAACAAGTTATGATAATGATTTTGTTTTACAGCAACCATCGTAATGTTTCCGAGGCTGACAAGAGTCGTATTAAAGCTATGATCAATTCGGGAGTTTCTCCTTAATGCGAAATTTCATTCAAGAAACAGGAGGTCCAGACAGAGTTTCTTTCCTAACAAAGGATATGTACAACACGATTCACCAGTTGCAAAAGGAAGATATTGGCGATGGTGATGCAGAGGCGGTAATGGCATACTTGTTATGTGCACGAACGCATGACATTGACTTTTTCTTAACATACACACGGGACAAAGACAAAAGCTTGGAGAAGATGTTTTGGTGTGACGGGACGTCCCGCCGTGATTACAAAACATTTGGTAATGTCATTGCGTTTGACACGACTTACAAGTGCAACGCTTACAATAAGCCATTAGTTGTTATCGTCGGCATCAATAACCATGGGAAAACAGTCCCATTCGCTGTTGCTTTGGTTTCAGATGAAACAACGGAGACCTATAAATGGATTTTGGAGCAGTTGATCCAATCTCGGGAAGGTAATATACCACACACGGTCATAATTGATGGGGACATGGCCATGGCCGCTGCAATCAAGATTGTTCTACCAAATGCCCATCATAGATTATGTTTGTGGCATTTGATGAGGAATGTAAAAAAAAACGGAGCAAAACGGTTTGGGAGCGGCTTCATGAAATGCGTTGACAAATGTCGAACAACTAAAGAATTTGAAAATGCATGGCGTGAACTTGTTGTAAAGTACAAATTGCAAGAAAAACAATGGGCTAAGGATTTGTATAAAGCCAAGGAAAAATGGGGAGAAGCATTTATGCATGGCCAGTTTTTTGCCGGTAAGAACAAATCCAAATTTCGTACCTCCATGCATAGCTTTCTTATGTTTAGGTAATTACCATACCTTCTCTAGGTGATTACTAAACAGTGCATACCAACTTCTTAGTACACACTCAAGAACACTGTCAGAGTTTAGTAATTACCTAAC
The DNA here is from genome assembly GCA_947646795.1 of Beta lomatogona. Taxonomy (NCBI): domain Eukaryota; kingdom Viridiplantae; phylum Streptophyta; class Magnoliopsida; order Caryophyllales; family Amaranthaceae; genus Beta; species Beta lomatogona. Next base: position 1,278,633 of record CANSNZ010000968.1, read on the forward strand.
ATGTTTTGGTGAGTATCTACCATGCTAACTAACTACTTATGCTTGTTCCAATAATTACCTAAATTATTCTTCTACAAAGTTCTCACTTATTTAACCAATGAATAGGCATGAGAAGCACACAGAGATGCGAGTCAATGAACCGCACTTTGAAGACTGTTCTTGGAACCAAAATAAAGTTGTATAGATTTGTTGCATTGTACGACATAGCACTACAAAGAATCAGATTCACCGAGACAGAAGATTATTACATCACGGAACACACATCTCCGGTAGTCAGAGGAGTTTTGAAGAATGTCAAACAACATGCATCAACCATATATACGCGGGGTGCTTATAACATGATGTGCAAAGAACTTGACTATGACAGAATGCACGTCGTCATTGATACTCAAGTTGAACATTTCCATCGCGATGGTCCAGTTACATGTTATTGGCTATCAAACTCCGAGCACAAAGATGCACAGTACATTGTTGCTTATTATAAAAGAATTGAGACAATGTATTGTTGTTGTATGAAGTTTGAATCGATTGGTCTCCCATGTCGCCATATGTTTGCTGTCATGAAGTGTGCTTATTTTGATCAGATTCCTGTGGGAAATATTCTCCGTCGATGGACAAGACATTCAAAGACAATTCAAGAGCGATGACGATGCCGCGATACTTGGACGGTTTGCGTACCTGACATTGGAAGCAAAAAAACTTTGTAGGGCGTATTCCAAAACGTACAAGTCATCACAAAAACTGAAGGCAGCTTTCTTCAAGCTTCAGTTGTCTGCTCCACCAGAGATAAATGACCATAACTTAACTCCAAGGGTTTTGGTAGGTTTAAATGATCCTAAGGTAGTGCCGGTAAAGGGTAAGCCAGAAAGGAAGAAGGCAAAATGTTTGTTCAATGATCCCTCCACACCTAAGAAGAATGCGGAGGCGAGCGAAACCGTGTCATTCGACCTCAACAAGACACCTCCCGTTACTCCGCACAAAAAACCTGAGGCAAGCAACTCCCCCAAACTTAGCGACATGCTAAACAATCATATGCCTAGAACATTTATACCTGGAGAAGCAGCAGAGTGCATTTCGTGTTATGAAGTTTCGCACTTTGACAAGGATCCACTAGTTTTTGATTGGGGGCCCCAACCATTTTGGTAGTTATAATTGCTAGTTATTGGTTGGAGCCCGCAATCATTTTGGGAATCATGATTATTTTTGTATCTCTTTTTCGGTCATGATATTTATTTGTGTATGTTTTGGAAATCTATACAAACCAATCTCAATTTACAGTTTCACCTAGTGTCTGACATTATTTAGACATCATTAAATCGTTTTAGTAGTTACCTAATCCTCCCCCACAAATGTATTTGTTGGTCTAAACTTGTTTGGTAATCACCAAAACAGTTTTAGTAATTACTAAACTTCTCCATAAATGTATTTGTTGGTCTAAAACTGTTTGGTAATCACCAAAATGTTTGTAGTCATTACCTAGAACTCTTCACCACACAATAACACAAGTTGGTCTGACATAGTTGGTAATCACCAAACATCATCAAACTGATACGCCTATTATTCATAATGTAGTCAAGTTAAAAAAAATTACCAACCATGCTTCAGACAATCACCAAACATTTTTTTTTTTGGGTTATCACCTAAAACAAAATCCCTTATGCACTATATATTTTTGGTGGGTAAAATAATAATAAATAAGTTTAATTAACTTTTAACTTTTGAGATATAAACCCTCCCCTGGACAAGCTATATATTTTTCCAAAAGTTAATTATTTGATGACTAAGCAAATCACCAGATAAATGAATATTTACACATTAATCGCAATTTGTGATAAATGAATATGTAGGCTTTGTTTATTTTTGGTGATTTCCAAACTACTCTAGGTAATAACCAAACATGCAAACATGAAATCACAAAATATAATAATAAGTTTTACTACCAATAAGCAAAGGAAACATTGTGCTCCGAAACCTAATACAATCCATATATCCTAATACCTAGACAACATTACAAACTTAATAGTACGTATGTCCACAAAAGCTATAGTACCAACTACCTAAACAAACATTATCATTCAAAACCAAATAGAATTCATAGATCCTAATTATAAAACCATATTATAAATATCTAATTCAAGCACCAGATATTACACATCAATTTAAGTGTCAGGGTCAGAGGCATAGGTCTTGTTTGCTTCTCCACCATCTTCCTCTTCTTCTCCATCACCGTTACCATCACCATGATCAGAACCTGTGAACATTCAATAACCAATTCAATCAAATATATTGAGATTAATAAAAACTGATAACGTTTGAAAATCATTACCTAAAATTGACATAGTACCTACTCAAAAAAAGTTAACCTTTAGTAATGCCTTAAAAATTTCAGGTCATTACCAAACTATATCAGACAACATAATCCTAAAACTTATCCATATCGACCTATCACCAACTTTTTAAGTTTTAGAAAATGCCTAACAATATTTATGTCATTACAAAACACTATAAGATTACCTTATTCCTCTTCTACCTGTCTCATTAAATATAACAAGCATAATACCTACCCTAAACTTTTTAACATTAGGTAATTACTAAACTATTTAAGATAACATAATCCTAAATGTTATCAGTCTTGGGTAATGACTAAAACTATTTTGGTGATTACTAAATGACGGCAGAATACCTACCACTAACTTTTTATGTTTAAGTAATGCCTAAACATATTTATGTCATTACCAAACAATAACAGATTACCTTATTCCACATTTATATATTATGTAATGGCCTAATAATCGAAAAAGTATGACTTTAATAGCCAATTTAATAATTATTACCATAATTTTCATCTCCGCTATCTACGGTTTCCTCTTCTGCCTGTCGAGGCCCCGTTGGAGCGGTCCCTTTCATCACCTCCAAATGCATCCTATTCCTGAGATCATGCATGAAATCATCGGGAAAAAGTTCCGGATATGCACGTTTGAGCATTTCTTGTACCATTTTGGTCTCCACAAGGACATGATGTGTGTTACTCAACGTCTCATCAACATTTCTCCTAATCGATGGAATAACTCCAGCAACCTCTTCTCCACTTGGCCCATCATCCCTTTTCCTCTCCCCTTTGTCAGCTACAAGTCCACCCCTCTTTTTCACCTTCACCCATTTATGTGCCGCTTCATCAAAAGTGAAGCCTAGAGCATGACTGATGGTCCTATAGTCAAATGGATCATGATCCATCTCCTTTACAACCTCATCTTTCAAATCCACTTTAAATGTAGTAAAAACCGCAGTCAACCACATGCCATAGGGCAAATAGGACTTACGACCTTCTGATCTGCTTATATGGGACATTAGCTCCACCATGAAACGCGGCATGTTCAATCTTTTCTTTGAAATGACAAAATACATAATGAACATGTCAGCCCACGTTAATGTTGATTTCCCCCCTATCCGAGCATTGAAGGACTGCTGAATGACAAGGAGGAGGAAACGAGTCTCCAGAGGAAGCTCATCAACTTGAGGCTTACGGGTCCTCTCGGCTTCATCATCCATCAACAATAGCTTGAAGCACTTCTGAACATCAAAATCATCGACTTCACTGGGTTTGTTACCTGGGTAATCCCAGTCACCATCGACAGGCATATCAAGAATTCTTCCAAGTTCTATATCATCGAACGAGATTTCGACACCTTTGACCCAAGATGTTACTCTGCCATCACCAGTGTCATTGAGTTCAAGATGGGTGTAGAATATTTTCACAAGTTCAGGATAGCAAGGAAACTTAGTCTCAAGTAGACTATCCCATTGTTGGTATGAAAACCAATCAAAAAGGAAGTTTGCACCGTTGGTTTCCAAAGACCCAAAGTCCACTGTCCTACCTGAGTGCACCTGACGTGTACCAAAATTTTTTTTGTAACGTTCAGCATGGTCTGGAGTGCGAAACCTTTTGTTTTTATGAACATTAGTTTCGGGAACGATAGGATCAACACCCTAAAACACACGTTTCCTTTTCTGTGACCTCTCAGAAGTAGATGCCTGTTGCCTTTTTTTAGCTGACCTTTTTTTAGATGCAAGAGGTGGGGAAGGAGGTGGGGATTCTTCGCCTTCCTCGGAGTCCACATAATCCGAATCATCACTACCATTCTGCTCCTTATTCTTTCTCGTAGGCTTCATAGCTGTCCTCTTTACCCTTGCCATCTCACTGCCCAAAAAAAATTATTATAAGCATATTACACATATTGACAGGTTAGGTAATAACCAGACATGGTTTTGGTAATAACCAAAAAGCATACAACAGAAAAGAACAATTTCTAGAATACTTTGATAATTACCAAACATACGTCACCAGTATCTACAATAAACTTTTGATAATCACCAAAGATATTCAGGTAATTACCAAATACAGGTGAGGCAACACTAGCACAGATTACGAAACACAGTTAAGGGAATTGAAAACTCTAGGACAAGTATAAACCTATACTTATTATAGATACCATTTATTATTCATGAACCAAATAATATTAGCATAGATTACATAACAACTCACAATTTATAACAGCACCACAATTTCTATCAAGTTTTGATAATCACCAAACATACATTAGGATATTACCAAACACAGGTGAGGCAACACTAGCACGATTAACCAAACACATTTAAGGCAATTGCCAAAGAGGTGAATTAAAAACCCAAGCTTATTATAGCCATCATTATATATTCATGAACCAAACAATATAAGAATAGATTACTAGCATAGATTATATGAAAACATACAATTCATAACATCACCACAATTTCTATAATATTTTGGTAATCACTAAACAAATTTAGGTAATTACTAAATAAAGGTGACAAAATACTAGCACAGATTACAAAACACAATTAAGGGAATTGAAAAAGGTAGGACAAGTATAACCCTAGCCTTATTATTTATACCATTTAATATTCATGAACCAAACAATATAAGAATAGATTACAAGAAAACTCACAATTCATAACATCATCATAATTTCAATAAAGTTTTGGTAATAACCTAGCCTCATTATAGCCATCTTTATAAATTCAAAAACCAAATAATGCTAGCTTAGATTATAAATATACATAAATCCCTTTTCCCGAAGCGTTTACATCAATGAAATCATGGTCCAAACTTCGATCTTTTCTAAAACTAACATGATAATTACATTCTTACAAATTTATTCTATTGTCAATTTCTAAACAAAACTTACAACAAAACCCTAACTTTCACTCTTAAAATAGTTAAATCAATGGACAACAACAAATCGGCACAAATCAAAACCCTAAATGTCAATATTCATATCCTTAAATCATATGTTTCAGAATTTTGGTAAGCACCAAATTGATGTGTTAGAAACGCACAACTCATATGATTCAAACACAATCCTTCATCTTCCCCCCAAAATATCAAAACAAGTCCTTTAATCATTTCAGAACAACATAATCAAGTGCTAACAACGAAATAATTTAATATCACAATTCCAACAAAAATCGAAATTGCCATATCACAATTCCAACAAAATTCGAAATTGCCATAATCAAGACAAAACAGTAACTTTCACTATTCAATTACTTAAATCATATATTTCACAATTCAAATCATGAATGGAGTTGTATGGTACCACTATTCAAAACTTTCAAATTGAAATAAAAAATTAAACCCTAGATTGAAACTCACCTTCAACAAAATTTAATGCCGAAAGTGTAGCTGGATTTGATGCGAAAAAACGTCCTGCGTTCGTTAGATAACCGTTGTGTTTTATTTAGGAGAACAAAGTGGTGGCTGATGAGAGAGAATGTGGAGGAAGTTGAGAATTATGGAACGTTTAGGAGAGAGAATGAGGGAAGTTTTAGGAGAGAGAGAATGAGGGAAGTTTTAGGAGAGAGAAATTGAGGGAAGAAGCTGGCGGTTCTTTGAAATAGAGGTCGATAAAAGTACAATAATGCCCTTAGTATTTTGGATTTACAAATTATTTAGAACAATTCAATTTAAAATATTCGTATTTTACCCCCAAAACAAATACTTTAGGTAATTACTAAAACTTATTTGGTGATTACCAAACAAAGGCAGAATCTAATTTTCACATAAAAACTACTCAACCATCAATCCCTACATAACCAAACTGTGAAGAATGTTAAGACTTAGCCACCAATGTCATTCAAATTTAATTAAATTTTCAAAGATTTCAATAGTACTTTTAATAACAATGAAAATTCTAAGTTTGGGCATTACCAATCCTATCCAATCACAGTCCATTCCCATTGCTCATCAAAGCCATCCTATGGGAACTGGACAATCATGCCCCTTGGTTCATTAGGTCCAATGCCTCACTAAAGCCCATGGACTTGACTTTTGGGCCCCCATTGTCCCTTCTTCTAGTAAAAAGCCCAAATTAACCCCAATCATATGCATTTACGTAATTACCAAATATTTTTTGGGTATTATCAAATGTATCGAATACCAATCCATTTTCATTACTCATCAAATCCAACCTATGGGAATTGGACAATCATGCCCCCGGGTCCATTAAGCCCAATACATCACCAAAGGCCATGTTTTTTGCCCCCATTGTCCCTCCTTGTACTAAAAAGCCCAAATTAAGCCCAATCATATGCTTCAAGGTAACTACCAAACATGTTCATGGGATTACCAAACCCACTAAGTGGAGGATGTTCTCCCAATATCAATCATTTATCATTACTCATCAAGCCTATCCTATGGGGATTGGACAAGCATGCCACTGGGTCCATTAGGCCCAATACCTCACACAACCCTATTGACTTGAGTTTTGGGCCCTCATTGTCCCTCCTTGTATTAAAAAGCCCAAATTAACCCGAGATCATATGCTTTTAGGTAATTACCAAACAAGGTTTGGGTGTTACCAAATATATTCAATCTCAATCCTTTATCATTACACATCAAACCCATCCTATGGGGATTGGACAATCATGACCCTGGGTCCATTAGTCCCCATAACTCATCACAACCCTATTGACTTGAGTTTTTGGGGCCCCATTGTCCCTTCTTGTACTAAAAAGCCCAAATTAAGCCCAATCATATGATTTTAGGTAACTACCAAACATGTTCATGGGATTACCAAACCCACTAAGTGGAGGATGTTTTCCTAATATCGATCCTTTATCATTACTCATCAAAGCTATCCTATGGGATTGGACAAGCATGCCAGTGGTTCCATTAGGCCCAATACCTCACACAACCCTATTGACTTGAGTTTTGGGCCCTCATTGTCCCTCCTTGTATTAAAAAGCCCAAATTAACCCCAGATCATATGCTTCAAGGTAATTACCAAACATGGGTTGGGTATTACCAAATGTATCCAATCTCAATCCTTTATCATTACACATCAAACCCATCCTATGGGGATTGGACAACCATGACCCTGGGTCCATTAGTCTCAATACCTCATCACAACCCTATTGACTTGAGTTTTTGGGCTCTCATTGTCCCTCCTTGTATTAAAAAGCCCAAATTAACCCCATATCATATGCTTTTAGGTAATTACCAAACATGTTTTGGGTATTACCAAATGTATCCAATAACAATCCATTTCCATTGCTTATTTCAAATCCATCCAATGGGAATTGGACAATCATACCCCTGGGTCTATTAGGCCCAATACCTCACCAAAGCCCATGTACATGATTTTTGGGCCCCCATTGTCCATCCTTGTGCTAAAAAGCCCAAATTTATCCCAATCATACGCTTTAAGATAACTACCAAATATGTTCAGGAGATTACCAAACCCACTAAGTAGAGGATGTTCTCCCAATATCAATCCTTTATCATTACTCATCAAAGCTATCCTATGGGGATTAGACAAGCATGCCACTGGTTCCATTAGGCTCAATATTTCACGCAACCCTATTGACTTCAGTTTTGCGCCCCCATTGTACCTCCTCGTATTAAAAAGCCCAAATTAACCCCATATCATATGATTCTAAGTAACTACGAAAGATAGTTTGGGCATTACCAAATTTATCCAATCACAATCAATTTCAATTTCCATTGCTCATCAAACCCATCCTATGGGATTTTCACAATCATGCCACTGGGTCCATAAGGCCCAATTCCTCACCAAAGCCCATTGACTTGAGTTTTAGTCCCTCCTTGTACTAAAAAACCCAAATTAACCCTAGATAATATGCTTTTAGGTAATTACCAAACATGTTTTGGGCAGTACCAAATATATCCAATAACAATCCAATTCCATTGCTTATTTCAAATCCATCCAACGGGAATTGGACAATCATGCTCCTGGGTCTATTAGGCCCAATACCTCACCAAAGCCCATGTACATGACTTTTGGGCCCCCATTGTCCATCCTTGTACTAAAAAGCCCAAATTAAGCCCAATCATATGTTTTAAGGTAACAACCAAACATGTTCATGGGATTACCAAACCCACTAAGTGGAGGATGTTCTCCCAATATCAATCCTTTATCATTACTCATTAAACCTATCCTATGGGGATTGGACAAACATGCCACTGGGTCCATTAGGCTCAATACCTCACACAACCCTATTGACTTGAGTTTTGGGCCCTCATTGTCCCTCCTTGTATTAAAAAGCCCAAATTAACCCCAGATCATATGCTTTTAGTTAATTATCAAATATATTTTGGGTATTACCAAATATATCCAATCTCAATCCTTTATCATTACACATCAAACCCATCCTATGGGGATTGGACAATCATGACCCTGGGTCCATTAGTCGCAATACCTCATCACAACCCTATTGACTTCAGTTTTGGGCCCCCATTGTCCCTCCTTGTACTAAAAAGCCCAAATTAACCCCAGATCATATGCTTTTGTGTAATTACCAAACATCTTTTGGGCATTACCAAACTTATCTAATCACAATCCATTCCCATTACACATCAAACCCTTCATATGGGGATTGGACAATCATAACCCTGGGTCTATTAGGCCCAATACCTCACCAAAGCCCATGGACTTGAGTTTTGGGCCCCCATTATCTCTCCATGAACTAAATAGCCCAAATTAACCCCAGATCATATGCTTTTAGGTAATTACCAAATATGGTTTAGGCATTACCAAATGTATCCAATAACAATCCATTTCCATTGCTCATTAAATCCAACCTATGGGAATTGGACAATCATGCCCTGCGTCTATTAGGCCCAATACCTCACCAAAGCCCATGTACATGACTTTTGGGCCCCCATTGTCCCTCATTGTATTAAAAATCCCAAATTACCCCCAATCATATGCTTTAAGGTAACTACTAAACATGTTCAGGTAATTACCAAACCCACTAAGTGGAGGATGTTCTCCCAATATCAATCCTTTATCATTACTCATCAAACCTATCCTATGGGGATTGGACAAGCATGCCACTGGGTCCATTAGGCCCAATACCTCACACAACCCTATTGACTTCAGTTTTGGGCCCTCATTGTCCTTCCTTGTATTAAAAAGCCCAAATTAACCCCAGATCATATGCTTTTAGGTAATTACTAAACATGTTTTGGGCAGTACCAAATATATCCAATAACAATCCAATTCCATTGCTTATTTCAAATCCATCCAATGGTAATTGGACAATCATGCCCCTGGGTCTACTAGGCCTAATACCTCACCAAAGCCCACGTACATGACTTTTGGGCCCCCATTGTCCATCCTTGTACTAAAAAGCCCAAATTAAGCCCAATCATAAGCTTTAAGGTAACTACCAAATATGTTCATGGGATTACCAAACCCACTAAGTGGAGGATGTTCTCCCAATATCAATCATTTATCATTACTCATCAAACCTATCCTATGGGGATTGGACAAGCATGCCACTGGGTCCATTAGGCTCAATACCTCACACAACCCTATTGACTTGACTTTTGGGCCCTCATTGTCCCTCCTTGTATTAAAAAGCCCAAATTAACCCCATATCATATGCTTTTAGATAATTAACAAACATAGTTTGGGTATTACCAAATATATCCAATCTCAATCCATTATCATTACACATCAAATCCATCCTATGGGGATTGGATTATCATGACCCTTGGTCCATTAGTCGCAATACCTCATCACAACCCTATTGACTTGAGTTTTTGGGCCCCCATTGTCCCTCCTTGTACTAAAAATCCCAAATTAACCCCAGATCATATGCTTTTGTGTAATTACCAAACATCTTTTAGGCATTACCAAACTTATCCAATCACAATCCATTCCCATTACACATCAAACCCTTCATATGGGGATTGGACAATCATAACCCTGGGTCTATTAGGCCCAATACCTCACCAAAGCCCATGGACTAGACTTTTGGGCCCCATTATCCCTCCTTGTACTAAATAGCCCAAATTAACCCCAGATCATATTCTTTTAGTTAATTACCAAATATGGTTTGGGCATTACCAAATGTATCCAATAACAATCCATTTCCATTGCTCATTAAATCCAACCTATGGGAATTGGACAATCATGCCCTGGGTCCATTAGGCCCAATACCTCACCAAAGCCCATGTACATGACTTTTGGGCCCCCATTGTCCCTCCTTGTATTAAAAATCCCAAATTACCACCAATTATATGATTTAAGGTAACTACTAAACATGTTCAGGTGATTACCAAACCCACTAAGTGGAGGATGTTCTCCCAATATCAATCCTTTATCATTACTCATCAAACTTATCCAATGGGGATTGGACAAGCATGCCACTGGGTCCATTAGGCCCAATATCTCACACAACAATATTGACTTGAGTTTTGGGCCCTCATTGTCCCTCCTTGTATTAAAAAGCCCAAATTAACCCTAGATCATATGCTTTCAGGTAATTACCAAACATAGTTTCGGTGTTACCAAATGTATTCAATCACAATCCTTTATCATTTCACATTGAACCCATCCTATGGGAATTTGACAATCATGCCTGTGGGTCCATTAGGCCCTATACCTCACCAAAGCTCATGTACATGACTTTTGGGCTCCCATTGTCACTTATTGTATTAAAAAGCCCAAATTAAGCCCAATCATATTCTTTAAGGTAACTACCAAACATGTTCAGGTGATTACCCAACCCACTAAATGGAGGATGTTCTCCCAATCTCAATCCTTTATCATTACACATCAAACCCATCCTATGGGGATTGGACAAGCATGCCACTAGGTCCATTAGGATCAATACCTCATCACAACCCTATTGACTTGAGTTTTTGGGCCCCCATTGTCCCTCCTTGTACTAAAAAGCCCAAATTAACCCCAGATCATATGCTTTTAGGAAATTACCAAACATGGTTTGGGTGTTACCAAATGTATCCAATCACAATCCTATATCATTACACATAAAACCCATCCTATGAGAATTGGACAATCATGCCTCTGGGTCCATTAGGCCCAATACCTCACCAAAGCTCATGTACATGACTTTTGGGCCCCTATTGTCCCTCATTGTATTAAAAATCCCAAATTAAGCCCAATCATATTCTTTAAGGTAACTACCAAACATGTTCAGGTGATTACCCAACCCACTAAATGGAGGATGTTCTCCCAATCTCATTCCTTTATCATTACACATCAAACCCATCCTATGGGGATTGGACAAGCATGCCACTAGGTCCATTAGGATCAATACCTCATCACAACCCTATTGACTTGAGTTTTTGGGCCCCCATTGTCCCTCCTTGTACTAAAAAGCCCAAATTAACCCCAGATCATGTTCTTTTGTGTAATTACCAAACATCTTTTGGGCATTACCAAACATATCCAATCAGAATCCATTCCCATTACACATCAAACCCTTCATATGGGGATTGGACAATCATAACCCTGGGTCCATTAGGCCCAATACCTCACCAAAGCCCATGGACATGAGTTTTTGGCCCCCATTATCCCTCCTTGTACTAAATAGCCCAAATTAACCCCAGATCATATGCTTTTAGGTAATTACCAAATATGGTTTGGGCATTACCAAATGTATCCAATAACAATCCATTTCCATTGCTCATTAAATCCAACCTATGGGAATTGGACAATCATGCCCTTGGTCTATTAGGCCCAATACCTCACCAAAGCCCATGTACATGACTTTTGTGCCCCCATTGTCTCTCCTTGTATTAAAAATCCCAAATTACCCCCAATCATATGCTTTAAGGTAACTACTAAACATGTTCAGGTGATTACCAAACCCACTAAGTGGAGGATGTTCTCCCAATATCAATCCTTTATCATTACTCATCAAACCTATCTTATGGGGATTGGACAAGCATGCCACTGGGTCCATTAGGCCCAATACCTCACACAACCCTATTGACTTGAGTTTTTGGGCCCTCATTGTCCCTCCTTGTATTAAAAAGCCCAAATTAACCCCAGATCATATGCTTTTAGGTAATTACTATACATGTTTTGGGCAGTACCAAATATATCCAATAACAATCCAATTCCATTGCTTATTTCAAATCCATCCAATGGTAATTGGACAATCATGCCCCTGGGTCTATTAGGCCCAATACCTCACCAAAGCCCATGTACATGACTTTTGGGCCCCCATTGTCCATCCTTGTACTAAAAAGCCCGAATTAAGCCCAATCATAAGCTTTAAGGTAACTACCAAACATGTTCATGGGATTACCAAACCCACTAAGTGGAGGATGTTCTCCCAATATCAATCCTCTATCATTACTCGTCAAACCTATCCTATGAGGATTGGACAAGCATGCCACTGGGTCCATTAGGCTCAATACCTCACACAACCCTATTAACTTGAGTTTTGGGCCCTCATTGTCCCTCCTTGTATTAAAAAGCCCAAATTAACCTCAAATCATATGCTTTTAGGTAATTACCAAACATAGTTTGGGTATTACCAAATATATCCAATCTCAATCCTTTATCATTACACATTAAACCCATCCTATGGGGATTGGACAGTCATGACCCTGGGTCCATTAGTCGCAATACCTCATCACAACCCTATTGACTTGAGTTTTTGGGCCCCCATTGTCCCTTCTTGTACTAAAAAGCCTAAATTAACCCCAGATCATATGCTTTTGTGTAATTACCAAACATCTTTTAGGCATTACCAAACTTATCCAATCACAATCCATTCCCATTACACATCAAACCCTTCATATGGGGATTGGACAATCATAACCCTGGGTCCATTAGGCCCAATACCTCACCAAAGCCCATGAACTAGACTTTTGGGCCCCCATTATCCCTCCTTGAACTAAATAGCCCAAATTAACCATAGATCATATGCTTTTAGGTAATTACCAAATATGGTTTGGGCATTAACAAATGTGTCCAATAACAATCCATTTCCATTGCTCATTAAATCCAGCCTATGGGAATTGGACAATCATGCCCTGGGTCCATTAGGCCCACTACCTCACCAAAGCCCATGCACATGACTTTTGGGCCCCCATTGTCCCTCCTTGCATTAAAAATCCCAAATTACCCCCAATCATATGCTTTAAGGTAACAACTAAACATGTTCAGGTGATTACCAAACCCACTAAGTGGAGGATGTTCTCCCAATATCAATCCTTTATCATTACTCATCAAACCTATCCTATGGGGATTGGACAAGCATGCCACTGGGTCCATTAGGCCCAATACCTCACCAAAGCCCATGGACTAGACTTTTGGGCCCCATTATCCCTCCTTGTACTAAATAGCCCAAATTAACCCCAGATCATATTCTTTTAGTTAATTACCAAATATGGTTTGGGCATTACCAAATGTATCCAATAACAATCCATTTCCATTGCTCATTAAATCCAACCTATGGGAATTGGACAATCATGCCCTGGGTCCATTAGGCCCAATACCTCACCAAAGCCCATGTACATGACTTTTGGGCCCCCATTGTCCCTCCTTGTATTAAAAATCCCAAATTACCACCAATTATATGATTTAAGGTAACTACTAAACATGTTCAGGTGATTACCAAACCCACTAAGTGGAGGATGTTCTCCCAATATCAATCCTTTATCATTACTCATCAAACTTATCCTATGGGGATTGGACAAGCATGCCACTGGGTCCATTAGGCCCAATATCTCACACAACAATATTGACTTGAGTTTTGGGCCCTCATTGTCCCTCCTTGTATTAAAAAGCCCAAATTAACCCTAGATCATATGCTTTCAGGTAATTACCAAACATAGTTTCGGTGTTACCAAATGTATTCAATCACAATCCTTTATCATTTCACATCAAACCCATCCTATGGGAATTGGACAATCATGCCTCTGGGTCCATTAGGCCCTATACCTCACCAAAGCTCATGTACATGACTTTTGGGCTCCCATTGTCACTTATTGTATTAAAAAGCCCAAATTAAGCCCAATCATATTCTTTAAGGTAACTACCAAACATGTTCAGGTGATTACCCAACCCACTAAATGGAGGATGTTCTCCCAATCTCAATCCTTTATCATTACACATCAAACCCATCCTATGGGGATTGGACAAGCATGCCACTAGGTCCATTAGGATCAATACCTCATCACAACCCTATTGACTTGAGTTTTTGGGCCCCCATTGTCCCTCCTTGTACTAAAAAGCCCAAATTAACCCCAGATCATATGCTTTTAGGAAATTACCAAACATGGTTTGGGTGTTACCAAATGTATCCAATCACAATCCTATATCATTACACATAAAACCCATCCTATGAGAATTGGACAATCATGCCTCTGGGTCCATTAGGCCCAATACCTCACCAAAGCTCATGTACATGACTTTTGGGCCCCTATTGTCCCTCATTGTATTAAAAATCCCAAATTAAGCCCAATCATATTCTTTAAGGTAACTACCAAACATGTTCAGGTGATTACCCAACCCACTAAATGGAGGATGTTCTCCCCAATCTCATTCCTTTATCATTACACATCAAACCCATCCTATGGGGATTGGACAAGCATGCCACTAGGTCCATTAGGATCAATACCTCATCACAACCCTATTGACTTGAGTTTTTGGGCCCCCATTGTCCCTCCTTGTACTAAAAAGCCCAAATTAACCCCAGATCATGTTCTTTTGTGTAATTACCAAACATCTTTTGGGCATTACCAAACATATCCAATCAGAATCCATTCCCATTACACATCAAACCCTTCATATGGGGATTGGACAATCATAACCCTGGGTCCATTAGGCCCAATACCTCACCAAAGCCCATGGACATGAGTTTTTGGCCCCCATTATCCCTCCTTGTACTAAATAGCCCAAATTAACCCCAGATCATATGCTTTTAGGTAATTACCAAATATGGTTTGGGCATTACCAAATGTATCCAATAACAATCCATTTCCATTGCTCATTAAATCCAACCTATGGGAATTGGACAATCATGCCCTTGGTCTATTAGGCCCAATACCTCACCAAAGCCCATGTACATGACTTTTGTGCCCCCATTGTCTCTCCTTGTATTAAAAATCCCAAATTACCCCCAATCATATGCTTTAAGGTAACTACTAAACATGTTCAGGTGATTACCAAACCCACTAAGTGGAGGATGTTCTCCCAATATCAATCCTTTATCATTACTCATCAAACCTATCTTATGGGGATTGGACAAGCATGCCACTGGGTCCATTAGGCCCAATACCTCACACAACCCTATTGACTTGAGTTTTTGGGCCCTCATTGTCCCTCCTTGTATTAAAAAGCCCAAATTAACCCCAGATCATATGCTTTTAGGTAATTACTATACATGTTTTGGGCGAGTACCAAATATATCCAATAACAATCCAATTCCATTGCTTATTTCAAATCCATCCAATGGTAATTGGACAATCATGCCCCTGGGTCTATTAGGCCCAATACCTCACCAAAGCCCATGTACATGACTTTTGGGCCCCCATTGTCCATCCTTGTACTAAAAAGCCCGAATTAAGCCCAATCATAAGCTTTAAGGTAACTACCAAACATGTTCATGGGATTACCAAACCCACTAAGTGGAGGATGTTCTCCCAATATCAATCCTCTATCATTACTCGTCAAACCTATCCTATGAGGATTGGACAAGCATGCCACTGGGTCCATTAGGCTCAATACCTCACACAACCCTATTAACTTGAGTTTTGGGCCCTCATTGTCCCTCCTTGTATTAAAAAGCCCAAATTAACCTCAGATCATATGCTTTTAGGTAATTACCAAACATAGTTTGGGTATTACCAAATATATCCAATCTCAATCCTTTATCATTACACATTAAACCCATCCTATGGGGATTGGACAGTCATGACCCTGGGTCCATTAGTCGCAATACCTCATCACAACCCTATTGACTTGAGTTTTTGGGCCCCCATTGTCCCTTCTTGTACTAAAAAGCCTAAATTAACCCCAGATCATATGCTTTTGTGTAATTACCAAACATCTTTTAGGCATTACCAAACTTATCCAATCACAATCCATTCCCATTACACATCAAACCCTTCATATGGGGATTGGACAATCATAACCCTGGGTCCATTAGGCCCAATACCTCACCAAAGCCCATGAACTAGACTTTTGGGCCCCCATTATCCCTCCTTGAACTAAATAGCCCAAATTAACCATAGATCATATGCTTTTAGGTAATTACCAAATATGGTTTGGGCATTAACAAATGTGTCCAATAACAATCCATTTCCATTGCTCATTAAATCCAACCTATGGGAATTGGACAATCATGCCCTGGGTCCATTAGGCCCACTACCTCACCAAAGCCCATGCACATGACTTTTGGGCCCCCATTGTCCCTCCTTGCATTAAAAATCCCAAATTACCCCCAATCATATGCTTTAAGGTAACAACTAAACATGTTCAGGTGATTACCAAACCCACTAAGTGGAGGATGTTCTCCCAATATCAATCCTTTATCATTACTCATCAAACCTATCCTATGGGGATTGGACAAGCATGCCACTGGGTCCATTAGGCCCAATACCTCACACAACAATATTGACTTGAGTTTTGGGCCCTCATTGTCCCTCCTTGTATTAAAAAGCCCAAATTAACCCCAGATCATATGCTTTTAGGTAATTACCAAACATGGTTTCGGTGTTACCAAATGTATTCAATCACAATCCTTTATCATTACACATCAAACCCATCCTATGGGAATTGGACAATCATGCTTCTGGGTCCATTAGGCCCTATACCTCACCAAAGCTCATGTACATGACTTTTGGGCCCCCATTGTCCCTCATTGTATTAAAAAGCCCAAATTAAGTCCAATCATATTCTTTAAGGTAACTACCAAACATGTTCAGGTGATTACCCAACCCACTAAATGGAGGATGTTCTCCCAATCTCAATCCTTTATCATTACACATCAAACCTATCCTATGGGGATTAGACAAGCATGCCACTAGGTCCATTAGGATCAATACCTCATCACAACCCTATTGAGTTGAGTTTTTGGGCCCCCATTGTCCCTCCTTGTACTAAAGAGCCCAAATTAACCCCAGATCATATGCTTTTGTGTAATTACCAAACATCTTTTGGGCATTACCAAACTTATCCAATCACAATCCATTCCCATTACACATCAAACCCTTCATATGGGGACTGGACAGTCATAACCCTGGGTCCATTAGGCCCAATACCTCACCAAAGCCCATGGACTTGAGTTTTAGGCCCCCATTATCCCTCCTTGAACTAAATAGCCCAAATTAACCCCAGATCATATGCTTTTAGGTAATTACCAAATATGGTTTGGGCATTACCAAATGTATCCAATAACAATCCATTTCCATTGCTCATTAAATCCAACCTATGGGAATTTGACAATCATGCCCTGGGTCTATTAGGCCCAATACCTCACCAAAGCCCATGTACATGACTTTTGGGCCCTATGCTTTAAGATAACTACTAAACATGTTCAGTTGATTACCAAACCCACTAAGTGGAGGATGTTCTCCCAATATCAATCCTTTATCATTACTCATCAAACCTATCCTATGGGGATTGGACAAGCATGCCACTGGGTCCATTAGGCCCAATACTTCACACAACCCTATTGACTTGAGTTTAGGGCCCTCATTGTCCCTCCTTGTATTAAAAAGCCCAAATTAACCCCAGATCATATGCTTTTCGGTAATTACCAAACATGGATTGGGTGTTACCAAATGCATCCAATCTCAATCCCTTATCATTACACATCAAACCCATCCTATGGGAATTGGACAATCTTGCCTCTGGGTCCATTATGCCCTATACCTCACCAAAGCTCATGTACATGACTTTTGGGCCCCCATTGTCCCTCATTGTATTAAAAAGCCCAAATTAAGCCCAATCATATTCTTTAAGGTAACTACCAAACATGTTCAGGTGATTACCCAACCCACTAAATGGAGGATGTTCTCCCAATCTCAATCCTTTATCATTACTCATCAATGCCATCCTATGGGGATTGGACAAGCATGCCACTAGGTCCATTAGGATCAATTCCTCACACAACCCTATTGACTTCAGTTTTGGGCCTGCATTATCCCTCCTTGTACAAAAAAGCCCAAATTAACCCCTGATCATATGTTTTTGTGTAATTACCAAACATCTTTTGGGCATTACCAAACTTATCCAATCACAATACATTCCCATTACACATCAAACCCATCATATGGGGATTGGACAATCATAACCCTGGGTCCATTAGGCCCAATACATCACCAAAGCCCATGGACTTGAGTTTTGGCCCCCCATTATCCCTCATTGTACTAAATAGCCCAAATTAACCCCAGATCATATGCTTTTAGATAATTACCAAATATGATTTGGGCATTACCAAATGTATCCAATAACAATCCATTTCCATTGCTCATTAAATCCTACCTATGGGAATTGGACAATCATGCCCGAGGTCTATTAGGCCCAATATCTCACCAAAGCCCAAGTACATGACTTTTGGGCCCCCATTGTCCCTCCTTGTATTAAAAATCCCAAATTACCCCCAATTATATGCTTTAAGGTATCAACCAAACATGTTGAGGTGATTACCAAACCCACTAAGTGGAGGATGTTCTCCCAATATCAATCCTTTATCATTACTCATCAAACCTATCCTATGGGGATCAGACAAGCATGCCACTGGGTCCCTTAGGCCCAATACCTCACACAACCCTATTGACTTGAGTTTTGGGCCCTCATTGTCCCTCCTTATATTAAAAAGCCCAAATTAACCCCAGATCATATGCTTTTAGGTAAGTACCAAACATGGATTGGGTGTTACCAAATGCATCCAATCTCAATCCCTTATCATTACACATCAAACCCATCCTATAGGAATCGGACAATCATGCCTCTGGGTCCATTAGGCCCTATACCTCACCAAAGCTCATGTACATGACTTTTGGGCCCCCATTGTCCCTCATTGTATTAAAAAGCCCAAATTAAGCCCAATCATGTTCTTTAAGGTAACTACCAAACATGTTCAGGTGATTACCCAACCCACTAAATGGAGGATGTTCTCCCAATCTCAATCCTTTATCATTACTCATCAATGCCATCCTATGGGGATTGGACAAGCATGCCACTAGGTCCATTAGGATCAATTCCTCACACAACCCTATTGACTTCAGTTTTGGGCCTGCATTGTCCCTCCTTGTACAAAAAAGCCCAAATTAACCCCAGATCATATGCATTTGTGTAATTACTAAACATCTTTTGGGCATTACCAAACTTATCCAATCACAATCCATTCCCATTACACATCAAACCCATCATATGGGGATTGGACAATCATAACCCTTGGTCCATTAGGCCCAATACCTCACCAAAGCCCATGGACTTGAGTTTTGGGCCCCCATTATCACTCCTTGTACTACATAGCCCAAATTAACCCCAGATCATATGCTTTTAGGTAATTACCAAATATGGTTGGGCATTACCAAATGTATCCAATAACAATCCATTTCCATTGCTCATTAAATCCAACCTATGGGAATTGGACAATCATGCCCTGAGTCCATTAGGCCCAATACCTCACCAAAGCCCATGTACATGACTTTTAGGCCCCCATTGTCCCTCTTTGTATTAAAAATCCCAAATTACCCCCAATCATATGCTTTAAGGTAACTACCAAACATGTTCAGGTGATTACCAAACCCACTAAGTGGAGGATGTTCTCCCAATATCAATCCTTTATCATTACTCATCAAACCTATCCTATGGGGATTAGACAAGCATGCCACTGGGTCCCTTAGGCCCAATACCTCACACAACCCTATTGACTTGAGTTTTGGGCCCTCATTGTCCCTCCTTTTATTAAAAAGCCCAAATTAACCCCAGATCATATGCTTTTAGGTAATTACCAAACATGGTTTGGGTATTACCAAATGTATCCAATCACAATCCTTTATCATTACACATCAAACCCATCCTATGGGGATTGAACAATCATGACCCTGGGTCTATTAGGCCCAATACCTCACCACAACCCTATTGACTTGAGTTTTAGGCTCCCATTGTCCCTCCTTGTACTAAAAATCCCAAATTAACCCAGATCATATGATTTTAGGTAATTACCAAACGTGGTTTGGTTATTACCAAAATTATTTTGACTATTACCAAACCTATTAAGACATTGTTATCTCTTACATGTTGTGACTTTGTATTTCAATTTGGCTTTTTTGGATTAACACATTTACATAATATTGATTAATTTGTACTTAGTATTATTTATTTCAATTGTTTATTTCTCAAGACACTTTGGAATTGGTAGTTTTGAGAATTCTCTTAGTTTCTGTCACGTTTTTGGTAATTACCAGAACTCTATTTAGTAATTACCTAAAGTGTCCGTTCAGCCATCTTCTCCCAACTTCATCTTCGACCTTTTGATTTTTTCTCTCTCCTCTGAAATTCTTCATCTAGTTTGACAATGGTAATCAATACTCCAAAAACGCACAAATCGGTCCCAAATCGGCGGTTTTCCAACATCTTATAACAATCAAAACCATGTTTTTGTTAAATTCATAATGACCTAGAATTTTGATTTTGAGTTTCTTCGTTTTGAAACTCAAACCTTAATTTCCATGGATATTCGGGCGTTTTTGGTGTATATACGATCATCAACTTTATGTTTCTTCATCTATTTAATGGATTTGCAAATACGAAAGAGAGGAAAGTGAAAAAAATTTCCCAAAAAAATGTTCCCCAAATTTTTCCCCGAAAATCGGAATTTAAAACTTCGATTTCACAACTTCTCCATCACAAATTCATTATTCATGAATTCTTATCATTTCATGGAAAGAGAAGGTCCAAGTAACATATCTACTGCAAATTCGAGAACAATCGAAGATCCATGGAAGATTTGAGGGAGGAAGGGGTAGAGGAGAGGAGAGAGAAAATCTGGGTAAAAAAAAAATTCCCAAATTTTTTTTTGTCCGAAAATAATTTTTCGGAATTTTTAGAATTTTTTTATATTTTTTTTATTTTCCAAAATAATTAATAATATTTTCAGAAATTAGAATAAATGATTTTAGTATTTTCTAAAATCATTTCAAAGCAAAAAAGAAAAGGGAAAAGAAAGCATATGTGGGTGGCTCACAATTGTTGTGGCCCCACATTTTCCATGGTTTGAAAATTTGCAGACCATACAAGAATTTTCAATATAATAGTAGTGAAGCATGGCAGGTTCTAAGTTCCAAGTGCACATTACGTGTCTATAACGGCTTCCTTGAAGCATCCCTCACAGACTGACCCTTATCAAGTGTAAATTCCTATGCTATATTGTACAAAGGTCTGAATGTACCTGCACATGTCAGAAAAGAAATGGAGAGAAACCCACTTACAAGTGTGATGTTCACTGAGTCTATGACTGATTAGGAAGCTGGGCAAAGGTACATGTAGACACATAATCGTGTCTCCCCATTTAAGGATCCGATGATGAAACATACTGTGATCTTAATTGGTCCGATCCAAGGGCAGAGCAGTCCGAAGAGCCATTCAAAACCATTTCGAAAAGTGTTAAAGTCCTATTTTAAAGCCCAATTAACTATTCATGATAATTAATTGTTTTTGAGCCCAATTCTTTAAAAAGCCCAATTAATTGATAATTAATTGATTTATTTTAATAAATAAATATTTTCAAAAGATATATTTTTTTAGTCAAAATCAGATTTTATCCCGTAAAATCAAATATCCGTAGTTAAAGGATAAAAGAAATCTTTTAAAACGCGTTTGAAAAA
The DNA here is from genome assembly GCA_947646795.1 of Beta lomatogona. Classification (NCBI taxonomy): domain Eukaryota; kingdom Viridiplantae; phylum Streptophyta; class Magnoliopsida; order Caryophyllales; family Amaranthaceae; genus Beta; species Beta lomatogona. Next base: position 1,300,801 of record CANSNZ010000968.1, read on the forward strand.
AGGCTGGCAAAGGTGTGTCAAAAGTCAGGCTGGTGCGCCTTGCGCCTGGCACACCTTGCTGCGTCAGGAGCAACTTTTCCTAACACGTGGCACTGTGCCACGCACTGTGTCATGCGCCTGGCGCACAGATCTGCGTGAAGCGCAGTTTTCTTTCATATCTTTCTCAAAGCGCGGACCACGTGTACGCTTTTTACTGGTCATGCCGCGTCATATGCTTGCCACGTCAGCTGCGCCTGGCGCAGCCAGCGCGTGAGGCGCACACTAGTGGAAAAAACATCAAGTGCTCCGGTTAAAAACCGTACAAGTGCTCCGTATTTCACCCGTAGCAGACGTCATACGAGCACTTGAGCATTTATCAAGTGCTCCGGTTTCCAACCGAAGCACTTAGATTCACAAGTGCTCCGGTTGTATTAAAAACCGAAGCACTTGTTAATTTTATATGCTCAAAATAAGTCTAGTGCTCCGGTTGACAAGGGAAAACCGGAGCATTTGTGTTCACAAGTGCTCCGGTTTTTCCTTATCAACCGGAGCACTTGAGCTTCTTTAAAAAAAAAAAAAATTACCTGCTACCCTTGCTGACCAGCAGCGTGGGTAACAAGGAAAGAGCCAGTGGCATTCATGCCTCTACCAAATAGTGAAAAAATAGTAATGAGAACAAAAAAAAACCCAAAAACAAAAACCTGAATAAAAACTGAAGAAGATGCACAAAATCATAAAAGAAAGATATTATAAGAGTAGCATTTTGTACTAGAAATAGAACACTACTTGCAAAATAAAAAGTGTATAGTTTGGTTGACACCCTTAACCCCAAAGACTTTCAAGCAATCCATAAGATCATAGCCAGATTCCAATCCTAATCCACACTTCCAAACTTATAAAGGAAAGTCTATCTATAAAATTGAGAGATATAGATGAAGAAATTAAGAAACATGTAGTATATTGTACTTGGAAATCTTGTTCAAGTATTCACCATACTCCATGGGCACATATCCCTTGTAGGACTCTGGTTATGACTTGGCTGAAAAGCACAATAGTTGAGAAAATAAGAACATATAATAAACCTCCAATGGCACAATAAACTATTAAGATAGGAACTCTTGAAAAGCGATTCATTTTTCATCTTCTCGAGTGACCCACCTGGTTGACAACCTGTTGCCTCACAAATTTGTGGTGCTCTGGAGAACGATAGAATTGATCTGACAAAGCATGGAACTGAGAAAGTACATTACAAGTTAAAAGAAGATTCAGATGTTGGTGATGCAATGGTAACATACTTAAGCTCTAGAGAGAAATCAAACTACTAGCAGGTAATGCATAAAAACCACCAATTGTGACATAATAAGCAGTAGTATTAATAGAAATGGGTTTTAGCTTCGAGTTAAAAAGAATCTGAATGCAATAAATTTAAGATACGACACAAGCACAGTATAACCACACCTATTGTAACATATAAATAGAAACAAGATATGATAGCGAATAAATCTGTTGTAATCATGGTTTAATAAATCTGTAACAGCTTATTCAAGTGACAAATCAGCATGGTATTCAAGTGAAATACTTGAAGGATATACAAGTACCGTACTAGCTTATTCAGGTAAACCTTGTCCATATTACTGATTTTGTACGTCCAGATTCTATACAAAAATTGTCACTAATACAAGCTAGTTATGAAATTATCCATAATTTATAGAGTAAAACCCAATAAAGACTAACCTCTATTGCTTGAAGAGAATAGGTTGGGTACTCAGGTGTCAGGTCTGATATACAAAGAGTGTTTTCGTGGTATATTGAGTATTATAAATGCATTTAGCAAATATAATCCTCAACCGGAAGAGTCTCACCATAGAACCCGCTCTTGCCATGTCATTGTTCTGACATATAGGAAGCTAACCACAAGTATTCCTCAGGCCAACATCAACGGTGGAAACAAAGCATATAGACCAAACAAGAAGGCACCAATTAGTCAAATACTCTAAAGTCAATTGTGAAAAGCTATTTCTGGATGTTAGAAATTGATTGTTCACCCTGAATCCACTTCCTCACATTACCCTTGCTATGAACAACCACAGAAACCTGTCAACTACTGCCACTACTACAAGCTTAACTCCATTTAAGTTATCAAATAAATTAAAGGCAGTTCTCGTCGTTTCCTTAGTTGTATCAACCTAGCTTTACTAACCCTTATTACACTTGTATATACTAGCTAGTACGATGGTCTTTAGTCTTTACTACATGTAAAGATTCAGTTATGTGAGATAAAAGACCGATAAAGTATATAAAATCGTGGGTTTCACTATTGCAGGTCCTGCTTTTGATATTCTGGGATGTCATACTGTATTCTGATCCTCAAACCTCTAGGCTTTAACTTCAACGACAATTGCTCAGCTGAACATCAACAAAATCTAGTATGCAACAAGCACATAACTTCAAGTAAAGTACCCTAACCACATCCCATCTCTAATTCATACTACTGACGTTATACTTAACAAATTATCAGGCTGACCTTCACTTTGCAAGATTCTGATAACAGTCCTGGCTTCATTCAGTATCATCGACAACGTTATTATAATTTATAAGGAACCTTGAATCCGCATTTTTCCATTTTGAAGTGTCAGCATCCCCTGTATCATGAATATCCTATAAGAAATAACTCATCAAGTAGTTTTTTAAGTTTATGAAGTACGCAATACAATTCAATTAAGCAAAAGAACAACTGCATTTTAGTAAGTGTTCGACATAAGCATATTATGGTTTCAAACATTTCAGAGAGTAGCAAGAAGTTACTAACATGAAGTACTATATATTCAAATGCTAAAAGAATGGAGTAAATTTATAAATTATACAACTTCTGAAATTATACTGTATTACACACCTGCAAGGCTACAACTAGATTTGCATCTAATGTAATTACGTAAATAGAGAGAAAAGGAAAATAAAGACGTGCAAATAAATTAAGAGACAAATGGATTCACATATTACAAAAGAAAATCAATAAAAATCTGATATTAAGGAAGCATTGTGATAGAGAGAAAAGGAAAAAAAGACCTGCAGAAATTTACTATTCATTTTAACTAGTATTTTCTTACACCTATTCATATAATTAACCATTCCCACAAGTTATATACGCACAAAATCGCATCTTTGTACAGCAAATCTCTTATACAAGTAAAATCTAGACTAAATAGTAAAATCACATCTTTGAACCATGAAGTTTTTGATGAAAGCTACTCTTCCCTCTTTATTATATTAATGCTTTACGGCCTGCACCTCTATCCTTTCCTTTTTTTTATATATTCACTTAGATTGAGTTGCAGGAACTTTTCAAAATCTTGAAGAGATTAGTACAAGTAATGACACGGGCATGTGTCTCGAATACTTGTGTCACGCAAGGATTAGGTTCATAAACTTACTCTTGGAGAAAAGGTCATAGAATAAAGTAAAATTTACAAAATACAAGTGCCCCATAGTTAATTGTCCCATAATTATTGAGTAATCTATCAAAATCACCAACTCACCATATAGATGACGCCCTTCTAATTTAGCTCAACTTACAAATTACAACTGCCCCATGGTTCAATGTCTCATATACTTGACGTGTAATGAACTTTTTAGTTATTACTAAGCTTCAACTTTGATTTTAATTATTAAAAGGGTCACTAACTCAACCCTTCTAGTTAAGAACCTCAATTAATCAAAGTCATGTTTTTGTTTATCTACGATACATTATTCTTTTAATGTACTTGAAAATCACCTAAGATATAATAATAATTTCTGTAACACTGTCATTTTTTGGCCTATTAATACAAAACAGTAAGTATAAATTGAAAAGGAAAGATTAGGTGAGCACCACCACAAAAGCCCAAATAGAGAAGGGATTGGAGGAATTAAAGTGTCCTGCTTTGAGAGTCTTCATTTAAAAATACTACTAAAACGTAAAAATTCAATAGTGAGAAAGTAGCTTATCTACAAGTAATGTTAAAGCACATTCAAAATAACACAAAAAAAAACTCAGCAATGTGCACCAAAACATACTGAATATATGACGATTACCTGATTCATTTGTTTTCTTCAGAGGCGATCCCATAAAGAGGAATTGTTGCAGTGAACTAAGAATTAACATTTTTAAGTAGACTGTCAAATGTCAAGGAAAGCCTGGAAATTAATCGTCAACTCCAAACTTATAATCACATGAAGCAGAACAACCATGGTTTTGAGAGATTATAGCACCTTCCTGCAAACACTAGAGACATAGAAAATTACTGCCACAACAAGCTCAAACTGCATATGTATTTCATGAACCCAAAGAAAGGGATAAGAAAAGCAGGTGCAGATACCAATAGGCATGAAATGCAAATCTAGATATTCAAGGTCAAAATAAATAAATAAGAAACAAGACGATTATAGAGTCAAGATACAAAATCACTCACAACAACATGCAGAAGTCTAATAAAATGGATTCAAGAGTCCAAAAATCACAAAAAAAAATCCATAAAACGAGAATATAAGCATTTCACACAAACAAGTAAACAAAATGAAAAGAACATTGTTCAACAAGCGAAATCATGCACTATAATTATCAATTAATCATGCATCAGTCTGAAATCATAACAAAAAAACCTACAAAAATACAAGAAAAACAGTACACAAACACATATAGAGAGAGAGAGAGAGAGAGAGAGAGGATGCTTACTGAGCAGCATCATCAGGAAGGTCAGAGACAGAGAAGACAGAGGAACCAAGCTTAAGATTAGCAGAGAGAACAAGAGGAAGTTCTTGCTCATCCTTCCTCTTAGAGTGCATGGTACGGCTAACTTCCTCAGCACCAAAAGCAGACTTGTAAAACTGAACAGCATCAGAAGCTTTAGGAGCCTGAACAAGAAGTTGTGGCTTAAACGCCGAGAAAACGACGGCAGTAGTATCATGATATTAAATTAAAATTAGTGGTAACCTGAACATAATTGCCAGGTCTGAAATGTAAAAGGAACTAGGAGCATTAGATGTTAGATAAATAGTAAAGTAAAATCCAATAAACAAGCAAGTCACAATTAAATAACTCACATCAAATACATAACAATGATACACGCATACAACTCAAATCTATCTATGGCAACAAAGAAATAATCAATTTAATTCAACAATTTGACAGAGAAACTATCATCTCATTATCAAAGAGCAAAGCACAAAACCCTAATTTCTCATTCACTTACATACTTCAATCAAGTAAAAATTAATCGCAAAACAGAATAAAAATTAAAATTAAAGAAAGTAAGAGAGAGCATACCAATCTTCATTCATGGTTGCGAGTGACTTGGATCGAAACCCTGAATTTGAAATTTCACTAGAAAATTGCAGGATGAACGACTTGGATCAATTAGATCGATAAAGAGGAGGGTTCACGTGCAATGCAACAGGATAAGGGAACCCTAGTTTTTGGGAATATCGTCAAATTGACCATAAACACCATAAAAATTTTAAAACAATAAAAAACAACAATAACAATTTGTAAAAGTGTGAATAGAGTAAGAATTTGTGATTCATTTGAACAATTTATTCGGAGCAAAAAAAAAAGATAGAGAGAAAGGAAGGAATAAACTTACTGTATTTTGGGAGATTGGAGTCAAGGAGTGTCCCCTTTAATGGAGTAACCAGGGAGGCCGGACTTCGACGACCTTTGAGTTCTCATCCATGGTGGTGGTACGAGTCACGACCAAAGAACTAGTTTCGTAACTTCATCGATGGAGTAACTTTCACGCAGCGAGTTCCACAGAGTGAGTGAACCAATTGCGAGGTCGACATAGTGAGGATGACTGAGAGAGCGAGGGACGGCGGATATGGAGGGACGGCGGAAGCGAAGGAATTGGGAGCGAAGGGTCGGCGGAAGGAGGAACGGTGCGAGTGAGGGTTCTATTGAGAGAGTCCAATTGAGGGAAGTAATTGGGAAGGAGGGAGAAATGGGCTTTGAGAGGGTCGAAAATTATTACTCCTTAAGTTATTGAGAGAGTTCAATTAAGTGCTCGGGTTGACTAACCGGAGCACTTATTCACAAGTGCTCCGGTTGACTAATCAACCCCAGCACTTGTGAAATAAGTGCTCCGGTTGATTAATCAACCCAAGCACTTGTGAAAATTTAAATTTAAATTTTCACAAGTGCTTGGGTTGATTAATCAACCGGAGCACTTGACAAGTAGCACAAGGAGTTTTTTCCACTAGTGGCAGTACCTGTTTCCCTATAAATAGGCCTGATTTCCGTATAGATTAAAAAGAACGGATTTTTCACATAACACTCGACGAATACTTTACGAATCTCTCTACGAACTATAAAACTTCCCTACAAAACTCATACCTTTCAGCACAAATACATTCAATCTACATACTTTCATACATTCAGAGTTTCAGGCTTCACGATTGCTCGTCCCGAAGGTTGTCATTCTCTCAGACCCAAGCCACTGTATAATCATAAGGGTCCTTAAATAAATTATTTTTATATTGAAGTTACTAACAGTTTTCTTTCCTGATGTAGATCTTTAATGTAAAACCGCTCTACTGTATATTCTAACCTCTTTTCTATACTTTATTTTATGTTTCATATTATTATTATTATTCATGCCTTTGTATATTATATGCCTGCCTGATTGTTCTATGCATATTATATGATTGTTCCTGCTTTAATCCTTTCATCGCCCACATGTTACTTTTGCTAATCAAATACCTAAATAAATGTTATATATTAATCAGATTAATTTAAACAACCTGTTAGGTTCCCTGTAAATTGATTGCCGAATAACATGTCACTTAAATTGTCTTTTTATGTGTTTCATGAACCAATTTAGACTAAATATTTTTAGGGTGTTTAAAACAATATTTAATTATTCTTTGGCATAAAATCTGCAAATGAATCGATATTTAGTAAAGGCCAGCAATGGGCAATATGGTTCCTGACTGTATTGTACCCTCACCCCCGAACTCAATCTTTGGTTCATTTTGACCATCTATGGAGTCAGGACGGGGAAATCTACATTGGATAATTATCCCTAGGATTTTCCCATATCCAATTAGGTTTATGATAAAAAGAATTGTTGGCGACTTCTTTCAATACAAAACAATTTTCAATAAAACCTTAACAGTGGGGTAGTCAAATCTAATACGCGCTCACAACGCGTAGGCGAAATAAAAATCCGCGCCTACAATTTAGCGACTCCACTGGGGATGATTTTAGAAAATTAATTTTTTAAATGAGTGGGTGAAACTTGAAAAATACTATTCATTCTTCTTTTTGTGCCTTAGAATAATATACAGTTTTGCATATGCATGGCTATTGTTCAGCCACCATAAGGACAATCTACCTTGCCTCATTAGCACATGTTCTATGTGTGAGGTCACCCCCGGGGGGTTTGCGCTTTGTCCTTCCAAAAAGCTTCCTGAGCGATAGTGTTGGATCTTAATCATAAGCAAACCTACCCAACCATGGCATTGCTCTCTTGCTCTTGACTTGAGACTGGAGTGCGTCTTACACGTGGCCACCTCTTTAAGCAGGGGTACGAAGCGTGGGATCAATCTCTTAGTCATGGACCTTTTCAGCCTTAACTTAAACCTGACCAATAGTTGAATGTACAACTGGACTTTAGGCTGAGAACTTTTGCATCCATGTTACCTGACATTTATGTGTGATTGCAATTTTTGCCTGCTAATATGCTTTACGCCCGAAATTATTGCAATTCACGTCTAAAACACATCGTCGTTTTCGCCCGAACGTTTGTCAATTTATCAATACGCGTGCCGCAGAGCATTACGCCAAACGCATTAGGTTGCGCCTGGCGCAATGCACCTGCGCCAGACGCATAGGTTGTGCGCCACGCGCACCAGTTGCGTGGCACGCAGCCTATTCTTCCCATGCTTATTGATCTTTTGACCTTTGTTCGAGTCTAAGATAACAAGTTTGCATCAGTATAATATTAAAAAAAGGGCCAGTCTTTTCATGCAAGGTCAAGTCTGTCCTAAAAAAATGCATCTAAAGGGTCATTGTAGAGTTAGAGTTGCATGTATGTCTACCTCTTCCCATTTCATCCCTGCTATCCCTGTCAATCTTGCCTTTCCATATTCATCAATTTAAAAAAAAAACTTACATTTTTCAAAACTAATCCTACACCCTTCTATTCTACTCTTTTTCAAAAACATATACTAATCATCATCATGCCACGACATTTCAATAAAAAAAAAAAATTTTCAAAATCAATCTATCATCTTTTCCTAACAAAAGATAAAACAAGGGGTTTTTTTCAAAAATGAATTTAAAAAAAAATCTTAGCCCATTCCAAACACCTTCATTCAATCCAATCCAATCAATCCAATTCACTTGCATTCATTCTAAACCCATATGCATTAGAGCCCATCTTGCATTCATTCTAGGCCCATATGCATTACAGTCCATTTTGCATTTTATATTAGGCCTGCTAATCTTAGGTCCATTTAGGCCCAATTCATATCCTAGGTCTAGTTTGCATCTCCATGTAGGCCCTAATCAGTCTTCGGACTATAAAAATCCAGTCTTAGGACTATAAAAGTTCATCCCTTAAAACCTAGCTTGCTTGCTTGCTCACCCGTAAGTTCAAGGTCTAGCATTCCTTAAGTCTATAGGCAATTGTTGTGTCTAGCCTGCTTACTCACCCGTAAGTTCAAAGTCTAGCATTCCTTACGTCCATAGGCAATTTTCGAGTCTAGCCTGCTTAGTTTAATGTAAGTTTCGAAGTCTAGTTGTCTAGCTTGCTTGCTCACCCATAAGTTCAAAGTCTAGTTGTCTAGCCTGCTTGCCTTAAGTTAAGAGTTTAGCCTTCCTAGTTGTTTAGCTTGCTTGCTCACCCGTAAGTTCAGAGTCTAGCATCCCATAAATCCATAGGCAATATTTGAGTCTAGCCCGCTTAGTCTAATGTAAGTTCTGAAGTCTAGTTGTCTAGCCTGCTTGCTCTCCCGTAAGTTCATGTCTAGTTGCCTAGCCTGCTTGCCTTAAGTTAAGAGCCTAGTCTCCCTTATTGTGCAATCTTCCTTAAAGTCTAGCTTGCTTGCTCACCCGTAAATTCAAAGTCTAGTCTATCCCAAACCCAATTGTGGAGTCCAGTATGCTCGCACAGCCCAGTCCAGTCCATGTCTGCATTTGCATATAGTTAGGCCCATGTCTCCATCATGGTCAAGTCTATACCAGTTCAAAACCCATAACCATATCCATTTCCATTTCAAAATCAATTTCCATTTTCATTTCCATTTCTACTTCCATTTCCCATTCCTCATCTCCATTTCTCATTTCGAAAACATTATTTCTTAAAATTCACGAGGTCCATTCGATTTTTGTTCAGGACAGGTCGTGAGATTATAACTTGGGAACGTCCAACAGCGAGGCAACAAGGTTAACCTACTCCTAGACTCGTCAAGCGCATCCTCACTTTTTCAGAGGAATCCTCCGACTCTTCTGAATCATCATCCGAAATGGGGGATACTAGTGAACAGCTTGGTGCCATTATGGCTCAACTCACACTGATGAACTCTTTTCTTGAGGAACAAGACAAAGAGATCAAGGCACTAAGGGAGAAGCTCACTGAGGAGGACGAGCAAGGCGACACTCCACCACCAATCAAAACCAACACAGAACTGAGGTTTGAAAAAATCGAGCAATTGATCCAGTCAATTCCTACACTCGAGAGTCAGGCTCATGGCCATGACATCATTGATCCTAAACTAAGGGAGAAACTCCCTAAAAAGGTAACATTGGGTGACCTCCCAAAATTCAAGGGGGTCGAAGACCCAAATGACCACTTGAGAGCGTTTTCCATCTCTATGGCTCTCAAGGGCATGAGTAAGGACCTGTTTGCTTATGTCTTTCCTTTAACCTTGGATGCACATCCATCCAAGTGGTTCAGATCATTGCTGAATGACTGGGACTACATCAGAGAAGAGTTCCATAAACAATACATCTACAATACTCAGCTTCCCATTGGCTTTCGTGAGTTGGAGTTAACTAAACAGAACTCCAACGAAGACTTCGTCACCTTCCTTAACAGATGGAGGGATAAAGCTGCACAAATGATTAACAGGCCATCTCAGGAGGATCAAGTCCGACTGGTGATCCGTAACCTGCAGCCGAAGTATGGGGATCATATCAAGTTCAAACTTATAGAGTCTTTCACGAAGCTCTATAAGGTAGGCCTGCTGATTGAAGAAGAAATACAGGCCAACAAGAATAAGGGTTCCAACAACAACAACAACTCTTTCAAGAAGAGTAACAATAGTCCTTCTTGCTCTAAAAGCAATGAGGTCAATGCCATAGATGCTAAAAAGAGAGGCTATCAAAAGCCTCAAAGAACATTCGCACCTTTAGGCATGTCCTTAGAAGAAGCCTTCATTAGACTTCATGCAAGGGGGGCACTTCAGCCTATTGGCCCTACTCCAGATCCTGCTCCCGAGAATAGATCCAAGAGGTGGGATCCAAATGCCTACTGCAAGTACCACCAAGGGAATGGACACCCAACATCTGCGTGCTGGACCTTAAAGAATCATCTGCAAGATATGGTTGAAGACGGTAGATTGCCAATTCCACCTGCAGCAAAAGTCAGCAATAGCAGCAATCCCTTGGGCAGCACCTAAACAACGCCGGGGCTTAGTCATTTAACAAAAGTTTTCTAGGTTGAGTCGGAGAGTCCCTCCCCTATCTCCTTCATTTCCTTTCTAGTCGAGTCTATGTCCTTTAGGACTATAATGTTTATCAGCCTTGTTTCATTCATTTTTAATTAATAAAATAATCGCATTTTCTTTTCATTTTCATTGGCCTTCCATCATTTATATTTATGCTTCTAATTCAATGATGAAACTTAAATCACCTAATGAACTTGACTAACAATAATAAAAAGAGATCTGAAATAGAGAAAAATAAAAAAAGGACATACTTTGGATCAGGAGTTATTTCCCTCTCCCTTCCATTACCTTTCATAACCCATCTTCATACAACCAAGGAAAAACAATCATCCATAAACCATCATTTCTATTAGCCAAATAATCCTTTCAATTCAAAGCTTCGCATATACCTTCAAAATCCTCCAATACCTTAAACCAAACTTGTGTGCAAGCCTCACTACATTACAAAAAGTATCAATGTCAGGCAAAAACAAAAATGAATAAGTGAAAAAGATCAAAGTGCGAAGGAAAAAAGCAAAAAGAAAAGCTTCAAAAAGAAAGAGCCAATGGCAAAGTAAAAGATCAAGCTAGGGGGCTTGCACATAAGTTCTACCCCTCATTCCAATCCTTCAATCCATCAAAACCCTTAACCTTTAATCAAAATCCATGACTCTTCATTTGCCAAACCAATTAAACAGTCGTCAAAGCTTCAATCCATAAACCTTTCAACCATCCATCAACCCTTCTATAACTCCTTTTTCATGGTATGTCCAAGCCCGCTAGGTTGAAAACCCGAAAGGGCGGCGTAAGCAAAAGTTAGGGCACAAAAAATAATTAAAAAATAAAAAAAAATCAGATCCAGAACTACGAATGGTCTCATTCCGCACGGATACGTAGGAATCCTCATCTCGAGGTCCGACCGCTTCAATAAAATAAAATTAGTCATGGTTTAATGATTTGACTTTCTAGAATTTAGGAACATACTCTTTCTAGATTCCGACATAGACTCGAGTCTGCACCTAGCCTCGTCAAAGCCTTTTCCCACCTACATTCATTTGAGTCACAAATTTTAACTTTTTATTTTTTCAATCCAAGCCCTTAATTTCCCTGAAGGACTCTCCGACAATTCCATGGTTTCTGGCGATATTTGACTTTGCCTAATCAACTTCCCAAAGAAGAATCCCCATTACAATCCCCAGTGACAACTTTCAACTACGTTTCAGTATCAGATCAGATCAAGTACAATTCGATTAAGGCTCATGCCTAATTCAAGGCAAGCTCACCCAAAGTGGGGGCTTCCTACGTGTGGTGGTTCCTCCAATTCAAAACAAACTCCCGAGAAGTTGTAATCCGCGGACCTCGTTTACGGACCCCAAATCATTTGCTAAAAACGATTTTCGAAAATCATTCTATACATTTCAAATTAGTCCATCATTCTATCACTCTATATATCTTTTAGCCTTGCAAAATCCTGACCTCGCATTGCAGTCTTACAAAACCCTGACCTTGCATTACATTTCATACATTCTAGTCTTGCATAACCCTGACCTTGCATGACGTGTCATCCCTTAGCATTGCATAACCTAAATCCTTGCATAGCGTCTCATGCATCCTTAGAGAGTCTAAGTTTGCATTATTGCATCACTATGTGCTTATATGAGTTGTTTGCATCTATCTGCTAACATCTTTCCCTGCAGGTAATCAAATTACTTGTAGTTATTGTCCTGTATACTAACTTTGTTTTGCAGAGATCGGCGGTTATAGATCAATTCTAAACTGCAGAGCGTTTAGAATCGTTCTCCGTCCCGACACCGTATACTTTGATTATCGATTTCCTGAACCTCAGTCAAAGTGGGGGCTTCTGTACACACATGATCGTGTCTCCCCATTTAAGGATCCGATGATGAAACATATCATCGTCTTAATTGGTCTGATCCAAGGGCAGAGCCGTCGGAAGAGCCGTTCAAAACCATTTCGAAAAGTGTTAAAGTCCTATTTTAAAGCCCAATTAATTATTCATGATAATTAATTGTATTTGAGCCCAATTCTTTGAAAAGCCCAATTAATTGATAATTAATTGATTTATTTTAATAAATAAATATTTTCAAAAGATATATTTTTTAAGTCAAAATCAGATTTTATCCCGTAAAATCAGATATCTGTATTTCAAGGATAAAAGAAATATTTTAAAACGAGTTTAAAAAAAGGCTGGCAAAGGCGTGTCAAAAGTCAGGCTGGTGCGCCTTGCGCCTGGCGCACCTTGCTTCGTCAGGCGCAGCTTTTCCTGACACGTGGCACTGTGCAACGCACTGTATCGTGCGCCTGGCGCACAGATCTGTGTGACGCAGTTTTCTTTCTTATCTTTCTCAAAGCGCGGACCACGTGTACGCTTTTTACTGGTCATGCCGCGTCATATGCTTGCCACGTCAGCTGCACCTGGAGTAGCCAGCGCGTGAAGCGCAGTACTGATTTCCCTATAAATAGGCCTGATTTCCTTACAGATTAAAAAGAACGGATTTTTCACATAACACTCGACGAATACTTTACGAATCTCTCTACGAACTACAAAACTTCCCTACAAAACTCATACCTTTCAAACACAAATACATTCAATCTACATACATTCAGAGTTTCAGGCTTCACGATTGCTCGTCCCGAAGGTTGTCATTCTCTCAAACCCAAGCCACTTTATAATCATGAGGGTCCTTAAATAAATTATTTTTATATTGAAGTTACTAATAGTTTTCTTTCCTGATGTAGATCTTTAATTTAAAATCGCTCTACTGTATATTCTAACCTCTTTTCTATACTTTATTTTATATTTCATATTATTATTATTATTCATGCCTTTGTATATTATATGCATTCCTGATTGTTCTATGCATATTATATGATTGTTCCTGCTTTAATGCTTTCACCGCCCACATGTTATTTTTGCTAATCAAAGACCTAAATAAATGTTCTAATATTAATCAGATTAATTTAAACAACCTGCTAGGTTCCCTGTAAATTGATTGCTTAATAACATGTCACTAAAAATAGTTTTTTTATGTGTTTCCTGAAACAATTTAGACTAAATATTTTTAGGGTGTTTAAAACATTATTTGATTATTCTTTGGCATAAAATCTGCAAATGAATCGATATTTAGTAAAGGCCAGCAATGGGCAATATGGTTCCTGACTGTATTGTACCCTAACCCCCGAACTCAATTTTTGGTTCATTTTGACCATCTATGGAGTCAGGACGGGAAAATCTACATTGGATAATTTATTCCTATGATTTTCCCATATCCAATTAGGTTTATGATTCTTCCTAAAAAGAATTGTTGGCGACTTCTTTCAATACAAAACAATTTTCAATAAAAACCTTAACAGTGAGGTAGTCAAATCTAATATGCGCTCACACCGCGTAGGCGAAATAAAAATCCACGCCTACAGTACCCAAGTTGGGGCTACAACCACCAGCCACCAGCCATCATCCTCTGATTGACAGCATATGCACGGTCAGGATCTCCAGATATACCATAGCCACGGATGAGAGCATTATATGTGAACACCGTAGGCTCCAAGCCCTTGAGCAAAAGCTCTTCATAGAGCTTTCCTGCTTCCTCCATCATTCCCGCAATTCCCAGATGGAGTATCAAAGACTTGTAGCAAAACAAGTTTGGAGATATTTTCTTTGTCTGCAGCTCACCGAAAAGAGAGAGCATCTCTAACCCTCCCAGACCTCCCAAGGCCATTGATCATAAGGTTGTAACATATTAAATCGGGATCAAGGCCCTGCAGTTTTAATTCCTGAAAATAGTCCCAAGCATCATCTACTTTACCTACCATCAATAGGCAGTCCATAAGAATTGAATAAGATTTTACCCTCTGAAATAAAGTTGAAGCAGTTTTCATATCACTAGATTTGCCAAAGCCATTAATGAGAATATTACAAATAGCACAATTTGGTTCACATCCATAATCGATCATCTCCGCAAATAACTTTTGTGCTTCCTCCAGTCTTCCTAACTTTGCCAATCCATCTATCAAAGGGCCATATGTACAAGGAGTGGGTGTAAACTCTCCACTAACAAGATTATAAAACATATTAACGGCCTTATCTAGGCTGTTAGATTTCACTAGGCCAGAGATGATGATATTATGAGTAATTATGTTGGGGAGTGCAACCTCGATTTTGCATATCTTCAAAAAGAGTAAGAAGTCGCTCAACTTCCCCAGAACTCCCAAAAGCATCGAGCAACAAATTATATATGGACACATCTGGGACAAAACTAGTTTTTCTCATTTCCCCAAAAAGATTCCAAGCCATTTCAGGTAGACTAATATGCAGAATCCCTCCAATCAGTATATAATACACTTCCAATGTAGGCTTAATTCCATAACTCCTAGCCCTTGCAAAGAAGTCATGTGCTTCAAGTGCCTTTGGTGTATGCATAAAACCTTGAAGAGGGGGACTAAAACAGAGTCATCTTGACAAAGTTCAGAGGATATCAAGCTTTCAGCAAACACCATAGCTTTGTCAATGCTTGTGTGAACAACAACCCTGCTAATCAGATCTTCCCAAAATGAGCGTTCTACAGGATGCTGAGCAAGAAAACAAAAGATCCTAATTATACTTACAGCATCCTCAGTCCTTGAGTTCTTCACTATACTAAGAACAAAAGTGCACAAAGTTACACAATCAGCATATATTGATTTCCTCATATGGTGGAACAACAAAAACGCATCACACACTCTGTTTTCTGTAGTTAGACCATATATGAGAGTGTTGTAAGTAAACACATCTGGAAAGCAATTCATTTGTCGCATTTTAAAAAACATCTTTATAGCCATATCAACCTCGTCACTTTTGCAGAGGCAGTCTAGGAGTGTGTTAAAGGTAACTGTGTTTGGTTTACAGCCATTATTCGTCATGGTTGTGAATAAATCAATTGAATAAATCAATAGCATCTTCGACTCTGCCTTCCCTCAATCAGCATAGTAAAGTATTGTAGGTTACAACTGTTGGAGCGAGCTTCATATGCTTCATTCTCTTATACATTTCACATGCCTCATCCACTCGATCAACCTTGAAAAGCATATCAATCAGTGAGTTGATGATAGCAACATCAGGGTGGCATCCATTTTCTGTCATCTCAGTGAGCAACTCAACAGCATTATCCACTCTGCCTGCCTTACTATAGCACTTCCTCATCATGTTGTATGTTATAGAATCTGGAGCTATTCCACTTTCTCTAAGTCCATTAAAAACATCATTTGCCTCCTTAAGCATCCCAGCCTCAGCAAGACTATACAAGGAAGCATTACAAGCAACAACATTAGGGGTAATTCCCCTAGATTTCATACTCTCAAATGTCTCCAGCGCTCTGTTTAAAGCTATTGATTTCCCATAGTAGTCTATAAATAGGATGTAGGTGTACACAGTTGGTTTAACACCAAAAGATTACAAGCTCTCAAACAGACTTAGAGCTTCATCCAACCTATTTGTTTTCAAAAGGCCGCAAATCAAAGAGTTGTAAGTATGCAGGTTTGGCGTAATACCCAGTTCCTTCATGATGTCTAATTGAGCAAATGCCTCATCAATTTTTCCTGCTTTGGATAAAGTATTTATGAGAATAGGAAAGGTAATAACATCACTAAGATAACCATCACTTTCCATTTGACTCCAAAATTCATGCACACTATCCAAGTCTCCACAATCGCTGAATCTGTCCATAAGAGTGATGTAAGTTACTCGATCTGGTTTGTGACAACATTTCCACAATCGCTGAAAACAAAATTTCGCATCATCCATTTTTCCAGCAGCACAAAGTGAATCAATGAGAACCATATAAGTGACGACATCAGCCCCACACCCTTCATCATCCATTCTTTCCAGAATTCTATATGCCTCATCAATTTTTCCTGCTCTCCCAAGAACTCTAATGCATATAGTGAACGTGTAAACATTAGGCCTCAATCCCAAACTCTCCATCTCTTTCAACAGTCCCATTACAGTTTCAGTATCCCTCCGTTTCCCCATTGCTACCATAAGTGCAGAATATGTCTTCAAACTAGGCTTGTTTCCTTCTCTAACCATTCTTCTATACACCTCCAAAGCCTCCCTACAATATCTAGACTGGAGAAGCAAATGAATCAACCCAATATATGAATAAGCATTCAAAGTAAACCCAGCGGATTTCATCCTATCAAGCGCAAAGGGGGCTTGCCACATTCCACCCCTTACATTGAGCACTTTAAAATTTTTTAAGTAAGTGGCTGAGTTCCTGTTAATTATCTGCTTCTGCATTAAGTCAAATACAAATACCATATCTCCTACTCTCCTGTGCATCCTCAACGTATCAAGCATGTAATTACAACTTTCAGTGGTATGGACAACATAGGGAATCCTTGCTATACTCTTAAAGTAATGAAAAGCCATGTTTTGATCTGCAATTGACTGTAATGCCTCCATAACCCCTTCAGTAGACTTACCCTTTTCTGGCTTCACATCAACCATTAACATGCTATCTGAACTATCTACCAAAATTCCACAGAAAGCCACCTGTTTCATTCTGTGTTTTCTCCAATTTACAGCAGGCCCACCAGTTAAAGACAAACAATATTGAGCACCTTCTCCAAGTAACTCACCATGCTTAAAACAACTGCATAGCTTCATGGATGTTGTACCTTCAGTATAACTACCAACTTCTGCTCTGCAAGAGGGAATTAAGAATATTTTCAAAACATAAGCATATTATTGGTACCATCAACACGCTCAAGAAGCAACTTATGGTCAAACAAAGGGTATGATATGCACATACAGAGTAAGACTTCTCTGCAATTTTACAGCTCTCAATTGAAGTACGTGACCTCTACTGATTGCCTTAACAAGATAAATCACGTTATTTGCTACTTCAGCCTATACAAATGCCGAAAAGATGATATTTAGAGAAAAGAACGGATATAACAAGAAAAAGACAGTCTAATGCAGCGAGGCACCGTTATATAACGGATGACGATGAGGGAAGAATTATATCTATAGCGTCGTTCTGTAACAGGTTTTGCGGAATGGAAAATCCCAAATATGTTACTAAAAAATGGCCGAGTTTAATTCCCTGATCAGAAGACTTTCTGTCTAAATATTTTGTACATTGAAGAAAAATTCCATGTTCAAGGAAAATAGCAACTAGATTGGTAATTGACATAAATTTAGAAGTCAAGATCTTTTAAGAAAACGAAAACAAGATTCAACTACAATAACCCTCAGTTCACCGAGCCTCTACGAAGAACTTTAGAACACCTCAGTGTGGGGCAGCTAAAACTTCAAAGGAGCTTCTCTATAGATGCACACATCAGCATAATGGAGGAAAGAGTGCACTTTGTCGGGCAAAAATACGAAGAGATAGCCAAACCTAAACTCTTCTTAAGGATTTATGAAGTATAAATTGCAGGGGTGTGAAAAATCAGGTTCAGTTAACTGTTACTGATTATTTCAGCGAATCGTTAAATGCAGGTCACAATATTCTAACCCTAAACTGTATCCAAAAATTTAGTAATCACCAAATCGGTTTACCGGGTACCCTTTTCAGGTTCAGTTCAGGTAATGGCTTATTTTTTCTTTGCTTTGTGAACGCATGTAAGATAATCATGTTCATGAAATCATGAGGTTCAAGTTCTTGTTGCTTACTACCAAAAGACCATGCTCATAAAAAATTTAACCTCCTGCTTACTCAAAGTGAGAAATGTGATTAAGTGAGGTCAGCACCGCAACCCACCAAATAGAACAATACAGATGGTAGAAAACTAGAACTGATGGGTAGTCAGTGAGATTTTGTATTTTAAAAAAAAGGTTAATTAATTAGAGGGAAGTTAACACTGGTAAACCTGTACTATGGAACATTTGCAAGGTAAACCCTTTTTTTCCGTTTTAAAAATAACCTTATACTTAGTAATATTATACAACCGTGACATTAATGATGGTTAAACCGTTAATTCAACCGGTAGTGGTATTGGTTTACCTAACCCAGGTTAACCCCAAAACCCCAACCACCACCTAACCCATTGACACACCACCCTACCACCACTGTCCCACCCCTCCACTCCACCTGAATTCCACTCCACCACCATTATCCCATCTCTCCACCTGAACCCCACTCCACCACCACTATCCCATCTCTCCACTAGAACCCCACCCCCACCACCACAGTCCCACCCCTCCACCCACTCCAGCCATCAAAACCACCATTCTACCACTCGAAACCACCAAATCTACAAGAGAGAGGAGAGAGGAGAGAGAGGATCAAGCAGTAGCAACGCAAGCAGAGGAGGGCATGGTGTCAAAACAAGGCAGCATCGTATCGTATCGCCCGTGTTGTAAAGGTTTTCAAATCTACCGAACCATTATTAACCGCATTGTATAGATGTAAAAAAACCGTGTTTTAGGTGGGTTCTAGGGTTTTCTCATGGTTTAAGCCGATGTTTGGCGGTACGGCAACCGTATCATCCCCGTTCCCGCATCACCGTAATTGTTACCGCTATAGTGACTGAAACTGCATTTTCGAACTATGGAGGAGGGAGAAAGACTCAAGCAAGAGAGAGAGAGAGAGAGAGAGAGAGAGAGCAGCGCCTCTGTCCCCACTAACACCACCAGCAGCAAGGTGAAGGGGGAGAAAACACAGCAGCGACATAGAAGAGGAAAGCTCCGGCAAGCTGAGGGAAATAGTGGTGTGAAAATCTGTGGAGGCAGCAGCGAAGAAGAAAGAGAGATGAGAAGAGAGAGAAAGTCATGGGGAGGGAGGGAGAGAGAGAAAGTCACGGGTAGAAAGAGTGTGACGGGGTATGGTGTTTCTGGTGGAAGGGTGGTTGTGGGGTGGGGTATCAGTAGGTTAGGTGGTAGTTTGGGGTTAACTTGGGTTAGGTTAGTAAATAGGTTTAATGGTTTAACCATCATTATTGTTACGGTTGTATAATATTACTAAGTATAGGGTTATTTTATAAACTAAAAAAAATTGTCTACCATTGCAAATGTTCCATAGCACAAGGTTGCCAATGGGAATTTCTCTTAATTAGATGACTGGAAAATGGGGCCACCAAATAACAAAATAATTTTAGGCAAAATTTTTGAAATATCCACTATAACATTCATTATGAACTACGAACGCTGAACCCAGAAAATGAAAAGGCATGTGATATATTTGGGGATGGTGAGACTCAGATTCACAAACCTCGTGAGAAAATAAACTTCCAGATTCCTCTGTCATTTGGCTAGAGTATCGGTTTGATACACAAATGTTGCAACATAAGCTATAAAATGGGAAGTTCGTGTAACACCCCGACTTTCATACATCCTTATTAAGTTAATTAATCAAGATTAGCAGCGGAAGACTTAGCTTAGTCGGCGCGTTACGCCGTACTTTCCACTATGGGAAAATATAATGCGACATTTAACATTAACTTACAGGGACATTACTTTGATTTGTCACTCTTTAAAGAAACACTTTAATAATAGATTACTACTTTCTAGAAATTTCGGCAAAGTTTCCTTTGTAAATTGGACAACCCAAAATGGGAAAATGTTTGAGAAACCTGTTACAAATAAAATATTTCCAAATCCATAACTCAACGCTTTCGAGGAGCATCAGCTAAAGAGAATCAGGAGAACTATTGCTCATCCAGAACTAGAAATAAAACTAAACCATTAATTATTATCTAATACAAAGTAGAACGCCCTCGCCTCAAAAGTAACGTAAAACAAACATAGTTGAACTCTTAGCACGTAACTGCTTCTATCTTGGAAAAGATGCTCCAGAACTTCAACCTGAAACTATTGTAACACTGCAACCCACCATGTGACAGGTCATAGTAGTGACAAAACAAAACACTGACAGACACATCAGCACAACGCTGAGTACTAACCCATAAAACATTTTTAACACATGCTTTGGTGTCTACGACTCTCACGTAATCAATATGTTCACATCATTCATAACCGCATCACAACAACATAGCAACATTCATCATGTTTCATGACTTTGAAGTACTTCCATAAATCATAGCAGAGTCGTAACATCATCATAGTTATTTCCTATCAAAGCAGAGGATATACTTTCATATCATCATAAATTCATAAAGCTTATAGTTTGAGTCATACGGTTTTGTCATAGGTCATTATCATCTTTCATCCACTTCACTATCAGAATACTTTCACTTAACTCTATCGTGTTTTCGTTTATCTCATATCATAGATATATTACATAAACTTAATTGTAATTATAGGAAGTAATCTTAAACTCAACATAGTCACAGTCATATTCATAACGTATAATGATCATACTTTCGTAACATCAAAGTCATCATACTTCATAGCATTAAATCATAAAAGCATCTACATAACAAATATTTCGTTTCATATCATAAGCTTCATCATTATCTTTTCATTTTACTTAATCATTTTGGTAACTTGGCAAGTATAACAGAAGGGACGTCTCCCCATAACTTACAGAAAGGCGGCCACAACATAGGTGACACTTTCGGTGCCCAACAGAAAGGCGGCCACAATAAATGTGACACTTTCGGTGCCCAACAGAAAGGCGGCCACAACAAAGGTGACACTTTCGGTGCCCAGATTATGAACCAGAGACGTCTCCCCAGAGCATACAGAAAGGCGGCTACAACATAGGTGATACTTTCGTTGCCCACATTTTTAACAGAAAGGCGGTTACAACATAGGTGACACTTTCGGTGCCCAACAGAAAGGCGGTCACAACATAGGTGACACTTTCGGTGCTCAAATACTGCCAAGAACCATCTTTCACTTAGCTTTATCATGTTTCGTTGTTTTTACGCACCACAATTACATTACGTAACCGTAATCCTAATCATGATACGTAATCATCATCATAACTTAACCATAATTACATTACATAACCGTAATCGTAATCAGAAAAGTAATCATAAGCATGACATATTCATAATCATGTTCATAACGTAATCATAATCATGCTCTTATAGCATCATGGTTATTCCATGAAATTCGTTCATATCATTGGAACTCATTATATTCATAAAAACATTTCATATCTCACAATCCATATATTCATAATGTAATACGAATAATAGACGTTGCATACTTTTCATAGCATGAGGATTTTATACAACATGTGTTTATAAATAACATTTCGTTTCCTTTATAAGTGTCTTTTAGAAACATAGTAGACTTTTCGTACTTCATACCATTTAAGAGTCATTCACACTTTCAGATTGTTTCAAAATTTAAAAGGTATACTTTGGCATAATAGGAAATCTGTAAACATATCTCATCACCTTAAGTATATCGGAATTACATAACAAAGTAATAGCGTAAACGTCATAGTATTCCTTTCATACTTTCAGATTATTTAAGGGGACATAACATAAGACCTTTTTCATAACATCATGGTTTCACATATGTCATTTCTTAGTATATAATTCACCTCTCGCAAATTCAAATACACATAAGTCATTTTTTACATACTTTCAAATCATTTCAATAAATTTAAGACATACTAATTCGTTAATGATAAGCCATTCATCGTGTATATTGTTAAACTACTTTAAACTCAATGAAAGATTAACCACAATAATCATAGGTCTTCTGTTAGAGGTTATCTAACGTGAGTTAATTTTAACTTGGAGATCTAAAGTTCGTTAAACGTACGCTAGTTTAATGTTTATTTATGACGTTCGTATCATATCCTTCTTATGAACTTTCGACTAATTAATCATCTTCTTAGGATTAAACTCAACCAATCCAACTGTAGTTAGAACATCATCATAAGTTTACCCACTTGTTTAAGTTACAAACCACTTAATACTTTCTATAATAAAATATCCTCACAAACCAACAATTCATAGTTATACATCTTGTTCAGTACTAGATATTTATTTGTTAACATTCTAGTCTAGTTAAGTCTTCTCAAAGTTATTTATCTCAACAACTTACTAACATTTTTCATACAATACTCGATCAACCTTAATCTCTCGCCAACTTTCTTTAATTAACTCGGCGATAAACAATTCTCATTAGAGAAAGTACTCTAATTCATCCCATTTCATAGAATACAAGATTGACTTACAAACATGAAACCATAGTTAGGTTGAAACAATAATACAATCCATTAGAATCTGTTTTTTTAACAACCTAAAGAAACATATAGGACATCAATACTGTGAACTTCCAAACATTAGCCCAAGAAGGAAGTTCAAATCTTTAACATTAGTAAGCCTGCAATCAATCCCACTCAAAATCCAAATCAAAAACTCATTTCATTGTACTAATATATAACTAAAGCAAATTCCACAACGTAAACTTCATAAATGAAATATCAGGAACATATTCAACCCAATTTGATTAACAAGGAAAAAAAAAAAAAAACAAGTTGGGTTTACTACTTAATCCATCTTTAAGTGTCAATCAATTCAAGAGCTCTTATGTTTAAAATATTCAACCAACTATGCTAACCAGAAGTTTCAATCACCAAGCACATAAACAATTAATTCCAACAGCAACATCTTCATATTTCAACCAGCTCAAATCTCAGAAATTAACAATGACATACTTTCTACTTTGCAAGTACACAGAGAAGATTAGTAAAATTAGATGGAGAAAAGGGGGTAGTACCAGACAACAAGGGCAGTAGAGGGAGGGGGTGCGTCAATGCATCGCCGGCGTCAGCCACCTCAGGTGGCGCATCACAACAGCAAGAAGACAGAGAGAAGGACGGGGTGGGGCTGCAGAGGAGGAACAAAACAGCAACACCAACAGCAGCAGCGAAACAACAACTACCACACCGCGAACGTGAGAGAAAACACCGAGGGGGTTGCGTCGCGGTGGAGCTGCAGGGGTGCAGCGCGGTATCCGGCAGGTGCGGTGTTCGGAGGAAAGCGTCAGGAGGGGAGAGGGTGACCTGGGCGGTGCACCGGAGGTGGTGCACAGGTGTTGGTGGGGTGGTGCCGAGAGAATAGAGGGAAACTTTGTGATTTTGTTTGTGATTTTCAAGCTCAGATTCAATGGATTTTTATAGCTGAATTTCGGGGAACAAAATGGAGGTGGAATGAGGGGGATTGGTGGTTCATTCACCTTGGGGAGCAAGGGAGAGACAAGGAAGAGAGAGGAAGAAGAAGGGCGGTGGGGTGGTTTGTTGTGTGTTGGTTTGGGGAAGCTGAACATCAACTTTCTTCATTCCTATTTCTTTTCTTTATTTCTTTTCTTTATTTCTTTTTCTTGTTTTCTTTTGGTGACTAAATGTCAAACTTTGACTCGTTAACAAGGGTTGGGTTTTGATAGATTTGGGCTTCAAACATCAATATTTGACTTTAGCTAGACATCTTTAACTCAAAAAGCACATAGGAAAAATAATTAGGGTTTTCTTATTCAATCCAAAAACGACTATATTATAAAATCGTTTATCATAATAAATATCATTTTTCGTAATGCTAAGGTAAATATATATTTATTTTTGGAAAATACTCTTAATCATAATCACTTCGGAAAAATTTAGGACACTATTAAGCTAATAAACAGAATTAGTAGCTAATAAAACGAGATTAAGATTCGGGGTATTACAGTTCAGGTACCCAGAAATCTCACAATAAAAGAAATCGTGCCCAAACCAATGTTCAAAGTAATTCAAAAGGCCAACCTGAAACTGAAATTTTCAGTTTGGTTACCCAGATTTTTGGTTCAGGAGTTTTGGTTAATGGGTTTGAATTAATCATCCAGATTTTTTGCACAGCTATTACTTATAGAGCATATTTCAGACAAAAAGTTTCAGTCTTATTGTAAGGCAATCTTGACTCTAATACAAGTAGCAAATGACAAGATAATGTGAAGGAAGCAGAAAGGTATTGACAAAAGATTCGCAAATAACATTGTGGTATAGGCAGTATTTGCATGCTTTAGAATTGGCATTTCTGATTTCTCAAAGCCATATCAGCAAAGTAAACACACTAAAGTTCTTATTTCAATTTCAATGCCCCACTTTTGGTCCATAGACCGGCTAGAAAATTTTATGCTTGTGAGTTTAGTTTAGCTTGAGAGTTGAAACTGCATATAAATACCTATAATTTCCATATATTCTAACAGTGCTAAGGACTTGTCTTTCTATCAACTTACAAAAGTGACATACTGATGGGAATAATAATATGCTTCCATGCGTAACTCAAAGAAGTTTGTGGAGGACATAAAGAAAGATGTTTGTACTCCTTTTATAAGCAAGAAAGATAGGCTTACTGCAAAGTACGAGTGAGATTAGTCTAAACCAGGAGACAAACTGAGTTTACAAGTTTCAACTGAAATTTACATGTGTCATGTGAGACCCGTAACTGAAAAGCAGTATTTGATTACTAAAAGACTCTTGATCAGGGAGATAAAGAGCAGTCTTGGTTTCAGTTATGAAATGATTATCTAATGACAGATGCTCATTGTTGTGTGCTCTCAGAGGATCTTATATCAACAGTACTGGAAGTATATGGCCATATAGCATCCCCATAACAACCATATACCAGCTAATATGGCTAAGGCAAATCTACTTAACAAATGGGGATATTATGACTTGGCAAGCCAGAAATCTAATACATATTCTAGTTTTGATTCATATAGTTCGATAACTAACACCTTACAGTGTTCTCTTCTATTTCCAATTAAAAGAATTTCCAAATCAATTCTAGTATTTTTGCAAAGCTAAGAAAAAATTCTATATATATATATATATATATATATATATATATATATATATATGAGCTTTCTAAGTGACACGGCTTCCCACTTCACTTGTTCTTTCACAAGGAAGTATAAAAGAGGTAAATATCCAGTTTAAGCTAGTCATTTATCACAATCCCCTCCAATATGGACAACTTGCACACATAAATGTCTATATTCCTACCAGATATCACGATATACTCTAACTTGCCCTCAACCAACTCTCGGAAGAACAAATAGGCTCGTAAGCGGCATTGGGAAGAAATTTCCACACAAATATGCACATCTGTGCAGAGAACCCTTCTTGATCTATATGCACAATAAGTGCATGAATACTAATTTAGAAAAAAAAAATTGCAGAGAAGCATAAATTTTAAAGGTAAAAGGTATGATAAACCAGTAGAAAAGCAACAGCATCTAAGTAAATTGCCATTAGCGAGTAATGGTTCACATCAGTATAATATTTGAGCAAAGTTATCCGGTAAAGGTAGAAACAAACCGTAAAAACATATTGATCTCAAGCTCTCGCTAGATCTATCCTTCATACATGAAAAGGGTAGACGCCCAATACAATTACTATGTACGCTTGACTTACCTGTAAACAAAATAAGCTTAGTGGGTCTTGTGAATATAATAGAGTATTATAACTAAACATAGCATTATGAAATGAGAACCCTATGAATCTGGACAAAAATCTTGAGCTTACTGCATCAAAAAGATGTCAGCAAAGCTGGAGATTCTCCTCCAATCCTATACTTTCTTTAGACTTTCATTTGAAGTTTTCACTTTCACTTCCAGAAACACCTCAAAGATTATAAAAGTTAGATTAATGTTGACCCAATAACAATTACCATGCATCTAGAGTCTTACCATTCTTGTTTTACAAGAGACTACTACTAATACATAGCTACAGCATATCTTCAACCCAGTCACAACTATCTAAATGGTTGAAGTGACTACAATAGACCAAGAAATAAGTGCTAAGATTATTTTATTTTTCCAAAAAAAACTAGTACCTTGACAAACAAATATTGTCATTCTGAAAATCAATATATCATATTCTCAAATTTGATTATGAGCAACGTAAAAAATTTGCAAGAAAATATAGATAGATTGAACAAAATTTAGGTGAACATAGAGTAATTAATGAAGCATAAATTGAAGTGCGAATGAAAAAAAGAGCAAAGAAAGTGAGAAGAAGAGCTTACAGTAAGAGGGAGAAGGGTTTTTGAAGGTGTCGCCGAGGCAGGACCATGTGGGGATGTTTAGAGTCGCCAACATGGTATTGGTATTTAGGGGTGTGCACAAACCGGTCCGGACCGGAATTTGGACCGGACCGGACCGGAATTTGGACCGGACCGGAGATTCCGGTCCGGTCCCCGGTCTGCCGAAAATCAAGATACCGGTCCACCGGTCCGGTCCGGACCGGTTGGACCGGAATTTCTATTGTTTTAGTAAAAAAAAAAAATTATATGTTAAAAAAAAAATTAAAAGGTAGAAAGTTAGAAACTTAAAAACCTACTATTTATTCTTTTAGGATTATTGACATTAAAATTATTAATTTTTAATGTATATAATTTATAAATATATTTAAATAAAATAAAAAAGATTTTTTTTTTTTTTTTAAAAAAAATTCCGGTCCGGTCCCGGTCCAGGAAAACCCCGGATTCCGGTCCACCGGTCCGGTCCGGTTATGGACCGGTGCACACCCCTATTGGTATTGGTATTGGTGGGAGACAGATAGAGTATGAGTTAAGATATAGGGATTAGGGATGCAGAAGAGATAGGAGAGATAGGAGTTTCACTTTCACTCAATTGGTATGGTCATATGGACTATGGTGGATACAAGGATTCACTCTGCTTACAACTGATGCAGAGGGAAGGATTTTATAATGAAATTAGAAAGGAACTATTTCTAAAGCACTAAAGCAGAGGGGTGACTCACCCTTGCTTTTACAAAGATTCCTTTGCTTTTCTAAAAGCAATGGTTCTGGTTTAAAGTACTTTTTAAAAGCATAAAAACGTGTTTGCTGTTACAGAAAAGCTTAAATAATGGATGATGACTCATCATCCATTAATACAGTGTAAACTAATAAGAGACTAATCGTATGGATCTCGTCCCTGTAGATCTATATATGTATCTCCATCTTCATCACTAGGATATTGTTCAGACATTTCAACATCCTCTAATGGTTCTCCATATAGAGGTATGTTGAGCTTGATAGTTAATGGTCCCTATATCTTAAAATATGGTCCTTCTGCTAAGAGATTACTGTGACGCCAATTGGAATTTTTTTGATGGCTTCTGCTGCATAAGCCATTTGTATAATTCTGGCTTATTAATATACTGGAAATTTTGAGGAGTGCTGTTGTAGACTATAAACAATGGATCAATATGATACTGTTGGTAAGCTGGTCGTTGGTGTAGACCTTCTACCTTGGGTAAGGTGCTGATGACTTGGACTACACTTGATCCGATTGTCATGTTAGGTTCACCTATGTTGCAGTACTGTAGGCAATAGGTGAGTCGTTCACCTAGTCCTGCTGGAATATCACTATTATTTTTGTAGTAGAGAAGATTGATCATCCCATGATCTAACAGTATCAACTATCTCTCGCTTCTTGCTTAAGTTAGTCTTTGTATAGTTTAATATCTGCCTTGAAAAGACCTGTATAGACTATTTCTTCTACATTTACTTCTTGACTCATGATTGTCAAGATTTCTTGCTGGACCTCTACACCTTGGATTTTTCTTTCATCAATTAGTTCTCCAAAGTGTATTCTAACTAACTTTTTCTGGAGGCTGATCATGTGTTGTATTACACTATCTTCAACCTTCTATGCTATGATTTCTACCACATCTGCTCCACCATCTTTCTCTAGTAGTTGTTGTAAGGTTTCTTTTGTTTTGAGTTTGAGTCTGGGTTTAAGGTAGTGGAAAGGAATATTTTTATGTGGTGTTAACCCCTTTTTAATAAAGGAGGTAGAATATGTAGCTAAGTTGGGTCTTAAGGCCGTTGTTTTGTTCGATACTTCGTGAGTTCTTGTCTAAGCTGCTGCAATTCTGCTATAGAGATTACAGTTGTGTTTTCCAATAAGGTCAATGGTATTGGCCTTATAAGCACATTTTTGTTGTAATTCTCTCGTTTCTTTCTGTAATTTAAAGAACTAATCATTTATGGCCATATTAGGGCTAGGCTGCACTAATTTTTGTGAGTAAGTCGGAGGGTAAAAACCTCCGCTGTAAGTAGGATCTGGAACAGGGGTTCCAAGCTGTGACGAGGAGGGATTGAATTCTCCTCTTTGTAAGGTGATATCACCTTTGTCTGCTACAAAGAAATTTGGTCCTAATTTTAGTTTGGCAAACTCCATTGCCTCTCCAAAATTATGAAACCCTTTAAACAAGGGGGCTGGAAAACCCTCTATTTGTTGTAATACTTGGTGCTATGTGCGATAGACTCCAGGTCTTCGACCATGTACCACTGAATAAAAACTAAAATTCCTCGAAAGAGGTTTTTCTTTGTATCTTATTAAAATAATAGGTAAGACAATTTAATGTCAATACCTTATGCTGTGTAGACTGCATGACCCATAAGTTATCACAGATAACTTGTTGTGTTTTGTCTAATGTTTCACCTTTCAAGGGTTTGAATCCCTTACTTGGTTCAACGCTGTATAATTTATTTTTCCCAAAGGAGAATTCTTCTATTTTTACCTGGGTGCTAGACGAGCTAGCGCTGTGTGTAGAGCTGCTGGATTTAAGCTTATCCATTCTTCTGTATGTATCTGTCAATTATTCGTGATAACACATCAGCTAAATTATTATTTATTCCTTTGATATGTTCAAACACTATCTGATAGCCTTTTCCTGCAATTAAATCTTGAAAGTTAATCCATCGTTTATTGTTAACTTTCTTACTATTGCTATTTTTAATAAATTTAACTATGGCTTCACAGTCTGTTCTAACAGTTATTTCTCTATCTAGATGTATTTTAAACTTTTCTAGAGCGTTTATTACAACTTGTATTTCATAATCTATTGAAGACCAATTAGTACTAGGTTTGAAGTTTCCACTTGCATAGCCTGCTAATTTTTCTTCTATTTTAGGACTATATTTATTAGGTTTGGTTAGCAGTACTGCTCCCCATCCTTCTTTACTACCATATGTTTCGATAATAAGATAGTCTGTACTTAAGGGTAATTCTAATGGTTTAAGTGTTTTTACCTTTTCTTTGATTTTTAACACTAGCTGGACATCTTCTTAGTTAAAGTATTTTTGTCCTTTTTTGAAGTTTTGCCATATAATGGTCCTACTAATTTTGATAAGTTTGGGATAAACTTTCTAGCATAATTTAACAGTCCTAAGAAAGCTTGAAGTTGTTTTCTGTCTTCCATTTTATCTGGGAATTCTAATATCTTTTTAGCAATGTGATCTTGTAATTGAATTTTTCCATTGCCAATTTCTAATCCTAGGAACTGTATCTTTTTCTTAAACAATTCCATTTTAGAATCAGCTATAACAATTCCTTCTCTTTCTATGATACTGAAAACTTCTTCTAAGTGTTTTGTATGTTCCTGTATAGATTTTGAAGCAACTAAAATATCGTCAATATAAACAAAGCAAAAATTTAATTTTAAAAAGATGTTATCCATAAATCTCTGGAATATAGCTGGAGCATTTTTTAAACCAAATGAAAGAACTTTCCATTGAAAATGGCCTTCGCTACAAATGAATGTTGTCCATGGTTTAAAACTGTCTGTCAGTTTAATCTGGTTATATCCTGATTTTAGATCAAATTTACTAAATATATTTCTATCTTGGATTAAATTGAATAATGTATCCTTATTAGGTATACAATAACCATCATCTACTAAATTATCATTTAGCCTTTTGTAATTATAAACTATACGAGCTTTCCCTCGCTTAAGCTCACTGTGGTTTTGGACTATGAATGCTGCACTTCTATGAGGACTATTTGATTTTTCAATTAATCCTGCTTTGAGCATTTCATTTATTTGTTTTTTAAATTCTTCTTTTTCTTTAGGGGAATAATCTATATTATTTGTAGTGATAGTTATATCTCGGATTTTTCACCTGTTGATCAATAATTGTTTTAACTCTACATTTGCTAATGTCATTGGCAATTAAGCCTTTAGTTCTAAGCTTTTGAATTGTAGGATACATTGGTAGTTTGGTGTATATTAAACCCTTTTCTAGTTCTCTAAACTCTTCATATTGAAGGAAGCTTATTGCTTCGATTCAGCCGTAATTGATTTTCTTCTCCTAAAAAATCTAATTCCTTATTCCGTCCACCACGCTTTCGCAAGCAACTCGATTTTTGCTGATAGTAACGTGTTGGTATATGGTAAATATTTTTACTGATGGTAATTCTATTCGAGTAATAGAGATACTACCTTCTTTGAGAAATTATAAAATTTAAGCCTAACAAGAACTGGGTTCTGGAATTATAGGCTGGTGAAATGTTAATTTGAGGTATGTCATATTTTTGGCTATATCCTCCTGCAAAATTTTTAAATTGTATGGCTGTAGGTTTAACATAGTATTCTATTAAACATGTTTTTCCATCTGCTAAAATATTGGTGATAATATCTTTATGTTTTATTTTGAATTGAGTGGTACTAAGTTTGTAGTGATCGGCTCTTAGTGCACCCCGTATCTACTATAGCATAAGTTTCAATTGTGGCTTGTTGGTCAAACCATAGCTTGCAGGCTACTTGTAAACCCTGGCTAGTATATAGTGGGGTTTTAATGTAACTCATAGTCTCTTCTTCATTTTGAAGGGACTGCTCTATTTCTCGGTGCTTGGTGCTAAGGGTTGCTTTTCTTCTATTCTTTTAACCCTTCTAATAGTTTCTGCTACTTGTTCTTCTATAATTTCTATTCTATTAAGAATATTGGAACTACTTTCTCCAGTTTCAAAAGTTTTAGGGACTAGTTCTTCTATTGGTTTTTCTAGGCAATGTCTACAGGCTTCTAGAAAGCAAGTATTACATTGGTATCTTAATTCTATTGCTGGAAACCATTGACATAAATGACATGGTTTATCTTCTGTTCCTCTTTTATGAACCCAATGGTGTTCACATTCTGTATTAGTCATAATATATTTTATTTCTGTTTCATCTTCTTCTATAAAACTATATACTGAGTCATCATCTGAGTCAGCATCTTTAATATTATCAAATCCTATTTTTTCTGCTTCTTCTTCTTCTAAGTAGGATCGTTCTTGATTTTTATACTTTTTTGGACATGTTCTAGCAAAATGTCCTTCTTCTCCACAAATGAAACATTGGCAACTTCTGTTTTTTGGTTTACTGAAATGGTGTCCTTTTTGAGGTTTGCCTTTGTCTTTCTCAAAATATTTAGATTTCCTAAATTTTTTCTTGTATTTGGGTTTGTACCCATAGTTCTGTGGTGCGTAGATGGCTCTTCTACAAAATGCATAAGATTGTCTTTTTACTTCTTGATTTGCCATTTCTTCTGTGCATTTATCTCTAAGGTATTGATATGTGTAAGCAATTCTAGGTCCTATTCCTAGGTTTTCTACTGTTCCATAGTTTTTTATCCATTCGTCATGAATTTGTTTTCCTAAAGTTCCTGGTAGTTTTTGAAAATATTTTTCTGCTAAGGAATCATCTAAAGCTCTGTTTGTTAATGCTATATTACACATAAAATCTCTAGAGAATTCATTAATATAGTCAAATTTTGAAATTGACAATGTTCTAGATTCCTAATTGCTTGGTCTTGTTGAATTACGGTGTACGCTTGTGGTATTGTACCCATAACTATAATTCTAATTACGTTTGTAAAGTTATTGGGGTTATTTCCCATTGCTTTTATGCTGTTTAGTTTGTCTGGATATTTAGTCTTATATGCCATGTACAGGCCATGAGCTGTTTCTCCTAAGAATGTTTCTAAATAGGCAAACATATCCGTTTCTTCTTTATTAGCTAGTTTTGCCCATTCCTGGATAATTAGTTGTTCCCAATTTTGTATAAGGGAGTTATACTGCTGGGGGGTTACATAATCTAGGTTTAACAATCTATGATTATAAGGGATGTTCTTATAAGGTTTTCCAAAGGATTTTAATCCTTCGTTAGCCGGATTGTACTCCCTTGACTGTTTCCATAGTGGTCTGTCTGTAGGTCCAATCATGTATTCATCTGATGGGTTATAGACATCACCATATGAACTTTCTCCATTAGCCATAAAGGCTGCTTCGGTTTTATAGATACTATCTGGTCCTAATTTGCCTTCTTGAATTAGATCTATTTTTTCTATATGATATTTCTTTTTTATTTCTTCTTCAGCTTCGGAATATGTCATTCCTAAGTCATTCATTAGTTCTATAGTAATATCGTCTAATACTTCCCTGATATTATATATTTGAAAATCCTTATTAAAAATATCTTCTCTAGTTTTAGTCTGTATTTGACTAATAAGCACCTCTTGTTCTTCTTCTAGCTGATCTTCATTTATTCTAGTATAACTTCCTAGGTCTATGAAGTTATCTTCTGTATCACTTTCATCATAAGTAGGTGGTTCTTCTTCATTAAAAAGTGATATTTCTTTTAGTTTTTCTTCTAATTGTTTTTCTAGTTGATCAATTTCTCTTATTTTTCGACCTTCTTCTGTATATAACCTAGCACTAGTGTACCTATGGCAATCTGTAAATAGGATATAGTTAAGTCTTCTACTAATATAATCTTTTTCTGCTTTTGCTATTTCTATTTTCTTTCTTAATTCATCTAAATCTTTAGCTATTTTACTGAGTTCATGGTTTGCTAGGCTATATTCTGTATCATTTTCTTCAGTCTCTAGATCTAGATCCAGTTTTTCATATTCTCCAAATCTAACTGAAAGTCTTCTTTTGTTATCTTTATACATATAACTACTTTGTGGGACTAAAGGACTGTTCTCGTTGTTTTGAAATAATTCTGAGAGTTTCCATTCTTCTCCTGCTAAGATTTCTTTATCTATCACTGTTGGTTCTATCATTTTTATCCCTTTGGACATCATAGTTTTAATAACTTTATCTACCTCTAACTTATAGTTTGTTGTAGTAGTTTTACTGAGTTTAGCTATAGTTCCTATTGTTATTGACAAGTTATTGCCTTTGTAACCTTCAAAACCCTTGGTTTTGACTATAATACTGAGGTTATTAATATCTTTTACCGATTTTAAAAGATCTGGAATACAGTAAAATAATCCTCTATTAGATGATAGATCTACTTCCATTCCTGATATAATAGCTAGATCTGGGTCTTTCCAACTATTGTCTACTATTAATAACAAGGCTTTAGTTCCTGTTTCTTTTCTAATTAAGGCTTTAACTCCTATAATTATCTTTCCTAGATGAAGATAATTGTGCCTTTTTGTTATTTGGACTGTCTGTGGTGATATAAGTCCTATATCTTTAGATCCACTTAGTACGCTAATAGCTTCTTCTCTATATGTTCTAAATACCATGGTTGATCTGTCGAATATTCCTTGATTATATAGAATCTTTGGTTCTAACAATTTTACCCTATTATTCTTAAATCTTTCTAAGCTTTGCTCTATATCTATTAATTCTTCTAGTTGGGATATAGGCTCTTTCTTATTTAACCACTTAAAGGGACTAAATCATTTATTAGTGTTTAATTCTTCTGTTGTCATTGTGCTTAGAGATCTATTTAAAGTTCTACTTGTTCCTGGGAACTAGTCATTTTGCTGGTTTTGGTATAAAATATTTATACTCTGTTACTGGTTTAACCTTTTTAATTATTCCTTCTGGAGAAACACTAAGATTCTTAAATGCTTTAATTAAACATTCTTCGTTTGAATTTGAAGTCTGTCCTTTGACACCTCTAAGTTCGTCTTTTAATTCTTTTATTTGTTGTTTTAGATCTAAAATTAATTCTGTTAAAATATTAAATCTAATAGTATTGTACTTATCCCCTTTTGTTGGTGGATTATAAGTTGCAAATTCGTTAT
The DNA here is from genome assembly GCA_947646795.1 of Beta lomatogona. Taxonomy (NCBI): domain Eukaryota; kingdom Viridiplantae; phylum Streptophyta; class Magnoliopsida; order Caryophyllales; family Amaranthaceae; genus Beta; species Beta lomatogona. The sequence continues at coordinate 1,335,181 of CANSNZ010000968.1, forward strand.
CTATAAAATCTAAATATTCTTTTGATTTCTTTTCAGCTGTTAAATAGTCTTCTCTATTCTTTCGTGACATTAACCTATTACTAATTCTTTTACTTCTTGAAGCAAAGCTTCAACCTTACTTAATTTTTCTGTTGTTTGGTTTAAGATCTTTTTAGTCTCTAGTACTATGAGTTTAGGCTTGTTTTGTTGTATGTCAAAACTAAGCTGTCTAACCTCTTCCTTAGTGGGAGTTTTGTCTTTTAAGGTCTTAACTGCTTTGCTTAATGAGCTAATCTGTTTTCTTATGAAATCGTTATTATTCTGGACTTCTTTTAAGAGTTTCTTATTGTCTATAAAAGCTCTGATTATTTTATCTAAAGATTCCTGATAAGTCTGTCTTTCTAGGTTATCTGCTAGACTAATTAACAAGTCTGTTATGCTATTAAGGTGGGAACTGTCACTATGTAATTTATGATTAAACTTACTATCAAATCTACAAAGAAACTTGTTTTTGCCAAGTGAAACAAAATGTCTATCTTTTGAGTTATAAGCAAGATCTAAGTATGCAATTGTCTTTAAATTTTCTTCAATGATTAAAACGTCTTATAGCTTTTTCACTGTTCATTTGAGTTCTTTCTATCAATAAATACTCATAGATATTTATGACAAAGATATGAAATTAAATGACAATACTACCTTGAGACTGCCTACTATTTGCCGGCGACGTACTACACCCTGGTTTCCAACCTGTGGCCTCGAACAGTCTTTTAGCTAGAATCGTTACTTGCTCTGATACCAAATTAAAGAGGGGGGTGCCTCTTCAGGTTCCCTGCGGAATTAGTAGACTATTTGAAGGTTTTAAGAACACAAATTACTAGGCTACTTTAAGCTATAAGAAGGAAGTGTTTAGCAAGAAAACATGGTGTTTATTGCTTTTTGGGTGTTTTTGGGTGGATACAAGGCACCCCCCTCTTTAATTTGGTGAACGACTCACCTGTTGCCTACAGTACTGCAACATAGGTGAACCTAACATGACAATCGGATCAAGTGTAGTCCAAGTCATCAGCACCTTACCCAAGGTAGAAGTTCTACACCAACGACCAGCTTATCAACAGTATCATATTGATCCATTGTTTATAGTCTACAACAGCACTCCTCAAAATTTCCAGTATATTAATAAGCCAGAATTATACAAATGGCTTATGCAGCAAAAGCCATCAAAAAATTCCAATTGGCGTCACATTAATCTCTTAGCAGAAGGACCATATTTTAAGATATGGGGAACATTAACTATCAAGCTCAACATACCTCCATATGGAGAACCATTAGAGGATGTTGAAATGTCTGAACAATATCCTAGTGATGAAGATGGAGATACAGATATAGATCTACAGGGACGAGATCCGTACGATTAGTCTCTTATTAGTTTACACTGTATTAATGGATGATGAGTCATCATCCATGATTTAAGCTTTTCTGTAACAGCAAACACGTTTTTATGCTTTTAAAAAGTACTTTAAACCAGAACCATTGCTTTTAGAAAAGCAAAGGAATCTTTGTAAAAGCAAGGGTGAGTCATCCCTCTGCTTTAGTGCTTTAGAAATAGTTCCTTTCTAGTTTCATTATAAAATCCTTCACTCTGCATCAGTTGTAAGCAGAGTGAATCCTTGTATCCACCCAAAAACACCCAAAAAGCAATAAACACCATGTTTTCTTGCTAAACACTTCCTTCTTATAGCTTAAAGTAGCCTAGTAATTTGTGTTCTTAAAACCTTCAAATACTCTACTAATTCCGCAGAGATCCTAAAGAGGCACCTCCCTCTTTAATTTGGTATCAGAGCAAGTAACGGTTCTAGCTGAAAGACTGTTCGAGGCCACAGGACGGAAACCAGGGTGTAGTACGTCGCCGGCAAATCGTAGGCAGTCTCAAGGTAGTATTGTTATTTAATTTCATACCTTTGTCATAAATATCTATGAGTATTTATTGATAGAAAGAACTCAAATGAACAGTGAAAAAGCAATAAGACGTTTTAATCATTGAAGAAAATTTAAAGACAATTGCATACTTAGATCTTGCTTATAACTCAAAAGATATACATTTTGTTTCACTTGGCAAAAACAAGTTTCTTTGTAGATTTGATAGTAAGTTTAATCATAAATTACATAGTGACAGTTCCCACCTTAATAGCATAACAGACATGTTAATTAGTCTAGCAGATAACCTAGAAAGACAGACTTATCAGGAATCTTTAGATAAAATAATCAGAGCTTTTATAGACAATAAAAAACTCTTAAAAGAAGTCCAGAATAATAACGATTTCATAAGAAAACAGATTAGCTCATTAAGCAAAGCAGTTAAGACCTTAAAAGACAAAACTCCCACTAAGGAAGAGGTTAGACAGCTTAGTTTTGACATACAACAAAACAAGCCTAAACTCATAGAATTAGAGACTAAAAAGATCTTAAACCAAACAACAGAAAAATTAAGTAAGGTTGAAGCTTTGCTTCAAGAAGTAAAAGAATTAGTAATAGGTTAATGTCACGAAAGAATAGAAAAGACTATTTAACAGCTGAAAAGAAATCAAAAGAATATTTAGATTTTACAGATAACGAATTTGCAACTTATAATCCACCAACAAAAGGGGATAAGTACAATACTATTAGATTTAATATTTTAACAGAATTAATTTTTGATCTAAAACAACAAATAAAAGAATTAAAAGACGAACTTAGAAGTGTCAAAGGACAGACTTCAAATTCAAACGAAGAAAGTTTAATTAAAGCATTTAAGAATCTTAGTGTTTCTCCAGAAGGAATAATTAAAAAGGTTAAACCAGTAACAGAGTATAAATATTTTATACCAAAACCAGCAAAATGACTAGTTTCCCTGGAACAAGTAGAACTTTAAATAGATCTCTAAGCACAATGACAGCAGAAGAATTATACACTAATAAACGATTCAATCCCTTTAAGTGGTTAAATAAGAAAGAGGCTATATCCCAAGTAGAAGAATTAATAGATATAGAGCAAAGCTTAGAAAAATTTAAGAATAATAGGGTAAAATTGTTAGAACCAAAGATTCTATATAATCAAGGAATATTCGACAGATCAACCATGGTATTTAGAACATATAGAGAAGAAGCTACTAGCGTACTAAGTGGATCTAAAGATATAGGACTTATATCACCACAGACAGTCCAAACCCTAACAAAAAGGCACAATTATCTTCATCTAGGAAAGATAATTATAGGAGTTAAAGCCTTAATTAGAAAAGAAACAGGAACTAAAGCCTTGTTATTAATAGTAGACAATAGTTGGAAAGACCCAGATCTAGCTATTATATCAGGAATGGAAGTAGATCTATCATCTAATAAAGGATTATTTTACTGTGTTCCAGATCTTTTAAAATCGGTAAAAGATATTAATAACCTCAGTATTATAGTCAAAACCAAGGGTTTTGAAGGTTACAAAGGCAATAACTTGTCAGTAACAATAGGAACTATAGCTAAACTCAGTAAAACTACTACAACAAACTATAAGTTAGAGGTAGATAAAGTTATTAACACTATGATGTCCAAAGGGATAAAAATGATAGAACTAACAGTGATAGATAGAGAAATCTTAGCAGGAGAAGAATGGAAACTCTCAGAGTTATTTCAAAACAACGAGAACAGTCCTTTAGTCCCACAAAGTAGTTATATGTATAAAGATAGCAAAGGAAGACTTTCAGTTAGATTTGGAGAATATGAAAAACTGGATCTAGATCTAGAGACTGAAGAAAATGATACAGAATATAGCCTAGCAAACCATGAACTCAGTAAAATAGCTAAAGATTTAGATGAATTAAGAAAGAAAATAGAAATAGAAAAAGCAGAAAAAGATTATATTAGTAGAAGACTTAACTATATCCTATTTACAGATTGCCATAGGTACACTAGTGCTAAGTTATATACAGAAGAAGGTCGAAAAATGAGAGAAATTGATCAACTAGAAAAACAATTAGAAGAAAAACTAAAAGAAATATCACTTTTTAATGAAGAAGAACCACCTACTTATGATGAAAGTGATACAGAAGATAACTTCATAGACCTAGGAAGTTACACTAGAATAAATGAAGATCAGCTAGAAGAAGAACAAGAGGTGCTTATTAGTCAAATACAGACAAAAACTAGAGAAGATATTTTTAATAAGGATTTTCAAATATATAATATCAGGGAAGTATTAGACAATATTACTATAGAACTAATGAATGACTTAGGAATGACATATTTCGAAGCTGAAGAAGAAATAAAAAAGAAATATCATATAGAAAAAATAGATCTAATTCAAGAAGGCAAATTAGGACCAGATAGTATCTATAAAACCGAAGCAGCCTTTATGGCTAATGGAGAAAGTTCATATGGTGATGTCTATAACCCATCAGATGAATACATGATTGGACCTACAGACAGACCACTATGGAAACAGTCAAGGGAGTACAATCCGGCTAACGAAGGATTAAAATCCTTTGGAAAACCTTATAAGAACATCCCTTATAATCATAGATTGTTAAACCTAGATTATGTAACCCCCCAGCAGTATAACTCCCTTATACAAAATTGGGAACAACTAATTATCCAGGAATGGGCAAAATTAGCTAATAAAGAAGAAACGGATATGTTTGCCTATTTAGAAACATTCTTAGGAGAAAACTGACTCATGGCCTGTACATGGCATATAAGACTAAATATCCGAGACAAACTAAACAAAGCATAAAAGCAATGGGAAATAACCCCAATAACTTTACAAACGTAATTAGAATTATAGTTATGGGTACAATACCACAAGCGACAATCGTAATTCAACAAGACCAAGCAATTAGGAATCTAGAACAGCTGTCAATTTCACAATTTGACTATATTAATGAATTCTCTAGAGATTTTATGCGTTATATAGCATTAACAAACAGAGCTTTAGATGATTCCTTAGCAGAAAAATATTTTCAAAAACTACCAGGAACTTTAGGAAAACAAATTCATGACGAATGGATAAAAAACTATGGAACAGTAGAAAACCTAGGAATAGGATCTACAATTGCTTACACATATCAATACCTTAGGGATAAATGCACAGAAGAAACGGCAAATCAAGAAGTAAAAAGACAATCTTATGCATTTTGTAGAAGAGCCATCTACGCACCACAGAACTATGGGTACAAACCCAAATACAAGAAAAAATTTAGGAAATCTAAATATTTTGAGAAAGACAAAGGCAAACCTCAAAAAGGACACCATTTCAGTAAACCAAAAAACAGAAGTTGCCAATGTTTCATTTGTGGAGAAGAAGGACATTTTGCTAGAACATGTCCAAAAAAGTATAAAAATCAAGAACGATCCTACTTAGTAGAAGAAGCAGAAAAAATAGGATTTGATAATATTAAAGATGCTGACTCAGATGATGACTCAGTATATAGTTTTATAGAAGAAGATGAAACAGAAATAGAATATATTATGACTAATACAGAATGTGAACACCATTGGGTTCATAAAAGAGGAACAGAAGATAAACCATGTCATTTATGTCAATGGTTTCCAGCAATAGAATTAAGATACCAATGTAATACTTGCTTTCTAGAAGCCTGTAGACATTGCCTAGAAAAACCAATAGAAGAACTAGTCCCTAAAACTTTTGAAACTGGAGAAAGTAGTTCCAATATTCTTAATAGAATAGAAATTATAGAAGAACAAGTAGCAGAAACTATTAGAAGGGTTAAAAGAATAGAAGAAAAGCAACCCTTAGCACCAGCACCAGAAATAGAGCAGTCCCTTCAAAATGAAGAAGAGACTATGAGTTACATTAAAACCCCACTATATACTAGCCAGGGTTTACAAGTAGCCTGCAAGCTATGGTTTGACCAACAAGCCACAGTTGAAACTTATGCTATAGTAGATACAGGGTGCACAAAGAGCCAGATCATTACAAACTTAGTACCAGCTCAATTCAAAATAAAACATAAAGATATTATCACCAATATTTTAGCAGATGGAAAAACATGTTTAATAGAATACTATGTTAAACCTACAGCCATACAATTTAAAAATTTTGCAGGAGGATATAGCCAAAAATATGACATACCTCAAATTAACATTTCACCAGCCTATAATTCCAGAACCCAGTTCTTGTTAGGCTTAAATTTTATAATTTCTTAGCAAGGTAGTATCTCTATTACTCAGAATAGAATTACCATCAGTAAAAATATTTACCATATACCAACACGTTACTATCAGCAAAAATCAGAGTTGCTGCGAAAGCGTGGTGGACAGAATAAGGAATTATATTTTTTAGGAGAAGAAAATCAATTACGGCTGAATCGAAGCAATAAGCTTCCTTCAATATGAAGAGTTTAGAGAACTAGAAAAGGGTGTAATATACACCAAACTACCAATGTATCCTACAATTCAAAAGCTTAGAACTAAAGGCTTAATTGCCAATGACATTAGCAAATGTAGAGTTAAAACAATTATTGATCAACAGGTGAAAAATCCAGATATAACTATCACTACAGCGAATATAGATTATTCCCCTAAAGAAAAAGAAGAATTTAAAAAACAAATAAATGAAATGCTCAAAGCAGGATTAATTGAAAAATCAAATAGTCCTCATAGAAGTGCAGCATTCATAGTCCAAAACCACAGTGAGCTTAAGCGAGGGAAAGCTCGTATAGTTTATAATTACAAAAGGCTAAATGATAATTTAGTAGATGATGGTTATTGTATACCTAATAAGGATACATTAATCAATTTAATCCAAGATAGAAATATATTTAGTAAATTTGATCTAAAATCAGGATATAACCAGATTAAACTGACAGACAGTTTTAAACCATGGACATCATTTATTTGTAGCGAAGGCCATTTTCAATGGAAAGTTCTTTTATTTGGTTTAAAAAATGCTCCAGCTATATTCCAGAGATTTATGGATAACATCTTTGGAAAATTAAATTTTTGCTTTGTTTATATTGACGATATTTTAGTTGCTTCAAAATCTATACAAGAACATACAAAACACTTAGAAGAAGTTTTCAGTATCATAGAAAGAGAAGGAATTGTTATAGCTGATTCTAAAATGGAATTGTTTAAGAAAAAGATACAGTTCCTAGGATTAGAAATTGGCAATGGAAAAATTCAATTACAAGATCACATTGCTAAAAAGATATTAGAATTCCCAGATAAAATGGAAGACAGAAAACAGCTTCAAGCTTTCTTAGGACTATTAAATTATGCTAGAAAGTTTATCCCAAACTTATCAAAATTAGTAGGACCATTATATGGCAAAACTTCAAAAAACGGACAAAAATACTTTAACCAAGAAGACGTTTAGCTAGTGTTAAAAATCAAAGAAAAGGTAAAAACACTTAAACCATTAGAATTACCCTTAAGTACAGACTATCTTATTATCGAAACAGATGGTAGTAAAGAAGGATGGGGAGCAATATTGCTAACCAAACCTAATAAATATAGTCCTAAAATAGAAGAAAAATTAGCAGGCTATGCAAGTGGAAACCTCAAACCTAGTACTAATTGGTCTTCAATAGATTAAGAAATACAAGCTGTAATAAACGCTCTAGAAAAGTTTAAAATACATCTAGATAGAGAAATAACTGTTAGAACAGACTGTGAAGCCATAGTTAAATTTATTAAAAATAGCAATAGTAAGAAAGTTAACAATAAACGATGGATTAACTTTCAAGATTTAATTGCAGGAAAAGGCTATCAGATAGTGTTTGAACATATCAAAGGAATAAATAATAATTTAGCTGATATGTTATCACGAATAATTGACAGATACATACAAAAGAATGAATAAGCTTAATAAGCTTAAATCCAGCAGCTCTACACACAGCACTAGCTCGTCTAGCACCTAGGTAAAAATAGAAGAATTCTCCTTTGGGAAAAATAAATTATACAGCGTTGAACCAAGTAAGGGATTCAAACCCTTGAAAGGTGAAACATTAGAAAAACACAACAAGTTATCTGTGATAACTTATGGGTCTTGCAGTCTACACAGCATAAGGTGTTGACATTAAATTGTCTTACCTATTATTTTAATAAGATACAGCAAAAACCTCTTTCGAGGAATTTTAGTTTTTATTCAGTGGTACATGGTCGAAGACCTGGAGTCTATCGCACATGGCACCAAGTATTACAACAAATAGAGGGTTTTCCAGCCCCCTTGTTTAAAGGGTTTCATAATTTTGGAGAGGCAATGGAGTTTGCCAAACTAAAATTAGGTCCAAATTTCTTTGTAGCAGACAAACGTGATATCAGCTTACAAAGAGGAGAATTCAATCCCTCCTCATCACAGCTTGGAACCCCTGTTCTAGATCCTACTTACAGCGGAGGTTTTTACCCTCCAACTTACTCACAAAAATTAGTGCAGCCTAGGCCTAATATGGCCATAAATGATCAGTTCTTTAAATTACAGAAAGAAATGAGAAAATTACCTCAAGAATGTGCTTATAAGGCCAATACCATTGACCTTATTGGAAAACACAACTGTAATCTTATAGCAGAATTGCAGCATCTTAGACAAGAACTCACGAAGTATCGAGAACAAAACAACAGCCTTAAGATCCAGCTAGCTACATATTCTACCTTCTTTATTAAAAAGGGGTTAACACCACATAAAAATATTCCTTTCCACTACCTTAAACCCAGATTCAAACTCAAAACAAAAGAAACCTTACAACAACTACTAGAGAAAGATGGTGGAGCAGATGTGGTAGAAATCATAGCACAGAAGGTTGAAGATAGTGTAATACAACACATGATCAGCCTCCAGAAAAAGTTAGTTCGAATACACTTTGGAGAACTAATTGATGAAAGAAAAATCCAAGGTGTAGAGGTCCAGCAAGAAATCTTGACAATCATGAGTCAAGAAGTAAATGTAGAAGAAATAGTCTATACAGGTCTTTTCAAGGCAGATATTAAACTATACAGCACTAACTTAAGCAGAGCAGAGATAGCTGATCTGTTAGATCATGAGATGATCAATCTTCTCTACTACAAAAATAATAGTGATATTCCAGCAGGACTAGGTGAACGACTCACCTATTGCCTATAGTACTGCAACATAGGTGAACCTAACATGACATTCGGATCAAGTGTAGTCCAAGTCATCAGCACCTTACCCAAGGTAGAAGGTCTACACCAACGACCAGCTTACCAACAATATCATATTGATCCATTGTTTATAGTCTACAACAGCACTCCTCAAAATTTCCAGTATATTATAAGCCAGAATTATACAAATGGCTTATGCAGCAAAAGCCATCAAAAAATTCCAATTGGCGTCACAGTAATCTCTTAGCAGAATGACCATATTTTAAGATATGGGGACCATTAACTATCAAGCTCAACATACCTCCATATGGAGAACCATTAGAGGATGTTGAAATGTCTGAACAATATCGTAGTGATGAAGATGGAGATACAAATATAGATCTACAGGGACGAGATCCGTACGATTAGTCTCTTATTAGTTTACACTGTATTAATGGATGATGAGTCATCATCCATTATTTAAGCTTTTCTGTAACAGTAAACACGTTTTTATGCTTTTAAAAAGTACTTTAAACCAGAACCATTGCTTTTAGAAAAGCAAAGGAATCTTTGTAAAAGCAAGGGTGAGTCACCCCTCTGCTTTAGTGCTTTAGAAATAGTTCCTTTCTAGTTTCATTATAAAATCCTTCACTCTGCATCAGTTGTAAGCAGAGTGAATCCTTGTATCCACCCAAAAACGCCCAAAAAGCAATAAACACCATGTTTTCTTGCTAAACACTTCCTTCTTATAGCTTAAAGTAGCTTAGTAATTTGTGTTCTTAAAACCTTCAAATACTCTACTAATTCCGCAGAGATCCTAAAGAGGCACCCCCCTCTTTAATATAAGAAACTCTTAAAAGAAGTCCAGAATAATAACGATTTCCTAAGATCACAGATTAGCTCATTAAGCAAAGAAGTTAAGACCTTCAAAGACAAAACTCCCACTAAGGAAGAGGTTAGACAGCTTAGTTTTGACATACAACAAAACAAGCCTAAACTCATAGAACTAGAGACTAAATAGATCTTAAACCAAACAACAGAAAAATTAAGTAAGGTTGAAGCTTTGCTTCAAGAAGTAAAAGAATTAGTAATAGGTTAATGTCACGAAAGAATAGAGAAGACTATTTAATAGCTGAAAAGAAATCAAAAGAATATTTAGATTTTACAGATAACGAATTTGCAACTTATAATCCACCAACAAAAGGGGATAAGTACAATACTATTAGATTTAATATTTTAACAGAATTAATTTTTGATCTAAAACAACAAATAAAAGAATTAAAAGACGAACTTAGAAGTGTCAAAGGACAGACTTCAAATTCAAACGAAGAAAGTTTAATTAAAGCATTTAAGAATCTTAGTGTTTCTCCAGAAGGAATAATTAAAAAGGTTAAACCAGTAACAGAGTATAAATATTTTATACCAAAACCAGCAAAATGACTAGTTTCCCGAGGAACAAGTAGAACTTTAAATAGATCTCTAAGCACAATGACAAAGAGAAGAATTAGACACTAATAAACGATTTAGTCCCTTTAAGTGGTTAAATAAGAAAGAGCCTATATCCCATTTAGAAGAATTAATAGATATAGAGCAAAGCTTAGAAAGATTTAAGAATAATAGGGTAAAATTGTTAGAACCAAAGATTCTATATAATCAAGGAATATTCGACAGATCAACCATGGTATTTAGAACATATAGAGAAGAAGCTATTAGCGTACTAAGTGGATCTAAAAATATAGGACTTATATCACCACAGACGGTCCAAACCCTAACAAAAAGGCACAGTTATCTTCATCTAGGAATGATAATTATAGGAGTTAAAGCCTTAATTAGAAAAGAAACAGGAACTAAAGCCTTGTTATTAATAGTAGACAATAGTTGGAAAGACCCAGATCTAGCTATTATATCAGGAATGGAAGTAGATCTATCATCTAATAGAGGATTATTTTACTGTGTTCTAGATCTTTTAAAATCGGTAAAAGATATTAATAACCTCGGTATTATAGTCAAAACCAAGGGTTTTGAAGGTTACAAAGGCAATAACTTGTCAGTAACAATAGGAACTATAGCTAAACTCAGTAAAACTACTACAACAAACTATAAGTTAGAGGTAGATAAAGTTATTAAAACTATGATGTCTAAAGGGATAAAAATGATAGAACCAACAGTGATAGATAAAGAAATCTTAGCAGGAGAAGAATGGAAACTCTCAGAATTATTTCAAAACAACGAGAACAGTCCTTTAGTCCCACAAAGTAGTTATATGTATAAAGATAGCAAAGGAAGACTTTCAGTTAGATTTGGAGAATATGAAAAACTGGATCTAGATCTAGAGACTGAAGAAAATGATACAGAATATAGCCTAGCAAACCATGAACTCAGTAAAATAGCTAAAGATTTAGATGAATTAAGAAAGAAAATAGAAATAGAAAAAGCAGAAAAAGATTATATTAGTAGAAGACTTAACTATATCCTATTTACAGATTGCCATAGGTACACTAGTGCTAAGTTATATACAGAAGAAGGTCAAAAAATAAGAGAAATTTATCAACTAGAAAAACAATTAGAAGAAAAACTAAAAGAAATATCACTTTTTAATGAAGAAGAACCACCTACTTATGATGAAAGTGATACAGAAGATAACTTCATAGACCTAGGAAGTTACACTAGAATAAATGAAGATCAGCTAGAAGAAGAACAATAGGTGCTTATTAGTCAAATACAGACTAAAACTAGAGAAGAGATTTTTAATAAGGATTTTCAAATATATAATATCAGGGAAGTATTAGACGATATTACTATAGAACTAATGAATGACTTAGGAATGACATATTCCGAAGCTGAAGAAGAAATAAAAAAGAAATATCATATAGAAAAAATAGATCTAATTCAAGAAGGCAAATTAGGACCAGATAGTATCTATAAAACCGAAGCAGCCTTTATGGATGATGGAGAAAGTTCATATGGTGATGTCTATAACCCATCGGATGAATACATGATTGGACCTACGACACAGACCATTATGGAAACAATCAAGGGAGTACAATCCGGCTAACGAAGGATTAAAATCCTTTGGAAAACCTTATAAGAACATCCCTTATAATCATAGATTGTTAAACCTAGATTATGTAACCCCCCAGCAGTATAACTCCCTTATACAAAATTGGGAACAACTAATTATCCAGGAATGGGTAAAACTAGCTAATAAAGAAGAAACGGATATGTTTGCCTATTTAGAAACATTCTTAGGAGAAACAGCTCATAGCCTGTACATGGCATATAAGACTAAATATCCAGACAAACTAAACAGCATAAAAGCAATGGGAAATAACCCCAATAACTTTACAAACGTAATTAGAATTATAGTTATGGGTACAATACCACAAGCAGACACTGTAATTCAACAAGACCAAGCAATTAGGAATCTAGAACAGCAGTCAATTTCAAAATTTGACTATATTAATGAATTCTCTAGAGATTTTATGCGTAATATAACATTAACAAACAGAGCTTTAGATGATTCCTTAGCAGAAAAATATTTCCAAAAACTACCAGGAACTTTAGGAAAACAAATTCATGACGAATGGATAAAAAACTATGGCACAGTAGAAAACCTAGGAATAGGACCTAGAATTGCTTACACATATCAATACCTTAGAGATAAATGCACAGAAGAAATGGCAAATCAAGAAGTAAAAAGACAATCTTATGCATTTTGTAGAAGAGCCATCTACGCACCACAGAACTATGGGTACAAACCCAAATACAAGAAAAAATTTAGGAAATCTAAATATTTTGAGAAAGCCAAAGGCAAACCTCAAAAAGGACACCATTTCAGTAAACCAAAAAACAGAAGTTGCCAATGTTTTATTTGTGGAGAAGAAGGACATTTTGCTAGAACATGTCCAAAAAAGTATAAAAATCAAGAACGATCCTACTTAGTAGAAGAAGCAGAAAAAATAGGATTTGATAATATTAAAGATGCTGACTCAGATGATGACTCAGTATATAGTTTTATAAAAGAAGATGAAACAGAAATAGAATATATTATGACTAATACAGAATGTGAACACCATTGGGTTCATAGAAGAGGTACAGAAGATAAACCATGTCATTTATGTCAATGGTTTCCAACAATAGAATTAAGATACCAATGTAATACTTGCTTTCTAGAAGCCTGTAGACATTGCCTAGAAAAACCAATAGAAGAACTAGTCCCTAAACCTTTTGAAGCTGGAGAAAGTATTTCCAATATTCTTAATAGAATAGAAATTATAGAAGAACAAGTAGCAGAAACTATTAGAAGGGTTAAAAGAATAGAAGAAAAACAACCCTTAGCACCAGCACCAGAAATAGAGCAGTCCCTTCAAAATGAAGAAGAGACTATGAGTTACATTAAAACCCCACTATATACTAGCCAGGGTTTACAAGTAGCCTGCAAGCTATGGTTTGACCAACAAGCCACAGTTGAAACTTATGCTATAGTAGATATAGGGTGCACTAAGAGCCAGATCACTACAAACTTAGTACCAGCTCAATTCAAAATAAAACATAAAGATATTATCACCAATATTTTAGCAGATGGAAAAACATGTTTAATAGAATACTATGTTAAACCTACAGCCATACAATTTAAAAATTTTGCAGGAGGATATAGCCAAAAATATGACATACCTCAAATTAACATTTCACCAGCCTATAATTCCAGTAATCCTTAGGCTTAAATTTTATAATTTCTCAGCAAGGTAGTATCTCTATTACTCAGAATCGCATTACCTTCAGTAAAAATATTTACCATATACCAACACGTTACTATCAGCAAAAATCAGAGTTGCTGCGAAAGCGTGGTGGACAGAATACGGAATTATATTTTTTAGGAGAAGAAAATCAATTACAGCCTGAATCAGAAGCAATAAGCTTCCTTCAATATGAAGAGTTTAGAGAACTAGAAAAGGGTGTAATATACACCAAACTACCAATGTATCCTACAATTCAAAAGCTTAGAACTAAAGGCTTAATTGCCAATGACATTAGCAAATGTAGAGTTAAAACAATTATTGATCAACAGGTGAAAATTCCAGATATAACTATCACTACAGCGAATATAGATTATTCCCCTAAAGAAAAAGAAGAATTTAAAAAACAAATAAATGAAATGCTCAAAGCAGGATTAATTGAAAAATTAAATAGTCCTCATAGAAGTGCATCATTCATAGTCCAAAACCACAGTGAGCTTAAGCGAGGGAAAGCTCGTATAGTTTATAATTACAAAAGGCTAAATGATAATTTAGTAGATGATGGTTATTGTATACCTAATAAGGATACATTAATCAATTTAATCCAAGATAGAAATATATTTAGTAAATTTGATCTAAAATCAGGATATAACCAGATTAAACTGACAGACAGTTTTAAACCATGGACAGCATTCATTTGTAGGGAAGGCCATTTTCAATGGAAAGTTCTTTCATTTGGTTCAAAAAATGCTCCAGCTATATTCCAGAGATTTATGGATAACATCTTTGGAAAATTAAATTTTTGCTTTGTTTATATTGACGGTATTTTAGTTGCTTCAAAATCTATACAGGAACATACAAAACACTTAGAAGAAGTTTTCAGTATCATAGAAAGAGAAGGAATTGTTATAGCTGATTCTAAAATGGAATTGTTTAAGAAAAAGATACAGTTCCTAGGATTAGAAATTGGCAATGGAAAAATTCAATTGCAAGATCACATTGCTAAAAAGATATTAGAATTCCCAGATAAAATGGAAGAGAGAACACAACTTCAAGCTTTCTTAGGACTGTTAAATTATGCTAGAAAGTTTATCCCAAACTTATCAAAATTAGTAGGACCACTATATGGCAAAACTTCAAAAAACGGACAAAAATACTTTAACCAAGAAGATGTCCAGCTAGTGTTAAAAATCAAAGAAAAGGTAAAAACACTTAAACCATTAGAATTACCCTTAAGTACAGACTATCTTATTATCGAAACAGTTGGTTGTAAAGAAGGATGGGGAGCAGTATTGCTAACCAAACCTAATAAATATAGTCCTAAAATAGAAGAAAAAGTAGCAGGCTATGCAAGTGGAAACTTCAAACCTAGTACTAATTGGTCTTCAATAGATTATGAAATACAAGCTGTAATAAACGCTCTAGAAAAGTTTAAAATACATCTAGATAGAGAAATAACTGTTAGAACAGACTGTGAAGCCATAGTTAAATTTATTAAAAATAGCAATAGTAAGAAAGTTAACAATAAACGATGGATTAACTTTCAAGATTTAATTGCAGGAAAAGGCTATCAGATAGTGTTTGAACATATCAAAGGAATAAATAATAATTTAGCTGATGTGTTATCACGAATTATTGACAAATACATACAGAAGAATGGATAAGCTTAATAAGCTTAAATCCAGCAGCTCTACACACAACGCTAGCTCGTCTAGCACCCAGGTAAAAATAGAAGAATTCTCCTTTGGGAAAAATAAATTATACAGCGTTGAACCAAGTAAGGGATTCAAACCCTTGAAAGGTGAAACATTAGACAAAACACAGCAAGTTATCCGTGATAACTTATGGGTCAGCGATCTACACAAAGCATAAGGTATTGACATTAAATTGCCTTACCTATTATTTTAATTAGATAAAGCAAAAACCTCTTTCGAGGAATTTTAGTTTTTATTCAGTGGTACATGGTCGAAGACCTGGAGTCTATCGCACATCGCACCAAGTATTACAACAAATAGAGGGTTTTCCAGCCCCCTTGTTTAAAGGGTTTCATAATTTTGGAGAGGCAATGGAGTTTGCCAAACTAAAATTAGGACCAAATTTCTTTGTAGCAGACAAAGGTGATATCACTTTACAAAGAGGAGAATTCAATCCCTCCTCGTCACAGCTTGGAACCCCTGTTTCAGATCCTACTTACAGCGGAGGTTTTTACCCTCCAACTTACTCACAAAAATTAGTGCAGCCTTGCCCTAATATGGCCATATATGATCAGTTCTTTAAATTACAGAAAGAAACGAGAGAATTACAACAAGAATGTGCTTATAAGGCCAATACCATTGACCTTATTGGAAAACAAAACTGTAATCTTATAGCAGAATTGCAGCAGCTTAGACAAGAACTCACAGAAGTATCAGAACAAAAGAACAGCCTTAAGACCCAGCTAGCTACATATTCTACCTCCTTTATTAAAAAGGGGTTAACACCACATAAAAATATTCCTTTCCACTACCTTAAACCCAGACTCAAACTCAAAACAAAAGAAACCTTACAACAACTACTAGAGAAAGATGGTGGAGTAGATGTGGTAGAAATCATAGCACAGAAGGTTGAAGATAGTGTAATACAACACATGATCAGCCTCCAGAAAAAGTTAGTTAGAATACACTTTGAAGAACTAATTGATGAAAGAAAAATCCAAGGTGTAGAGGTCCAACAAGAAATCTTGACAATCATGAGTCAAGAAGTAAATGTAGATGAAATAGTCTATACAGGTCTTTTCAAGGCAGATATTAAACAATACATCACTAACTTAAGCAGAGCAGAGATAGTTGATCTGTTAGATCATGGGATGATCGATCTTCTCTACTACAAAAATAATAGTGATATTCCAGCAGGACTAGGTGAACGACTCACCTATTGCCTACAGTACTACAACATAGGTGAACCTAACATGACAATCGGATCAAGTGTAGTCTAAGTCATCAGCACCTTACCCAAGGTAGAAGGTCTACACCAACGACCAGCTTACCAACAATATCATATTGATCCATTGTTTATAGTCTACAACAGCACTCCTCAAAATTTCCAGTATATTAATAAGCCAGAATTATACAAATGGCTTATGCAGCAAAAACCATCAAAAAAGTCCAATTGGCGTCACAGTAATCTCTTAGCAGAAGGACCATATTTTAAGATATGGGGACCATTTACTATCAAGCTCAACATACCTCCATATGGAGAACCATTAGAGGATGTTGAAATGTCTGAACAATATCCTAGTGATGAAGATGGAGATACAGATATAGATCTACAGGGACGAGATCCGTACGATTAGTCTCTTATTAGTTTTCACTGTATTAATGGATGATGAGTCATCATCCATTATTTAAGCTTTTCTGTAACAGCAAACACGTTTTTATTCTTTTAAAAAGTACTTTAAACCAGAACCATTGCTTTTAGAAAAGCAAAGGAATCTTTGTAAAAGCAAGGGTGAGTCACCCCTCTGCTTTAGTGCTTTAGAAATAGTTCCTTTCTAGTTTCAATATAAAATCCTTCACTCTGCATCAGTTGTAAGCAGAGTGAATCCTTGTATCCACGCAAAAACACCCAAAAAGCAATAAACACCATGTTTTCCAAGGGTGAGTCACCCCTCTGCTTTAGTGCTTTAGAAATAGTTCCTTTCTAGTTTCATTATAAAATACTTCACTCTGCATCAGTTGTAAGTAGAGTGAATCCTTGTATCCACCCAAAAACACCCAAAAAGCAATAAACACCATGTTTTCTTGCTAAACACTTCCTTCTTATAGCTTAAAGTAGCCTAGTAATTTGTGTTCTTAAAACCTTCAAATACTCTACTAATTCCGCAGAGATCCTAAAGAGGCACGCCCCTCTTTAATTTGGTATCAGAGCAAGTAACGATTCTTGCTGAAAGACTGTTCGAGGCCACCAAACGGAAACCAGGGTGTAGTACGTCGCCGGCAAATAGTAGGCAGTCTCAAGGTAGTATTGTTATTTAATTTCATACCTTTGTCATAAATATCTATGAGTATTTATTGATAGAAAGAACTCAAATAAACAGTGAAAAAGCTATAAGACGTTTTAATCATTGAAGAAAATTTAAAGACAATTGCATACTTAGATCTTGCTTATAACTCAAAAGATAGACATTTTGTTTCACTTGGCAAAAACAAGTTTCTTTGTAGATTTGATAGTAAGTTTAATCATAAATTACATAGTGACAGTTCCCACCTTAATAGCATAACAGACTTGTTAATTAGTCTAGCAGATAACCTAGAAAGACAGACTTATCAGGATTCTTTAGATAAAATAATCAGAGCTTTTATAGGCAATAAGAAACTCTTAAAAGAAGTCCAGAATAATAACGATTTCCTAAGATCACAGATTAGCTCATTAAGCAAAGAAGTAAAGACCTTAAAAGACAAAACTCCCACTAAGGAAGAGGTTAGACAACAAAACAAGCCTAATCTCATAGAACTAGAGACTAAAAAGATCTTAAACCAAACAACAGAAAAATTAAGTAAGGTTGAAGCTTTGCTTCAAGAAGTAAAAGAATTAGTAATAGGTTAATGTCATGAAAGAATAGAGAAGACTATTTAACAGCTGAAAAGAAATCAAAAGAATATTTAGATTTTACAGATAACGAATTTGCAACTTATAATCCACCAACAAAAGGGGATAAGTACAATACTATTAGATTTAATATTTTAACAAAATTAATTTTTGATCTAAAACAACAAATAAAAGAATTAAAAGACGAACTTAGAAGTGTCAAAGGACAGACTTCAAATTCAAACGAAGAAAGTTTAATTAAAGCATTTAAGAATCTTAGTGTTTCTCCAGAAGGAATAATTAAAAAGGTTAAACCAGTAACAGAGTATAAATATTTTATACCAAAACCAGCAAAATGACTAGTTTCCCAGGAACAAGTAGAACTTTAAATAGATCTCTAAGCACAATGACAGCAGAAGAATTAGACACTAATAAACGATTTAGTCCCTTTAAGTGGTTAAATAAGAAAGAGCCTATATCCCAACTAGAAGAATTAATAGATATAGAGCAAAGCTTAGAAAGATTTAAGAATAATAGGGTAAAATTGTTAGAACCAAAGATTCTATATAATCAAGGAATATTCGACAGATCAACCATGGTATTTAGAACATATAGAGAAGAAGCTATTAGCGTACTAAGTGGATCTAAAGATATAGGACTTATATCACCACAGACAATCCAAACCCTAACAAAAAGGCACAATTATCTTCATCTAGGAATGATAATTATAGGAGTTAAAGCCTTAATTAGAAAAGAAACAGGAACTAAAGCCATGTTTTCTTGCTAGAAGAAGAACAAGAGGTGCTTATTAGTCAAATACAGACTAAAACTAGAGAAGATATTTTTAATAAGGATTTTCAAATATATAATATCGGGGAAGTATTAGACGATATTACTATAGAACTAATGAATGACTTAGGAATGACATATTCGAAGTCAAGAAGAAATAAAAAAGAAATATCATATAGAAAAAATAGATCTAATTCAAGAAGGCAAATTAGGACCAGATAGTATCTATAAAACCGAGGCGACCTTTATGGCTAATGGAGAAAGTTCATATGGTGATGTCTATAACCCATAGATGAATACATGATTGGACCTACGGATACGGACCACTATGGAAACAGTCAAGGGAGTACAATCCGGCTAACGAAGGATTAAAATCCTTTGGAAAACCTTATAAGAACATCCCTTATAATCATAGATTGTTAAACCTAGATTATGTAACCCCCTAGCAGTATAACTCCCTTATACAAAATTGGGAACAACTAATTATCCAGGAATGGGCAAAACTAGCTAATAAAGAAGAAACGGATATGTTTGCCTATTTAGAAACATTCTTAGGAGAAACTTGACTCATGGCCTCGTACATGGCATATAAGACTAAATATCCGGACAAACTAAACAGCATAAAAGCAATGGGAAATAACCCCAATAACTTTACAAACGTAATTAGAATTATAGTTATGGGTACAATACCACAAGCAGACATTGTAATTCAACAAGACCAAGCAATTAGGAATCTAGAACAGCTGTCAATTTCAAAATTTGACTATATTAATGAATTCTCTAGAGATTTTATGCGTAATATAGCATTAACAAACAGAGCTTTAGATGATTCCTTAGCAGAAAAATATTTCCAAAAACTACCAGGAACTTTAGGAAAACAAATTCATGACGAATGGATAAAAAACTATGGAACAGTGGAAAACCTAGGAATAGGACCTAGAATTGCTTACACATATCAATACCTTAGAGATAAATGCACAGAAGAAATGGCAAATCAAGTAAAAAGACAATCTTATGCATTTTGTAGAAGAGCCATCTACGCACCACAGAACTATGGGTACAAACCCAAATACAAGAAAAAATTTAGGAAATCTAAATATTTTGAGAAAGGCAAAGGCAAACCTCAAAAAGGACACCATTTCAGTAAACCAAAAAACAGAAGTTGCCAATGTTTTATTTGTGGAGAAGGACATTTTGCTAGAACATGTCCAAAAAAGTATAAAAATCAAGAACGATCCTACTTAGTAGAAGAAGCAGAAAAAATAGGATTTGATAATATTAAAGATGCTGACTCAGATGATGACTCAGTATATAGTTTTATAGAAGAAGATGAAACAGAAATAGAATATATTATGACCAATACAGAATGTGAACACCATTGGGTTCATAGCAGAGGAGCAGAAGATAAACCATGTCATTTATGTCAATGGTTTCCAGCAATAGAATTAAGACACCAATGTAATACTTGCTTTCTAGAAGCCTGTAGACATTGCCTAGAAAAACCAATAGAAGAACTAGTCCCTAAAACTTTTGAAACTGGAGAAAGTAGTTCCAATATTCTTAATAGAATAGAAATTATAGAAGAACAAGTAGCAGAAACTATTAGAAGGGTTAAAAGAATAGAAGAAAAGCAACCCTTAGCACCAGCACCAGAAATAGAGCAGTCCCTTCAAAATGAAGAAGAGACTATGAGTTACATTAAAACCCCACTATATACTAGCCAGGGTTCACAAGTAGCCTGCAAGCTATGGTTTGACCAACAAGCCACAGTTGAAACTTATGCTATAGTAGATACAGGGTGCACTAAGAGCCAGATCACTACAAACTTAGTACCAGCTCAATTCAAAATAAAACATAAAGATATTATCACCAATATTTTAGCAGATGGAAAAACATGTTTAATAGAATACTATGCTAAACCTACAGCCATACAATTTAAAAATTTTGCAGGAGGATATAGCCAAAAATATGACATACCTCAAATTAATATTTCACCAGCCTATAATTCCAGAATCCAGTTCTTGTTAGGCTTAAATTTTATAATTTCTTAGCAAGGTAGTATCTCTATTACTCAGAATAGCATTACCATCAGTAAAAATATTTACCATATACCAACACGTTACTATCAGCAAAAATCAGAGTTGCTGCGAAAGCGTGGTGGACAGAATAAGGAATTAGATTTTTTAGGAGAAGAAAATCAATTACAGCCTGAATCAGAAGCAATAAGCTTCCTTCAATATGAAGAGTTTAGAGAACTAGAAAAGGGTGTAATATACACCAAACTACCAATGTATCCTACAATTCAAAAGCTTAGAACTAAAGGCTTAATTGCCAATGACATTAGCAAATGTAGATTTAAAACAATTATTGATCAACAGGTGAAAATTCCAGATATAACTATCACTGCAGCGAATATAGATTATTCCCCTAAAGAAAAAGAAGAATTTAAAAAACAAATAAATGAAATGCTCAAAGCAGGATTAATTGAAAAATCAAATAGTCCTCATAGAAGTGCAGCATTCATAGTCCAAAACCACAGTGAGCTTAAGCGAGGGAAAACTCGTATAGTTTATAATTACAAAAGGCTAAATGATAATTTAGTAGATGATGGTTATTGTATACCTAATAAGGATACATTAATGAAGTTAATCCAAGATAGAAATATATTTAGTAAATTTGATCTAAAATCAGGATATAACCAGATTAAACTGACAGACAGTTTTAAACCATGGACATCATTCATTTGTAGCGAAGGCCATTTTCAATGGAAAGTTCTTTCATTTGGTTTAAAAAATGCTTCAGCTATATTCCAGAGATTTATGGATAACATCTTTGGAAAATTAAATTTTTGCTTTGTTTATATTGACGATATTTTAGTTGCTTCAAAATCTATACAGGAACATACAAAACACTTAGAAGAAGGTTTCAGTATCATAGAAAGAGAAGGAATTGTTATAGCTGATTCTAAAATGGAATTGTTTAAGAAAAAGATACAGTTCCTAGGATTAGAAATTAGCAATGGAAAAATTCAATTACAAGATCACATTGCTAAAAAGATATTAGAATTCCCAGATAAAATGGAAGACAGAAAACAGCTTCAAGCTTTCTTAGGACTCTTAAATTATGCTAGAAAGTTTATCCCAAACTTATCAAAATTAGTAGGACCATTATATGGCAAAACTTCAAAAAACAGACAAAAATACTTTAACCAAGAAGATGTCCAGCTAGTGTTAAAAATCAAAGAAAAGGTAAAAACACTTAAACCATTAGAATTACCCTTAAGTACAGACTATCTTATTATGGAAACAGATGGTAGTAAAGAAGGATGGGGAGCAGTATTGCTAACCAAACCTAATAAATATAGTCCTAAAATAGAAGAAAAATTAGCAGGCTATGCAAGTGGAAACTTCAAACCTAGTACTAATTGGTCTTCAATAGATTATGAAATACAAGCTGTAATAAACGCTCTAGAAAAGTTTAAAATACATCTAGATAGAGAAATAACTGTTAGAACAGACTGTGAAGTCATAGTTAAATTTATTAAAAATAGCAATGGTAAGAAAGTTAACAATAAACGATGGATTAACTTTCAAGATTTAATTGCCGGAAAAGGCTATCAGATAGTGTTTGAACATATCAAAGGAATAAATAATAATTTAGCTGATGTGTTATCACGAATAATTGACAGATACATACAGAAGAATGGATAAGCTTAATAAGCTTAAATCCAGCAGCTCTACACAGCGCTAAGAGATTACTGTGACGCCAATTGGAATTTTTAATGGCTTTTGCTGCATAAGCCATTTGTATAATTCTGGCTTATAATATACTGGAAATTTTGAGGAGTGCTATTGTAGACTATAAACAATGGATCAATATGATACTGTTGGTAAGCTGGTCGTTGGTGTAGACCTTCTACCTTGGGTAAGGTGCTGATGACTTGGACTACACTTGATCCGATTGTCATGTTAGGTTCACCTATGTTGCAGTACTGTAGGCAATAGGTGAGTCGTTCACCTAGTCCTGCTGGAATATCACTATTATTTTTGTAGTAGAGAAGATTGATCATCCCATGATCTAACAGATCAACTATCTCTGCTCTGCTTAAGTTAGTGCTGTATAGTTTAATATCTGCCTTGAAAAGACCTGTATAGACTATTTCTTCTACATTTACTTCTTGACTCATGATTGTCAAGATTTCTTGCTGGACCTCTACACCTTGGATTTTTCTTTCATCAATTAGTTCTCCAAAGTGTATTCTAACTAACTTTTTTTGGAGGCTGATCATGTGTTGTATTACACTATCTTCAACCTTCTGTGCTATGATTTCTACCACATCTGCTCCACCATCTTTCTTAAGTAGTTGTTGTAAGGTTTCTTTTGTTTTGAGTTTGAGTCTGGGTTTAAGGTAGTGGAAAGGAATATTTTTATGTGATGTTAACCCCTTTTTAATAAAGGAGGTAGAATATGTAGCTAGCTGGGTCTTAAGGCTGTTGTTTTGTTCTGATACTTCTGTGAGTTCTTGTCTAAGCTGCTGCAATTCTGCTATAAGATTACAGTTGTGTTTTCCAATAAGGTCAATGGTAATGGCCTTATAAGGACATTCTTGTTGTAATTCTCTCATTTCTTTCTGTAATTTAAAGAACTGATCATTTATGGCCATATTAGGGCTAGGCTGCACTAATTTTTGTGAGTAAGTTGGAGAGTAAAAACCTCCGCTGTAAGTAGGATCTGGAACAGGGGTTCCAAGCTGTGACGAGGAGGGATTGAATTCCCCTCTTTGTAAGGTGATATCACCTTTGTCTGCTACAAAGAAATTTGGTACTTATTTTAGTTTGGCAAACTCCATTGCCTCTCCAAAATTATGAAACCCTTTAAACAAGGGGGCTGGAAAACCCTTTATTTGTTGTAATACTTGGTGCCATGTGCGATAGACTCCAGGTCTTCGACCATGTACCACTGAATAAAAACTAAAATTCCTCGAAAGAGGTTTTTGCTGTATCTTATTAAAATAATACCTAATAAGGATACATTAATCAATTTAATCCAAGATTAAAGAGGGGTGTGCCTCTTTAGGATCTCTGCGGAATTAGTAGAGTATTTGAAGGTTTTAAGAACACAAATTACTAGGCTACTTTAAGCTATAAGAAGGAAGTGTTTAGCCAGAAAACATGGTGTTTATTGCTTTTTGGGTGTTTTTGGGTGGATACAAGGATTCACTCTGCTTACAACTGATGCAGAGTGAAGGATTTTATAATGAAACTAGAAAGGAACTATTTCTAAAGCACTAAAGCAGAGGGGTGACTCACCCTTGCTTTTACAAAGATTCCTTTGCTTTTCTAAAAGCAATGGTTCTGGTTTAAAGTACTTTTTAAAAGCATAAAAACGTGTTTGCTGTTACAGAAAAGCTTAAATAATGGATGATGACTCATCATCCATTAATACAGTGTAAACTAATAAGAGACTAATCGTACGGATCTCGTCCCTGTAGATCTATATCTGTATCTCCATCTTCATCACTAGGATATTGTTTAGTCATTTCAACATCCTCTAATGGTTCTCCATATGGAGGTATGTTGAGCTTGATAGTTAATGGTCCCCATATCTTAAAATATGGTCATTCTGCTAAGAGATTACTGTGACGCCAATTGGAATTTTTTGATGGCTTTTGCTGCATAAGCCATTTGTATAATTCTGGCTTATTAATATACTGGAAATTTTGAGGAGTGCTGTTGTAGACTATAAACAATGGATCAATATGATACTGTTGGTAAGCTGGTCGTTGGTGTAGAACTTCTACCTTGGGTAAGGTGCTGATGACTTGGACTACACTTGATCCGATTGTCATGTTAGGTTCACCTATGTTGCAAGATCTTATAGGCAATAGGTGAGTCGTTCACCTAGTCCCGTTTGGAATATCACTATTATTTTTGTAGTAGAGAAGATTGATCATCCCATGATCTAACACATCAACTATCTCTGCTCTGCTTAAGTTAGTGCTGTATAGTTTAATATCTGCCTTAAAAAGACCTGTATAGACTATTTCTTCTACATTTTCTTCTTGACTCATGATTGTCAAGATTTCTTGCTGGACCTCTACACCTTGGAATTTTCTTTCATCAATTAGTTCTCAAAAGTGTATTCTAACTAACTTTTTCTGGAGGCTGATCATGTGTTGTATTACACTATCTTCAACCTTCTGTGCTATGATTTCTACCACATCTGCTCCACCATCTTTCTCTAGTAGTTGTTGTAAGGTTTCTTTTGTTTTGAGTTTGAGTCTGGGTTTAAGGTAGGGGAAAGGAATATTTTTATGTGGTGTTAACCCCTTTTTAATAAAGGAGGTAGAATATGTAGCTAGCTGGGTCTTAAGGCTGTTGTTTTGTTCTGATACTTCTGTGAGTTCTTGTCTAAACTGCTGCAATTCTGCTATAAGATTACAGTTGTGCTTTCCAATAAGGTCAATGGTATTGGCCTTATAAGCACATTCTTGTTGTAATTCTCTCGTTTCTTTCTGTAATTTAAAGAACTGA
This sequence comes from Beta lomatogona, assembly GCA_947646795.1. NCBI lineage: Eukaryota > Viridiplantae > Streptophyta > Magnoliopsida > Caryophyllales > Amaranthaceae > Beta > Beta lomatogona. The sequence goes on from CANSNZ010000968.1 coordinate 1,360,864, forward strand.
TCATTTATGGCCATATTAGGGCTAGGCTGCACTAATTTTTGTGAGTAAGTTGGAGGGTAAAAACCTCCACTGTAAGTAGGATCTGGAACAGGGGTTCCAAGCTGTGACGAGGAGGGATTGAATTCTCCTCTTTGTATGGTGATATCACCTTTGTCTGCTACAAAGAAATTTGGTCCTAATTTTAGTTTGGCAAACTCCATTGCCTCTCCAAAATTATGAAACCCTTTAAACAAGGGGGATGGAAAACCCTCTATTTGTTGTAATACTTGGTGCCATGTGCGATAGACTTTAGGTCTTCGACCATGTACCACTGAATAAAAACTAAAATTCCTCGAAAGAGGTTTTTGCTGTATCTTATTAAAATAATAGGTAAGACAATTTAATGTCAATACCTTATGTTGTGTAGACTGCATGACCCATAAGTTATCACAAATAACTTGCTGTGTTTTGTCTAATGTTTCACCTTTCAAGGGTTTGAATCCCTTACTTGGTTCCACGCTGTATAATTTATTTTTCCCAAAGGAGAATTCTTCTATTTTTACCTGGGTGCTAGACGAGCTAGCGCTGTGTGTAGAGCTCTTGGATTTAAGCTTATTAAGCTTATCCATTCTTCGTATGTATCCGTCAATTATTCGTGATAACACATCGCCTAAATTATTATTTATTCCTTTGATATGTTCAAACACTATCTGATAGCCTTTTCCTGCAATTAAATCTTGAAAGTTAATCCCATCGTTTATTGTTAACTTTCTTACTATTGCTATTTTTAATAAATTTATCTATGGCTTCACAGTCTGTTCTAACAGTTATATCTCTATCTAGATGTATTTTAAACTTTTCTAGAGCGTTTATTACAGCTTGTATTTCATAATCTATTGAAGACCAATTAGTACTAGGTTTGAAGTTTCCACTTGCATAGCCTGCTAAATTTTCTTCTATTTTAGGACTATATTTATTAGGTTTGGTTAGCAATACTGCTCCCCATCCTTCTTTACTACCATCTGTTTCAATAATAAGATAGTCTGTACTTAAGGGTAATTCTAATGGTTTAAGTGTTTTTACCTTTTCTTTGATTTTTAACACTAGCTAGACATCTTCTTGGTTAAAGTATTTTTGTCCGTTTTTTGAAGTTTTGCCATATAATGGTCCTACTAATTTTGATAAGTTTGGGATAAACTTTCTAGCATAATTTAACAGTAATAAGAAAGCTTGAAGCTGTTTTCTGTCTTCCATTTTATCTGGGAATTATAATATCTTTTTAGCAATGTGATCTTGTAATTGAATTTTTCCATTGCCAATTTCTAATCCTAGGAACTGTATCTTTTTCTTAAACAATTCCATTTTAGAATCAGCTATAACAATTCCTTCTCTTTCTATGATACTGAAAACTTCTTCTAAGTGTTTTGTATGTTCCTGTATAGATTTTGAAGCAACTAAAATATCATCAATATAAACAATGCAAAAATTTAATTTTCCAAAGATGTTATCCATAAATCTCTGGAATATAGCTGGAGCATTTTTTAAACCAAACGAAAGAACTTTCCATTGAAAATGGCCTTCGCTACAAATGAATGCTGTCCATGGTTTAAAACTGTCTGTCAGTTTAATCTGGTTATATCCTGATTTTAGATCAAATTTACTAAATATATTTCTATCTTGGATTAAATTGATTAATGTATCCTTATTAGGTATACAGTAACCACCATCTACTAAATTATCATTTAGCCTTTTGTAATTATAAAGTATACGAGATTTCCCTCGCTTAAGCTCACTGTGGTTTTGGACTATGAATGCTGCACTTCTATGAGGACTATTTGATTTTTCAATTAATCCTGCTTTGAGCATTTCATTTATTTGTTTTTTAAATTCTTCTTTTTCTTTAGGGGAATAATCTATATTCGCTGTAGTGATAGTTATATCTGGAATTTTCACCTGTTGATCAATAATTGTTTTAACTCTACATTTGCTAATGTCATTGGCAATTAAGCCTTTAGTTCTAAGCTTTTGAATTGTAGGATACATTGGTAGCTTGGTGTATATTACACCCTTTTCTAGTTCTCTAAACTCTTCATATTGAAGGAAGCTTATTGCTTCGATTCAGGCGTAATTGATTTTCTTCTCCTAAAAAATCTAATTCCTTATTCTGTCCACCACGCTTTCGCAGCAACTTTGATTTTTGCTGATAGTAACGTGTTGGTATATGGTAAATATTTTTACTGATGGTAATGCTATTCTGAGTAATAGAGATACTACCTTGCTGAGAAAATTATAAAATTTAAGCCTAACAAGAACTGGGTTTCGGAATTATAGGTTGGTGAAATGTTAATTTGAGGTATGTCATATTTTTGGCTATATCCTCCTGCAAAATTTTTAAATTGTACGGCTGTAGGTTTAACATAGTATTCTATTAAACATGTTTTTCCATCTCGCTAAAATATTGGTGATAATATCTTTATGTTTTATTTTTAATTGAGTTGGTACTAAGTTTGTAGTGATCTCGGCTCTTAGTGCACCCCGTATCTACTATAGCATAAGTTTCAACTGTGGCTTGTTGGTCAAACCATAGCTTGCAGGCTACTTGTAAACCCCGGCTAGTATATAGTGGGGTTTTAATGTAACTCATAGTCTCTTCTTCATTTTGAAGGGACTGCTCTATTTCTGTGTCGGTGCTAAGGGTTGCTTTTCTTCTATTCTTTTAACCCTTCTAATAGTTTCGCTACTTGTTCTTCTATAATTTCTATTCTATTAAGAATATTGGAACTACTTTCTCCAGTTTCAAAAGTTTTAGGGACTAGTTCTTCTATTGGTTTTTCTAGGCAATGTCTACGGGCTTCTAGAAAGCAAGTATTACATTGGTATCTTAATTCTATTCTTTGGAAACCATTGACATAAATGACATGGTTTATCTTCTGTTCCTCTTTTATGAACCCAATGGTGTTCACATTCGTATTAGTCATAATATATTCTAATTCTGTTTCATCTTCTTCTATAAAACTATATACCGAGTCATCATCTCGAGTCAAGCATCTTTAATATTATCAAATCCTATTTTTTTCGCTTCTTCTACTAAGTAGGATCGTTCTTGATTTTTATACTTTTTTGGACATGTTCTAGCAAAATGTCCTTCTTCTCCACAAATAAAACATTGGCAACTTCTGTTTTTTGGTTTACTGAAATGGTGTCCTTTTTGAGGTTTGCCTTTGCCTTTCTCAAAATATTTAGATTTCCTAAATTTTTTCTTGTATTTGGGTTTGTACCCATAGTTCTGTGGTGCGTAGATGGCTCTTCTACAAAATGCATAAGATTGTCTTTTTACTTCTTGATTTGCCATTTCTTCTGTGCATTTATCTCTAAGGTATTGATATGTGTAAGCAATTCTAGGTCCTATTCCTAGGTTTTCTACTGTTCCATAGTTTTTTATCCATTCGTCATGAATTTGTTTTCCTAAAGTTCCTGGTAGTTTTTGGAAATATTTTTCTGCTAAGGAATCATCTAAAGCTCTGTTTGTTAATGCTATATTACGCATAAAATCTCTAGAGAATTCATTAATATAGTCAAATTTTGAAATTGACAGCTGTTCTAGATTCCTAATTGCTTGGTCTTGTTGAATTACAGTGTCTGCTTGTGGTATTGTACCCATAACTATAATTCTAATTACGTTTGTAAAGTTATTGGGGTTATTTCCCATTGCTTTTATGCTGTTTAGTTTGTCTGGATATTTAGTCTTATATGCCATGTACAGGCCATGAGCTGTTTCTCCTAAGAATGTTTCTAAATAGGCAAACATATCCGTTTCTTCTTTATTAGCTAGTTTTGCCCATTCCTGGATAATTAGTTGTTCCCAATTTTGTATAAGGGAGTTATACTGCTGGGGGCTTACATAATCTAGGTTTAACAATCTATGATTATAAGGGATGTTCTTATAAGGTTTTCCAAAGGATTTTAATCCTTCGTTAGCCGGATTGTACTCCCTTGACTGTTTCCATAATGGTCTGTCTGTAGGTCCAATCATCTATTCATCTGATGGGTTATAGACATCACCATATGAACTTTCTCCATTAGCCATAAAGGCTGCTTCGGTTTTATAGATACTATCTGGTCCTAATTTGCCTTCTTGAATTAGATCTATTTTTTCTATATGATATTTCTTTTTTATTTCTTCTTCAGCTTCGGAATATGTCATTCCTAAGTCATTCATTAGTTCTATAGTAATATCGTCTAATACTTCCCTGATATTATATATTTGAAAATCCTTATTAAAAATCTCTTCTCTAGTTTTAGTCTGTATTTGACTAATAAGCACCTCTTGTTCTTCTTCTAGCTGATCTTCATTTATTCTAGTGTAACTTCCTAGGTCTATGAAGTTATCTTCTGTATCACTTTCATCATAAGTAGGTGGTTCTTCTTCATTAAAAAGTGATATTTCTTTTAGTTTTTCTTCTAATTGTTTTTCTAGTTGATCAATTTCTCTTATTTTTCGACCTTCTTCTGTATATAACTTAGCACTAGTGTACCTATATGGCAATCTGTAAATAGGATATAGTTAAGTCTTCTACTAATATAATCTTTTTCTGCTTTTGCTATTTCTATTTTCTTTCTTAATTCATCTAAATCTTTAGCTATTTTACTGAGTTCATGGTTTGCTAGGCTATATTCTGTATCATTTTCTTCAGTCTCTAGATCTAGATCCAGTTTTTCATATTCTCCAAATCTAACTGAAAGTCTTCCTTTGCTATCTTTATACATATAACTACTTTGTGGGACTAAAGGACTGTTCTCGTTGTTTTGAAATAATTCTGAAAGTTTCCATTCTTCTCCTGCTAAGATTTCTTTATCTATCACCGTTGGTTCTATCATTTTTATCCCTTTGGACATCATAGTTTTAATAACTTTATCTACCTCTAACTTATAGTTTGTTGTAGTAGTTTTACTGAATTTAGCTATAGTTCCTATTGTTACTGACAAGTTATTGCCTTTGTAACCTTCAAAACCCTTGGTTTTGACTATAATACTGAGGTTATTAATATCTTTTACCGATTTTAAAAGATCTGGAACACAGTAAAATAATCCTCTATTAGATGATAGATCTACTTCCATTCCTGATATAATAGCTAGATTTGGGTCTTTCCAACTATTGTCTACTATTAATAACAAGGCTTTAGTTCCTGTTTCTTTTCAAATTAAGGCTTTAACTCCTATAATTATCATTCCTAGATGAAGATAATTGTGCCTTTTTGTAAGGGTTTGGACTGTTTGTGGTGATATAAGTCCTATATCTTTAGATCCACTTAGTACGCTAATAGCTTCTTCTCTATATGTTCTAAATACCATGGTTGATCTGTCGAATATTCCTTGATTATATAGAATCTTTGGATCTAACAATTTTACCCTATTATTCTTAAATCTTTCTAAGCTTTGCTCTATATCTATTAATTCTTCTAGTTGGGATATAGGCTCTTTCTTATTTAACCACTTAAAGGGACTAAATTGTTTATTAGTGTCTAATTCTTCTGCTGTCATTGTGCTCAGAGATCTATTTAAAGTTCTACTTGTTCCTGGGAAACTAGTCATTTTGCTGGTTTTGGTATAAAATATTTATACTCTGTTACTGGTTTAACCTTTTTAATTATTCCTTCTGGAGAAACACTAAGATTCTTAAATGCTTTAATTAAACTTTCTTCGTTTGAATTTGAAGTCTGTCCTTTGACACTTCTAAGTTCGTCTTTTAATTCTTTTATTTGTTGTTTTAGATCTAAAATTAATTCTGTTAAAATATTAAATCTAATAGTATTGTACTTATCCCCTTTTGTTGGTGGATTATAAGTTGCAAATTCGTTATCTGTAAAATCTAAATATTCTTTTGATTTCTTTTCAGCTGTTAAATAGTCTTCTCTATTCTTTCGTGACATTAACCTATTACTAAATCTTTTACTTCTTGAAGCAAAGCTTCAACCTTACTTAATTTTTCTGTTGTTTGGTTTAAGATTTTTTTAGTCTCTAGTTCTATGAGTTTAGGCTTGTTTTGTTGTATGTCAAAACTAAGCTGTCTAACCTCTTCCTTAGTGGGAGTTTTGTCTTTTAAGGTCTTAACTTCTTTGCTTAATGAGCTAATCTGTGATCTTAGGAAATCGTTATTATTCTGGACTTCTTTAAGAGTTTCTTATTGTCTATAAAAGCTCTGATTATTTTATCTAAAGATTCCTGATAAGTCTGTCTTTCTAGGTTATCTGCTAGACTAATTAACAAGTATGTTATGCTATTAAGGTGGGAACTGTCACTATGTAATTTATGATTAAACTTACTATCAAATCTACAAAGAAACTTGTTTTTGCCAAGTGAAACAAAATGCCTATCTTTTGAGTTATAAGCAAGATCTAAGTATGCAATTGTCTTTAAATTTTCTTCAATGATTAAAACGTCTTATAGCTTTTTCACTGTTCATTTGAGTTCTTTCTATCAATAAATACTCATAGATATTTATGACAAAGGTATGAAATTAAATAACAATACTACCTTGAGACTGCCTACTATTTGTCGGCGACGTACTACACCCTGGTTTCCGTCCTGTGGCCTCGAACAGTCTTTCAGCTAGAATCGTTACTTGCTCTGATACCAAATTAAAGAGGGGGGTGCCTCTTTAGGATCTCTGCGGAATTAGTAGAGTATTTGAAGGTTTTAAGAACACAAATTACTAGGCTACTTTAAGCTATAAGAAGGAAGTGTTTAGCAAGAAAACATGGTGTTTATTGCTTTTTGGGTGTTTTTGGGTGGATACAAGGATTCACTCTGCTTACAACTGATGCAGAGTGAAGGATTTTATAATGAAACTAGAAAGGAACTATTTCTAAAGCACTAAAGCAGAGGGATGACTCACCCTTGCTTTTACAAAGATTCCTTTGCTTTTCTAAAAGCAATGGTTCTGGTTTAAAGTACTTTTTAAAAACATAAAAACGTGTTTGCTGTTACAGAAAAGCTTAAATAATGGATGATGACTCATCATCCATTAATACAGTGTAAACTAATAAGAGACTAATCGTACGGATCTCGTCCCTGTAGATCTATATCTGTATCTCCATCTTTATCACTAGGATATTGTTCAGACATTTCAACATCCTCTAATGGTTCTCCATATGGAGGTATGTTGAGCTTGATAGTTAATGGTCCCCATATCTTAAAATATGGTCCTTCTGCTAAGAGATTACTGTGACGCCAATTGGAATTTTTTGATGGCTTTTGCTGCATAAGCCATTTGTATAAATCTGGCTTATTAATATACTGGAAATTTTGAGGAGTGCTGTTGTAGACTATAAACAATGGATCAATATGATACTGTTGATAAGCTGGTCGTTGGTGTAGAACTTCTACCTTGGGTAAGGTGCTGATGACTTGGACTACACTTGATCCGATTGTCATGTTAGGTTCACCTATGTTGCAGTACTGTAGGCAATAGGTGAGTCGTTCACCTAGTCCTGCTGGAATATCACTATTATTTTTGTAGTAGAGAAGATTGATCATCCCATGATCTAACAGATCAACTATCTCTGCTCTGCTTAAGTTAGTGCTGTATAGTTTAATATCTGCCTTGAAAAGACCTGTATAGACTATTTCTTCTACATTTACTTCTTGACTCATGATTGTCAAGATTTCTTGCTGCACCTCTACACCTTGGATTTTTCTTTCATCAATTAGTTCTCCAAAGTGTATTCTAACTAACTTTTTCTGGAGGCTGATCATGTGTTGTATTACACTATCTTCAACCTTCTGTGCTATGATTTCTACCACATCTGCTCCACCATCTTTCTTTAGTAGTTGTTGTAAGGTTTCTTTTGTTTTGAGTTTGAGTCTGGGTTTAAGGTAGTGGAAAGGAATATTTTTATGTGGTGTTAACCCCTTTTTAATAAAGGAGGTAGAATATGTAGCTAGCTGGGTCTTAAGGCTGTTGTTTTGTTCTGATACTTCTGTGAGTTCTTGTCTAAGCTGCTGCAATTCTGCTATAAGATTACAGTTGTGTTTTCCAATCAGGTCAATGGTATTGGCCTTATAAGCACATTCTTGTTGTAATCTCTCGTTTCTTTCTGTAATTTAAAGAACTGATCATTTATGGCCATATTAGGGCTAGGCTGCACTAATTTTTGTCAGTAAGTTGGAGGGTAAAAACCTCCGCTGTAAGTAGGATCTGGAACAGGGGTTCCAAGCTGTGACGAGGAGGGATTGAATTCTCCTCTTTGTAAGGTGATATCACCTTTGTCTGCTACAAAGAAATTTGGTCCTAATTTTAGTTTGGCAAACTCCATTGCCTCTCCAAAATTATGAAACCCTTTAAACAAGGGGGCTGGAAAACCCTCTATTTGTTGTAATACTTGGTGCCATGTGCGATAGACTCCAGGTCTTCGATCATGTACCACTGAATAAAAACTAAAATTCCTCGAAAGAGGTTTTTGCTGTATCTTCTTAAAATAATAGGTAAGACAATTTAATGTCAATACCTTATGCTGTGTAGACTGCATGATCCATAAGTTATCACAGATAACTTGCTGTGTTTTGTCTAATGTTTCACCTTTTAAGGGTTTGAATCCCTTACTTGGTTCAACGCTGTATAATTTATTTTTCCCAAAGGAGAATTCTTCTATTTTTACCTGGGTGCTAGACGAGCTAGCGCTGTGTGTAGAGCTGCTGGATTTAAGCTTATTAAGCTTATCCATTCTTCTGTATGTATCTGTCAATTATTCGTGATAACACATCAGCTAAATTATTATTTATTCCTTTGATATGTTCAAACACTATCTGATAGCCTTTTCCTGCAATTAAATCTTGAAAGTTAATCCATCGTTTATTGTTAACTTTCTTACTATTGCTATTTTTAATAAATTTAACTATGGCTTCACAGTCTGTTCTAACAGTTATTTCTCTATCTAGATGTATTTTAAACTTTTCTAGAGCGTTTATTACAGCTTGTATTTCATAATCTATTGAAGACCAATTAGTACTAGGTTTGAAGTTTCCACTTGCATAGCCTGCTAATTTTTCTTCTATTTTAGGACTATATTTATTAGGTTTGGTTAGCAATACTGCTCCACATCCTTCTTTACTACCATCTGTTTCGATAATAAGATAGTTTGTACTTAAGGGTAATTCTAATGGTTTTAGTGTTTTTACCTTTTCTTTGATTTTTAACACTAGCTGGACATCTTCTTGGTTAAAGTATTTTTGTCCGTTTTTTGAAGTTTTGCCATATAATGGTCCTACTAATTTTGATAAGTTTGGGATAAACTTTCTAGCATAATTTAACAGTCCTAAGAAAGCTTGAAGCTGTTTTCTGTCTTCCATTTTATCTGGGAATTCTAATATCTTTTTAGCAATGTGATCTTGTAATTGAATTTTTCCATTGCCAATTTCTAATCCTAGGAACTGTATCTTTTTCTTAACCAATTCCATTTTAGAATCAGCTATAACAATTCCTTCTCTTTCTATGATACTGAAAACTTCTTCTAAGTGTTTTGTATGTTCCTGTATAGATTTTGAAGCAACTAAAATATCGTCAATATAAACAAAGCAAAAATTTAATTTTCCAAAGATGTTATCCATAAATTTCTGGAATATAGTTGGAGCATTTTTTAAACCAAATGAAAGAACTTTCCATTGAAAATGGCCTTCACTACAAATGAATGTTGTCCATGGTTTAAAACTGTCTGTCAGTTTAATCTGGTTGTATCCTGATTTTAGATCAAATTTACTAAATATATTTCTATCTTGGATTAAATTGATTAATGTATCCTTATTAGGTATGCAGTAACCATCATCTACTAAATTATCATTGAGCCTTTTGTAATTATAAACTATACGAGCTTTCCCTCGCTTAAGCTCACTGTGGTTTTGGACTATGAATGCTGCACTTCTATGAGGACTATTTGATTTTTCAATTAATCCTGCTTTGAGCATTTCATTTATTTGTTTTTTAAATTCTTCTTTTTCTTTAGGGGAATAATCTATATTCGCTGTAGTGATAGTTATATCTGGATTTTTCACCTGTTGATTAATAATTGTTTTAACTCTACATTTGCTAATGTCATTGGCAATTAAGCCTTTAGTTCTAAGCTTTTGAATTGTAGGATACATTGGTAGTAGTTTGGTGTATATTACACCCTTTTCTAGTTCTCTAAACTCTTCATATTGAAGGAAGCTTATTGCTTCTGATTCAGGCTGTAATTGATTTTCTTTTCCTAAAAAATCTAATTCCTTATTCTGTCCACCACGCTTTCGCAGCAACTCTGACTTTTGCTGATAGTAACGTGTTGGTATATGGTAAAAAAATTTTACTTACTATGGAAGATTTAGTGAATCCACATCGCCCACAAATACAATGTATAGATAGTATTTTATTGTAAGAAGTAGCACAATCCCTATTCCCTACCCTTATGGGGAAAAATTCCCTTTTCTGATGAATAGAGTTATGAGTGGTAAAATTTCCCTTCTTTATCTCTCATCGATTTCTAAGTTTTGATTTCATAAATTTCCTTTGATGTATTTTTTTGGTTTGTGATAGTTTTGATAGTAAAACGGGTGATTACCTTGTGTTGGAAGTCGCGTACTATGTGGAAAGTTTAGTGTGGTCGTCATAGAAACCCTGCAAAACAGTAAACATAAAGTATTACCAATTGTTTTTAGGATGGAACCCTGCCAACCTTGTACTCCCTTTGTTTTCTTTTGTTGGTCCTATTTGGAATCTTTTTGTGAGAGGAAATTTGTCAAAATAGGAAGAATTTTCGGAAACGGAGGGAGTATATAGTTAAACTCTTGTCTGGTGTAGGCTTGTGTTAGGCCCGATAAAGTTTAACCACATACAAGGTTGGTAGAGTTCCCTCCTAAAACCAATAGATTAGTAATAGGTGGAGTAACCCAATCTATATGTTAATCATTCTCTGTCTATTTTTTTTAATGTGGGACAACTATATTAACCTTTAATCTTGCAATTTGGATTGGTTACAACATCATCGTTGAGCCCTCTCTGCACTTCCAACATGAGGTCAACTGGGCCCCTTTCTTAGGGGAATCATAATTCTGTTGGGCTTTACTTCCCCTAAAAAAATCTTTAACACATTTCATCTTGCATTACATAATGACCCAAGATCCTCCCCTCTAATACCATTTTAAACGGGTCTGGACCACACCCGCTACGAAGGAGTGCAAATCCACTTTACAAGACCAATGAGCTTTCACCTCAAAACCATATGGCACTAAGGTGAGTAGCCCCTTAGCCTTATAAAGTGGACACAACTCATATATTTCTTTAATGTGGGATACACATCCCAACACTCCCCCTTAATTCCAAATTCATTAATTGTGGGACAATACTTCCACTCATATGTAGGTTGTTCATGGGCTCAACAACTCTCCGAATGACATGGGTCGTGCCATGCGGACTAAACTCCCTTCCGTCTTGTTACATGATTATGTCATAAACTCTATCGTAGCGCAAAGTTCGTCTCCTTCCGCTCCGTCTTTATAGTCTGCTTTACCCTTCAGGTACTCCCTATCCTATAACACTATCTTATCTGTGACAATTTTTCTATGCAATATTGGCTTTTTCTTACAATTATTACTTCAGGGTCCGAACATAAATCTTTTAAAGAAGCTATGAGACATAGTGGTTGGATAAGTTCTGTGAAAGATTAAATTAAAGCTCTTGAAGCAAACAAAACTTGGTCTCTTGTTCCTCTTCCTCTTGGAAGTTATGAGACATAATGGTTGGATAAGTTCTATGAAAGATGAAATTAAAGCTCTTGAAGCGAACAAAACTTAGTCACTTGTTCCTCTTCCTCCCGGTAAGCAAACTCTTGGGAGTTAGTGGGTGTACCGTGTTAAGTACCACTCAAATGGGTCGGTTGAACGACTTAAGTCAAGATTGGTTGCTCGTGGCAATCATCAAGAATAAGGGATTGACTACACTAAGACTTTTGCTCCTGTTGCCAAATTGGTCATTGTTCATGCCTTATTGGTCATTGCTGCTTCTAAGAATTAGTAACTCCATCAATTGGACGTTCACAATACTTTTTTACATAGTGATCTTGATGAAGAGGTCTATATGAAGCTCTCTCCTAGATTTACTTCTTCTGATCCCAATTTAGTGCGGAACTCCTTACAGTGGCGGAGCCAATAGGGGGGACATGGGGACAGATGTCCCCCCACTTTAAAAAAATAATTTTACGTTTAAAAAAAAAAGAAAAACAACAAAAAAAAGGGAAAAAAAAACAACGCTAGGCTGGAGAGTGGAGAGAGAGACGCGTGAAAACTGAAACACAAAAGCTTGAAAGGAGACAAACTAAGGAAGGAGAGAAACTCTAACTGCTAAACTTCCTGCCACGACCGCACGAGCCGCCTCCCGCCGGAGCCGACGACGACGAGCGGTGAGGAACGAACTTCGCTCAACCTTCGAAGGTAACCAGCCACCGAACGAAGGAAGGAGAGAAAGTGAGGATTTGACGAAGCCACGAAGGGACGCCGCGTCGTCGCCGCCACGCCCACCGCCCAGTCACCGACCGCCCGACCCCGACGCCCAGTCACGTCACGTCGTCACCACTCATCAGTCATCAGTGGCACTGTGGCAGTAAGTTGCTTTTTCTAATTTCTAAACCCTAAGTTTTAGTTTCATTTTTTTAAGGTAATATTTACATTGTTTGGTTGTGATACTTGTGAAATGTGAATTTGTGATTATGGATTTATGGTTTTTGAATACTTGAATTGATTTGTGGTTGGTTTGGTCATGATTTATTTAGTTGATTTGTTGATTCATGTTTTAAATTTATTTAGTTTGCAATTTCGAATTTCTAATTTAGAAATTGTAAATATGAGTTGATTTATAATTGACTACTTTGGTTTGATATGTAATTGATTAATGTTTATCAATTTAATAGGAAATGTCAAGTGATTCACATTCACCTAATTCTAACAAGTCCAAGGCTAAGGGGAAACAACCCGATCTTCGATAATTTATGGTTAAAAGAATGAAATCCCAAGAAACATCTTCACCCGCTCATAGTGAAACACCTCAAGATGAATCTAGCTCCTTCATTTAGCTCTCCCCAAATTCATGATGTTGATATGGACGTTGGTGGTTCAAGTACTAGTAATGTACCATTAGAGGAGGAGGAAGAAGAATTAGTGATGTTGAATTACTTCCTCATTTTTCTTGGATTGTAAGACTATAAGCATTTTGGAATTTTGGATGTAAAACATTAAGTATTAAACAATTTGTGTTGTAGTGTTTTTTTTTCTAATTTTTTTTTCAAATGCTCGACGGCTGGATTTTGTCCCCCCACTTTGAGAATCCTGGCTCCACCACTGACTCCTTATGTGGTCTTAAACAGGTTCCTCGATGTTGGTTTGCAAAGTTAGTCACCGCTTTACAAGGGTATGGTTACTTACAATCCTACTCTAACTACTCCTTGTTCACTTATACTCACGATTCTATTCATATGAATGTCCTTGTATATGTTGATGATAATTATTTTTGGCGATGATTTCGATGTTTTTGTTGGCTTTTAAGGCCTATCTGAGTGATTGTTTTCATATGAAGGATCTTGGCTCCTAAAAATATTTTCTTGGGATTGAGGTTTCCTGTAGCTCTTCTGGCTTATTCTGATGCCAATGGAAGTACACTCTTAATATTGTTTCTGAAGATGATTTATTGGTTGCAAGCCACTTTACTTTCCTATTGAGCAAAATCACAAGCTTGGTTTGGCTAGTGGTGCTCTCTACTTCGACATGCCCGCCTATTGAGCAAAATCACAAGCTTGAGAAAAGAGGATAGAGAAAATGTAGAAGAGAAGAACAAGGAGGAGAGAGAAAATGGGTAAAAATTTTTGGGCCAAAAATTTTCTCGAGTACTTAAAAGTTATGGATCGGAGTAAAAAAATTTGGAATTATTTTATTTTTATGATTTTTCTGAAAATATTAACATAATTTCTAATTTTTTTTTGGTAAATAAACAAAAATGTTATACTTCCTCATTTTTTTTAATGTGACACTTTCCTTAAATGGAATAGTGCAAAATACATGTGACACTTCTTTTCTTTTCCAAATTGGTAAGTTTTGGCCTGTTAAATTACCAACTTACCCTTACTTATAACAATTAACTAAAATTAAATTTACTTAATTTAACCTCATTATATACTAATCTAAATTAATTAAACCTCCTCTCTCTCTCTTCCACCACCACTCCCCCACCCACCATAGCAGCCCAACCTCTTCCCCCACCCTTTCCCTCTCCCCTCCACCCCCCCTAGCCTCCACCTCCTCCTCCCCTCCCTCCACTCCACCGCGCATCCCTCCACTCCACCGCCGCATCCCCTCCCTCACCCCTCCCTCGTAGATTTCCCCCTCCCCCTCCACCGCCGCAGCCCTCCCCCCACCCCTCCCCCGTCGATTTTCCGATCCCCCAAATCCAAAAACCACCAGTATACTCGCGCATCAACAAACAGCGAGAGGAGAGAGAGAAATGAAGACAAAAGTTGGCTTTCAAGACCGCATCAACGTGGGACGACACATCACCGATGAACAACAGAAACAGCAGCGGCGCAACGGCGGCAGGACGACGGCAAGAGCATCGACAACACTCTCGTGCAACAACACCGCACTGAGGAGAGAGAAAACGCGAACCACTCTTGCCCTAGCTCTCTTTTTCTCTCTCCTCCATGTAAGCTCATTTCTCTTTCTCTCTCTTCAATTTTTCTTTGTTCATTTTGATCATCATCGTCAGATCTTGCACTGAAATTTTGAATCTGGTAATTTTCAATCGAAATTACGAAGAACTGTTTTTTTTTTGTCAAATTCGATCTATTTTGTATGCGATTTTCAAAGATCTATCGCATTTTTGTGATTGGGAAAACGATTGAATCTGTTGATCGACGGTGAGGGGCTGCGGCGGTGGAAGGGGAGGGGCAAATCGACGGGGAGGGGATGGGGAGGGGCTGCGACGGTGGAAGGGGAGGGGGTGGGGGAGGGATGCGGCGGTGGAGTGGGGGGAGGAGGGAGGGGTGGGGGCTGGTCCGGGATGGAGGGGTGAGGAAGGGGTTGGGCTGCTGGGGTGGGTGGGGGAGGGGTGGTCCCCACTCCCTTTAATCCCCTACCCTTACTTTTACTTAATCCCCACCCCAATTTTTTTCTAGGTAACCATATTTTTCAAAAGTGTCACATGTAAAAAAAAAACAGAGGAAATAAGAGATTTTAGAAATCAAAAAAATAAAATAGGAGTGCGGACCACAAGGAAATGTGTGACTCACATAGTTACATTACTTTGACCTTGTTTGACTTCCATGGTCATTTTTTGAAAAAGACCATAGTAGATGTATTCCCTCCGTTTTTTTTTACTTGCTACATTTTCCTTAAATGGTTGCTTTTTTTTTTTTTTTTTACTTGTTACATTGTTTCAACTTTCCTTATTTGGAGACTTGGCCCACCAAAAAGTAATATTTTTTTATTATGTTTTGTACTTTTCTTAGCAATTAAAGATTTTTTAACTACTTTTGCCTTCAAAAAGTAATGCTCTTCCACGTCATTTAATGCTAAAAAGATCAAAAAGTACATTAAAAAGATTGAGATGGTCATCTCCTAAAAACTAGTGAAAATAACAATGTAGTAAGTAAAAAAAAAACAGAGGGAGTAATAATCATTGACTCTATTGCTTCCTCTTCGTACATTATCCAACTTGAATCTAATTGTAGGAAACTGATATCTCTCTCTAGACTTGCAAATTTACTTTGAAGACAGCGTTAAACAACTGTAATGATGTCAAATTAGTGCAGAAAACAAGAGCCTTACCTAGATGATATTTTAACACCCCCAATCCTCTATTTTGGCTTTGTACAAAATGACTCACAGACGCATAAGTACAATGTTTACAAGCACTTGACAACTAGCTACGTTGTAATTCATGAACTGATGTGATTAAGATTTAAATTTGCTTCAACATGATATCTTCAATCTCAATTCCTCCATGGACTCTTTGAAATTGAGTTACAAAAAGGATTTTGACAACAATTGGACATCTTACAAATGGGATCATTTTACATTGGCTACCAAAACTTGTGGCTAAAATCTCTCAATCAATATAATAGATTTTCGGTATTAAGCAATTAAGTTTACACTACTTAATGTCTCAATCAGTTTACTAGTTACTTTTTTTCCCCAAAAAAAAATCTTACAACCAAAAATACTCAACCCTCCTCCCTTTCTCTCCATCCCTCGATTTATTTCTAATTTATTTCAATTAAAGTCAAACAAATAAATGGAGAAATTATTCATATTCAAGGGTTAAGATCAAATCAAATTAGTACTCAACTACTAAAGGATTAAGATCGAAACAATGCCGAAATGTCCAAGTAGCCACTAGCCACACTCTAAAGCATCAAGGTTTGTTAAGAAGATGAAAGATAAAGAAATAAATTGCAAAAGATAGACTAATTATAAAGATGCCAGATAGCAGATAGGAAAACAAAAATCTCATTCTCTTTCTTTCTACAGTTAGTCTTGCCAAAAACTACCTACTTTTAATTTAAAATTAGGCAAATGCTCAATCCTATAATGAAGAACAGAACATACCATCTTTTTGAATATAGTGACCAGTTTAATGCATTCAATAATCATATTCTATAATTTATTTAGTAACTAGTTTTATTCATTTAGTGAATAGCTTAATCTATTCAGTAAGACTACTAATTATTTTTAAAATTATCTATTGTAATTCGAGATTCAAAAACAAAGGAAGGAAATTAGAAGGGACGACTAGGTTGGTGCAAAATGTCTAAAGATACTGTTAGGTTAGAGTGAGATAGAATGTGTTTGTTAAGAAAATGTAGACTATCATTGTTAAAACTAAACCGCCTACTCTAATAATTGTGTGTTCTTTCTGAAGTTTTCGTCTTGTTCTTCCTTTTTTATTACAACACTAATACATCTTCTTTTACAATTTTAATAATGTACAGCGGGAACATTGTGCAGCATTGGCGAACCACACACTGCTCTCATGGGTTTATCATCGACCATCCGAAACGCAACCAAACTGATCTCGTCAAGGAAAAGCAAAGCTGCGATAGAATTGCATCCATATTTACAACGTTGGAAGGGTCAAACTGATACCGGGACTCATTTTTCACTTTCTTGGTACAACACTACCCCAACCAAAGACATTCTCTTCTCATAATATGTTCTTGAGGCTAAGACATAGCCAATGCCTTGTGACAAATTGCCAAGATCGATAACCAATCATTTCATTGATTAACGAGCTGGTAACCACAAATAACCATCAGATTCAATTCTGTTTTTAAGTCAATCCAGAAGATGATCTCCGCCATTGCTTCTTTTTTTGGTTTAATTTGAATGGACTCCAGGTCTTTCGTCGATTTGAAGTCTCACAAAAGAGACCGGAGGCAAGAGCCTGTTGAAGCCACAACTCAAATTCTTCTTCATCATCATCCATCATTTCTGCATCCAAGCCCCAAGGAAATCTGCTCGAATTTGAGCGAGTTGTCTTCTCTAAACCAACCATGTTTACATGGAAACTTGGACGATGAATAGCCATGCCCTGTAAGCAGTTTTATCTGGTTAGAGACTGACCACATCAATCGAGTTAACTTTACAGCCATATGCAATACAAAATGTCAGGTATGACTTGTGAGGTTACAATCAGCAAGACTCCTACATACTATGGAATAAGGCGTGTACAGCAATTGAGATGGTAAGGAGTCATAATATAACCAAATTAACCCCAGTTTCTCACTTCTGTTAGAGGCAGGGGATGAGGGAGAGGAAATGAAAGAGAGGAAAACAAAAAGGACACTAACATTCGAGTAACTTCATGAAGTTGTTAAAGAAAGGGATTGGCTAACTCATTTGCAATGCCAATCTTGAACGTCATTGATTCACAACTAAACCAATTGACAAAGTTTGCTCACCAAGTGTATCCACCAATTTGCTTACCTGAGGTAAAAGGTTCACTATGAAAGGGAAAGAAACTGATCTTGAGTAAATGAAAGAGTGGTTTCCTCTATAATGGCCCGCATACAAATTAACTAGCATCCTAATGAGATATTGCCAACACACTTCTACATATATATATATATGTACATACATACATATATATATATATACATACATACATATATATATATATATAATCACATGAGAATGCCTCTTACATGAGAAATGAGAATTAATCTCAACCACATGATTGGATTAGAGTTACACCACTTGTTCATTAGAGTTATACCCTAAAAAAACTTCGAGCCCAAAAAAAAAAAAAATTTATTTTTTTCGAAATTATTATTTTTTAATATTTTTTTTGGAGTTACATCACTTTTCCATTAGAGTTATATCACTTGTTCATTAGAGTTATAGCGTGTAAAATCTATTCTCATTTCTCATGTAAGTATATGAATTCACTTCTACATATATATATATATACATAGATACATACATACATATATATATATATATATATATACATACATACATACATACATACATACATATATACATACATACATACATACATACATACATACATACATACATACATACATACATACATACATACATACATATCTATCTAGGAGCAGGATCACATGAGAATGCTCCTTACATGAGAAATGAGAATAAATCTCAATCATACGATTGGATTAGAGTTACAATACTTGTTCATTAGAGTTATACCCCCGAAAAAATTTCGAGCCCAAAAAAAAAAAAAAAAAATTTTTTTCAAAATATTTTTTCTAATTTTTGTTTTTTTGGAGTTACATCACTTTTTCATTAGAGTTACATAACTTGTTCATTAGAGTTATGGCGTGTAAAATCCATTCTCATTTCTCATGTAAGTATGCATTCTCATATGAACTCACTTCTATATATGTATGTATATATATATATATGGTAGGTAGGTAGATAAGATGAAGTACCCTACTCAACTGGCACCTCTCTCAGGTTTAACCAGTCAGGTTTGGAGGTCAGACTCCTTGGGAGGAAGGGGGGATGGTAAGGGAAACCTCACCCCCAAAGAGCCCCAAGTGGGGTACATATAGTACTCATATGGATGTAACTAAATCATTGCATCCTCTACAATAATAGACGAATACTACTATGTCCAGTGTGCTAGATGCCCAGACCAGCCTTAAACATGATTAATATAAAATAGATTAATCAGTTTCATGAGCAGATTCGCCGTTATTGACTTAGAGAGCTCTGATTGTTCTTAACCTGGACAAATATGCAATGCAAGCTTCATGAACAAAGTGAGTAATAATACCTGACAGATGGCCCATTCTGACACATCAAATATCTTACTTTCAGCACACACAAAGGCACGTGGAATTTCTATCTGGCAGCAGACACACCAGCAAGTGTACAGTTAGCAACATATATATCCAACACCAACCAGATGAAATTTTATAGCTACATTTTGCAAAACAAAACAACACGATGTGCAATTTAAGTTATTAGGAAATGATGGCAATATTCACTGACCAAATATACACATGCTATAAATATGCATAATTGTAATTTGCAAAAAAAAGTAGATAGCTAATTTCCAACAGAATCATTACCACCAGTAACATGATTGGTCATAGCAAATGAAGGAAAAGCTAGTAAAATGTCAAAGATTAGCTTCATGTAAGGTGGGAATGTATGAAGCAATAACCTGGTTATCCAACCAACACACCAAGAATCTCAGTTTCAAGACATAATAGACATTTCTTAGGTTCAAAGCTTTTGTTGTGGTGCAAGATGAATAACAAACTGCAGTATAGTTTAAATAGATGAACACAACATCATCCAAACCACATGCTCTACAACTATATTTTGGAGAAGTAGATGAGCCTGTACCAAACATAATTTCATCTTCCATCACCTCCTATCAGACTTAAGTTGATAACTGCACAATTGTATTAGTACCCCGCTAATACCACCACCATCATGGCCACAAGGTTTATATTATTATATCTCACGTCTTTTCTTTATTCATTGGCCCCAAGCCTGGTTTTCAGATAGACAATGATTCCCATAAACCTTATAACTTCACAAGCTACGGAATACCCTAGTAGTAATGTTCATTAACAGATTTCAGTCTTCTAATAGATGCATTAACTAAACTTCAGCCACCTACTTATCCTGACAATAGAGAAGTAGAAATCAGAAACCTTTTTTCTGAATCAACAAGAAAAAAACAAATATTGATGAATCCAACTATATACTTCAATAAATAAATGCTGAGCTTCTTAAATCGAGATCAAGTGATAACCCCTCTGGTTCATTGATGGCGTGTTCAGTTCAACTTTATTAACAATTGCTCAATGGTAATTTCTATATCAAACAGAAAATTTTGCTGTTAAGTTCAGTCATGGGTTTCTACACCATGCATTTTGGCTATTGCTAGATGCAAATTGCGTTAGGCATAATCCCATAGGATTAGGATCATTAATTAAAATTCAGTACTATAGATGGTTAAGGCACTTTGAAGAAGGGACGAACTCCTTCAATCGTTAATTATGTAATTTGGCTTATTACCATACTGAAGTTAGTAATCACATAACATTTATAATGCCACAGTAAGAGAATATTGCAATTTGGCCATTAGGCATAAGCCCATCTGATGTGGACCATAAATAAGAATTCAGTACTATAGTTGGTTAAGGCACTCTAAGAACGGGTCGTCTAACCTCCTTCATTCATTAATTATTTAGTTTTGTTTAGTTTCATAGTGGATTCAGAAGTCACATACCATTAGTAATGCCACAGCAGCAGATTGTAATAAGCTTATTATGAACAGACAGAACGAAAAAGGTGAAGCGATTCAGCAGATTATAAAAAGCTTATCAAAGAATGGACAGAACGGAAAAGGTGAAGCGATTCCTGGAATTAATACATCCACCTAACGCGTATTTTGTTCATATAATTTGAAGTTAATCCCTTCCTTGGCTTAGCTCGGTTCTCCACAACAGAGTAGCTATAGTTCAATTTACTCTACTATAACTCTTAGTCAAGCACTTTGGCGGAAAAAAGGCAGCAGTGCGATGCATTGTATACTAACTGAAACTCAAAGAAGAACACAGTTTGCATGAGAGGTGGAGCACTTCCAAAATCATGTGTATGTGAGTTGTGAAGAGATAGACTGTAGCAGATACAACTCCATCTCCTCAAGTATGCTAGAGAGAAGATACACAAGCACAGATATACACAGGCGCACCTGACACCATCTTGCCTTGGCCTCGGACCGATTAGTACAAACCCATATGTGTGAATTGCCACATTTTGTGCATTGCATCTGCCTTGATTCCTCTGTGAAAAATTCACGTGCTTCCTGAGTAGGCCACAGTCTCATCAGATGTGACAGTCTAATGGTTTTTTCTAGAGGTCAGAAATGACTATGCAAGCAATATAAATTGGATGATGAGAGTTTAATAAAAGACCACTGAGTAGTAATGTCCACCTTAGGGTTATGATTGATGCCCTTTCAAAAAGCTCACAGAGGAATAAGACACAAAGGAACCACAAATTCAAGGGACAAAGCATAAGCTTTTCAATCACATCATATAGTTGCATATAAAATCGCCAATCAGCGTTTCCATCAATGAGTTCCTGATTCTTTAGGAAGAGGATAAGAATAAAAGGGACTCAGTTTGGTCACACGTATTCCCATGGTCACATAGAATACGTGGCCACAACGTCAAAGATCAGGGAAACTAATCCAGAACTGATAGAGCGAAAGCCAGTAGCACAAGGAAAGTGTTACTGACAGGATGGAAGGCTGTTGTGTCCAATTACATGACTAGAATGGCAGGATATCAAAACATATCACAGGTTCACATAAACAAGGAAGAGGAGAAGTACCAAAGGGACTTGGTTTAGTCACGCGTATCGCCATGGTGCACATAGAATGTGGCCAAAAAAGTCAAAGATCAGGTAAACTAATCCGTGACTGATATAGGGAATAGGAGAGTGTAACTAAATTAGGAAGGAAGGTTGTTATGTCAAATCACATGAGTCGAATCGCAGAAAACATTATCCATCATAGATTCCCCCATGGATGATACATAAGTTTGATATTTAAATGCGAAATCAACATTGTGCTGTTAAAGTATGGCAGGCTTGACAGCTAGTTCTGATAATCACAACAACCTTCCCCTTTACCTCCCACAGCTGGCTGTCTCACACTTAGACCACATGAAAATTTTAGGCCCCACCAAATGCCTTGCAACAATGTTGCACAATAACTCATTTGCTCACTATTCAGGAACCATCTCAATACTACCCCCTTCCCGGGTTCCTATGTACTATGTCATGGTAGATAATCCAGGATCCCCCCCCCCCAAATAAGAACCTTCTGCAAAAAGATCTTAATCTTCATGTTGCCATTGATACTGTTAGCGAAAGCTTAATGACTGCTCAAAAGTTTCCTTCCACCACAAATCAAATCCCACAAATGCAAACTTAGTTTCTTTCTAAAATGTGATGCTTGCATTGCCATTAAAGTTCTGCTAAGCATGCCTTTTCCTTTTTTATGGAAAGGAATAACAATAGATTGACATGGAGCATGATCAAAGACTAAAGGTGTGTTGTTCAACTGATTGACTCATTTTAACTTATTGTAATTATGAATTATACATTTATATTAGCTTATCTTTTCTGGAACAAACTAAATTATGTTGAATAAATCACACAGTTAAGAGTGTAGTCACCACAATATGCAGCAGATATTTTTTTAAAGATTCAAAAAACTCTTATTCCATAGCAACTAATCCAACTTATTTACCTGATTAGAAGTGCTAGAAGACTTTTGGGAGATATTCTTATATTCCTCCTTCCTCAGTTGTTCATCATAATCTCTTCTCTTGGTAGAAACTGCTAGTACCTACAATTAGTAATGAGATCAATTGCAAGGACTAGGATACAAACAAAAAAGATTTCCTCTTGCCAGTCAAGACAGCTTCGAGTAATATATGGCTGTGTAATGGCATCTAAGTAGAACAAATGGACTGAATTCAGAAGCTTAATCTAGCAAGAGAACCATAATACATACCTCATAAGCACACTGAAGCTTCTTGAATGATTCGCTCGCTTGTGGACTTCCCATATTTTTATCAGGATGCACAAGCATGGCCTGCAGTCCACAACAGAGAGAATGAGTAGGCATAATGGAGATTATAAGCTCAAAAGAAATACTGACCCACCTTGTTATGAGAAGCAGTTGAAAAAAACGGTGAAGTGAAAGAAAAAAAATCTTTTAGAAAGGTTAGCCAAACAATCAATCTTGCGTAGAAACATCAAACAAAGACATACTTCTAGAAAATCCTCCCCAATTTTCAAGCAACAGTACAGAAAGCAAATGTGCTGCATGAGAAAATGCACAGAAGATGACATGCCATGGAGAAAGGTGCCAAACAATATCACCGTTTCTAGTAAATACATCCCTTCTGCACTATTGATGCAACAGAAAGATTCATCAATAAATAAGAGCTCATTTCCCAGCAGAAAAAGCTCTGGCAACTTTAAATCAATAGATTGCAGTTCGACAAATGCCAATATAATATCTAATATCCCACATAGGAAAAGTTCTACAGAGAGAAAAGGTTAACTGTAGATTAAACAGACAAAATAGCTTTAGATTGACCTTTTTCCTATATTCCTTTTTCAAAATTGCAGCATCAGTTTTCTTGCGGCGAGAAAATCCCAATGCTTCATAGTGGTCAGCACTGCTGAGTATCCTTTTCATTTTAATTGATGAACATTTGTCTTCTTTGACCACCTGACTAGGAGAAACTTCTTTCTGATTTTTCAGAACAGCTGTAGTATTAGAAGTTGTTCTACTAGATGTTATATTGGCTGTTTTTCCAGCTGAAGTAGTCGCAGACTGCTCTTCAGATTCATCAGATGGAATTGAAAATTCACATTTTCCAGAAAAGCTATCCTCTGTAAATGCTTCTGATCCTTTGTGCTCCTCAAAACGCGTACTCTCATTTAGAGTATCACACCATTGCAACAGATAATTAAAAGCATCATTTGACAAGAAGGCTAGGTTAATTGCAAGGAAAGGGCCAACCAATCCTATTCGTACTTTCACACAATATATAGAATACAGCAATGCCATCAGGACCACCAATTGTGCATGATTTAGGGAAAGCAAATAACCTGCATCACAAAAGTTTTTTTTTTTTTCCAAAAAGGGTTAAATTCTGTTCACAAAATAAAAATGCACAACAAAGTTAGCAACAATAACAAGGATATTAAACAATAAAGTATTACATTAATGCTATTCTCCACAAACTGAATTTACAGTTAAAGTCATACAGTGGCAGTGTTTCCGACCTTGAGCTTGGTTTTTAGTAACTGTATTTATTTACTAGGAACAGAGTTTTTGTTCAAATAAGTAGATGTAGAAAGAGCTTAATGGGGAAAAAAAATCACATCCTAATTCCTAGGAAAGGAAATCAATGCAAAGGTTCTCAATCCAACAGCATCACTATTTCACATTCCTCATATTTCCTCTTTCCTGTTTTCTCTTGCTGTCTTTTTTTTTTTTTAAGGGAGAAAATTTAATGATACTACAGAGTTTCAACAGAAGGATTCATAGTAAGTTATTTTAGCTACATCATATTCCAAAGGACTAGCTTCCTGGGAAAGGAACAGGGAGAAGTATATATGGTATATATCCATTTATACTGAATGTAGCTACATAAATGATACTGATTAGACCAATGCAAAAAAAATATAGTCACTTCCCACAGAGATGATAGAAGATAGACAAAAATGAAATAGGAGGAGCTACCCAAAGGGCGGAGGAGATAACACGAGAAATAAATTATAAAACCAGATGATGAACAACATACTCTGGTTAACAACCTACCTTTCCTAGCTTCTACTTTTGATCCATTAGCTCTGTCAAAGCTGAGTCTATGACTGATTAGGAAGCTGGGCAAAGGTACCGAAGTTGGGGCTACAGCCACCAGCCATCATCCTCTGATAGACAGCATATGCACGGTCAGGATCTCCAGATATACCATAGCCACGGATAAGAGCATTATATGTGAACACCGTAGGCTCCAAGCCCTTGAGCAAGAGCTCTTCATAGAGCTTTCCTGCTTCCTCCATCATTCCCGCAATTCCCAGATGGAGTATCAAAGAATTGTAGCAAAACAAGTCTGGAGATATTTTCTTTGTCTGCAGCTCATCGAAAAGAGAGAGAGCATCTCTAACCCTCCCAGACCTCCCAAGGCCATTGATCATAAGGTTGTAACATATTAAATCGGGATCAAGGCCCTGCAGTTTTAATTCCTGAAAATAGTCCCAAGCATCATCTACTTTACCTACCATCAATAGGCAGTCCATGAGAATTGAATAAGATTTTACGTCAGGTCGGATACCTTCTTTAACCATCCTCTGAAATAAAGTTGAAGCAGTTTCCATATCACCAGATTTGCCAAAGCCATTAATGAGAATATTATAAATAGCACAATTTGGTTCACATCCATAATCGATCATCTCCTCAAAGAACTTTTGTGCTTCCTCCAGTCTTCTCGACTTTGCCAGTCCATCTATCAAAGGGCCATATGTACAAGGAGTGGGTGTGAAATCTCCACTAACAAGATTATAAAACATATCAACGGCCTTGTCTAGGCTGTTAGATTTCACTAGGCCAGAGATGATGATATTATGAGTAATTGTGTTGGGAGTGCAACCTCGATTTTGCATATCTTCAAAAAGATTCAGCAGTCGCTCAACTTCCCCAGATTTCCCAAAAGCATCGAGCAACAAATTATATATGGACACATCTGGGACACAACCAGTTTTTCTCATTTCCCCAAAAACATTCCAAGCCATTTCAGGTAGACTAATATCCAGAAGCCCTCCAATCAATATATAATACACTTCCAACGTAGGCTTAATTCCATAGCTCCTAGCCCTTGCAAAGAAGTCATGTGCTTCAAGTGCCCTTCGGTGTATGCATAAAACCTTGAAGAGGGGGACTAAAACAGAGTCATCTTGACAAAGTTCAGAGGATATCAAGCTTTCAGCAAACGCCATAGCTTTGTCAATGCTTGTGTGAACAAGAACCCCGCTAATCAGATCTTCCCAAAATGAGCGTTCTACAGGATGCTGAGCATGAAACAAAAAGATCCTAATAATACTTAAAGCATCCTCAGTCCTTGAGTTCTTCACTATACTAGGAACAAGAGTGCACAAAGTTACACAATCAGCATATATTGATTTCCTCATATGGTGGAACAACAAAAATGCATCACACACTTTGTTTTCTGTAGTTAGACCATATATGAGAGTGTTGTAAGTAAACACATCTGGAAAGCAATTCATTTGTCGCATTTCAAAAAACATCTTTATAGCCATATCAACCTCGTCATTTTTGCAGAGGCAGTCTAGGAGTGTGTTAAAGGTAACCGTGTTTGGATTACAGCCATTATTCATCATGGTTGTGAATAAATCAATAGCATCTTCGACTCTGCCTTCCTTCCTCAATCCGGATAGTAAAGTGTTGTAGGTTACAACTGTTGGAGCAAGCTTCATATGCTTCATTCTCTTATACATTTCCCATGCCTCATCCACTCGATCAACCTTGTAAAGCATATCAATCAGTGAGTTGATGACAGCAACATCAGGGTGGCATCCATTTTCTGTCATCTCCGTGAGCAACTCAACAGCATTATCCACTCTGCCTGCCTTACTATAGCACTTCATCATCATGTTGTATGTTATAGAATCTGGAGTTATTCCACTTTCTCTAAGTCCATTAAAAACATCATTTGCCTCCTTAAACATCCCAGCCTCAGCAAGACTATACAAGGAAGCATTACAAGCAACAACATTAGGGGTAATTCCCCTAGATTTCATACTCTCAAATGTCTCCAGTGCTCTGTTTAAAGCTCCTGATTTCCCATAGTAGTCTATAAATAGGATGTAGGTGTACACAGTTGGTTTAACACCAAAAGATTCCAAGCTCTCAAACAGACTTAGAGCTTCATCCAACCTATTTGTTTTCAAAAGGCCGCAAATCAAAGAGTTGTAAGTATGCAGGTTTGGCGTAATACCCAGTTCCTTCATGATGTCTAATTGAGTAAATGCCTCATCAATTTTTCCTGCTTTGGATAAAGTATTTATGAGAATAGTAAAGGTAACAACATCACCAAGATAACCATCAGTTTCCATTTGACTCCAAAATTCATGAACACTATCCAAGTCTCCACAATCGCTGAATCTGTCCATAAGAGTGATGTAAGTTACTCGATCTGGTTTGTGACAACTGTCTTTCATCTTTCGAAACAATGTTTTCGCATCATCCAGTTTTCCAGCAGCACAAAGTGAATCAATGAGAACCGTATAAGTGACGACATCAGCCCCACACCCTTCATCATCCATTCTTTCCAGAATTCTATATGCCTCATCAATTTTTCCTGCTCTCCCAAGAACTCTAATGCATATAGTGAACGTGTAAACATTAGGCCTCAATCCCAAACTCTCCATCTCTTTCAACAGTCCCATTACAGTTTCAGTATCCCTCCGTTTCCCCATTGCTACCATAAGTGCAGAATACGTCTTCAAACTAGGCTTGTTTCCTTCTCTAACCATTCTTCTATACACCTCCAAAGCCTCCCTACAATATCTAGACTGGAGAAGCAAATGAATCAACCCAATGTATGAATAAGCATTCAAAGTAAACCCAGCGGATTCCATCCTATCAAGCGCAAAGGGGGCTTGCCTCATTCCACCCCTTACATTGAGCACTTTAAAAATTGTCAAGTAAGTGGCTGAGTTCCTGTTAATTATCTGCTTCTGCATTAAGTCAAATACAAATACCATATCTCCTACTCTCCTGTGCATCCTCAACATATCAAGCATGTAATTACAACTTTCAGTGGTATGGACAACATACGGCATCCTTGCTATACTCTTAAAGTAATGAAAAGCCATGTTTTGATCTGAAATTGACTGTAATGCCTCCATAACCCCTTCAGTAGACTTACCCTTTTCTGGCTTCACATCAACCATTAACATGCTATCTGAACTATCTATCAGAATTCCACAGAAAGCCACCTGTTTCATTCTGTATTTTCTCCAATTTACAGCAGGCCCACCAGTTAAACAATTTTGAGCACCTTCTCCAAGTAACCCACCATGCTTAAAAGAATGGCATAGCTTCATGGATGTTGTACCTTCAGTATAACTACCAACTTCTGCTCTGCAAGAGGGAATTAAGAATATTTTCAAAACATAAGCATATTACTGGTACCATCAACACGCTCAAGAAGCAACTTATGGTCAAACAAAGGGTATGATATGCACATACAGAGTAAGACTTCTCTGCAATTTTACAGCTCTCACTTGAAGTACGTGACCTCTGCTGATTGCCTCAACAAGATAAATCACGTTATTTGATACTTCAGCCTATACAAATGCCGAAAAGATGATATCAACTTAAAAAAGAATGAAAACAAAATTATAACCCACATAAACACATAACTATAATTCAATATCTACAACACCTATTGGGTAACACTTTGGACTAGACTTGTGAAAAGTTTGGACTGGATCTGGACTTGGCAAAGTCCAATCCACTCCATCCAATTTACACCCCCTAATTGTGTTAGTTCAGCAGAAAATTATGTACAACAGCGAGTTTTTTGAGCTTTGGTACAAATGCATGCTTGCGTATGATATCTCAATGGATCTAGTTGTGTTCATGAGCTATCAGCTTGACATATGCAAACTTTTACCATCCAAACAACATCAAGCGACATCATTAGTTGCCAAAAACTGTATATGCGCAAAAGATGCCTTGCTAAAATCTAGGTGCTCTATATATTCTTGCATGCCGGTCAAAACCTATGCTTACATGCAATATCCTATATCACATTGATAGTACAACTGATTTCATTTGTTCGAAATTCTCAAAATAGTGCAGATAAATCAAGAAAATAAAGTAAACACCTACCATTCACTCACTTGTAAGTTAAAGCAATCATTTTTTCTCTCCCCCAGCTATACTATAATCTAAATAGCAAAACATCATATGCCACATGTCGGAATGTATAATTTTCAAAAATTGTTAGATCACGATAATTAAATTTCATCCCAACTAAACAACCACTCTAATCCATTGGCAATTCTAATAAAGAATGTTAACCACTTAACCTTGTTAGTCAAATGTTAAATGTCATCTTTCATCCCTTGAAAATCCATACTGATATAAAGATATCCAATGCCCTTAATAGACTGCAATAACTAATACTATAGCTGATGGTGAGATTAAGTTCTTTACAAGAGACAAGAGTTTCATATTTTCAGGAGACAAGACTAGTTAAACAAAAGGTTAATAAAATATTAATTAAACCAAATTTTCTACTCACATTACACACGTTTTAAAACTAATTTTAGTATACTAAGCAGAATCTATAAGCTTGAATTGCTTCAGCATTGATACTTAATTCTTTCTTAGGTATTATATTACAGGAGATAATTCGAGATGGAGTAAGATCTTATTATTCATGGTAGCATAAAAATTATGAGGTAATACCACATAATGTAATATAAGTTTTTTGGGTTGGGGGGGTGGAGGGAGGGAGGAAGGTATCACTTGAGAAACCACCAATAATATTAGTAAAAGAGGTTCACAGCAAGGAAAATGCATGAAATGAAATGGGACATTCAATCATTTTCCAGCTTATGATTGATATTCAGTGGCCTGTCCACCAAAAAATTAAATTAAATTAAATGCCTAAACTAATGGTTTCTAAAATATCCTCAACTTTCACTGTAAAATGTAAATATACAATTGAAAGGTAGACATATAGAGATGAGGTGATGACCATAATTATTATTAGGCCAAAAAGCCTTGCAACTGTGAAAGCTTAAATATGAGTGAACAAACTCCTTAAGCAGAAGAAATCAAGAAACTGAGTACAAAACACGGCTCATACATTTATAAATCCTGAACAATTCCTCTTAATGAAATATTCAGACTTTTGTAAATAGATAACATGATTACTAAACATCCCCAACACTATAAATGATGAATGTAATAGAATGGATCTTGGCCAAATTCACATTAATAGGGTTTTAACCTCATATGTGCAATTTTTTTTAGTTTAGAAAGTATTTTTCTACCTTAACTTGATACCCCCACTACATACTCCTCTCGTTTTTCGTGTGTACATGTGTTTTTCTATTGCGGTGTATGCTTTTCTTCTCTCTTTTTCATGGGAAGTTTAGAGAAGAGAACGGATGTAACAAGAAAAAGACAGGAAAAAAAAAAAAAAGTCTCTCCCTAGGCGTCCTAGGGTTTGAGTTTTTCGCAAGTCTTGGCCATCCACTCTTTCTTCTCGATCGTTCGAGTCTTTGATCCCTCCTTGGGATTGAAGGCGGCCATTATGGCAGAGGACATCGCACTCAAGGTTTCTAATCTCAAGATATCAGCAGTAGAAGATCAACCAATTACTTTCGAAGAAACCGAGGGTGATGTTAGCAATCCCGAAATCGAACTTTCCTTGGTGGGGAAGGTTCTTACAGTACGCTCTTTCAATTTCGAGGCATTAAAGCGTACTTTAAACCAAATCTGGGCCATCTCCAATAGCGCCCTATTTAGACCTATTGAGAATGGTTTATTTGTGGTGCAGTTCGCAAACCGTCGAGACAAATCCAAGGTTATGGCTGGGCGTCCTTGGTCGTTTGATCAAAACTTAGTATTGTTGAATGAAATTGACGGAGACCTTCAACCCTCAAACATATCCCCGACTTTGTGTCCCTTCTGGGTTAGACTGTATAATTTACCCTTAGCATATCGGACGGAGAAACATGTGAGGTTGATTGGTGGCAGTATGGGCGAGGTTCAGGAGATAGATTCCGATGGTATTCTATGGGACAAGTCGGCGAGGGTGCGTATTCTTTTGGACGTTACTAAGCCCTTGCGTAGGGTCCAAAGAATTGCACTGAAGCGAGGTGATTCAGCTATGGTGGAAATCAAATATGAGCGTTTGCCGACGTTTTGTTACATGTGTGGTATGATAGGACATATAGAGAGGGACTGTTTGAAGTGCAATGAGGATGATGAGAAGGAGATTGAGCGTCAATGGGGCTCTTGGCTCCGTGCCTCGCCACGGAGGGGTAGGCAGAAGATGGAACAAGAAGCAAAAGTTTTCCTTGGATGTGCCCGTGCTCTTGATTTCACCAGCCTAAGCCCAGCCAAGGTGATGCCGAAGGTTACAATAGAAGCCCAGCAGCTTCCTTCTCCAAGCGATGACCATCAAGCAATGAACATTGCGGCTGCCGAGGGGCCTGCTCCTTTCGACTCGGTGGTTGTTGTTGACACCATCAGCTCTCCCTCTAATAAGGTGACACCTTCGTTTAGTAGTGATCAGTCTTTTGTTTTTAATTCTGCTCCTAAATCTACTACTACTATTAAAAACCGCAAACTTAAAATGAAGTCAAGAGTGGTCCCAATGGATATAAACGAAACTGTTCTGCATGACTTGGAGGGTTATAATAGTAGCTCAATTGGTGACAAAAGGAAAATTTCAGACCCTATGCTTGTTAATGATGATGTTGTAATTGATGTGGCGGATGCTAAAAAACAAAAACTGGATTTGACTCATGCTCCTGGCAGTGGTTTGGCAACTGTCGAGGCGGTGGTTGGTTTAAACCAACCCCGCCCGGCGTTATGAATATAATGTGCTGGAACTGTCGGGGTTTGGGCAACCCCTGGACAGTTCGTCAAATAAGAAGATGGTTTGCATCCCTAGCCCCCGACATGCTGTTTTTGTCGGAAACGAAAATCAAAAAAGATGTTGCTGAACAGATGAAAGACAGAATTGGCTTTTCCAATGCTATTGGGGTTTCTAGTGTTGGTCTTGCAGGTGGTCTGTGTCTGATGTGGAATAATGCTTCTATTTCTTTTACCTTGGTTTCGCTTTCACAAAATCACATTTGTGGTGACATTGTAAGCAAGGGTGATATGAGATGGCGGTTTATAGGCATTTATGGCTGGCCGGAGGAGGGTAATAAGCACAAAACATGGTCTCTTCTTCGTTCTCTATGCACTAATACTGATCTTCCTGTTGTCATTGGGGGGGATTTCAATGAAATCCTTGATTATGGTGAAAAGGAGGGCGGGGCTAATAGAGAGAGGAGGGAGATGGCGGGTTTTCGTGGTTTGGTGGAGGAATGTGGGCTTGGTGATCTTCGCTATGTGGGACAATGGTACACTTGGGAGAGGGGGAATAGTCCGGAAATAAGGGTTCGAGAACGACTTGATAGGTTCTTGGTTTCTATGAACTGGAAACAAGCTTTTCCGGGGGCCTATACAGAACATTTGGTCCGCTACAAGTCGGATCATGCAGCTATCATGCTTCGAGGTGATGATTTGCCACGGGTCAGACATAATAGAGGAGGGCGGAGTTTTAAGTTCGAGACCTCGTGGCTTCTTGACGAGAGCTGTGAGTCAGTGGTAAGGAAGGCATGGGAGGAATCTTCGGGAGAAAATATTCAGGCGCGACTTGCTGCTGTAGCTCACGGCCTTGTGTCGTGGAGTCGAGTGAGTTAGGGTAATCTGCCAAAGCAAATTGCAAAAGTGGAGAAGGCTCTCCATGTGGCTCAGATGGGTCCCACTTCGTCGGCAAGCTGTAATTTATGTATTGATTTAGAGCACCAGTTGGATGATCTTCATGCTAAACAGGAAGCTTATTGGTACCTTAGATCGAGAGTTGCAGATATTAAAGATGGAGATCGCAATACGAAATATTTCCACCATAAGGCATCTCAACGAAAACGACGCAACTCTATCAAAGGTATTTATGACAGTACTGGTGTCTGGCAAGATGATGAAGAAGTAATTGAGTCCGAAGTCGAAAAGTATTTTCATAATATTTTCTCTTCCGACAATCCTTCCATGGAACACTTTGAGGCTGTGCTAAAAAATGTTCGGCATTCTATCACTGACGAGTTCAATGAGGACCTTCTGCGCCCCTACACCAAGGATGAGATTTACTCGGCTCTCAGTCAAATGCACCCCTGCAAAGCTCCTGGTCCAGATGGAATGCATGCTGTTTTCTATCAGAGATTTTGGCACATTATTGGAGATCAGGTATTCGATTTTGTTAGCAATATTTTACATGGCACTTATTTTCCTAATACAGTCAATTGTACTAATATTGCCCTCATTCCCAAAGTAAAATCTCCTATTGTTGTCTCTGAATTTAGGCCTATAAGTCTATGTAATGTTCTGTATAAGATTGCTTCTAAAGCTCTTGTAATTAGACTTAAGAATATTCTACCTGCTATTGTAACGGAGAACCAGAGTGCCTTTGTTCCTGACCGGATGATTACAGACAATTCTTTGATTGCCCTGGAATTATTTCACACCATGAAACAGCGCAACAATAGCAGGACGGGTATTATGGCCATGAAACTGGACATGAGTAAGGCCTATGATCGTGTGGAGTGGGGTTTTCTGAGAAAGCTCCTTCTCACCATGGGTTTTGATGGTAGATGGGTGAACTTAGTGATGAACTGTGTGACAACTGTTTCTTATTCCTTCATCATCAATGGCAAAGTCTGTGGTTCAGTATCTCCTGCTAGAGGTTTGAGACAGGGAGATCCCCTTTCTCCCTTCTTATTTATCTTGGTGGCAGATGCTTTTTCGCAGATGATTCAGCAGAAGATTGATACTAAAGTGCTTAGTGGTGCAAAAGCTAGCAGCAATGGTCCAGTAGTTTCTCACCTTCTTTTTGCAGACGACAGCTTGCTCTTTACTAAAGCCACCCGACTTTAACGATTGTTGATCTTCTCAACCAATATGAAAAAGCATCCGGGCAGAAAATTAACTATGAAAAGTCGGAGGTGTCTTTTAGTAAAGGTGTCAGCAGAGAACGGAAAGAAGAGTTGATTAATCTGCTCCAGATGAAGCAAGTCGAGAAGCACCAAAAGTACTTGGGTATTCCTACTGCCTGTGGTAATTCAAAAAAGTTGATGTTTCGGAGCATTCTAGATCGAGTTTGGAAAAAGTTGCGTGGGTGGAAAGAGAAGTTACTATCCAGAGCGGGGAAGGTAGTGTTAATCAAAGCTGTCATTCAAGCTATTCCTACATATCTCATGGGTGTCTACAAGTTCCCTGTTGCTGTTATTCAGGAGATTAGTTCTGCTATGGCTCGATTCTGGTGGGGTGGCAAGGGTGAGGCCCGGAAGATGCAATGGCTTAGTTGGGAAGAAATTGTGCAAACCAAAGTGTATGGGAGGGATGGGATTCAAAGATCTCGCTGTTTTCAATGATGCTTTGCTGGGAAGACAGGTATGGCACCTCCTTCATTTCAACAACTCCCTCCTTAGTCGAGTTATGAAGGCTAAATATTATCCCGATTGCGATGTGCTTAATGCAAGTTTGGGGTACTCAAATAGCTACTCTTGGAAAAGTATTTGGAGTGCTAAAAGTTTGGTGAAAGAAGGGCTCATGTGGAGAGTTGGTAGTGGTAAAAATATAAATATTTGGAGAGATCCATGGGTGGGAGATGAGAACGGGAAATTCATAGAAAGTGCAGAAGTTAATGGTCTTAATGTTGTAGCCGATTTGATCGATATCGAGAAGATGGAGTGGAGAATGGAGTTGCTTGAACAACATTTTAATGAGCGCGATCGAAAATGTATCCTTGCTATCCCTCTTAGTGTTCGTGGTGGTGATGATGCTTTTATGTGGGCTTATTCACAGGATGGGTGTTATACGGTAAAAACCGCATATATGTTGGGTAAAGGGGGGAACCTAGATGACTTTCATAGAGCATGGGTTGATCTTTGGAAACTCGACATTTCGCCTAAGGCTAGGCATTTTATGTGGCGAGTGTGTACGAACTCTCTTCCTGTCCGTGCTACGCTCAAAGCTAGGCATCTCTTGGATGCTGCCCCTTGTCCATGGTGTCCTGATAAAGATGAAACAATGTTTCATGCTTTGATGGGGTGCAAGCGGATTCGTCCTTTGTGGCAGCAGTGTGGATGCGAGGAGATGGTCCAAGTTAATGCCGAAGTGGATGCTCTTGAGCTGCTGGCTCGATGGATGAAGATGGACCCAAAGATGGTGCAACGAGGCTGTTTTCTAGCATGGAATATTTGGTTTGAGAGAAATAAATTCGTGTTTGAGAACAAGAGCACTCCTCTTGAAGTCATTGCCCAACGAGTTTTCCGACAATGCGAAGATCACAATGTATATGCTCAATGTATTTATGCAGGCTCGACAAAGCGGGTTACTCCTAGCCCCAGCTCTTGGTGTGCTCCGCCCAGTGGCTTAATCAAAATCAATACCGATGCCTCGTTGAGCATGGAAGGAGTGATTGGATTAAGCGCTGTCGCCCGAGACAATAATGGGCAGGTCTTATTTTCGGCAGTGCGTAGGACTCGGGCTTGGTGGCCTTCAAATGTTGCGGAAGCAAAAGCTATCCACATGGCTCTATGCTGGGCGAAAAAGCAAGGTTTGACGGATATCATACTCGAGTCTGATGCTCAAGTTATTGTTACACGCCTCTCTCATGCCTCTATCTATTTCTCTGATCTGGATGCTATCCTTGGAGACATCATTGCTATGTGTTCTAGTTTTAATTCTGTCTCTTTTACTCATGTTAAACGTAGTGGGAATTATGTTGCACATCATCTAGCGACAGTAGTGCCGTTTGGGTATGAGCAATACTGGGTTAATCACTGTCCTAGCATTGTCTCTCCTTATGTACTTATGGACGCTTTGTCTATTGGTTAATTAATACATTTCTTGTTTCCCCTCAAAAAAAAAAAAAAAAAAAAAAAAAGACAGTCTAATGCAGCGAGGCACCGTTATATAATGGATGACGATGAGGGAAGAATTATATCTATAGCGCCGTTGTGTAACAGGTTTTGCGGAATGGAAAATCCCAAATATGTTACTAAAAAATGGCCGAGTTCAATTCCCTGATCAGAAGATTTTCTCTCTCTAAATATATTGTACATTGAAGAAAAAAATTCCCTGTTCAAGGAAAATAGCAACTAGATTGATAATTGACATAGATTAAGAAGTCAAGATCTTTTCAGAAAACGAAAACAAGATTCAACTACAATAACCCTCAATTCACCTAGCCTCTACGAAGAACTTTAGAACCCCTCATTCTTAAAAGACTGTGGGGAAGCTAAAACTTCAAAGGAGCTTCACATCAGCATAATGGAGGAAAGAGTGCACTTTGTTGGGCAAAAATCCGAAAAGATAGCCAAATCTAAACTCTTTTTAAGGATTTATGAAGTATAATTTGCAGGGGCGTGAAAAATCAGGTTCAGTTAACTGTTACTGATTATTTCAGCGAATCGTTATATTCAGGTCACACATATTCTAACCCTAAACTACCGGGTACCCTTTTCAGGTTCGGTTCGGGTAATGGCTTATTTTTGCTTTGCTTTGCGAACGCCATGTAAGATAATCATGTTCATGAAATCATCAGGTTCAAATTCTTGTTGCTTACTGAAGTGAAATCAGTTAGCTCAGTTAGCTTTTTGATGCTCTCATTTTTGTAATAATTAATTAGGCTTAATTAGCAAGTTTAGTGTTAGTTGAGTTCTAAACAAGCTTTACTTTCACTAATTATGTTTAGAAGTTGTTTTAAGTAGAAACTGTTTTGTACGTTTGGTCTGTGGCGCGGTAGAATCATTTTGATGATTCCGAACAAGTTACTTGGAATTTTCGAGTGATTCCAATTACATTGGTTCACTAACATCTTGAAGTTTCATCCTACAAAATTTGGTGAGATTTCATAAAGAAACGAAGTTGCAGTAGCCTTTCAATTGAGACGTCAATTCTGGATCAGTTTTACGGTTTTGCATAACCGGTTTTATTTTGCTTAGTTTAAGTTGTATTTGGACGTGTGAGGCATGGGGCAGCAGCTAATGTGGACTCTTGGAGATCAGTTGAAGCTTTCCTTGCAAGCTAAGAGAAGCCTCCCACTTGCTTGAAGAAAACCGATCAACAATACACACAAGAACACTATGCAGCACTATTCACCCCACTTGTTGATCAACTTGTTTTGTGGGATATTTATAGCTTAATGCTTTGTTTATTAGCTTAGTGATGTGATTCTTGAAACAAGATTCACGAAATTTAGGCTCTTTGATGTAGTTTAGTGGCTTTTGTAGATGAAAGATTGAAACTTTAATGAAATCAGTAGCAAAGATCAAGTATATTGGCGTATTTCATCTCAATAACTCGACTGGTAACCAGGATATGGAGAACTTAGGCGTATTTCGTCTCAAAGTTCAACTAGGGGGTTTTGGATTCTCTCCGGATTCGTTTTGGATTCTCTCCTAAATCTGTAATTCACAAGAATTAACTTAAACATACTCTACCTTTATTAATATGACCGAATGGTCTATTTATAGTGCACAAATAATCCTAAACTGATTAGAACTAATAAAGCAAATTAACCTAAACCTAGTAGAACTAGTAAAGCATAAAAGATAAACAAAAACATAACAAACTAATCTATCTAATCCACACGGCTGTGACTGATTTCACACGCCTAATGTGATTAGAACTCCTAACACAACTCAAACTCTAATTAAAATAAAGTCCTAATGCAATTGAAACTCTAAACAAACTATAAATTAAAGTCCTAAATTACATAGAATTCGAATAGAACTAGAACTCTACATAACCACCACTCCTATTTCACATCACTTAGTGTGTGGGATATTTGTAGCTTAATGCTTTGTTTATTAGCTTAGTGTGTTAGATATTTATGGTTGATCTTTTTGGTCTTCTTTGACTCTTGTATTATAAGTAATGGAAAAGATCAATGGAAAAAGAAAAAAAGATTTGGTTGTTAAACTTGAGCATTGTGCTTATTCGAACTTTTGGAGTGCAAACCCGAAATTTCCTCTTGTGATTAAGAAGTGATCTTAATCTTGAAATCCTTGAGTTAAGTGAGTTAAACTTAATTTAAGAGAGAGCTAATATAATTAGTGAGTTTAAACTAATTAAATCCACTCTCAAAAACCCTCCTAAATCAGTTTCTAAGTGAGATAAACTTCAAAACCGATTTAGAATCCTTAAGTAGAAATAAGTGAGTGAAGCTTATCAAGCTTAAGTAAACCCAATTCTTTTAGTTTTAAGAGTGATTCTTTCGACTAAAAGTCTATATCCATTGTTCGATTGTTTCCGCTGTTATTGGGTCTCCTAAACACACGTGAGAAGAGTCTCATTTTGCATCACTTACTACCAAAAGACCATGCTCGTAAAAAATTTAACCTCCCGCTTACTCAAAGTGAGAAATGTGATTAAGTGAGGTCAGCACCGCAGCCCACCAAATAGAATAATACAGATGGTAGAAAACTAGAACTGATGGTTAGTGAGTGAGATTTTCTTTTAAAAAAAAAGGTTAATTAATTAGAGGGAAGTTAACACTGGTAAACTTGTACTATGGAACACTAGAATTATATGCACGCGATGCGTGCGTTAATTTTAAAACTTGTTATTCTATTATATACTCCACTCGTACTATAGTTATGATTACACTAAAATGTAAAAGATTAATAGTTAGATGAATTTAGATATACTAATTCACTAATGTAAAAAACTAACAAAGGTTGTGAGTGAATTTTAATATTAATTTTTTGTGAATAAATTTTGAACAAAAATAATAGACATAATGAGTTGGTTTGACTGAATTAAAGAGTACCAAAGGTAGTGAGTGTATACCATCTTTTCTTATAAAAAAAAGGTCAAGATATTTTGTCCATTTAATTTTTTGATTGAAATATTTGACGCATATACCATTTTTAACTTATTTAGAATGACAAGTTGAAATGAGAAAGGGTTCTT
Source organism: Beta lomatogona (assembly GCA_947646795.1). NCBI lineage: Eukaryota > Viridiplantae > Streptophyta > Magnoliopsida > Caryophyllales > Amaranthaceae > Beta > Beta lomatogona. The sequence goes on from CANSNZ010000968.1 coordinate 1,399,727, forward strand.
AAATTGGTTTCTTTTGTAATTTTTTTTATTCCATTAGATCATTAAGGGTAATTTAGTATTTTCAGAATGGGACACCATCTTCCTACCCCCTTTCCTTATATAATACAGATAAAAAAAAAGGTCAAGATATTTTTTCCATTTAATTTTTTGATTGAAATATTTGATGCATATACCATTTTTAACTTATTTATTAGAATGGCAAGTTGAAATGAGAAAGGGTTCTTAAATTGGTTTCTTTTGTAATTTTTTTTATTCCATTAGATCATTAAGGGTAATTTAGTATTTTCATGAGGGGACACCATCTTCCTCCCCCCTTCCCTTTTATAATAGAGATTTGCAAAGATAAACCGTTTTTTTTTTCTGTTTAAAAATAACCCTATACTTAGCAATATTATACAACCGTGACATTAATGATGGTTAAACCGTTAATTCAACCGGTAGTGGTATTGATTTACCTAACCCAGGTTAAACCCAACCACCACCTAACCCATTGACACCCCACCCTACCACCACTGCCCCACCCCTCCACCTGAATACCACTCCACCACCACTATCCCATCTCTCCACCTGAACCCCACCCCACCACCACTGTCCCACCCCTCCACCTAAACCCCACTGGCCACTCGAGCCATCAAAACCACCATTCTACCACTCGAAACCACCAAATCTACATGAGAGAGGAGAGAGGATCAGGCAGTAACGACGCAAGCCGAGGAGGGAGAAAGACTAGAGCAAGAGAGAGAGAGCAGCGCCCCTGACCCCACTAACACCACCAGCAGCAAGGTGAAGGGGGAGAGACCACAGCAGCGACGCAGAAGAGGAAAGCTCCGGCAAGCTGAGGGATATAGTGGTGGAAATCTGTGGAGGCAGCAGCGAAGAATAAAGAGAAATGAGAAGAGAGAGAAAGTCATGGGGAGGGAGAGAGAGAAAGTCACGGGGAGGGACTAGGGAGAGAGTGTGGTGTTTCTGGTGGAAGGGAGGTTGTGGGGTGGGGTATCAGTGGATTAGGTGGTAGTTTGGGCCTTTGGGGTTAACATGGGTTAGGTTAGTAAATAGGTTTAATGGTTGGATTAATGGTTTAACCATCATTAATGTTACGGTTGTATAATATTACTAAGTATAGGGTTATTTTTTAAACTAAAAATAAATAAATTTGTCTACCATTGCAAATGTTCCATAGTACAGGGTTACCAATGGGAATTTCCCTTAATTAGATGACTGGAAAATGGGGCCACCAAATAGCAAAATAATTTTAGGCAAAATTTTTAAAATATCCACTAAAACACTCATTAGTAACTATGAGCGCTGAACCCAGAAAATGAAAAGGCATGTGATATATTTGGGGATGGTGAGACTCAAATTCACAAACCTTGTGAGAATATAAACCTCCAGATTCCTCTACCATTTGGCTAGAGTATCGGTTTGATACACAAATGTTGCAACATAAGCTATAAAATGGACAGTTCGGGTACCCCGAAATCTCACAATAGAAAAAAATCGTGCCCAAACCAATGTTCAAAGTAATTCAAAAGGCCAACCTGAAACCGAAATTTTCAGTTTGGTTACCCAGATTTTTGGTTCGGGAGTTTTGGTTAATGGGTTTGAATTAATCATCCAGATTTTTTGCACAACCCTATTACTTATAGAGCATATTTCAGACAAACAGTTTCAATTTTATTGTAAGGTAATCTTGACCCTAATACAAGTAGCAGATGACAAGATACTGTGAAGGAAGCGTAAAGGTATTGACAAAAGATTCGCAAATAACATTGTGGTGTAGGCAGTATTTGCATGCTTTAGAATTAGCATTTCTGATTTCTCAAAGCCATATCAGCAAACTAAACACACTAAAGTTCTTATTTCAATTTCAATGCCCCACTTTTGGAAAATTTTATGCTCATGAGTTTAGTTTAGCTTGAGAGTTGAAACTGCATATAAATACCTATTATTTCCTTATATTCTAACAGTACTAAGGACTTGTCTTTCTATCAACTTACAAAAGTGACATACTGATGGGAATAATAGTATGCTTCCATGCATAACTCAAAGAAGTTTCTGGAGGACATAAAGAAAGATGTTTGTACTCCTTTTATAAGCCAGAAAGATAGGCTTACTGCAAAGTACGAGTGAGATTAGTCTAAACCAGGAGACAAACTGAGTTTACAAGTTTCAACTAAAATATGTACTCAAGCCTGCAGCAATACAAGGATTACATGTGAGACCCATAACTAAAAAGCACCATTTGATTACTAAAAGACTCTTAATCAGGGAAATAAAGAGCAGCCTTGATTTCAGTTAAGAAATGATTATCTATCACAGATGCTCATTGTTGTGTGCTCTCAGAGGATCCTATATCAACTGTACTGGAAGTATATGGCCATATAGCATCCCCATAACAACCATATACCAGCTGATACGGCTAAGGCAAATCTACTTAACAAATGGGGATATTATGACTTGGCAAGCCAGAAATCTAATACATATTCTAGTTTGATACAGTTCGATAACTAAGACCTTACAGTGTTCTCTTCTAATTCCAGTTAAAAGAATTTCCAAATCAATTCTAGTATTTTAGCAAAGCTAAGAAACAATTCTATATAAATATATATGAGCTTCCTAAGTGACACGGCTTCCCACTTCACTTGTTCTTTCACAAGGAAGTATACAAGAGGTAAATATCCAGTTTAAGCTAGTCATTTATCACAATCCCCTCCAATATGGACAACTTGCACACATAAATGTCCATATTCCTACCAGATATCACGATAAACTCTAGCTTGCCTAAACCAACTCTCGGAAGAACAAACAGGCTCGTAGGCGGCATGGGGAAGAAATTTCCACACAAATATGCACATCTGTGAAGAGAACCCTTCTTGATCTATATGCACAATAAGTGCATGAATACTAATTTAGAAAAAAAAATGCAGAGAAGCATAAATTTTAAAGGTAAAAGGTATGATAAACCAGCAGAAAAGTAATAGCATCTAAGTAAATTGCCATTAGCGAGTAATGGTTCACATCAATATAATATTTGAGCAAAGTTATCCGGTAAAGGTAGAAAAAAACCGTAAAAACATACTGATCTCAAGCTCTTGATAGATCTATCCTTCATACATGAAAAGGGTAGACGCCCGATACAATTACTATGTAGGCTTGACTTACCTGAAAATGAAATAAGATAGTGGGTCTTGTGAATATAATAGAGCATTATAACTAAACATAGCATTATGAAGTGAGAACCCTATGCATCTGGACAAAAATCTTGAGCTTACTGCATCAAAAAGATGTCAGCAAAGCTGGAGAATCTCCTCAAATCCTATACTTTCTTTAGACTTTCATTTCAAGTTTACACTTTCACTTCCAGAAACACCTCAAAGATTATAAAAGTTGGATTAATGTTGACCCAATAACAATTACCATGCATCTAGAGTCTTACCATTCTTGTTTTACAAGGGACTACTACTAATACATAGCTATAGCATATCTTCAACCCAGTCACAACTATCTAATTGGTTGAAGTAACTACAAATGACCAAGAAATAAGTGCTAAAATTATTTCATTTTTCCAAAAAAAACTTGTACCTTGACAAGCAAATATTATCATTCTGAAAATCAATATATCATATTCTCAAATTTGATTCTAAGCAACAGAAAAAATTTGCAAGAAAATATAGATAGATAGAACAAAATTTAGGTGAACATAAAGTAACTAACGCAGCATAAAACTGAAGTATGAAAAAAAGAGCAAAGAAAGTGAGAAGAAGAGCTTACAGTAAGAGGGAGAAGGGTTTTTGAAGGTGTCGCCAAGGCAGGACCATGTGGGGAAGTTTGGAGTGGCCAGCATGGAAATTGGTATTGGTGGGAGACAGAGAGAGAGTATGAGTTAAGAGATAGGGATTACCGGATTAGGGAGGGAAGGAGAGCTAGGAGTTTCACTCAATTGGTATGGACTACGGAGTCCATAACTATGGAAGATTTAGTGAATCCACGTCGCCCACAAATGACGTTGAGGTGGTGGAGTAGTGGATCGCTTCCCACCTCGTATCCCTGAGGTTTAGGGATCAGATTTCATGAGGCTCATTTGAGGATTTTCCCCTTATCCCCTTAAATGAGTCCCCTTCATCCTACCAGAAAGAAAGAGAAGCTATTATTTATATTAAAGTTAAATGTATGTGTGATGGAAAGTTAGTCGTCTTATTCCAAAAATAGAAACAAAATACATGGGTAAACTAATAAGAGACATCGTAAAAAGAAATACGGGTAAACTAATAAAGACCGGATGGAGTATATGATAGTATTTTATTGTAAGAAGCAGCACAGATGCACAATCCCTACCCTTATGGATCCAGCGTGGACAAAAAAGAGGAAGAAAACCGCGAAAAATCGGAAAAATAAAAAACAGAGTTATAAGCTTTCCACAGTGCATTGCTATTAGTTTTTGATGTCTGGATCAGTGGTTTAAAGGCTGCAAAACTTTAGCATTGGACGCGGGTTCAAATCTCTGCTGGAAGCTTATTGCCCTATTGTTTCACTTTTTCCTTTCTTTTTGTTTTTTCTTTTTTTTTAAAAAAAAAAAACTGCAATAATATGGTATTTCTACCTTTTCTTCTTACATCATGTTTGTATTGCCTACAAAATTTGAGATATCATATTATTGATTTCAACATTTTAGAGTTTACAAACCATATGGTAAATGATAACAATATGGCAATGGTTTGAAGTTATATGTAGTTTTGAGAAAGTTTCGTACATGAAGATTATTTTCCACTCCCAACTACTCTTTCTATTTAGAAATTTCATTATCGTATGTCATACTCCCTTGTTATAAACATGGAATTTAGTTATAACTTTGGCGATCTTATATGCTTTACTATAAACCTCCTTTTATTATTGGCTTTAATATTGCAAAGTATAAGAATTTCATTGCAAAAATGTGTTACCTTCATGGTTTCTTTTCAGAACTATATGATATATGTAGCTTTGACAGCATAGAAACTCAAATATATGCATAACGAATGCCAATTCACTGTTCATAAAAAGTACGTTGTAGACATGGATTTTGTCTTTATAGTGTATTTATTCTCACCATTTACATTATATATTTTTCACACTTTTCATTTTCAGTCGTCTCCCATTACTGCTTACGCTTTTTTTGGACATGACACCACTATTTTTTTTTTTTTATCTTTTTTGCTTTTTAAGCATGGCCAGCTACTCTCTCCCCTTCAATAAAAAATGGTATCCACTAAAACCTATCACATCTAAATTTCTATAAAATAACATTGATAATCATACAATAATTTATCCGGTTTTTTCACCATATACCCCCTGACAAATTTTTTTTTGCACCATATACCCTTTCAACTTTCCAAATTCACCATATACCCCTCACGTTTGAAAAAATACATCCACTTACCCTTAATGACTAACGGCATTAACGTCCGTTAGTCATTAACGCCCTAATTCCCCCTTAACTCTAATTAACTAACCTAAACCCTAACCCCCTCTAACCTAATTAACCCTAAACCCTACCCTAATCCTCCTTTAACCCTAATCAACCCTAAACCCTAACCACCCCTCCCCCCCACCCCACCCCCCCACCCCACCCTTTCCGTCCACCACAGCCCGCCCCCCTCCCTAGCGCCCCGCCTCCAGCGGCCCCATCCCCACGGCCCCCTCCCCGGTAGTCCTACCCCCCGAGCCCTTCCCCGCATCCCCACCCCCCGCACCCCCTCCTCCCTCGGTCCCTGCCCCCCCCCCCCTCCCCTTCCCCCGCAACTTTCCGTCGCACCAAACCCCCTCCCCGCATCCCCCCCCCCTCGGTCCCGAAACCCCCTCTCCCCTCCCCTTCCCCCGCAACTTTCCGTCGCACCAACCCCCTCCCCCTCCCCGTGTCTTAGATCCTTGCGGTGATGAATGAAAAAACTTTAATGTCGGCGACCCATAATTTCGACGCAACCCGCATTTTTCTCTCGGATCCTAGCTGATTGACGACTTTAATGTCGGCGACCCGCATTTTTCGATTTTTTTGTTCGTTCGGGGGTGCGATTCAACAGGGGAAGGGGTTGGTGCGACTGCACATTGCGGGGGAAGGGGCTAAGTGGCCTCGGGGTTGCGTGGGGGAGTGGGGAGGGGGCTTCGAGGGTGGTGGGGAGGGGGAAGGGGCTGCGTGGGGAGGGGAGGGGTCGACGGGGGTCAACGGGAGGAGGGGGAGGGGGTGGTGGTGAGGAGGTGGTGGTGGTGAGTGGGGTGGTGAGGCGATGATGGGGGCGGTGGGGGTAAGGGGTGGTGGGGGAGGGTAGTTAGGGTTAGGGCCCAAGTTAGTATATTAGATTAGGGTTAGGGTTAGGATTAGGGTTTGATTTAGGTTAGTTAAGTAGGGTTAAGGGAGTATTAGGGCCTAATGACTAACGGAAGTCTAACACCGTCAGTCAAAAGGGTAAGTGGATGTATTTTTTCAAACGTGAGGGGTATATGGTGAATTTGGAAAGTTGACAGGGTATATGGTGCAAAAAAAAAAAATTTGTCAGGGGTATATGGTGAAAAAACCGTAATTTATCATGTAAAATTATGTCCCCTGATAAGTATTGTAAGCAAGAATAATATGGAACGGAGAAAGTATGCAATCTATATATAATCAAATTCATTGAGTTACTACATATTGTATTGGATCTTTGCATTTGGTAAAGTTTCCAATTTTAAAACATGCTATGTTTAGATTTGTGCAATACATACTCTAAAGCTAGTATTGAAAACCTATGTATACAAAAAATCACTTATAAATAGTTACGACACTTGATGCAATATGAGGATACAAAGATGATTTTAACTACAAAGTACAATATCTGGTAATTTTGCAAATATTAAGTCCACTTTAATATTAAGCTATTATAAATTGTTTTAGAACTTCTACTACACCTACCCTTTTAAAGACTACCTTAAAAGTATTGATTCTATTAATAGGTGTAATTTTGTTATTTATAATAAAATCTACATATTTCTTTCTTCGATGTATATTAAGATTTTATATTTTTTTTTGGGTAAGGAGAAACCTTGACAAATTGAGGAGAGTAAAAAGGATTCCAACTTGACAAGGGTGAGAATCTATTCTAAGACCTCTTATAACTGGGAGAGATGTTCTAACCATTGAGCTATCCCTCGCTCTCAATTTTTTATATTTCTTTGTATTTTAGCGTTATCGTAGAAATATACAAAAAGGTTAACCTTTTTCCTAAAAAAAAGGGTTAATCTTAAGAAAATTATAATTTGTATCATCATTCTTATCAGGTCTTTGCTCAAGGGTGGAGATAAGTGGAGGAAAGAGGATATTGTCCTTATAAAATATATCATTGACATAGGCTAACAAATGTTCATTAAAACATGAGAACTTTTTTTTTAACGTAAGAAGGTTAAAACATAAGAAGTTTTTTTTAACGGAAGAAGGTTAAAACATGAGAACTGAAAACGTGAAGTTAATGACAACTACAGTTATGCATAGCAAAGAGTTCTTGAAGAAAGTTCATCTTAGTTTATTGTAGCTAGTTTTTTTTAGATATGGTACTTACGATGTTTTTTTTTTGAGGGAGTACTTTTTATGTTTCTAATTACACACAACATTTACATAGTAACCACTGTTTATCTACCAACCTAATCTTATATTCACTCACAAATAATATCAACGGTTTATAATTTTTACTTATACATAATTAAAGATGTTAAGGAGCATTGGTATTAGGAAAGCAAGTGTTAATAACATTGCTTTGCAATTGAAGCTAATATGGAGACTTTTAACATCTCCAGAAAACATTTGGGTCTCAATGGTTTCTAGGAAATATCTAAAGAACGATAGTGTATGGGATCATAATCCTTCTTCTTCAGCGTTCTGGCAATGGAGAAAGCTCATGTCTTTGAGACCCATTTTTAGGAAGGGTATTCGTTGGCAGGTGGGAAAAGGGGTTAATATCTAATCCTGGTTTGATAATTGGATCTATGCTTTCCCTTTAGTGGATTTATTTCAGGATCAGCTGCATGATGCCTCTCTAAAGGTTAGTGATTTCATCTCCTTGGATAACTAGTGGATGGTGTCTAAGTTGGCGGCTTTTGTCTCCCACAGAATGGTAATGGACATTAAAAGTCTTTTTATTCCTTCTTCTGCAATGGAAGATAAGTTAGTGTGGGGTTTAACTCCTCATGATGAGTACTCTGTTCAATCAGGCGCTAAATTATTGCAGGGATATGGTATTCATTATACCCCGAAAGTTAAGTTTGAATGGTTATGGAAGAGTAATATCCCTCCAAAGATTAGATTCTTTATTTGGAAAATTTGTATGGATGGTCTCCCTACCAAAAACCGTCTTGAAAGAAGCCATGTTTTTCTCCCCCAAGAATGTGTTTTCTGTAATTTCCATAAGGAAGATGTTTTTTTTTGCGATTGCTCCTTTGCCCATAATGTTTTTGCTAGTATCCAGGCCCATGGTTTGTGGCCTAACTTGCCTTGTTTTAATAGGAATTTGTCTTTCAGTGAAAATATTTCCGATTTGAGGGATAAATTTAGTCATGAGGAAATTTGTAAATTCTTCATAATTTGGTGGCATATTTGGTTTGCACGTAATAGGATTATTTTTCAAGAGGAGTCTTTGGTTCCTTCTAAGGTTGCGTTGCTCATCATTCATTTCTTGAGAGACTGGAATCATGCGAACAATCTAGAGGAGTGTCTCTCTATCCCTCAAAAAAGTTTGATCTCTAAGATCCCTAAGGAGGTTTGTTGGAACAAGCCTTGTAGTAATAGTTATAAACTTACTTTTGATGGTTCAAAACTGTCGTCTGGTGCTTCTTCTTTTGGCTACATTATTCGTGATGATCAAGGTAGTATTACCATTATGGGTGCGGGTAGTCTTCATTTTAATAATTCAATTCTGGTAGCTGAAGCTTGGGGTATGAGAGAAGACATTAAAACTGCAATTTCATTAGCAATTTCTCATCTTATTGTGGAGGGTGATAACCTAGTGGTTATTAATTCTCTTAAGAATGTTTGGAAGGTCCCGTGGGAAATTTCTAACATTATTTTGGATGCAGGGAAGGATATTAGGGCGTTGTCTTCTGTCTCTCTCAACCATTGCTTCCGCGAAGCAAATCAAGCGGCGGATTTCCTAGCTCACAAGGGTCATTCGGTTCGGTCTCCTCACCGCTTGGTTTGAACTTAATGACTCGGTTTTTCTCTCTATCATCCGAAAGGATGCTTTAGGTTGGTCCTATATCGGGGTGGCCTAGTTTTTCTCTCCTTATCAAAAAAAAAAAAAAAAAGATTTTAAGGAGCAAAGTAGCGTACTAAACAGAGTACAGACAGGAAATTTTATATGTATTTAGAAATGGAGGAAGTGATAGTTAATTCATCAAATCAATACTTTTTATGTTTCTAAATACACACAACATTTACATAGTAGCCACTATTTATCTACCAACCTAATCTTATATTCACTCACAAATAATATCAACGGTTTATAATTTTTACTTATACATAATTAAAGATGTTAAGGAGCAAAGTAGCATATTGAATAGTGTACAGACATAAAATTTTATAATGTATTTAGAAATGGAGGAAGTAATAGTTAATTCATCAAATCAATACTGATCCCTTTGATAGTTGTATATATTCACCATTTTCTTGTTCATAATAATTTGACATACTTTATCAACATTTAAGTTCTTGAGGCCCCTTCGTGGCATGTGCGCTTAAATAGTACAAGGGTTTGTATTGCATGTCTCTTTTCATAAAATGATCTATTTATACCTACTGCATAACAACAATGAATAACCTAATTCTATAATTTCTTTTAGAATATGAAATAAAATAATCGTAAATGTCATATAATCATTATTCTCAAAAGTAAAAGAAAAAGTGTAAAAAAATAAATATACATGAAGGAACCGCAATTATAAGGTTGGAACTTGGAAGAGATACAAGATTCCAACCTAAAAGAAAACTCTAGTCATATACTTCCTTCATTTACAAATAATTGTTGCGATTCACTTTTGGTGGAGAACCAAGACAATTTTGAAAAAAAAAACATGAGAGTAGTAAAACAAAAGCATATCTAATTTTTGAAAAATGTAAAAAAAAAACCATTTAAATATTGAAGAGAGAGCAAACGGGGTAAGTAAGAAGGTTTTTGGTGGATTAATAAAATGAGTGATAGGATGTATGAGGTAGAAAGTGTATAAAGTTGATGTGACATGTTTCCATATAAGAAGAAAGTGAGAGTGTAGCAATGAAATAGAAATGATCTTAAAACGAAAGTGTAACAACAAACAGAGGTAGTATAAAGGGGTGGGGGAGTGAGATTAGGGATATGGGCGTCTCTCATTAAACTTGGGATCCCTCAAATAGGGCTAAATTCAACACATAACTAATGTACCTGGTAAAAAAATGTATAGAAGAATTAGGAATTATAATTTTTTTTCCCTAAAAGTTTATTGCTAGATGGTACTCTAATTGTTTTATTGGAGTAAGAGAAAGAGAAGGGATCGGAGGAGATAGAAATGAAAGGCACACATTGGATGTAGACATGTTCAACGGATCAGGTAGACGGATCCGCCACTGCTTATGGGGAAAAATTCACTGTGCTAATGAATAGTGTTATGAGTAGTAAAATTTCCTTTCTATATCTCTCATCGATTTCTAAGGTTTGATTTCATAAATTTCCTTAAATGTATTTTTTTTGGTTCATGATTGTTTTGATAGTGAAATGGGTGACCACCATATATTGGAAGTTGCGTACACAATGGAAAGTTTAGCGTGGTCGTCATAGAAACCCTGCAAAACAACGAACATAAAGTATTACCAATTGCTTTTAGGATGGAACCCTGCCAACCTTGTATTCCCTCTGTTTTCTTTTAATTTGTTGGTCCTATTTGGAATCTTTTTGTAAGAGGAAATTTCTCAAAGTAGGAAGAACTTTCATAACCGAAGGAAGTATATGCTTAAACTCTTATCCGGTGTAGGCTTGTGTTAGGCCCGATAAAGTTTAACCACATACAAGGTTGGTAGGGTTCCATCCTAAAACCAATGGATTAGTAGTAGATGGAGTAACCCACCAATCTATATGTTAATCATTCTCTGTCTTTTTTTTTTAATATATAAAATTACCTTTTCGTGGCGATTATTTTAACCTTTGGTATCGATTGCATTCACTACGAATACTTACCTCAACGGATGACTTTTCGATACAATGTCCACCGTTACCATAGCCTTTGGTAGTGGTTTTCGCATTCGCTGGGGTTGACCTAAATAATCGATACGAATTGTTTCATGCAATTGTGGTGATTATTGTAGCAATTATAATTGGTACAAATGTCGGATCCACCTTCCACAAAAATTATATATGGTAGTGAATGCAATCGATACTATTGTCTAATTATGGTTGCGAATACAATTGACATTATTTATTAGATACGGTAGCGAATGCAATCGACACTATTGTTAATATCGTAGCTAATCTTTGAACACTACTATAGACTTTTAGTGTTGGATAAAAGGAGAATAAAATACTAACTACAAGAACTAATACAATACACATTTATTTGAGGAAAGATACTGACCCAGATGCCCCTTCATGCAAAAGTCGTGCTTGTTCCTCCCGATTTCCCTCATTAAGCGACCACTTGAGTTTTATACAACTTACTAGTTATATTAAAACCACTTGACCCAGTAACCTTTAATCTTGAAATTTGGATAGGTCACAACATCGTCGTTGAGCCCTCTCTGCACTTCCAGCATGAGACCAACTGGCCCCTTTCTTAAGGCAATCACAATTTTGTTGGGCTTACTTGCCCCCAAACAGATCTTTAACACATTCTATCTTGCATTACATAATGAGCCAAGATCCAAGGCACTAATTCCACTTTAAACGGAGACCGCACCCGCTACAAAGGGGTGCAAATCCACTTTACAAGACCAAGGAGCTTACACCTCAAAACCATATGGCAATAAGGTGAGTAGCCCCTTTGCCTTATAAAGTGGACACAACTCATATATATATGTATATATATTTTCAATGTGGAATACACATCCCAACACTCCCCCTTAATTTCAAATTCATTAATTGTGGAACAATACTTCCACTCATATGTAGGTTGTTCATGGGGCTCAGCAACCCTTCTCCTAATGACATTGATTATGTCATAAACTCTGTCGTAGTGCAAAGTTCGTCCCATTCTGCTCCGTCTTTACAGTCTGCTTCAGCCTTTAGGTACTCCTTATCCTATAACACTATCTTATCTGTAACAATTTTTTGTGCAATATCGGCTTTTTCTTACGGTTATTACTTCAGGGTCCGAACATAAATCTTTTAAAGAAGCTATGAGACATAGTGGTTGGATAAGTTCTATAAAAGATGAAATTAAAGCTCTTGAAGCGACCAAAACTTTGTCTCTTGTTCCTTTTCATCTTGGAAGCTAGAGACATAGTGGTTGGATAAGTTCTATGAAAGATGAAATTAAAGCTCTTGAAGCGAACAAAACTTGGTCTCTTGTTCCTCTTCCTCCCGGTAAGCAGACTCTTGGGAGTCAGTGGGTGTACCATGTTAAGTACCAGTCAAATGGGTCAGTTGAACGACTCAAGTCAAGATTGGTTGCTCGTGGCAATCATCAAGAAGAAGGGATTGACTACACTAAGACTTTTGCTCCTGTTGCCAAATTGGTCATTGTTCGTGCCTTATTGGTCATTGCTGCTTTTAAGAATTAGTAACTCCATCAAATGGCTGTTCACATTACTTTTTTACATAGTAATCTTGATGAGGAAGTCTATATGAAGCTCGCTCCTGGATTTATTTCTTCTGATCCCAATTTAGTGTGTCGCCTCCGAAAGTCCTTATATGGTCTTAAACAGGTTCCTCAATGTTGGTTTGCAATGTTAGTCACCGCTTTATAAGTGTATGGTTACTTACAATCCTACTCTAACTACTCCTTGTTCACTTATACTCACGGTTCTATTCAGATGAATGTCCTTGTATATGTTGATGATTTAATCATTTTTGGCAATGATTTCGATGCTTTTGTTGGCTTTTAAGGCCTACCTGAGTGATTGTTTTCATATGAAGGATCTTGACTCCTTTAAATATTTTCTTGGGATTGAGGTTTCCCATAGCTCTCCGACTTATTCTTATGCTTGTTAACATATCATCTAGGTAAGGCTCTTGTAAACTTATTCTTATGCCAATGGAAGTACACTCTTACAAGCACTTGACAACTAGCTATGTTGTAATTCATGAACTGGTGTGATTAAGTAAGATTTAAATGTACTTCAACATGATATCTTTAATCTCAATTCCTCCACGGACTCTTTGAAATTGAGTTACAAAAAGGATTTTGACAACAATTGAACATCTTACAAATGGATCATTTTACATTGGCTAAAAAAACTTGTGGCTAAAATCTCTCAATCAATATAATAGATTTTCGGTATTAAGCAATTAAGTTGACACTAGTTAATGTCTCAATCGGTTTACTAGTTACTTATTTTTCGGAAAAAAAGTCTTACAACGAAAAATACTCAACCCTCCTCCTTTTCTCTCCATCCCTCGATTTATTTCTAATTTATTTTAATTATGGTCATACAAATAAAAGCAAAAATCATTCATATTCAAGGGTTAAGAACAAATCAAATTAGTACTCAAAGGGTTAAGATCGAAACAATTTAGTGGCTAAATGTCGAAGTAGCCACACTCTAAAACATCAAGGTTTGTTAAGAAGATGAAAGATACACTAGTAGAATTAATGCTTATTCTTTGCGGTGATATTCTTTGCGGTTTTACCCATACGCAACAATATATAACGACAAAAAAAAAGGTAAATTATAAAATAAATATATTCTTTGTGGTTTTTATTAAAAACCGCGGCAAAGAATATGGTTGCAATGATAGCTTTGGCCAAATAGTTGACCATTTGACCAAACATATTGCTGCGTTTTCTAGAGAAAACAAGCAACAATATATATCCAACGGATTTTTTCAAAAAAGTGTAACATTTTATTCCTGAAATATATTCTTTGCGGTTTTGACGTTAAATATATTAAAATAATGTTAAAAAAATATTATTTTAATATATTTTGCGGTTTTCGTCGAAACCGCGGCAATATATTAAAAATAATGTTTAAAAAATATTATTTTTTAAGATATTTCGAGACCGAGCAATATATTAAAATAATATTTTTTAAACATTATTTTAATATATTGCTGCGGTTTCTGGCAAAACCGCAGCAATATCCCCCGTACTCTGAATCTAAAGCACGGGTTTTTTTTTTTTGGCTTTTCTTGTTTCTCTTTCTTTCTCTCTCTATTCGCACTCTCTCACTCTCTCACTCTCTCTCTCTCTCTCTCTCTCTCTACTCTCACACTCTCTCACCATCTTCAAATTTCCGGCGATAAGGTTTCATTTTTCCGGCAACAAGGTTTCGGTTTTCGGCGACAAGGGTACCTAACTCGTTTTCCGGTGGTTTTCGGCCTTTTTGGAGCGGTTTTCGGCCGTGTTTTCGCCCCTCTTTGGTGCGGTTTTCGGCCTTTTTTGTGCGGTTTTCGGCCTTCTTTTGGTGCGGTTTTCGGCCGGTTTTGCGCTCCTCTACTCCGTTCACGGCCGCTAGGGCCACCTTCCCCTTGTCATACGGTTAGTTTTTCATTAATTCTTATTAATTTTCAATTGTCTTTTTTCATTTATAAAAAAATTGGCTTAAATTGTAGTTAAAAATGCTCAATATAATATATATATATATGATTACTTATGAGATTTAAGGATTAAAAACTAAATTTGTGATGATTTTGCTTAAGTTTTTGTATGCCCTAGAATGTTATACGGGATTGTTTTTGCATAAGTGTGGTGAATTGTTTGAAGTGATATATATAATGGGCTTATTTTTGCAATGCCTTCATATTAATAGACTCACCAATGGGAGAGGAAGGGAAATCTAAGGAATGGTTTGGTATTTGTTGTTTGGTTATGACTTGAAATCGCTTAAATGCGATTGTTTGTATGTATAATGCGATTGTTTTTTTTGCAATGCCTTCATATTTATAGACTCACCAATGGGAGAGGAAGGGAAATCTAAGGAATGGTTTGGTATTTGTTGTTTGGTGATGACTTGGAATCGCTTGAATGCGATTTTTTTATGTACATCATAATGCCTAGATACCCGTTCAAGATTTACTCATTAGGAGTAAGTCTTGAATAGTCCCCGTTTTGGGACTGTTCTTAAACGTCACATCTCACTTAGGTAGTGAATGTGTGTTGATTCTTTGATTCTAAGTGAAATACGGTTAATCATTTCCCTAATTTGTTCTCCGGGTGCATATAAGATAAGCAATTATCTTCATCGTGTACTTGGAGAACTGAAGGGAAATCTTTGCCGAATTTTACTTAGAATCAAAGATGATACATGCATTCACTAGTGGGATTGGACGTTTAAGAATGGGTTAGGTTGGAGTGATAAGGACCCAAGTGGAAGCATGCATTGAATATTAGTTTGTTGTGTTATATTTATGTGAATTTTTTAATTGATAATAAGTTTTAATGGATGTATATATGTGTGGGGGTTTTTAGAAATGGATCGAAGTTGGATGTATGGAAAGCGGAATACGTTGGAGTTCGTACATGGTGTGAATGAGTTTTGTAAACGTGTTGTAGAGCATCAACAACTTACTTGCGAGGATGAGATATATTGTCCATGTGTTGATTGCTACAATGTGAATACGATTTCTAATATTAGGTTAATAAGAGATCATATTATTCGTCGAGGATTTAGAGCTGAGTATTATATTTGGTTATGGCATGGTGAGAAGGGAAAGTATACTCGGAATAGGGTTATTTTGATGATGGCACTAGTAACTCATTAGAGATTGATATGTCGAATGTTGGGGCGAGAGAATGAATTTGTGATTGAAGATCATGTTAGGATAGAAGGTGATGATGTTGTAGGTAATGAAAATGATCACGGAGATAATAGTGACACCGAGGATGAAGAGTTTGTTGATGATCGATTAGGTGAGATGTTGGAAGGGGCACGTGACCATTTTAAAGAGCGGTCACGAGTGTTTGACGGTTTGTGCGGAAGTCTGGGAAACCCCTTTATCCAGGGTGTACAAAATACACTCAATTGAGTGGGGTTTTAACCCTTTTCAACATCAAAGCGAAACATAATTTGGTGATGTAGGCTTCACATAACTCTTAGAAGCTTTACAAGATATGTTTCCGAGGGTAATTTATTACCAAAATCCACCTACTATGCCAAAAAATTAATGCGTCCTTTGGGTTTAGAATATGAGCGGATTGATGCATGTCCGAATGATTGCGTGTTGTATCGAAATGAGAATGCGGACCTTTATGAATGTCCGAGGTGTGGTAAGTCCCGCTATAAATTGCCGGATGGGGTTGAGTTTGGGCCGGGCAATACGGGTCCTTCTGCGAAAGTGTTGTGGTATCTTCCAATTGTGCCAAGGTTTAGGAGGCTATTTTCTATCAAAGAAGATGCAAAGAACCTAAGATGGCATGCTGATCGGAGAAAGAAAGATGGGATGCTTAGGCATCCAGCAAATTCTCCTCAATGGAAGGCTATAGATTCCGGATATCGGGAATTTGGTCGGGAAGTTAGGAACTTGAGACTTGCATTGTGTACGGACGGAATGAACCCTTACGGTACTTTGAGTAGTCAACATAATACTTGGCACTGTTACGTTAGTGATATACAATCTTCCTCCATGGTTGTGCATGAAGCGGAAGTATATTATGTTGTCTTTCTTAATTTACGGGCCTAAACAGCCGGGAAATGATATAGACATATATCTTGCACCTCTCATCGAAGATCTCAAAAAGATGTGGGACGAAGGTGTTATGGTATTTGATGCGTATTCCAATGAAGATTTCAGGCTTCGTGCTATGCTATTACGTACTATAAATGATTATCCCGCTTATGGCAATTTGTCGGGGTATAAGGTCAAAGGAAAAGAGGCATGTCCCATTTGTGAGAATGGTATGGAGGCTACACATTTGCCACATTGTGGGAAACATGTCTATATCATTAATAGGCAATTCCTACATAATTCTCATCCATATCGAAAGAAAAAAGCACCATTTAACGGGTTAGTTGAAAATGCTCCAGCTCCTAGACCGTTAACTTAGGAAAAGAAGTTTATAATCGTGTTAAGGGGATGGGCACAATATTTGGTAAGGGGGTTAAACCTTCGGAAGACGATGGTGTCATTTGGAAAAAAGAGTCTATATTACGGAGACTTCCTTATTGGAAATACTTACCGAGTTAGACATTGTCTCGATGTAATGCACATTGACAAAAATGTTTGTGATGCAATTATTGGTACTCTGTTGAATATGCCGAGAAAAACTAAGGATGGTCTGAAAGTTCGCAGAGATATGGAGAAATTGAAGATTCGGCCTAATTTATGGCCAAAGATTAAGGAAAAAACTAAGAAAGGAAAGGGAACAACAACATATTTGCCTCCGGCTTGTTATACATTGTCTAGGCAAGAGAAACGATTGTTACGTGAGTGTTTATACGGTATTAAGGTTCCCCTTTGGATACTCATCTAACATGAGAAGACTTGTTTCTTTGAGTGATCTGAAATTAATTGGGTGAAGTCCCATGACTTGTCATGTGTTGATGCAAGTGTTTTTGCCAATTGCAATACGCGGGATTCTTCCAAAACATGTCAGGCTTGCCATCACGAGGTTGTGTTCATTTTTCAATACCATATGCAACAAGGTTCTTGACCCTGATAAGTTGGATGCTTTGCAAAATGAGGTGGTGATAACACTTTGTCAATTTGAGATGTATTTTCCACCTTCTTTTTTTGACATTATGGTTCACTTAGTCCTTCATTTGGTAAGAGAGATTAAACTGTGTGGTCCTGTGTTTTTAAGATGGGCATACCCTTTTGAGAGACATATGGGTTCTTTGAAAAAGAAAGTGAGGAACCCAAGCAAGACCGGAGGCGAGTATTATTCAAGGAACAATTGCCGAAGAGGTTGGAGGATATTGTTCTTCTCATTTTGCTAAGGCTGTGACGATAGGCCTTCCAAAGTCCGGACACGAGGGGAAGGTTAGAAGGCAAGGGTGGTGTCGGAATGCGACATATTTCGCCTTCATTGAGTGAGTTGAATAAAGCTCATCTTTTCGTGTTGCACCATGTTACTGAAGTTAATCCATACTTAGAGAGACATATGCGTGAATTGCGCCACAAAAACCCGTCAAAAGGGGAGAGGGCGTTGATGAATGAGCATAACGGGTCTTTCATTGATTGGTTCCATAATAAAGTAATTGGTGAATTGTCGCAAACGACCATCATGTACCCGATACAATTAAGTGGTTGGCATACGGTCCACGTGACGGTTTTAAATCGTATGAGGGGTATGATATCAATGGATTTACCTTTTACTTTGAACGTCAAGACAAGAAATCGAAGGTGGTACGGAATTGTGGGGTTTCAATGGTTGCATCATCTAGGGAGTATGCGAGTGCAAAGGATAAAACTCCGATTGATGCTACACAATCATATTATGGGATCATTCGGGAAATATGGGAGCTCGATTATTGTGACTTCACTATGCCTATTTTTCAATGCAAGTGGGCGGATAATAGACGTGGTTTGCGAAAGGATGAGTGTGGTTTTACTCTAGTCGATATGAGTCGTCTGCGTGACACTTGAAGAACCTTTTATCCTCGCATCACAAGCAAAACAAGTGTTTTATGTATCGATCCTGTAGACACTCGGTGGTGCATTGTTGTTAATGGTAAAAGGCGAATTTTAGGAGTTGGTGATGTTGACGATGAAGAAGAATATGATAAGTTTGATAATATTCCCCCTTTCTCAATCCCAAGTGATGATATGATGGATGTGTATGATACCGAAAATAGTTACATGCGAGTGGATCACCGGGAGGGTATAACGGTCATCGAGCAACCTATTGACCAAAATTAAAGGTAAAAAATGTTCTATATGAGTAATTTGAATACTAAATTGATGTACTTATAATAGATTTCATTACAATAATGTGTTGATATATATTGTTTTAAATTTTGTTAACACTTTTTGTTGTTTCTATGTATATGTTACGGGATATGGCTAGTGACGATTCGAGCGATCGGTCATCGGATTCCGATGCACCATTTCACCCGGAAAAGGAGGTCGATCGGGGGGAGGACAGCGATCGTCTTTGCGGATGCGTTTGATGCTTGGATGGAAAGAATGGAAGTAGAAGCCGATAGAAATGCTTTACTTGACATTGAGGTGACATCTGATCCACGTCAGCCACCCCCCTCAGGTTCGCGATTATTGTAATATTGAATATGTCATTTATTTGTTCGTTCTCTAATTCATAGTTTCCTTATTTTGATTCTTAGATCCTCGTCAGACCACTACATATTATGGTGCACAAGGGAGGGGGAAGAAGTCGGGTGGGAAGACAAAGGCGGCTAAAAAGAGTAAAAGAGGTCCCACGATGAATCTCCACAACACGAGAAGATATGTTCTTACAGTTTGATGAATTGGGGAGACCAACAGGTAATTATTGATTGTAAGATAGTTATAATTTACCATGCTTAGGGTTTAATGTTTGTATTTTGTAATTGTTTTTTCTATTAGGCACGTGGAGATCCAAGTATGGTATTTGGGTCGGTCTTTCTATACGCGGGCTTAACATCAATTGGAAATGGAAAAACATTTCTCCTGCCTTGTTGGATTTGATGTGGACAGACACTATGGTAAGATTTGTTTCATTTACAATTTTGAGATTTATTGTTCTATTGTTGATCTAACGTGCTTATTTATTTGTTTATGATGGAAAACGAGAATATGTTTCACCTTCGGACGAGATAAGCTATAAGAGGCATTACTTGACTGCTTTGTGAACTCCGGATGGAGGGATTTCAAGAGCAAATTGGTATCCGGTTGGATCACCATGACCAGAGTCGAGATCAAAGAAGGAGAAGCTAGGTGATACTCCGCCGGATGTATACAAGCACATCAAGACGGAGGATTGGCTTACCTTAAGGAGGCTATGACGTCGAGATGAGGTTGTAGTAAGTTAAATTATATTCTAATAACTTAATGTGTTTTATTAAATTAAATTATATTCTACTAACTTAATGTGTTTTTTATTGCGGGAAAAAGCGAGAAAAGGCACTCGAGAGTGCAAAAAAGAATACACATCATCACCACTTAGGGCAAAGGAACTATGGGGATGCTAGAGAGTTGTGGAAGCGGGGATAACTTTTCTCCACCTAGTTTTGATTCTGCAGGATCGTCATCTAGTACACCATCCTCCTCGGTGTCCTCTCATGTTACTCGGGGTGATGAGCGGTGGTGCGCGATGCATAAGAAGGATCCAGTCACCAAACATCGATTTATTCCAGTGAGGAAACAAAGATTGCAGTGACAAATACGTATGTATATCACTATATATAACTTTTAGTTTGAGATGTATACGTTTTTTATTTATTAAATACATTTTTGTTATTTGGAACTTGTTTTTTGGCGGTTGGAGTACAAGGAGAAGCAAGCCAAGGGTGAGTTCACTCCGGTACGTAACAAAGACGCCTGTTTATGGCTCTTGGAGAGAAGCCAAATCACTCGGGTCGTTGTTATGGTTTTGGAGGCTACAATGTTGGCTATAGGAAGGCTTTTGGTCTTCCACCTCCTAGGAACTATTGGAGCTCGAGTCGGGAACAAGAGGAAGCATTCATGCGAGAAAATGGGTGAAAGGTGGAGAACCGACATTGCCACATATATGCGGAATGTGGCGCTTTCCACGGCCCACTCGGCTACCTACTCCACCATTTGTTCCACCATTTGTTCCATCATTTGCTTCACCATCTATTGGGCCAGCTGCTTTTCATCCCACTCGGCCTACCTTTTTCGCCATTTGTTCCATCACCGCTTCAGCATCTTACGGGCAGTTGCTTTTCAGCCCACTCGGCTACCTTTTCCTCCATTTGTTCCATCACACGCTTCGGCATCTTACGGTCGGCTACTTTTCAGCCTACTCGGCTACCTTTTCCTCCATTTGTTCCATCATTTGCTTCACCAGTTGTTCCATCATTGCTTCACCATCTGTTGGGCCATCTACTTCACTGACCCACTCATTACGTACTCCACTATCTGGATTTGGAGACACTCATTCTCCTCATTCGAAGGTACATATATTTATCATATATACATGTGCTTTATACAAATAAGGATCATATATACATGTGCTTTATACAAATAAGGATCATATATACATGTGCTTTATACAAATAAATATCATATATACATGTGCTTTATACAAATAATTATCATATATACATGTGCTTTATACAAATAATTATCTTATATATTAAGAACTTTATGTTATTGTTAGGACGAGACTCCCTGTCGATTGTATTTGATAGATCCAACTAGTGGAAAGACTTGTCTAGTGGCGAGATGCACATTCTTATGCTTTTGATGAGACCACTACGGTTCATGGGTCTAGAATGATGAATGATCACCTTCGAGTGAAAATTCATCGTTTTGTAGAGAAGTATGGTCATTTGCCACTACTGTCCCCGTCCCCGCATATGAAATCGACACTACGGAAGCTGCTTTGGGTACGTGGGTGCAATGGCCAAAAATTTTAGTGCAAATATTAGGTGATGAGGTAATTGTTCAAATTTTATCCATTTTTGTTCAAATAATAGGATTAAATGTAAAAATTACATAATCTTATGCGCGTTCTCAAAAATTATTATTAGGTTACATCGACAACTAAAAAACAAAAGGGGATTCGGGGGAGGCTGTTAGATGTCCTAGCCAGCAGCTTTCAGCCGGTTCGGCTACTCGTTATAGTCCCAGTAGTTGATGATGTATCGTTCTTGGAATCACTCACTGAAGGCGTAAGGAGTTAGCGAGATACGCTTGCCCTTGCCGTCGCAGACGATGATCTTGTTGGTGTAACCTTGCCGAGCTCATTATTCCATTATACAGAAGATGCCACCGCTTATCTGACCAAGGAGGATATTGCTCAGTTCTTGAAAGGGGAGATGCTTAATATTTCTATTATCCAAGTGTACATGAGGTAACAATAATCAAAGTTATGATTTTTTTTTTACATTTCATTGTATGATAGTTGTATTTTCCACATAAAATTTATGTTTATCTATTTTTTTTAGGGCAATACAGTCTGACTTGGATGGATTTGGGGATGTTGTTCGAGTTTGTTGGATGTGCCCGGAGAGTACCGCGGATGTGCATTCTTTGGAGAATCTAACGACTTACATTGAGTGTGCTTTGATTGGATCCGTCGTTGCTAGTGCTAGTATCATCTTCGCGCCAATCTTTCAAGAGTAATATTCTATCTTAATAGTTTTACAAATATTGATTTTTGCATGACATGTGAATTTTTTAAGTAATTATTATTATTCAATCTTGCAATAGCCGTCATTGGATGCTCCTGGTCATACGTCCCATGCTCGGGATTATTTACGTCTTTGATTCCGCTAGCTATCACAAGGAGCGGAAGTTAAAGATTAAACCTCCTATGATAGCGTAAGTTGATCGCTTTGATATATTTTAAATGAATTTAAATTATAATATAAAGCAAATAAAGTGTAAGCGATTATTTGATTTTGTTTTATGTAGTGCTTTTAGGAGGTTTCGGATGAGCCGCAACGAAGTTCGTCACAACAAGCTTAGTTGGAAATGTGTTAAGGTATAATAGCCTTATTTTATTCAATTAAAAGCATATGTTATGTCATTCTCATTATACGATAAATTTACTCATTTTCTTAAAACTTTCGTTAAAGTGCCCACAACAACAAGGAGGCACGGAGTGCGGTTATTTTGTCATGCGCAACATTTTTGACGTACTCATTTTATATTCTAGTTCGGAGGATTTCGATGAAGTAAGTTTTTTGTTCACTTATTATTCATTTCATATTTTATATATATAACTATTGAAAGCTAACTTTGGTGAATTATTTTCAGGTTGCTTGTACTACCTTTACCCGCGATCCTTATCTTGAAGATCAAATCAATGAGGTGAAAAATAAGTGGGCAAGATACTTTATTGATAATTGCATTGCATAGATTAGGTTAGTTTATATATATAACTATTGAAAGCTAACTTTGGTTAATCGTATTGACTTAATTGATTGGATTTCATGATATATAAATATATATGTTGGATCATATGATATCTATGTTTTATTGAATCTTATATATTTCTATTGTTAAACTTGGAATTTGGATTGTGCGTGGAAGTTGGATGTTGGATGAATTTGTGGATTAGGTGTTGTTTGTTGGATGATTTGTGGATGATGGATGGATGTTGGGATGAATTTTGGATGATGAATTGTGGATGATGGATGATTGTTGCATATAATATTGTACAGGTTAATTCCCAATTATGGGTTTATCCAATTTAAAAACGGAGCTCTGTCGAAATTTATGCAGAAATTTGCTGCATCCTGCTTGCCGCATTCGCTTTGTTGCATTCGCATTACGCTGGCTGCATAATGTAAATTATTTTAAAAAAAAAGGTATATTCTTTGCGGTTTCTCGACAAACGCGGCAATATCCTTTTTAATAATAAAAAATATATAATATTCTTTGCGGTTTCTCACGACAAACCGCGGCAATATATATATTTTTATTATAAAAAAGGATATTCTTTGCGGTTTGTCGAGACTGCAATATTTATATATTTTTATTATAAAAAGGATATTCTTTGCGGTTTTGTCGGAGAAACCGCGGCAATATATCTCATTTTTATAATAAAAATATCCATATTCTTCTTTGTTTGTCTCGAAACAACGGCAATATGTTTGTTTTAAAAAATAATAACGGGGAAATATTCTTTGCGATTTTTTCTCAAAACCGCAATATGTTTTAATATTCGTTTAAAGCAGATTAATTACCTATTCTTTGCGCCGTTATTCTTTGAAAACCGCCGCAATAGGCCACTTAAAGACCGCAGCAATAAGCATTTATTCTACTAGTGATAAAGAAATAACCTTTGCAAAAGATAGACCGATCGTAAAGATGTGAGATAGTACATAGGAAAACAAAAATCTCATTCTCTTTCTTTATGCAGTTAGTCTTGCAAAAAAAACTGCCTACTTTTAATTTAAAAATAAGGCAACTACCCAAACCTAATATCAAGAAAAGAACATACCATCTTTCTAAATATAGTGACCAGTTTAATACATTCAGTAATCATATTCTATAATCCATTTAGTAACTAGTTTTATTCATTTAGTGAATAGCTTAATCCATTTAGTAAGACTACCTAGTTTTTTTTTTAAAATTGTTTGTTGTAATTCGAAACTCAAAGGGAAATAAAGGAAGGAAATTAGAAGGGACGACTAAGTTAGTGCGAAACGTCTAAAAATACTAATAGGTTGGAGTGAGAAGGAATTTGCTTATTAAGAAAATGTAGGCTTGAATTTGTTAAAATTAGACCGTCTCCTCTAATAATTTTGTGTTCTTTCTGAAGAAAACTTCGTCCTTTTCTACCCCTTTTTTTTTTAATTACAACACTAGTACATCATCTTTTACAATTTCAATAATGTACAGCGGGAACATTGTACAGTATTGGCGAACCACACACTGCTCTCATGGGGTTATCATCGACCATCCGAAACGCAGCCAAGCTGATCTCGGCAAGGAAAAGCAAAGCTGCGATAGAATTGCATCCATATTTACAATGTTGGAAGGGTCAAACTGATACCGGGACTCATTTTTCACTTTCTTGGTACAACACTACCCCAACCAAATCCATCCTCTTCTCATAATATGTTGCTGAGGCTAAGGCACAGCCAATGCCTTATGAGTTGTGACAAATTGCCAAAATCGATAACCAATCATTTCATTGATTAACGAGCTGGTAACCACAAATAACCATCAGATTCAATTATTGTTTTAAGTCAATCCAGAAGATGATCTCCGCCATTGCTTCTTTTTTTGGTTTAGTTTGAATGGACTCCAAGTCTTTCGTCGCTTTGAAGTCTCACAAAAGAGACCGGAGGCAAGAGCCTGTTGAAGCCACAACTCAAACTCTTCTTCATCTTCATCCATCATCTCTGCATCCAAGCCCCAAGGAAATCTGCTCGAATTTGAGCGAGTTGTCTTCTCTAAACCAACCATGTTTACATGGAAACTTGGACGATGGGTATTGGGTCTACAAGCCATCCCCTGTAAGCAGTTTTATCTGGTTAGAGACTGACCACATCAATCGAGTTTTTTTTACAGCCATATGCAATACAAAATGTCGGGTATGACTTGTGAGGTTACAATCAGCAAGACTCCTACATACTATGGAAAAAGGCGCGTACAGCAATTGAGATGGTAAGGAGTCATGATACAACCAAATTAACCCCACAGTTTCTCACTTCTGTTAGAGGCAGGGGATGAGGGAGAGGAAATGAAAGAGAGGAAAACAAAAAGGACACTAACATTCGAGTAACTTCATGAAGTTGTTAAAGAAAGGGATTGCCTAACTCATTTGCAATGCCAATCTTGAATGTCATTGATTCAGAACTAAACCAATTGACAAAGTTTGCTCACCAAGTGTATCCACCAAACCTTTTGCTTACCTGAGGTAAAAGGTTCACTATGAAGGGGAAGAAACTGATCTTGAGTAAACGAAAGAGTGGTTTCCTCTATAATGGCCCGCATACAAATTAACTAGCATCCTAATGAGATCTTGCCAACTCTCGAAGGCTTCTCAAGCGTTCAATCATACTAAATTTTCCAATGTGGGACATAGATAAAACATCGCATTCTCACTTACCTCAAAACTGGATATGGGTGTCAATTTCAACAGTACAACCATAATTGTATCCTCTACAAACATCAACCCTATGCATGTAAATAGCTTAGACTACTTATGTAATGGTAATGACCAAAACTTAAACTGGGGGAGGGGAGGGGAGGGGAGGGGAGGGGTATGCTATTATTAGAACATTGGACAATGGACAGTAGACATATAGTACTCATATATATGTAAATATATTTTTTTCTATAGGTAGGTAAGATGAAGTACCCTACTCAACTGGCACCTCGCTCAGGTTTAACCAGTGAGGTTTGCAGGTCAGACTCCTTGGGAGGAAGGGGGGGATGGTAAGGGAAACCTCACCCCAAAGAGCCCCTAGTGGGGCACATATAGTACTCATATGGATGTAACTAAATCATTGCATCCACTACAATAATAGACGAATACTACTATGTCCAGTGTGCTAGATGCCTAGACCAGCCTTAAAGATGATTCATATAAAACAGATTAATCAGTTGCATGAGCAGATTCGCCATTATTGACTTAGAGAGCTCTGATTGTTCTTAACCTGGACAAATATGCAATGCAAGCTTCATGAACAAAGTGAGTAATAATACCTGACAGATGGCCCATTCTGACACATCAAATATCTTACTTTCAGCACACACAAAGGCACGTGGAATTTCTATCTGGCAGCAGACACACCATCAAGTGTACAGTTAGCAACATATATATCCAACACCAACCAGATGAAATATTATAGCTACATTTTGCAAAATAAAACAGCACGATGTGCAATTTAAGTTATTAGGAAATGATGGCAATATTCACTAACCAAATATACACATTCTATAAATATGCATAATTGTAATTTGCAAATAAAAGTAGATAGCTAATGTCCAACAAAATCATTACCACCAGTAACATGATTGGTCATAGCAAATGAAGGAAAAGCCAGTGAATTGTCAAAGATTAGCTTCATGTAAGGTGGGAATGTATGAAGCAATAACCTGGTTATCCAACCAACACACCAAGAATCTCAGTTTCAAGACATAATAGACATTTCTTAGGTTCAAAGCTTTTGTTGTGGTGCAAGATGAATAATAAACTGCAGTATAGTTTAGATAGATGAACACAACATCATTCAAACCACATGCTCTACAACTATATTTTGGAGAAGTGGATGAGTCTGTACCAAACAGAATTTCATCTTTCATCACCTCCTATTAGACTTGTGTTGATAACTGCACATATTGTATTACTACCCCGCCAATACCACCACCATCATGGCCACAAAGTTTATATTATTATATCTCACGTATTTTCTTTATTCATTGGCCCCAAGCCTGGTTTTCAGATAGACAATGATTCCCATAAACCTCATAACTTCACAAGCTACGGAATACCCTAGTAGTAATGTTCATTAACAGATTTCAGTCTTCTAATAGATGCATTAACTAGACTTCAGCCACCTACTTATCCTGACAATAGAGAAGTAGAAATGAGAAACCTTTTTTATGAATCAACAAGAAAAAAACAAATATTGATGAATCCAACTATATACTTAAATAAATGCTGAGCTTCTAAAATCGAGATCAGTTAATTCCCCTCTGGTTCATTGATGGCGTGTTCACTTCGACTTCATCAACAATTGCAATGGTAATTTCTATATCGGACAGAAAAGTTTGCAGTATCTACACCATGCATTTTGGCTATTGCTAGATGCAAATTGGGTTAGGCGTAAGCCCATAGGATTAGGATCATTAATTAAAATTCAGTACTATAGATAGTTAAGGCACTTTGAAGAAGGGGCGAACGCCTTCAGTCGTTAATTATGTAATTTGGCTTATTATCATACTGAAGTCAGTAGTCACATAACATTTATAATGCCACATTAAAAGAATATTGCAATTTGGCCATTGCTAGTAGCCAATTGGATTAGGCATAAGCCCATCTGACGAGGACCATAAATAAGAATTCAGTACTATAGTTGGTTAAGGCACTTTAAGAACGGGACGTCAAACCTCCTTCAGTCATTAATTATTTAGTTTGTTTAGTTCCATAGTCGATTATAATAAGCTTATTATAAATAGACAGAACGAAAAAGGTGAAGCGATTCAGCAGATTATAAAAAGCTTATTAAAGAATGTACAGAATGGAAAAGGTGAAGCGATTCCTGGAATTAATACATCCACCTAACGCGTATTTTGTTCACATAATTTGAAGTTAATCCCTTCCTTGGCTTAGCTCGGTTCTCCACAACAGAGTAGCTATAGTTCAACTTACTCTACTGTAACTCTTAGTCAAGCACTTTGGCGGAAAAAAGGCAGCAGTGCGATGCATTGTATACTAACTGAAACTCAAAGAAGAACACAGTTTGCATGAGAGGTGGAGCACTTCCAAAATCATGTGTATGTGAGTTGTGAAGAGAAGCAGCTTTCAAGCTTCATTTTGCTAGTTCAAAAAGGAAACAAATGTTAGCTAAAGACTATCTCAAAGGAATTATGGAAATCTCTGATGGAAATATTAAGCCAGCGCAATCCATTTAGAATTCCAAACTAACTTTTGCATTTATCTGAGATGTGGGGCTAGTGGACATTAATATTTAGTTCATTATTAAGGAGAGCATGAGATCAGCTTAGTCAATGAAAAGATACATTATGAAGATGCTATAAGGAGAATTACCAAGGAGTGCAAGAATATTTCTAATTTGGCAAACATCAGGAAAATTTGGACAGATATTTGTGGTTATTTGAGTACAAACATACCTTTTGAGGTCCACTAAAAACCAAAGATCCTTTGTATTCAACCCAACCATCTCCGTCCTTAGCTTGATGATATTGACAGCAATCCTGTGATGAAAACAGTTAATAAATTAGAGATAGATTGTAGCAGATACAACTCCATCTCCTCAAGTATGCTAGAGAGAAGATACACAAGCACAAATTACACAGGCGCACCTGACACCATCTTGCCTTGGCCTTAAACCGATTAGTACAAACCCATATGTGTGAATTGCCACATTTTGTGCATTGTATCCGTCTTGATTCCTCTGTGAAAAATTCACGTGCTTCCTGAGTAGGCCACAGTTTCATCAGATGTGACAGTCTAATGGTTTTTTCTAGAGGTAAGAAATGACTGTGGAAGCAATATAAATTGGATGATGAGGGTTTAATAAAAGACCACTGAGTAGTAACCTCCACCTTAGGGTTATGATTGATGCCCTTTCACAAAGCTCACATAGGAATAAGACACAAAGGAACCACAAATTCAAGGAACAAAGCATGAGCTTTTCAATCACATCATATAGTTGCATATAAAATCGCAAATTAGTGTTTCCATCAATGAGTACCTGATTCTTTAACTAAACAAGGAAGAGGATAAGAATAAAAGGAAGTCAGTTTGGTCACATAGAATACGTGGCCATAAAGTCAAAGATCAGGGAAACTAATCCAGAACTGATAGAGCGAAAGCCAGTAGCACAAGGAAAGTGTTATTGACAGGATGGAAGGCTGTTGTGGTCCAATTACATGACTAGAAGGGCAGGATATCAAAAAGTATCACAGGTTCACATAAACAAGGAAGAGGAGAAGTACCAAAGGGACTCGGTTCGGTCACGCGTATCGCTATGGTGCACACAGAATATGTGGCCAACAAAGTCAAAGATCAGAAAAAATAATCCGTGACTGATATAGGGAATAGGAGAGTGTAACTGAATTAGGAAGGAAGGTTTTTATGTCCAATCACATGAGTCGAATGGCAGAAAACATTATCTATTATAGGTTCCCCCATGGATGGTACATAAGTTTGATATTTAAATGTGAAATCAATATTGTGCTCTTAAAGTATGGCAGGCTTGACAGCTAGTTCTGATAATCACAACCACCTTACCTTCCCCTTTACCTCCCACAGCTGGCTGTCTCACACTTAGACCACATTGATGGAGTGGCTACAGGAAAATTTTAGGTCCCACCAAATGCCTTGCAACAATGTTGCACAATAACTCATTTGCTCACTATTCAGGAACCATCTCAATACTACCCCCTTCCCTGGGTCCAAATGTTTTCCTATGTACTATCAACTATGGCGTGGTAGATAATCCAGGATTCCCCTCCCAATAAGAACCTTCTGCAAAAAGATTTTAATCTTCATGTTGCCATTGATACTGTTAACGAAAGCTTAATGACTGCTCAAAGGTTTCCTTCCACCACAAACCAAATCCTACAAATGCAAACTTAGTTTCTTTCTAAAATGTGATGCTTGCATTGCCATTAAAGTTCCGCTAAGCATGCCTTTCCCTTTTTTATAGAAAGGAATAACAACAGATTGACATGGAGCATGATCAAAGACTCAAGGTGTGTTGTTCAACTGAATTTGACTCATTTCAACTTAACTTATTGTAATTATGAATTATGCTAGCTTATCTTTTCTGAAACAAACTAAATTATGTTGAAAAAATCACACAGTTAAGAGTGTAGTCACCACAATATCCAGCAGATATTTTTTTAACAGATTCTAAAAACTCTCATTCCATAGCAACTAATCCAACTTATTTACCTGATTTGAAGTGCTGGGAGACTTTTGGGAGATATTTTTATATTCCTCCTTCCTCAGTTGTTCATCATAATCTCTTCTCTTGGTAGAATCCGCTAGTACCTACAATTTGTAATGAGATCACTTGCAAGAACTAGGATACAAACAAAAAAGATTTCGTCTTGCCAGTCAAGACAGCTTCGAGTAATATATGGCTGTGTAGTGGCATCTAAGTAGAACAAATGGACTGAATTCAGAAGCTTAATCTAGCAAGAGAACCATAATACTTACCTCATAAGCACACTGAAGCTTCTTGAATGATTCGCTCGCTTGTGGACTTCCCATATTTTTATCAGGATGCACAAGCATGGCCTGCACAACAGAGAGAATGAGTAGGCATAATGGAGATTACAAGCTCAAAAGAAATACTGACCCACCTTGTTATGAGAAGCAGTTGAAAAGAACGGTGAAGTGAAAGAAAAAATTCTTTTATAAAGGTTAGCCAAACAATCAATCTTGCTTGGAAACATCAAACAAAGACATACTTCTAGAAAATCCTCCCCAATTTGTAAGCAACAGTGCAGAAAGCAAATGTGCTGCATGAGAAAATGCACAGAACATGACATGCCATGGAGAAAAGTGCCAAACAATATCACCGTTTCTAGTAAATACATCCTTTCTGCAGTATTGATGCAACAGAAAGATTCATCAATTAATAAGAGCTCATTTCCCAGCAGAAAAAGCTCTGGCAACTTATAAATTAATAGTTTGCAGTTCGACAAATGCCAATATATATATTTATCTAATATCCCACATAGGAAAAGTTCTACAGAGAGAAAAAGGTTAACTGTGGATTAAACAGACAAAATAGCTTTAGATTTACCTTTTTCCTATATTCCTTTTTCAAAATTGCAGCATCAATTTTCTTGTGGCGCGAAAATCCCAATGCTTCATAGTGGTCAGCACTGCTAAGTATCCTTTTCATTTCAATTGATGAACATTTGTCTTCTTTGACCACCTGACTAGGAGAAACTTCTTTCTGATTTTTCAGAACAGCTGTAGTATTAGAAGTTGTTCTACTAGATGTTTTACTGGCTGTTTTTCCAGCTGAAGTAGTCGCAGACTGCTCTTCAGATTCATCAGATGGAATTGAAAATTCACATTCTCCAGAAAAGTTATCCTCTGTAAATGCTTCTGATCCTTTGTGCTCCTCAAAACGCGTACTCTCATTTAGAGTATCACACCATTGCAACAGATAATTAAAAGCATCATTTGACAAGAAGGCTAGGTTAATTGCAAGGAAAGGGCCAACCAATCCTATTCGTACTTTCACACAATATATAGAATACAGCAATGCCATCAGGACCACCAATCGTGCATGATTTAGGGAAAACAAATAACCTGCATCACAAATGTTTTTTTTTTCCCCAAAAAGGGTTAAATTCTGTTCACAAAATAAAAATGCACAGCAAAGTTAGCAACAATAACAAGGATGTTAAACAATAAAGTATTACATTATTGCTATTCTCCACAAACTAAATTTACTGTTAAAGTCATACAGTGGCAGTGTTTCCAACCTTGAGCTTGATTTTTAGCAACTGTATTTATTTACTAGGAACAGAGTTTTTGTTCAAAGAAGTAGATGTAGAAAGAGCTTAATGGGGCAGAAAAATCACATCCTAATTCCTAGGAAATGAAATCAATGCAAAGGTTCTCAATCCAACAGCATCATTATTTCACATTCCTTGTATTTCCTCTTTCCTGTTTTTCTCTTGCTGCCAATCTTCTTCAAGGGATAAAATTTAATGATACTACAGAGTTTCAACAGAAGGATTCATAGTAAGTTATTTTAGCTACATCATATTCCAAAGGACTAGGGGAAAGGAACAGGGAGAAGTATATATGGTATATATCCATTTATACTGAATGTAGCTACATAAATGACACTGATTAGACCAATGCAAATTAAAATATAGACTTCCCACAGAGATGGTAGAAGATAGACAAAAATGAAATAGGAGGAGCTACCCAAAGGGGGGAGGAGATAACACGAGAAATAAATTATAGAAACCAGATGATGAACAACATACTCTGGTTAACAACCTACCTTTCCTAGCTTCTACTTTTGATCCATTAGCTCTGTTAAAACTTAATTAACGCGAACTACGTTAAAAGGGGGAGGCTTGCCAAGATTCTCTTTCATGCAGCTATAGTTAAAACCTTTCTTTAGAAAAGAGAAGTGGACCATGTTGGAAGCATATTTCACCAACTTATCATTATTAACTAAATCAATAATTTGTGGCATGTTTTGGTAATGGCAGTAAAAATACCACTAATGCTGTTATACTGGACAGAGACTAAGATATCTTTGAGTCAGATCAGCTTCAAATTCAAGACCCTTTAAGGTTCAGTAGTATTCTCCAAGAGACCGGAACTGTATACAATGAAGGGAAACTGTATGGCAATCATCAAAGAGCATTCAATAACACATCATAATAAGAAAACTTAAATACATGTGTTCATTGCCATATGTATACCATCTGCAGTTGCAGCTTTCTTTCAACAACCAATTGGCAAATGTTCAAATCCAACTTATTATAGGCTCTGTTTCTCCACTTACTTCTGCTAAACTTAACTTCATTATGCTGGACCAAATAAAATTGTAAACTTAGAGTCCGTTTTATTCAACTCATTATGACTAATCAAAACTAATCTGAACTTTGAACTTATCTTAGCTTCTCTTAGATTATCTGAACTTATTGAAGTTTAATTAATAAGGTGTTAGAACTTCTTGGAACTTATAACTTATCTTAACTTATTTTATTGTATTTGAACTTATCTTAACTCATCTTAACTAATCTGAACTAACTTTTTTCTAAAATAAGAAAAACTAAGTTGAATTGAACAGAGCCGTATTGTCATTGAGCCAATCGTACCACACTTATATGTTGAAATTTTTTTTTTTTTTTTTTTGTTTTAAAAACAATGTGAATGAGAAGAAGTAAAATATGATCAGCAATAACAATTACCATTCAAGTAGTGGTAACATTATAATTGTAATTTGTCACTACTATACACTCCATTCATTACTATGATTTTACAAGTTAGAACCCTTAAGTAAATTATGTATTAAAAATGTAGAGCTATTATGCTCATAATCAAGATAAAGAAGACCCCTGTGGACACACATATACACAATCACATTATGTTAGTATTAAGCAAGGTATCAATATGCTCATGTTGAAATTTAAGGAAGAAAGATAGAGTATTGAGCAGAGTATGAATCTGATCATGATGAAATTTCTGCAATTAAGAAAATATAAGGGAAAAAGAGACACAGGAATAACATTATAAACACAAAAATCAGAAAAGAATGCTTAATTGTGATTACAATGAATAATAAACAGAGTATGTGCGCATTGAAACCATCAAGAAAGTAGCAAGATAAAAATTAAAAACAGAAAGAATTATGAATAAAAAGCCTCATAGCAACATGATTAATAGAAATATAATCTTTTCAATAACCAAAAATAGGAGCAGCGTTCAGCAAATAAAATTTCATGTAGTAGTAGTAATTATTATTACATTATTGGTAAGCTCAACATTAATATAATTACAATAATTAACATTAATTAAGCTTGATATTACTATTATTATTGTCATTGTCATCATTTCACTACAGCTTATTGTTATAAGTTGAAAGAACTGATTAGCAATTAGCATGCATATGGAAAAAAGGAGACCTCCAACAGTATCGGATTCTATGTATATCTCGTCTACAGCAGCACAATAGGGTCCTAAAGCTCCCAAGAATCATTATTTCCTTCATGATAATGACAGATTGCAGATTTTTTGCTCCTTGTTTATTCCAGTCACAAAGATTGGTCAAATCAACTAGGTTAGAAACTGAGCAAAACTAGAAAAACTTCTCATCATTAACTGTGCAGTTCTAAAAGTTGAGCAGCTAAATGACCTTTTATACCGACAGAGTATATTTTGACACATAATCTGTCAAAAATAACCAACTATCAGCTTCCACTAAATAAGTTGTTAAATTGCTACAAATAGAGCCAATGAAAAAGCAAATTAGCAAGCATATTAATTTACAAACGGAAGAAGAAAGAGAAATGAATATCTATCCATCCAATTCTTTCCACAATAATAAACTAGCAGGTAAATAAACAAGCTTTACCTCCTACTACGAACAATATTCCAGTGATCCAGAAGTTAGCATACATCCACAAAATTAAGATAGCAAACAGCCCTACGATAAATATCCCAGGAGTATAGCCCAAGTATTGAACAGCAACTCCAGCAACTGCCTGTAAAATTAATCCACAAATTCAAGCGCATTAAGTCACCGTCTTAATTGGTAGCAAGACTCAGGAGTCTTACCACACAAAAGAATTGGACACTTTAAGTCTAGATTGCCAACAGACACCATTACATAACAAACAAGTATTCCTGAGACTACTGAGTTTCAAACAGCAGACTACCTCCATATAATACGACATAACCACAGGCAGTCTCATCAACTACTACGGAGTAGCAAGGACGCAAATTATTTCATAAGGCTACAATAAGAAAGGTAATAGCAAAAGTATTCCCATTACATCAATATGAACCACGAGAAAATACAAAAACCCAAAGGTTATTGGTTGATGGCGAATGACTTTCAGTAAAATTGGCTAATCAGTATCTCAACAACCCAAGTCACCCAGCATCTAGTATTGGCCCATATGTGTAATAACTCCATTCAAACATAACTCTTAAACATCCAGAGTTGCACCATGAACTAATAACCCTAGGAGTATCTAAAATCAGAGGCCCAAAGAGAAGCAAATAATTCTATGACCTGCACAAATAATCAAAATGCAGTAATAGTAACCACTAAACAGATATTATTCGGTATAATTGATAAAAGATGTTCAGCAGCAATGATGACTTCAGTAACATCGATGGCATGACATCCATATGTATCATAGTCATTCGGATGACTGTAGGCCTTGTTTGGTTTAGTTAACCTATCATGGAAATTCTGCTTTAAAAGAAAGGCAAAACGTGAGTCCACTACCAACAAAATTGACATTCCAGCATTCCCAACACTTCTGTTCACAGTTAACTTTCTTGATTGATGTTGTTTCTAAAAGTTAATTTATTCATACATTTGATACGACAAGAGTTGATACCTTTCCTGAGATAAACATTTTACCACCTCTCTTTCCTCCTTATAAGATCACACTGACAAAGAACCAAAGCAAGGGAAAACTTACGTCCATTCTGAATTTGGAAATCTCATGCAAATTGCATAGAAGAAAGAAAGGAGTGAGCACGGTACTTGTATACTGATGATACAGGAAATTGAGAATAAAGGAGAAGAAATAGGGGATAAAAGGCAGAGCAGAAGATGATATATTCCCTTACTAATTGAGAGCAGATTATAATTCTTATCATTAAGGGTGCATTCTCTTCCCCTTATAAAAAAATATATATAAAAAAACAAGTTTACTGTCTAATAACTTCTAATAAGTTCCAACAAGTTCTTCAACGAATTCATATAAGTTCCAATAAGTTCAAACAAAATTTAAATATGTTGAGAGAAGTCCGAGAAACATAAGGTAAAGAGAAATCATCCTAAATTATGTGTCAATTACGTAGTACTTGGCAAGGAAGATAAGCAATATGCAGAGAGGACCAATCAAGGTGCCATAGAACTGGACATTTGATGAATTTCTACACTTTTCAAGTAAAACACCTTTTTACTCATAAAGTTCCATGAATTCTATAGTATAGATGTGGTAAAATTGATGCACCATTATGAAACTTAATGATCTGATAGCTTATGTCATCGTACATTATTTAATATCAAATCTTTTTCCATGAATGACTAATGTGGAGCTTGCCATCTAAGTTGCACAATGAAGGATACAGGTAAGGGTTCAAATTCGGGTACCGGGATGGAAAATGGCAAGATTTCGACATTTTAGGACATGGGTACGCGTATTCGTACTGGAAACATATGTACTGGGTACAGGTACGTGACCTAGAAGAAATACCCGTGCTAGAGTACTGGGTACAGGTACGTGACCTAGAAGAAATACCCGTGCTAGAGAGCTTGCCATCACCTCAATGTGCCTCATATCTTCCACATAAGAGTAACAAACATGCAGCCGAGCGTGGTGGTTTCACTGACCCTAAATTAATCGATCACTCTCCAAGTGAAGAGACCTCGGATGAGATAATTCTAAAGTGTGAACAGAGTCCACCAAGCAACAATTGACCTACCACCATGAATAAAGTTTAAGCGAGTTTGTAATATTCACACTTTAGGTTTTCGCACCAGCCACTTCCCTAAAGAAACCCATTCAAGGCAACTCTACTAAACCACCAAAGATTCAAGCAACCAGAACATTCCCACGCTATTTCTACAAAAAATTTCCCTAGATCAGTAACCGGGACAACGCAAAACAACCAGAAGTTCAAATAGAAAAACTGGTATAATAAACCAGAGAAGCCTCAGTTCATAACCCATATGAACATGTATATTCATAAACGATTACGATTGCATATTCAATAATGTCGAATATTGAATCAACAATATTGCACATTCCTATGAACATAGGTGCTATTAACAGGGCAGCCCTCCACCAAACCAACTGTTGTCGAACCGGGTCACATGATGACAACTACAATTCCCCCTCTTTCCAGGTTAAATTGTTATATCAAAATAAAACACTAATAACAATTACTATAATTAGGCCTACCAAATATAGTAATCTTGAACATGCCACTATAAATGACAAAGAAATAAAAGCCAAAAGTTACCATGCTAATCAAGACATAAACTAAACAAGAAATGGAGGTCAAGCTCAAAAAACAACTCCACATAATAACCAGCAACGCCGCCGATTGAAGCCCGAATAACGATCGAAAACCCGTAAAAAAGCTATCCTTCCAATAAACCAAGAGCATAACCACAAATCCCCATAATTTCTTGCAACCAATACAAAGCATTGGCCAATGCCTATCAATGGCTCCCCAAACTCGATCTCTCATACAACTAGCCGTTGTTTTCGCAACCGAACACGCATTCTTCTGCGATTGCAGCCATTTCCAACCTTGCTGAACCAATCCAATGTCCTCCATTATATAACCCTAAATCTAACGAGTTAAATTTCAGCTAAACTCCATGAAAAATCGACCTAAATCACGGAAAAAATCGCAACCGAATATAATCAAATCTAGGTTTATCGCATCTAAGCGACGAAGACGACATTAAATAGCTATGACCCATCATAATGTGGGCGATTCAGAAAGTTTCTTGAATCACGCCGGAAGCGAGAAAGTTGAGTTTGGTGCACCGACAAAAGAAAGGTAGAAATGGCTTTAATTGATTCCTATAGAGAGTGAATCAGAGTGTTAGGGCTTTTAATTTTATGGGTTGCTTTTTTGTTTTTTTTTGGTTTCAGCCATTTTCAGGGAGAACTCGTGATAAAGGTAGACAAGTTCTGGTTGAAAAAGTTTAAATGGAGGGGAGAGAGAGAGAATGACAAAGGAAGGAATCAAAAACAATGGCAAACATGTCTGACTAGCCAAGAGATTGTCACAGTAGTAAGGCTATGTTCTTTTGGAATTTGAATAAACGTAATCGGACCGAATAAACCTGAGGCGAACCGAATTGAATAAAATGAAAGCGTGAGAGGAAACTAACTAAAGCGAGCCTGAATAAACCTGAAGCGGGCGCATCGACCCAAATAAACCCGAGCCGAGCCGAATAACACTGGCCGGGCGGGCGAATTTTCATTAATTCGGTCAAAGAAACGAGCCTAAGTACCAATAATTAGTTTGTGGATTAGGGTTGTAATCTTTGTATGTATGTGGGGATTAAAATGGTCCCACTATGTTATAATATGCTCTACTTTAGGGGGTCGTTTGGTTCAAGATATGAAATGGAAAAAGAATGTAAACAAATAAAGGAGGAAAATGGTAATTAAAGCAGTTACATTTATTGGGTGTTTGGTTCAAGTCATGGAATAAAAATGGAATGGTAACCATTACCACCAACTAATGGATTTTGTTACTTGAGGGGGAGGGGAGGTAACAAATTGGGGGAGTCCATTACCACAAAGTAATGGTAATGGATTGGTGAGGGGTTGAACCAAACATGAAAAAAGGGAATCGGTAATTGATTCCGTTTCTTGGACCCTAAAAGTAGTGAACCAAACGGGCTCTTAGTATGACTTGAGTGGACCTTGTCTATAATAACGTTATTGTGGAGAAGAGGCCAAGAGGGCACGCCTGCTACAAATCATACACCGAAGTCGGAACACATGGTGGTGACTTCTATTAAGTACAATCGTCTTTTTTTTACATAGTGGCCTTTTTTTTACAAGATTTGTTTAATCCAAATTTTGATAAGGTTGATTATGATTGGATTTGGAAGCTTAGGGTCCCTCCTAAAATAAAAATTTTCTTTGGAAGGCCTGCCATGATGGGTTCCCCACCAAGGATAGACTTGAAAAGTGTAAGATTTTTCTTCCACAACAGTGTGTCCTTTGTAGTAATGCCCTCGAGTCATTGAATCACTTGTGCTTTGATTGCTCTTTCACTTTAGATATTTTTGTCAGTCTCCATTCAAGTGGAGATTGGCCCCTTCTCCCTGAGACGGATTTCTCTAATCAATTCTCCTTTCGGGTTTGGCTCAACTCTTGTAAGTCTGTCTCTTCTTCTAACATTATCGCCAAATTCTCCTTTGTGTGGTGCTTTATTTGGATTTTTTAGAAACATAATTATTTTTAATGATGAAGGTATTTCTCTCCGCCGAGCTAGTTTTCAAATTAATAAGTATTTTTGTAACTGGGTTAAAGCGGAGAGTAAAGAGTTTGAGCCATCCTCCATCCCTCATGTTCCTAAGCAAAATATCCCTAAATCGCTCCGATCGGGTATTAATCTTATCTGGTCCCCCCTCCTCTAATTTTTTCAAATTAAATTTTGATGATTCTAAGTTTAGTAATGGTAATGCCTCGTTAGGCTTCGTCATTAGAAATAGTGTTGGTAAAGTGGTGCTTGCTTGGGTGCTAAGTCTCACGGGTTCCCATGTTTTCATTATTCAAGGTGAGGCGCTGGGCTCTTAGAGAAGGTGCTAAGGTTGCTCTTTCCCTTGATATATCGCATCTCATTATTGAAGGAGACAACTTGGGTGTTATCAAATCTATGAAAAATTCTTGGCAAATTCCATGGGAAATTTCTAACATTGTTAAAGATGCAGGTGTTGACATTTCCCAATTTCATGAGTGCAGGTTCTTCCATTGTTTTCGGGAAGCAAATCAAGCGGCGGATTTTATGGCTAGGAAGGCTCACGACTACCCTTCCCTTTTGTATTGATTTCCTCCTTATTGTTTAGATTTATCTTTTATCATCTGTAAGGATGTTTTAGGCTGGCCTCCGGATTAGGGGTGAGCCCAAGTCATTTCCCGTATCAAAAAAATAAAAAACTCTAAGCGATAATTAAAGTATTTGTTTAGACATAGTCACATTTGAAGTTTGTGACTTTGTTAACATATAACTATTCCTTCTTTTATAATTTTTCACGAAATGAAGTCAACTTCATACATTTACCCTTAAGTAATCCTTTTTTTTATTATATTGACCATTGTTTAAAACATAGTGACCATTTTTTAGAGGTAGTGAATCAGGCACAGGCGTAAACCACTAGAATATACTTCCTCCGTTTTTCTTAGATGACTGTTTTGACTTTTGACACTATTCACATACATGACTTTGACTATCTTTTTTGTGATTTGTATATAAGGAAAAATATAGTAATGTGAGATCTTGTTAGATTTGTATCAATGTATATTTTCCAAATATCAACTTTTTATGATGTTTGCTTATTGATAATTAAAGATATAAGACTTCAAAATAGTGCATTGGCAAGTGTGCCCCGGAGGAAACGGGTCAACTAAAAAAGCGAGAGGAAGTATGTAATAAAAAAAATGTTGTTATGTCAAAATAGAGGTCACTATGTGTTCCACGTATAATTTTTGGCAACCGTGACATTTTGGTCCACAATAATTTTACTATGGACCAAATCCACGCAAGATTTTAGCTTACTTTTATATTGTTTTCGAAAGTAAGGTAAACATAATTAGAAAACTTTTTCTTAAGAGTGCGTCTTAATTGATTTGATCTGAGAAGATTATGAACTTTGTCTTAATGGTATTTATATAACTCGTGTTTTAGCATTAATGTAATCGTGTTTTATGATTAATGTATTCGTGTTTTAGTGATTAACGTAATCTTGTTTTATAATTAACTAGTTGTAGGCCCGAGTGATGCTCTGGATCATTTGCGAATCGACTTTGAAGTCTTAAATCAAACACTTGAGAGAAGTGGGAAAAAGAGTTATAGACATTCGATTGTGTAACAACCCGCACTTCCTAGCTGCTAGCCAATCATACTTAACATTCATAAACCTCAATTTACACTTAATAAACCTTGAATTATATTATCTTGCAGCGGAAACATAACCTTACAAATCGATTCTGGACCTATGGGTCATGGCCAACAACACAACTTCAAAACCAAATATCGGATTACATAATACTCAAACCAAAATAGTATAAGACGTAATTCTCAAATAAGCAATAACAACTTGGTACTCTATATACAACTTCTAAATCACTAATTTAATTACAATCTCATATCCAAACTCTCCCTTTTGACCCACTCCGAGCCTCCAATATAAACCTGCAATTACAGAAGAGAATACAAAACAAAAAAAATAAAACTAAAAAGCCCAGTAACTTTACTTCAGCTCGTCAAACACAGTTTTGGTTCGAAAATATTTTTCATATAATAATCAAACTTGGTAGTTGTTTGGAAAATAAGTCATCCATTAAAATATATCGCTGGCATAGCTCAATCACTTAACACAAAACGGCGGCAAGTACGGGTTTTGACGAGAACATAACGTAACATAACGAGAATATTCGACCTTTTACGGTCTTAACCGAACTTACATCTCGAATCATTTTTTCTCCACTGTACCTTGCCATTTTTTATCTCGGTTCATAAGCTAAGCCAACTAAAACAAATACGTAATCCTTTTTACATTATCATACTCAAATCATATCTCAAGAAACATAGTATTTTCGAACAATTCCAATAACTGAACAAAAGTACTCTTTGTAATTATCCAATAACAATTCAGAACTAACTCATAAAGATGTATCTATAATCATGGCCATGACTATAAACGATATATGATATCAAAATACAATATAACACATACGGGCATTTAAATATGTTTTGCTTAACATAAATGTTACCTCATACGCTATCCAACTCCATAATAGACTCAAGAACGATTATATATAACCTCCAAGAATCGTAGAGTTGATCTCCTACTCCATCTTGAACTCCATAAATTATGTCCATGATCATATCAACAACAATAAAATAAGAATCAGATGCTACTCATAAATTTTGTATGGAAACCAATCTAACTTATTCTTTTTAATAATATGATTTTATCCACGAATCTTATTCAATCTCCATTCTCTAAATGCATACTAATTAATTTGCACTCTACACACGAACTCCGATTTCCTCCATAATAACAATAATCAATATTCATTCCCAAACCAATATCATTTAAATACTATTCTTCAAGTAGATATATTAATTGACTTAATCCTTATAAGCTAACTCCAATTCCCTCAAACAATACTAATACTTATCAACAATATAATCTATATTCTAATTAAACCCTTTTCCATATATCATAAAACTGATTTTGTAAAACTTTTGAATCTTCAATGTTACCAAACACTTAAGTAATATTAATTGGAATCCAAATCAGAAACTAATCAAACCCTTTAATAAGAAACAAAGAATAAAGAAAACTAAATTTGTTTGATAAAATACATCAAACTTATACTAAATATCATAATTAAGATAAGATAAATAATTAGCGCTTAAAATATATAGGGTGTTATAGATTGTGCTCACCAAATGATCTTCCATTCCTTTTACGTTTTCTTCCGACATGTTTTTGCTTTGGATGTTTTAGTGGTTAATGTAATCGTATTGTTATAATTAATAATGAATTGATATTGATTGCTATCTTATCTTCTGAGGTTATGGATTGCATTCTTATCCTAAGAATAGAGTACAATCTCATAAATTGATTACAATCTTATTTTCATAAATAATGGATTGCAATCTTATCTTTCTGAGATATATTGCAATCTTATCCTCGGAAGCATGCTATCTCTCATTAACCTAAGTCCCTCACCAACTCTCACACACTCGATCTCGGCCTCCTCCTCCCGAGTAGTGATATTGATTGCTATCTTATCTTCTGAGGTTATGGATTGCATTCTTATCCTAAGAATAGAGTACAATCTCATAAATTGATTACAATCTTATTTTCATAAATAATGGATTGCAATCTTATCTTTAGAGATATATTGCAATCTTATCCTCAGAAGCATGCTATCTCTCATTAACCTAAGTCCCTCACCAACTCTCACACACTCTATCTCAGCCTCCTCCCTCCTGAGTAGTGATAAAGCACTCATTGTGAGTGGGCGGTTAGTCCACTCCACGGTAACTTTTTTCATTTTTTTCCCAAAAAGTTACCTTTATGTAAAAAAAAAAACTTTATGATTACATAAAAATATAAAAAAGCAACTTTTTATCAAAAAGTAAACATGTGATCTCTGTCAAAAAGTAAAAAGTTGCATCGATTTGTGTGTCTCGTTCAACTTTTATCCCAAAAAAGTGCAATTGGTTATTTATAAAAACCTCCGTTTGTGTGTTCAAAACACTGATTATTGATAAAATCAACCTTTTGTTTATGTGTTTGATACACTTGTTATTGTTAAACTAACCCTTGTTTGCGCATGTAGATATGCTGAAATGACAATATTGTCCCTGTTAAACATGTGATCTCTGCCAAAAAGTAAAAATTTACATCGATTTGTGTGTCTCATTCAGCTTTTGTCCCAAAAGTACAATTGGTTATCTATAAGAACCCCTGTTTGTGTATTCAAGATACTGGTTATTGATAAATCAACCCTTGTTTTTGCTTTTGATATACTTGTTATTGTTAAATCAACCCTTGTTTAATCTTGTGAGTGGACAAAGTGCCCGCTCACTATGAGCGTTTTATCATTTCTCCCTCCTTACTCCTTGTCCTCAACCCAACCACCATACAACTACGAAACGCTAACCCGTATTCCTGAGGAAGAGAAGATGACTCGTCGCTCTCATTTTGATTTCACTATCGTACTATGTTCTTTCTCTTCTTCTCTAGTTTCTTGATTTGAGAGTTTTTGTAGTGTGAGAATCGAATTCTAGGGTTTATAT
This sequence comes from Beta lomatogona, assembly GCA_947646795.1. Taxonomy (NCBI): domain Eukaryota; kingdom Viridiplantae; phylum Streptophyta; class Magnoliopsida; order Caryophyllales; family Amaranthaceae; genus Beta; species Beta lomatogona. Next base: position 1,443,422 of record CANSNZ010000968.1, read on the forward strand.
TTTGTATTTGAGTAATCATGAGCTGATTAATTTGCTAAATTGCTTTGTTGGAGGCATTTTGTGATTTTAATTTCTTAGATTTTAAACTGAAATTACTAGTACTTCGAATTTGAAGAATGTTAACTTTTGCAATGTTTATGAATTCGAATTCTTGGAATTAGGGTACTTGAATTGATTTTTACTATACTTTAAGTCTTCAATAATATTTGTATTCACATTTTGCATTATTAATCTTGGAAAGCAAGCTACTTGTTTTGGCATACGCTAAAGTATGAGTTTTTGCACCGACCTAGCTTTGTGAATGTTACTTTTTATTAGTATCATTGAGCAGCTAAAAAAAACTGGCTTCAAGATTGGAAAGGCTATGATAAGGCAAATTGATTGGCGAAGTTAAGACATTGCATCAATATAGTTTCCTTCAACATGAGAACCTTAACATGGGATAAGTTTGGAGATAATGTGTAAATTGACGTCGAATTGTCCATCTACTGCCATGTCTAGTAAATTTATATATGAAAATTGTTTGTAGATGATGACTTTATGTGAACTCTATATTTATGAGGAAGAAACATATGAACAGGTTACCTTGTGTGAGGCACGATCATTTTCTAATTTGGGCTCAACATCCAACATTTTTTGCACGGGAGAACTAGAGAAGTAGCTTTGTATGTGAGGGATATGTCTTAATTACATTCAGTGTGCTTGTGTTATTCATCATGTTATGAAGGGTTGAGCTCAAATGTTATTAAGCTCATGAATAAACCAAGTAGTTAGATAGTAAAAGCAAGATTAAGGTTAGGACATCAAATTTACATGGAAAGCCCCTCAATCTCACAGTTAAATGATACCTACCAGCAATGGTCACCCTAATCCCCTATGATCAATGAGGAATTATGAGGAGAATATTAATCTTTCAATTGTCAGAATGGCAATGAAAGGAGTAACTGGTTTATGGAGTAAAATCTTTGCAAATTGCATTTTTTGCTCTACTTCTTGTCTAGTGATTGTTTCTATATAAGTTGATTACCTATAGTATTATATGGTGTTTATACAATTGTTTTGCAGGAAAATCTTATTATCATTCCTGCTGATTTATTTTGACTATAATCTTTTATTGGAATTCAATGAGAGAGTGTCTGAGGGTTTTCAAGTGACCTCACTGTGGCATCAAAAAATTCATCTGTGATGATGGCAGGTGAAAATTCTTTCAAGTGGCATAGTTTTATGTAGTGTGATAAAAGACGTGATGTTTATGGTATTTTCCTAACTTACGTATTTTCCTCTTGTCTGTTGTTTTATTTGTTCTGCATGTGTTATCTACTATGTCGCGGACTTAAAATTAGGCTGCTCTCATGTCTCTTTTTGAGATTTAGCTATGTCAAAAGATCATAATAATTATCTTTAATTCTTAATGATAAGGTGCTCGGGGTGGCTTCGATAAGCCTTGATTTTGGGGTTAGTAGTGCTTAAGCGATGTTTCGGTTAGTCAAAGTATGTTTAATATAGGCCTTTATGTCGCTTCTTATTCATTAAGTCACTGTACGTAGTTTTTACTTTTTTCTCTGCACCTTTTCAACAAGCCCTCTTCTCTCCCGACCTTAAGCGGGTGAATATTGTAGTCGCCAATTAAGGAGTTAGTAGTTATGATAAGTCTTCTGTTTGAAGTTTGAACCCCCTGGCTCTGTGCATCTACCTTGTTTTAATACTGCCCTCATAGATATCATCCTTTGTTGAAGGAGCTGTTTAACTTTCTTGTAAGTAAAACATGCACTTTTAGTTTCTCGACTCTACCCTGGACTTGGTACGTTAATTTTCTTTGCTCACATTACGGTTCACCTTTGCATGCCTTTTCGATAGGTGGGGCCCTTTTTCCAATTCCTTTCTTGTAGCTCCTGCACTCTTTTGTTGCTATTGACCCGGTTCTATTGCGACTCAGGAAGGTTGTGAGACTATGTCAAAACGGTGAAAACAACACATTGGGAGTAAAATACCATCCTAAATATGGTTGGGGTAATGTGAGCTCTAAACAAAAATCAAGCTGTAGGGTGGTTTCTTTGCTTCTCTGTTTTTGAACCACATTGGCAAATATGCATGGGAGGAGGGCTGTCAACATGTACTTTATTCATCTCCATTGTTCCTTGTTAATGCATTGAGTTGTTTCGCCATAATTTGTGCGGTTGGAACTTGGAAGGCATGACATGTCATCTAATTAAATGACTTAGTAAGGGTTTCTTTTATAGGCTTGAGATGTATTATGGTGAGACTAAAGCATTGTTTTATTTTACGCCTTAGGTTACTAATTTGATGTGGCTATTTTTGTTTTTTATTCCCTTTTGTCATACTCTTTCATGATTCAAAAGGCTACATCAAGCTTCTATTACATCTTTATTGCAAAAATATGATATGATGTTGTTTGCATGAAGCCCTTGATCCTTATTAATAAATATACGGCATATCCACTAGACTATCGGTAGTATTCTTTGTCTTGATTGTAACTTGGAACGTTTTCTCATGTTGCTTCATATCGGTTTCCATGGGTGTTATATTGTTTTATTGGATTTACACATGGATATGGTCTTCGTTTCGGGTTGGATCGAGTGGGATGGAGAAAGATTTAAATTAAAAAACGCACCTTCATATTCGAAAAAGAATTGGGGTGGAGGTTTCCCCAAAAGATGGTTTTGGGTAAATGCAACATTTTCCATCTCTGATCCCTTCAGTACATGTTTTCTTGTCTTGAGCTCTTAAGACTTGTATTCATGCCAAACATTCTTCTTAATGACCATCTCACAAGTGGAAATAATGTGTTCTAAACGTGAAACACTTTGTTGATAGGATGCAATATGATACTTATGTAGTTCTTGGCTATTTGGGTGAATGTCCAATGCTGAATTCTTTTTTTGCCCTCCATTTGAACAAGAAGTCTACTTTATTAGCTATATTCTGTGTGCAATTATTAGCCGTCCAATGCCCATAATCGGCTAGTAAATCACCCTCACCCCCTTCTCCAGAAAAAAAGAAACATATACACACCACTTGAAAATCTAAAGATACAGGTCTTTTGCTTGAAGTAGACACGAAAAACCTCTGAAGTCGAGGAGGCTGTGTTTTGTGGCACTTGAGTGCTACCAAGAAGCTGTCGGTTCATCGAAGCATATAGCTTGCTCCTACCAGGCTACCACTGGGCCCGATTCAATCCACTCACTTTCTAGTTTCTAGATAAGGTGATGTTCTATTCAAAGGATGCCCATGAGTTTCTATATCTTTGAAGTTTGATGCTTATCTATTGAACCTATCTTCTCAAAGATAAACCTGCTTGGGAAAGAAATATCCCTAGTACCTCATTATTTTCATTAATTTAAGTGCATATATAGTTTGTCAATAAGTGAGATTAACACCAGAGTTTCCTTGCTTGGGAGTCCATATTTCATGTGTCGTCGATGTACCTCATACTTGCTTCTGTAATATGTCTCACTAACCTTTTTTTCACACTATGCAATCTTCTTTTCTTAATCTTACATTTTACTTCATAGACAGGCTTCTCTTTCTTTATATCCAAAACCTTCCTACAAATCTACGAAATAGATTTATCTTTCGAGTGCAATCTTGGCGTATATGTTAATTACCTAATGAACATTTTCTATTTTTCATTTAATTTTACCTCTTTCTCGAAATATTGTTAAATTTGATGAGTGATTACTATTGGCTATACTAGTCCCACCTTGATGAGTTGTACAAGTTGATTGAAGATATTTTCCATCTTTGCATTATCAATCTTGGCATATATGTTGATTACACAATGAACTTCTTTATGTTTTTCATTTAATTTCACCTCCAACTGTGGAATTTTGTTAAATTTGATGACTATTGGCTAATATTATTCCATATTGAGGCTTGAGCTGTACCTAGCTTCTCAACTTTGGCAATTGATTTAGGTCATTTTCCATCTTTGGATTATGCGTTTATGAAATAAATGCATTATGCAATTACTTTTTTGGCTGTATGATTTTGCATTAATGGAAATTAGGGATTAAGAAATTGTTCCCTTATCCTTGCTACTCAAGTTACTTCTGGACTCAAGGTTTTCCTATCCGTACGACGAGCCTGTTGACTCTAATCTTTGGAGTCTTCATGCGGGAATTTTTTTAAGTGATCGGTGGACTAAACTAAACATTCACTTCTTTATCCAGGTCCAATGCAATGTCTTTGAGGGTGCAATCGGAGAAGTTGCTTGAACTGTTGGAGGTGGGTTGAGAGAGCTTCCTGGTGGCAGAATTGAAAATGCGGCATTGGTTGTATATTTTATCAGTTGGTATTTCATAAAGTTTTCAAGTTCTCATACATTTTGGTTTATATTCATGATAGTATGTTGTCTCGAACTGTCTCCAACTGCATGTGGATTTTTTAAGCTCAAAATTTCAATAACTGAGCCGGTTCAAGATTTTAACCGGAATTAACTTAATTTGTGTGCAAGCAATTTTGGCGCCAAGATATTAACTGATCCGGTTTGGGCACTCCTAGCTGAGCAGTTTTGGCGCCAAGGTTTTGGACCGGATCAGTTGATCATTCCTAGCTGATCCGTGTCCACCCGTTCCGACCCAAAATCGGATTTGTAAGCCTTATTTTGACCAGATCCTTTCATGTTTTTTCCACTAGTGTTGTCACAATGTAGATTTTGAAGGAATTAAGGCTATTTTGTATGTTCTAATATTTTTTTTAATTTTCTATTATATCATTATATTCATATGCAGCATGATTGTATGATTTAATGCTTTTCATCACCTCACATGTTTAATTCTGTTAATCAAAGACCTAAATAAATGTTCCAATGCTAAATTCAGATAATTTGGATATTGGATTAGGTTCCTTGTAATTTGATTGCATAATAATATATCATTAAAAATTAGTCTTTTGTGTGTTTAATGAACCAATACAGATTATACATTACTTTAAAAATATTATGGTTATTTAATTGCATAAATTTTGACATGAATTGTTATTAAGTAGAGGTCATCAATGACCGAATTTGATTCCTGATCATATTCATAACCTCACTCCTGAACTCAATTTTTAGTTCATTGACCATTCATGGAGTGATAGAGGGGAAATCGACATTGGATAAGTCCCCAAGTTGTCCCTATGGTTTCCCAATATTCAATTAGGTTTATGAGTCTTCCTTTAAAGACTTGTTCGCGACTTCTTTATTTCAAAACATCTTTCAAGGAAACCTTTACAATGAGGTATTCAAATACACGCTCATCCCGCGTAGGCAATAAAAACACTTCTACAATTTGGCGACTCCACTGGGGAGGATTTTTAAATGAGTGGGTGAAACTCGAAAAATACGTTTCATATTAGATTTATGCCTTTAAATGACATTACAGTTTTGCATATGCATGACTATTTCTCTAGGCCACTATAGGTCATTGAGGGTATTTGGCAATTAGAGTTTTGGAGTAAAAAGAGAGTTTTGGACAACTTTTAGAGTTTTGACTAGTCAAAAACTCTAAAAGGGGTGTTTGGTAAAAAAGAGTTTTAAAGAGAGTTTTGGAATAAAAACTCTCAAAATGAAAAAACTCCTAATATGAGCTTTTTCTTTAGAGGATTAGGTAAAAATATGTTGAATGACTTTTTTGCCTCTAAAAATATTACTATACATATGTATAAAATGTCTATAAATGTCATTATACACAAACAAATGGCAATAAGCTTTTAGCAATCAGTTAATTGTTACCCAACACATTTATAAAAAAAAGTTGTCAAAATCAGCAGTCAAATCTGCTGAACAAAAAGTTAAAACTCTAACAACAAACTTTAAACTCTAAAAGCTAAACTCTAAACTCTATTTGCCAAACAGGGCCATTGTCCTTGCTTCATTACCGCATGTTCTATGCCTGAGGACACCCTCGGGGGGTTTGCGCTTTGTCCCTTCAAAAAGCTTCCCGAGCAATAGTGTTGGATCTTAGTTGTAAGTAAACTTGCCCAACCATGACATTGTTCTCTTGTTCCTGACTTGAGACTGGAGTGCGTCTTACATGTGGCCACCTTTTTAAGCAAAGTATAAAGCATGGGATTAATCTCTTAGTCATGGACTCTTTTAAGCCTTAACCAAAGCCAGGCCGTAGTATCAAACATAGATCTCGACTTTAAGTTGGAAGTGCATACTATTCTTGCCTATATGACATTATTTATTGCATGTTTGCTATGTTTAACGTGCTTGCCCCTCGAATTAGGCTAGAAATCATCCAAAAACGACCAATACATCGACGAAATGAAAAACTACTCCGCAAAACCGATGCGCCAAACGCACCAAGCTTGCGTCACATGCAAGCTGGCGCACCCAGTTGCGTGGCACGCAAGCTTCGTGCATTGAGCGCACGTTGCTTACGTGGCACACAAAGCCTCTGCGTGTGGCGCAAGCTTCCCGGCTTTTCAGAGGTTCGTTTTCGTTGGTTTATTTGCCGGTTTTCTATCTATCTTTGCTTTATCGTTCATGATCACTTTTAGGTCATATTTTTCAAACAAAACTCACCTAATCCAAAGATAATAATAGATCTTTTCATGCATATCATCTAACGTTGAGTCTATCCTACAAAGTACATCTACATAAGTGATCATGATAAAGTTAGGGTCGTCATGCATGTCATTCTACCATCTTATCCATTCTATCCAACCAATCTTCCCTATCACATCTATCCTGTCATATTCCATCATTTTCAAATAAATTATTTTTCAAAACCTATCATCTCACACCCTCTTTTATTCTATATTTTTCGAAAACATTTACTTATCATCATCCTACCACACGTTAAAAAAAATCTTTTCATAATTAAGCCATCATCTTTTCCAATAAAAAAATAAAAACAAAAGGGTCCTTTTCAAAAACGAATTTCGAAAATTCTAGGCCAGTCCAAACATCTCAATCCTAGTCTAAACATATCAATCCAATTAACCCAATCCCAATCCATTTGCATTCATTTTAGGCCCATGTGCATTAGAGTCTACATACATTCATATTAGACCCATTTAAACTTGAGACTATGCATTCATATTAGGCTTACTTGCATTAGAGTCCATCTTAGGCCCAATTTAAGTCTAATCCCGGTCTATTCTAATCTAAGTCCAAACCTAGCCCATTTCCTATGTCATGCCCATGTGCGTCTCCCAATCTAAGTCAAACCCATTTGCTAATCCAAGTCTAATCCCAAAGCTTGAGTCTATTTAGGCCCAATTCATGCCCTAGGTCTAGTTTGCTCTCTATGTAAACCCAGCAAAATCCAATCCAAAACTTAGGTCCATTTAGGCCCAATGTATACCCTACGCCTAGTTTGCATCTCCATGTAAGCCCTAGTCAAGTCTTAGGACTATAAACACCCAACTCATACCTAGGTCTAGTTTGCATCTCCACGTAAACCCTAATAAGTCTTAGGATTATAAAAGCCCAACTCATATACTAGGTTTACACTAGTAGAATAATTGTTAATTGCGGCGGTTTTACCCATACACAGCAATAAATCGCGTCAAAATAAAGAAAAATTCAAAAATAAATATCTTGCTGCGGTTTTGGGTGGAAACCGCAGCAATATACCTCAACGGTAACATTTCAAACTATGTTGACCAGATATGACGAAATCTATTGCTGCGGCTTCTTCTAAGAACCCGCAACAATAAATTAAAATATTACTTTTTTTAATAATATTTGAAGCTATTCTTTGCGGTTCCTACAAAAAACCACAACAATAGACTTTTTTAATATAATAAAACAAGCCCGAGTTAGGGTTTCTTCCTCTCACCTTTCACTCCCTATCACTATGTCGGTCGTTTTCTCTCTATCTCCTCTCTATCCTCTCTCTCCTCACACGACCTCTCACTCTCCTCTCATCCCTCTCTCTTCCCCTTAACCTCTCGACCCTTCATCCTCTCGCCGACGACCATCGCTCCAACAGCACGACCTCTCTCCTCGCACGGCCTCTCTCCTCACTCATCCTCTCGTGCTCTCGTCTTCATTGCCGCAGTCGGTTCATCACCGTAGTTCTCTTCTCTCCTCTCTTGCTATTTTCAAGCTTCGCGGTCTTCGCCGTAGCTTGCTTTCGCCCGTCGCCGCCTTTCATCATCATCGTCGTCGCCTTATGACTCCTCCTTCATACACTTGGCGACCTCTCTTCCTCTCTTCTCAATCACTCATGGCTCGTGGTTCGTGGCTAGTTGGTCGCCATCGTTTGTGGGTATTTGTGGTCATGGGTCGTGGGTCGCTTTGTGGCTCGTGGGTCGCTTGTGTGACTCCTCATACGTAACTTTTTTTATTTAATTTTTTTTAAATTTTTTGTATGTAATTAGTTTCAATTTGTTCTTTAGTTAGTTTCATTTCCTCATTATCTTTTCTAATTTCTTTTATTTTATCTTTTGGATATTGTAATTGTTTTATTTTCATTATTTATGATATTATACTCAATACATGGATTCAATGTGTTGTACCGAGTGGGTTTTAGTTACTTTTAGTTTTTATTGAGAATAGTATAAAGATTTTAATTTCAAAAATTTCTTTTTTCTTTAAAAGTGCACCTATTTGCTGCGAGTCTTGGCCAAAACCGCATCAAAAGCTATTTTTTTAATCTTAAAAAATACATATTCTTTGCGGTTTTGGAAAAAAACCACAACAATATTATTGTTGCGCCCTTAATTGCGGCGCGGCTAAAACCGCTGATAATACTCCACTTAATGACCATCGCAATTCAATATTTTTTCCTCTTTGCTAGTTTGCATCTCAATGTAAGGCCTAGTCAAGTATAATTCCAAACCATATAGGACGAAGTCTAAAATCTAAACCCTCGAGTCTAGCAAAGCTAGCATTCCTTAAAGTCGCATACGCAAATCTCGAATCTAGCTTTGCTTATTCTAAATGTAACTTCAAAGTATAGTATCCCTTAGTGTCTAGTCTACTTATCCTCCATAAGTTTGAAGCCTAGTTACCCTGATTGTCTAGCTTGCTTACCCTAAACGTAAGTTCAAAGTCTAGTAACCCTTGATTTTAGCGAATCTACTCACCCTTAAGACCATAACGACACGCCCTAGCAAAGTTAGTCATCCTTAAGACCATAATGACACGCCCTAGAAAAGTTAGTAACCCTTAAGACCATAACGACACGCCCTAACAAAGTTAGTCAATAACCTTTATATTAGCTCTTTTCTTATATTTGCTTAAATGAGCTTCTCATGTCTTTTCATGAGAACATCTTATATCACTTCTTAACATGTCTAAAACATCTAAATCTTACTTCTTGGTTATCCCGTATTACCTTTAATACAAATCCCAAAACACATTATCACCAAAAAGGTTGTAAAAAGTACCAATGTAAAAAGGTACCAATCTTATATTGCTAATATGTTTTGCATGTAGAACTATCGAATGTAAAGGCTGTAAATTTTTTATTTGGTTTTTGCATTTTTTTGATTTTTGGTAAGTGGTTGAATGCTTGGGTGAATGCTTTTATTATCAATTATCATTGAATTGCCATGTTTTCTTAAAGATCGAACATTTTGTTCTATGATTTTGTTGGTTCAGTTAAAAAATATTTTGTTATCCATTGATATGAATGCGGGTTGGAATTTAGCAATCTTTTGTTGATTACACTAGTTTCAAAACCCGTGCATAATGCACGGGAGTATTTATTGCTTTATTACATAATAACATTGACCTAACTTCCCGTATTACACAAAGTCATAAAATCATAAAATAAGAGTGGTGAAGAACAAAAATTGCAAATGAAATTTCCAAATCAATTTATATGTTTGCAAACACTTCCTTGTAAACTACATTTGTTGTACTTGTACGCAAATCGTGTTCTTTATCAAACGAAAGGCTCGTAACTCTGGAAACGGCAACATAAAATTGTTCGTGGCTGAAAACAATTCTCGGGAGATACATATCTACATGAGATAGAGATTGTCCTGGACATTTTTTATAGTCATAGCAAAACAAACCATTAAAGGAAACTACTGGCTCTGGAATCTGATAGGAAATTTGGTGGAGTCAGACGGGGTTAGTGTCATTCTTGGGATAAATACGTTTTCTCCGACATTGCTTCCAGAAATAATAGTAGCTTCAGTAATAAACTCGTGCCATTACATAATCCAGATGTTTGATTAATATTCCTTAGAAACATAAGTGGCGCACTAACTTTTAATCATATGTTATGATTCGGGAGACCTGAGCATCTTATTGTATTGAGGAATTCAGTGGAGTTTATTTCATGTACTCCAAAATTGTCTTCTTCTTGGGTTATAGCATCCGAATTCAAATACACTTTCTCTTGTCAAAGAATGGTAAAAAGAACATGATCATTGACAATTTGTACTATCTCATTTGTTGGCGCCAAAATAGCTCTTTCGTGGAAGTATATAGCTTCCCAAATATGCTCTTGTAGGTGCGGATATGTGCTATTAACAATTCTTTGAAATTAGATCGCCCCGGGATCTATAAGGATATCTTTTGCAACCTCAATTATGGCTTCACCATCCCCCACCTTTTCCGTCTCCTACGCTTAGTATCCAATTTGAGAATTCTCGTAATTCATCAACAAGCGATTTCGAAGAACACCTTGTAGTCTCATATTACGAGTAAGTCTTAGGACCTTACATGAATTCCACAAGTAAGATGAATTAATGGTGCGAACACGATATTTTGCCTTGTTCCCTTCGGTACAATTGGTAATATCTACTGAGATCACCATCAAATACGAGGACTTTGCCACCAAAGATCGATGCAAATTAGCCCTATCAATTGACTTCCGACGTCCTGTAAACTTCTATCAAGTGCTAGCTTCAAAACAAAACTTATGCATCATGGGCACTTCATCCCAAATGATCAATTTTGTCTTAATAAGAAGAGCGACCAAAGCGGACCCGTGGGAGAATGCCGGCGCAAGTTGAATTTTCGGTTACATTCAAAGGGATACCAAATCTCGAATGAGTTTGTTCTTCCTCGTGGAAGGAGCACTAGTACAAAGTTGGTCTTAGGTAACATGTATGAGGTAACTCTTTTCAAAATTCAAGTTTGTCGAATATATATGTAACACCTTGGTAACACTTAATCAATATGTAACACTTAATGTAACACATTTTTATAAGTAACATTTTGAAGTAACACTTTTTCAATTGAGTAACATTTTAATGTAACACTTTTAGATAGGTAACACCTTTAGGTAACACGTAATATCCCTATTTTTTAAAAGCGTTTATTAAATGCTAATTATATTTATTATGTTAATTATGTTTCGAATTATCTTATTTTATTTGGGTTAGAATATGAATTTTTATTTGACGTATTTGTGATATATTTATTTATTCAATTTTATGAAGTTGTTATTATATTTATTATTATTAAATTATTTTGGGTTTTAGTTATTGAGTGGTATTTAACCAAATAGGGAAAATGAAGTCGGATTTCCTCCTTGCCTTTGGCCCATTTGTCGGTTTTTGTTTTAAAACCATAAACCCGTCTTCATTTCTCAAACCTCCTCGTCGTTTCTCACCCAAAACCCCCACCCCTCGTGGCTTCTCCCTCTCTCACCCGAAAACCTCAATCCTCCTTCCTCTCTCTCTCCTCGCATCTCACGCTCTCCTCCCCCTGTCCGGCGCCGCCGCCTTTTGCTGCGGTGATTACGCCGCCGTGAACCTTGTGTCGCCGTTCTTTGTTGTTGATGTTTCCCCTGCTTTTCTCTCTCCTCGTTCGTGTTCTACGGCGCGTTCTTTTATTGCTCTGCTCCCCTTTTCTACCGGTCTTGATTGGTGCCGTCTCCATATCTTCTTTGTCCCGACCCTTTATGTTGGCGCCGTAATTTTTTGTTGTCGCTGTTGATGGTGATGTTCTCTCCCTTCATGCCGCTGCTGCTTCTGCCTCCATTTCCCTCCTCTTGCTGCTGTTCTGTCGGTTGGTGGCTGGTGCGGTGCGCGAACAGCGATGTGGTGGTGCGACGTTTTGCACCCTAAATCTGAAATCACCTCTTTCTCTCTCCTGCTAGTCAAGTTCCCCAATTTCAGTAATCGCGAAGATATACAGATTCGAAGCTCTCTTGTTGTTCTTGAATGGTCCTTATCTTGAGAATAGTATAATTTCTCCTCCTAATTCTTAGTTTTCTCAGTTCACAGGTTGAATTTTTGTGATTGAACTGCATTTTGAATTTTTTGTTGTGCGATTTCAATTTGTGTGACCTGTTGGAAATTCAAAAAATTTAATTGCTTGGTTAGCTTTTTATTTTCTTTGTTGCCTAAATTTTCTTACTTCTTTTTTCATGTAAATTTAGTTGTTCATTTATAGAATGGACTTATGAATGATCTATGAATTTGTGGGATTTATAGTTTGAATTATTATTTTGTTGCTTTTGATTGTGAGTTCACTTAAGCCAAAATGTATATAGGACAACGGAAGGTTGAAAGTGTTTTGGGTCACTGGAACACCTTGGTTATGATATTTTAAATCATATGGATCATTCTAGCTTCCTGCAGATAATTAGAATTGGATATAGTAGCACATAATTGAGTTTTCCTTATATCACATAAACAATAATAGGAAGTAAAGACAAGACCTTAATTTTCGATAAACGTATCCTATAGCTTTGTTACATATACGTATACTCTGAGGGTGTGGTTTCATTGTCAGTTGGTGGTGCATCTTTGTTCTCAACAATATATAAGCTCATCTTAACCTTTTTTTTTTGTTCCTAATTGTCTAGCAGATTTTAGTATCATTCCACCACCAATGGTGGAACCATTGAACTACTTACATGCATGTTAGTTGCATTTGTTAGTGTATCAACCATTACGGCTTTTTTTTTTTTTTTTGCTTTAATCTCATGGTTAGCTGTTCCTCATAGTGGTTGGTGCTTTCAACTCTATGCTCCAACAACTTTAGCGCATACCCATGATGTCACAAAGTACCCTTTTGAAAGGAACTTTCTAACTGGTGTTTATTTTATTCTTAACATGCGGGAAGAAAGCAAGAAGAAAAACCTAAGCGGTACAAAGTAAAAAGATAGGCACATTATGGGTTCTATGAGCTTTGCAAGGAAGGAACATGAATGGGTAAATTAATTACAATGAATAATAATCACTTTGTTTTATTTTTTCTTATCATCCCTTGGTACGATCATGTAACTTGTATGTATCTTGAATTCTTTTATATTATTTCCATGCTAGCAACAACAAGATAATGAGAAGAAATGACCATCCCAAGCACGAGTTGTACAAAGAGTCTCAAAAGAGGAAAGTGGACAAAATATACAAAACGACTTACGAGCCTATTAAATATAATGTTGTAAGTTTGGATGCCTTTACATTTATTTAGGCTAAGTTTTTCCATCGCAACTTCAATTTGGTAGATATTGATATTGCTTCCATTATTTCTAATGTAAGATAAGATGGAGGAAGTTCATAATGACGTAATGAAGATTGATTTGCTTTTCTTTTTACAACAAGTATATCATAACTAGTCCTCTTATCATATAAGACTTTGAAAATTCTTATTTTTTTTTGTTCATTTTGCAGGATGATGAAGATAGTGGATTAGAGTCCCAAGTAGGCATGATGCTTCGGGAAACATGCATGCATGGGTAGAGCGATGAAATTGAAGACGAAAGAAAGAAATGACCATAAGATTGATTTAGGTTTATTTTGGGAGTTATATATATCATGATTTGGATTTTCATATAAATTATATGTATTTTGAACGCAATAGTACATTTTCAATAGATGAATACTACTTTTATGGCTCATTCTTTACAATAACCGTCGAGTATTTGTACCCATTTATATTATAATATCATTTCATTATTTCCTCTTCGTTATTACGTTTATAAGTTTTAGTATTATAATAACTGTATATGAGTCGATAAATTTAAAAAAGTTACTATAAGACAAGTGAAATAGAAGTGTTATTATAAAGCTTGCTAACAAAAAGTGTTGTTTAATATCTAATGAAGTGTTACATATCTTTGACTTAAAATGATACATAATATTTAATAAAGTGTTACTATAATTCAAGAGATGAAATAGAAAATGTTACTATAGATGAAAAAGTGTTACATAAAAAATTATAAGTAACACTACAAAAATGCTACATTAGTTAAAAAAAAGTGTTACATTAGAGAATTTTAAGTAACACTTGAGAAAGTGAAACATTAACATTGGAAAGTGTTACCTTAGAGAATAGGTAGCACCGGGATGTTTCACTTATAAAAGTGTTACCTATTGTCTAGAGTAACACTTTTAGGCCTTTAGGTAACACTTTTGGGGTGATACTTTAGGGCAATTATGCACTAGTGGAGGAGAGAAGCAATTCCACTCGAAGCTTCCGGCAATACGATTTCTCCCATCTTCCTTACTGCAGCACATAATGTCTTCCAGACATATGTTTTACCCGTCCCTCCATAGCTGTAAACGAAAAAAACGCCTATTTCTTGACTTGACACAACATCTATTACTTCTCGATAGATCCTCAACTGCTCATCAGTTAAACCTTTATACAAATTGTCGTGTTCCAAGGTCATCTCCTCTATGTCGTAAGAAAGTTCATCTGCTATGAGCTTTATATGTCCTTCAAATATGATTAGTTCATCTAGAAAAGGCATTTCTTTGGATCTATGCAAAGCGCTACCATTACTTTGGAGCATGGTTTTAATGTCGCCCAATGCAAAAGCTTCAATTTGATCGTCAATTAGCCGGAGATCCGTGAAAACATAAATTCAAAGGAGGCAGTAATCTATATTTAGTATGCACATTATTTAAAAATATATTATTACTGTACTTATTTAACAATGTTATCATAGTTGTTTACCTTTTTTTCTTGAATAGTGCGCTGATTGTACATAATGTCATCAGATAGTAATCGCCAAGTCTTCTGCCAAATTTCCTTCGGCTTCGATAAACTCCCACATAGCAGTAACATGGAGAACAAATGTCTTAGATAGTGATTCACTAAAACTTGCTTCTGTTATTGCGTCAACATATTCCTTGTCATCATCAAGTAACCCCCTTGCGTAGCAAGCTTCCTTGAATGTTGGATCCACTACACCATCAACTATTCTAATATCTTCGTAGCATGTCGCGCCTTTTACAAAATTGAACAAAGTTCTAAGATAGAACTTCTCTCCAGATCCTGGTGTGACGTGGTAGATTCGTCCTATTCCTCTCCTGGTAGATGGAAAATTAGTCTTTCCACAATATGAATTCGATAATGAATGTTAAAACTAAAATCCTCCAAATTGCTTCACATGCTGAAATGTATCAGCAATTGTAGAACATCTTTATCTCATCTATTTCATTGTCTTTACCTTCTTTCTGTTTATCTTGATGAGCCGCATCAGTAACCCTATCATACCCCTTATTTATATATTTGAACATATATTTAATTGATTTGGACTGGTTATGCCATTCAACGTTGATACATGTTCGATATTTATGAAGCAATTTAAAATCTACCAAAATGAAATTAGTGAATGCTCAATTGGATGCCTAGTCTTGAATCTTGACTATGTTGCTCATGCTTGAATAATTTTAGCTTCAAATTTGCAGTCCCTTGTGTCCCTAGATATATTCATCATGTCCCGAAACAAAGCTCTACAAGAAACTTAGATTTTAATTCTCTTTGTATGCATAAGTGGCACAAAAAGCCACGAGTTCTTATATTTCTCTTTAGTGAGTAGTTACTTCGCATTTGTATAGCAAAAATTCCCGTAATAAGGGAAAAAGAAAAAGCCAAAAGCAGTAAAAAAAAGGAGCGAAAAATGAAAAAAAGGTGAAGAAAAAAACGAAAAGCAAAAAGAATAGAAGAATTTCAATAAAAGAGGTCAATTTGTGGATGTCTCCCACACTTAGTTCTATTTTTCTAAAGTTTTGAGTAGAGCAGAGTTTAAGCCCTATTTGTGTGTGTAGGAATGGTGGACTAGTGCTTTAAGCTTCTATAACATTTGAAGAGCCTTAAGTCTTTTGGATAGTTAGATGTTCTCTAATGAGCGAGTAAAAAGTCTAATTAGGTGTCCTATTATCTTGATTAGTCTCTTCCTCTACCCATAACCTATGAGTACACTTGGAAATTAGTTGTCTTGAAAGTTGCTCTCTATCATTGCTTGTGAACCATTTAATTGATAGTTGACTTGGGCATGAATCTTGAGGTTGTTGAATAAATAAATGATGAAAAACTAGTGTTGTGGGTATAAAAACTCTTTGGAAACCCTCGCGAGATCCTACTCGCCCTCTAGAGAGATTTAGGGGTTTAAAGAGCTTGTTGCATATGTTAAATGCAATCGTGATTCCTACGAAAATGAGTTAGTGTAAATTATTTTATTTCCTTTTTCCTTTCTTCTTTCTTCTTGATCTTGTTTTCAAATAATCTTCATTCTTATACCCTTGTGTTTTGTTCTATTTTGTTTGAGGACAAGCAAAGGTATAGCTTGAGGGAGTTTGATGTTTTGCTTATTGCTTTACTTTTTGATAGTTTTTAGTTGGTATTAGAGTTATTTTTGGAGTTAGTTTAGGCTAGTCTGTTAGCTATTTCCTTAATTTGTGCAATTTTCCTTCTTGTATGCACTTTCTTTGGGCGATTTGTTTCGTTTCAGGACTTAGTAGCATGCTTGAAGGACACTTGCACAACCCCGAATATTAATATCGAAGAGGAAGGTCAAGGAAGCATAACCGAGTTCCGGGGACAAATATAAGAAGTTTTGGAAGGGTTTGCGCACAAGGGTTAACTTAAAATGGCCATAACTTTCAGCACATAAATTATTTTTGAGTGATTGAAGTTGGAGATGAAAGTTTGGCTCGATAGCTTTCCAACATGTGGTCACAAGATCAATTCCGATGAAAAACGAGTGAGATATGGCCATTTGAAAATGAACTGACGAAATTGAAAATCGACCCGGCGCTCGGGTCAAGCGACCCGCCCGGTTCAATCTACGGAAAACTTAAATTTCATTCCTGTTGGTCCGACCCGCCCAGGTCAGACTAGACCCGCCCGGGTCAACCTCAACCCGAGCGCCCGGGTCACTCCACCCGCCCGGGTCGGGTTTTTCTGGAAATCTTTCTTTTAAAATCCTCTTTTTGAATGGAGGTTAATTGTAATTATGCCTAGTTTATTTTAGGACTATATAAGGCAAACTCCTCTCATTTTAAGGAAAGCTAATTTACATTATATTTTAATAAAGTGAGATTTGAAATTCTTAGAACCTAGGAGAGAGAAAATCTCATCTTCTGAGAGAGAAGTGAGAGAAACTTGTTGAAAGCTTGGAATTTGAAGAATCTAAGAAGGAAACTTGAAGATTTGGAGACTCCTAGCAACTTTAATGAGACTTTCTTACTCTCTCTCATATTTTATTGCTTTATTTTCTTATTTTCATGTCATTCTCACTCTATTTACTTCTTCATCCTAGAGTATTGTTTTAGTACATGTTAATAGTTGTTAATGTCTTTTAGTTTATAATTTTTCATGATTTGTGAGTAGCAATTTCTTTGAGAAGGATTTGAAGCCATTAATGAGTTCATGAACCTCTAAATCCAACATTGGGTTTTGACTTGGGATAAATTTGGTTAATTGATTTGGCATTTTCATGAATGTTTGTGTGATTGGTCATCATAGGAGCATAATTTAGGTACCCTTAGTGAAGGATCGAGAGATGAAGTTAAGGGATTGCCTCAAATCGATTATTAGGCTTGAAGGACCATGAGAATAGGGACTACATAGCCTAGGGGACTTAGTTTGCTTGTTTAAGTTCATCATGTTTATGGATATGCTTGGTTGAATGCCTTAGCCATGAGAATAGGTCTTCGGTTAAAGACTAGGCTAATCTAGCTAGCTCGAGAGAGTGGTTGGAGTACCAATGGAAGAACAATTCCCCTCAATTGATCCCCATTGATGATTCCCCTTTGTGATTGCTTGGTTTGTGAATGAGTTGATTGGTGAATACCCTTTCTCAAAGTCATTTTTCTTATTGTCTTTTCATCTATATATCTTCAAAAACATAGACTTTGCTTAGCTTATCATAAATCGATACTTATTGGTGCCTCCCTTAGTCCTTGTGGATTCGACCCTTTACTTGCCCTATATTGGGTAGTTTAGGTATCTTTGACGTGTTTACAACGAGCACGTCAACCTTAAGTACATAATGACCCGATCCTCGAGTTTAGCGAAGCTATTAAGTCTATAACATCCCAAATCATCGAGTCTAGCTAAGTCAGTCTACCCTAAGTCCACAATGGCCCAAATCCTTGAGTTTAGCGAAGCTACTCCCCCCTTAAGTCCATAACGACTCAAATCCTCGAGTCTAGCGAAGCCAATCACCCCTAAGTCCATAAAGGCAAGCCCTTAAGTCTAGCGAAGCTAGCATTCCTTATCGCTATAAAAGCCTAATAATTAAGTCCAATCTGCTTGCATACTTCAGTCCAGTCCATGTCTGCATATACATATATATAGTTAGGCCCATGTCTCCATCATGATCTAACCTATACTAGTCCAGAACCCACATGTACATCCATTTCAAAATCATTTGACATTTCCATTTTCATTTACATTTCTCATTTCCGTTTCTCATTTGGAAAATCATTTCTAAACATACAAGTGAGGTCCACTCGATTCTGTTCAGGACCGGTCGAGAGATTACATTTGTCCGCCTTCACAATAGAGGCGCGATTTCTTCTATAAGGTCTAGTCCAAACCCTGCACCTAAAAAAATCCAAAAGGTTTAGCCTAAACTCCTGCTGCATATACTGTCAATGCACTGCAAAATATGGTTGATGACAATAGACTTCTAATGCCTTCTACAACGAGAATCAACATCACCAATAACCCCTTTTGGGTAGTGTATCTCCAATTCAATAGGCTTAATTATTTATTTCCGAATTTCTAGGTTGAGTAAGAGAATCCTTACTGGCTTACCCTAAGCCAATTATGTCCTTTCCCATCGAGTGTAAGTAAATTTAGGTCTTCATTTATTATAGCCTTTCCATTTTCATTTCATTTTATTTTTATTTTCATTGGCCTTTTACCATCTTTTATGCTTCGAATTCGATGATGAAATTTAAATCAATCAAATGACCTTGATTAATAAAAAAACAAAGAATTAAAAAATGGACATACTTTGGATTATGAGTTATTTGCTTCTCCCTCCATCATTTCAAAAGCATCACATTCATAAACTATCCTCATACAACCTAGAAATAAAAATCCCTTAAGCCATCATCCTCCATGACCCTTAACCAAATAATTCATTCAAAATCAAAGTAAAGAGGAAAATTAAACGTACGAAAAAAAAAGCAAAAGCAAAAGAAATTGCACAAAGCAAAAAAAAAAAAAAAGCCAAAGGCAAAAAAGTCAAGCTACGGGGGTTTGCACACAATTCTACTCTTCTTCCCAAAATCATTCAATCCATCAAAACCTCAACCATATAATAAAACCAAAAACCCTTGGCCCACATCTAATTAAACCTTCATCCAAATCCTTAAACAACAAACCTTAAACTTTTCAACCCCATATCAACCCTAACTCCTTCTCCAAGGTATGTCCAATCCCGCTAGGTTGAAAACCCGAAAGAGTGGCTTAGGCATAAGTTAGGGCACAAAAAAAATCAGATCATGAACTACGAATGGTCTGATTTCGTAAGGATACGCAGGAATCCTCATCTCGAGGTCCAACCCATTCAAGAAAAAATAATAATTAATCAAGGTCTAATAATTTGACTTTCTAGAATTCAGAAGCATTCTTTTTCTTGATCCTGACATAGAGTCGAGTTTGAACCTAGCCATGTCAAAGCCTTTCCCCACCTATATTTATTTAAGTCATAAATTAAACCATTTTATTTTTCAATCTAAATTCTCCTTGTCCCTAATGGAATCTCCGATACTTCCATGGTCTCTAGCGAAATATGACTTTGCCTATATCAACTCTCTAGTGAAGAAATTGCAAATGCTCTTCTGAATGCTCAATCCAAGACAAGTAGCACCTAATCTAGGCTTAGAGTGCCTTAATCAAGGCAAGCTTTCCCAAAGTAAGGGCTTCCTATATATGTGGTAGTTCCTCCAAATTAAACTCCCGAAAAGTTATAATATGCGAATCTCGCTTGTGGACCCCGATTCATTATCAAAACAGTTTGCGAAAATCAATCTATCTCTCTACCAATCCAGTTCTATCTATCTCTTTTATCAATCCACCTTTCCTAGCCTTGCATAAACCCGACCTTGCATGACATTCCATCTTACTTAGCTTTGCATAATCCCGATCCTCATATGTCGTTATCATCTTGCTACTAACTTTGTTTGCGAAACCGTCGATATATAGACTAGTTCTAGACTATAGAGCGTTTAGAATTGTTCTCCTTCCCGACACGAGGCTACTTCGACTTTCGGTTTCTGAATCTCGGTCAAAGTGGGGGCTTCGCATACCGTAGACACAAAATCATACTCTATTATACATACTCTCTACAAATACATTCAAACACAATTAAACTACTTTCAAACTCCATTTATTTGCATTGAAGCTTCAAGATTGCTCCTCCTGTAAATCTTTAAATAAGACCCAGGCAACAAAGGTATTATTCATGAGGGTCAATTTCAATTTAATTCCTTTGTTACTAACAATTTACTTCTCACAATGTGGATCTGGAAGGAATAAAAGCTATACTGTAAATTCTAATCTCTACTTTTCTCCAATTTTTTTTCTATTATAACATTATATTCATATGCATGATTGTATGATTTACTACTTTCATCACCTTACATGTTAATTTTTGTTAATCAGAGACCTAAATAAATGTTAATGCTAAATTCAAATAATTTGGACAAGCTGATTAGGTTCCCTGTAATTTGATTGCATAATAACATGTCACCCAAAAGTAGTCTATTGTGTGTTTAATGAACGAACATAGATTAATTTACACATTGCATTAAATTAGTATGTGGTTATTTAATTGCATAAATCTTGACATGAATCGTTGGTCCTCAGGAATTATACCTTTATCTCCTAGGTCTTATGCAACGATCTTCAGAATGAGTAATATTGAAGCTTGAAATAAGAAATTCGAAGGGATATATGTGTTTCAATGTGTTTCAATGTACTTGATGTATTTAAATATGAGTTTAAATGTTTGAATATGAGTTTGAGTATAGGAGAGTATGTATAGAAGTCGTAGGAAAGCATTTTGAAAAGTCGTTCGAAGAAACGAGATATTTATAAGCAACGAAAACCGAAAACAGAGCGAAAAGATGAAATAAAACTGTGCGCCTGGCGCACCACTTTGCACTTAACACACAACCATTGCCCCAGATGCACATCTATGCGCCATACGCACAACTATGCGCACTTGTTTTTGATTGTTTTAAGATTCTTTTTTATCCTTTGATAAAATCTATCCAGTGAAATTCGAAATCAGCAATCTTTAGGAATAAAAATCTGATTTCCGAAATATTAATGAACAAGAATAATTATATTAGAATTTTTTAGAAAATGCAATTAATTATCAGGAATAATTAATTGGACTTGGATTGTTTTAAACCGACAAATAGACTTTATATTTTCGAAATATTTTTGGGCTTAGCTGTTCGATATGTTCCATTTAAAGAAAAAGGAACTGAATATTAGACAAATCGAAAAAGATTATCTTGGATTTTTTATAAATAGCTTACATATAATCTTATTATTTTCTTAAATTGAAATATTAATATTTACTAACATGCATAGGTGCAGCCACACCAAAGTAGTGGTGGGTCAACTACAGCTTTACAAAAGGGTAATGCAGTGACTCCATGTCTCTTATAACATTCGTCCTTACAAGGAGCATCCAATACTTCAGAATGATCGCAGGTTGGTGTAATCCATGGGTACAATTCATCACAATCTTTGGCTTGCACTATTATCTTGTTCATGTGGACATTCCCTATACCAAAAAATGTATTCAGTTCAAACAAAATATAGGATAGGCAATTACATAAATCTAATTTATTGCATATATATAAATAAATAAATATATATATATAAATAAATAAAAAAAAAATATATATATATATATATATATATATATATATATATATATATATATATATATATATATATATATATATATATATATATATATATATATATATATATATATATATATATATATATATATATATATATATATAGAGGATATGCAATTAAATAAATGAAAGGAAATTCTCAATAGTAACCTCGTACTTTTCGAGTTTCCCATTGGTGACCCTCAAGGGCTAAAATAACACTCAATTCCTTTGCCGACCAAGTTTTAGGCATGAAAACCAATTTAGACTTTAAATTTGACCCTTAAGGGCTAAAATGAGCCCCAAAACTTTAACGAGCAATATTTGTAGCATGCAAACCTAGACAATTTTCATGCACACAAACCGAGACATTTATTCTAATGAAAAGTTAACGAAACTAACGGTTTTTCACTCTATAAGGTAATATTTGGAAATAAATCCATAATTCAAGGTTACCGAGTGGGAATAAAAAAACTTAGGGCCACCAATGGAAAAATCGAAAAGTTCAAGGTCACCATTGAGGATTTCCCATATTTAAATCGCTGAAAATGAAAGAAAGCGGGAGCCAGTTTGTATAGTTGCAAAATTATGAAAATGTCAATAATGACACGAGAAGCATCTCGACCATCCAGGTTTGATGATCTAAGGGCCTACATTGGTTCTATGTTCTCAATTTAGGCTTGGTGTATATATATATAAAACCAAGTTTGCTTGGTGGAGGTGGTAGGGAACTCACTTTGTGACTTTGAGGTCACAAGTTTGAACCCCACTACCTATATACTTGTGCTTGGGAGTAGCGATTCCCTTATACTCTCAGGCGTTAACCTGTGTAGATGGGTTGGCTAACCTGCGAGAGGTATTGGTCTAGTAAGGTCCTTCTTACCAAAAGATTCCTAGTAGGGGTCCCAATATATATATATATATACAAAATTTGTGTATTATTTTTAACTTGAAAAAAAAAAAGTTACATGTTATTGCAATAATTTTTTTTCTTATATACAATGATGAAATCACTATTGCATGCACTACCACAATCTACAATCTTAACTTACATAGCATTATAAAGTTTTATATTGAATTAAGTTTGAGGTATTATTACTCAGTCAACCAATTTTTCAAATTAAAACCTCTTTAATACTCCCCCTAGGCCTCTAGAGATGTTTTTACTTTACCCCGCTTAGAAGTATTTATTTAAATTTAGAAAACTTTGACTTTGTTTTGTAGTTGTTGTATATGAAAATTTCGTAGTCGTTTGAGATGTTGTAGATCCGCTTCTATGTGTATTTTTAAAGAATATACTATTCATAATCTTTATTCCTTACTATACCTAAGCAAAGTTATTAACAGTCACATATGTGCACTGTAGATTATGCATAAGAAAACAAGCAATGTAAAATGCTATATATATCTAACCTTATTAGTTCTAGGCTCAATTTTGGGTGGAATGATTTAATAGAGTAAAAATTAATATTTCTATGGGAACCAACATAATAAAATAGTGAAGCAAATCATATATTTATATACATATCATTATAATAATAAGAAAATTTGATCAAGAATTTCTAACAAATGTATGTTTATTATAAAAATGTTTGACCTAAAATTGGCAACATTGAAAACATTTGTTACATTTACATTTTAATGCTGCGTTTACTTCACCTCAACTAATCTAAAATTGAATTTATAGACTGGGTTGGACCTGATGGACCCTTATTTCACTTTAAGTTTACACATGATTGGACCTGACCAGCCTTAATACAAGTTGATCATCCCCGAAGCTTATTTTTAAGATGAAGAACACACACCCTAATTGACTCATTCAAGAATACTGAAGGGACAAAACTTCTCATATTTTACTTTTCTTGTATATAATTGTAAATACGAAACAATAAGACATTGCAAGAATTTAAAGTATATTCAACAGGTATCTAAACAAGAAAATTATAATGAATTAGCTAAAATTTTAGGAGATTAATGGCATATGTAGAGCTTATCTTTGGAGTGGTGAATATTATAGCCTGAAGCCAGGGAATGTTAAATGGGAATAAGTTTGTTTGCCCAAACTGGCTGGTGGTCTTGGTGTGAGAGATATTTTTAAATGGAATCAAGCAGCCATGGGCAGGTATGTTTGGGCTATTGCAGCTAAGAAGGATAATTTGTGGATTTGGTGGGTTCATGAAGTGTATATAAAAGATGATGAATGGTGTTGGTATTGGAAAATGATACGTGCAGCAAAAAAGATCGAGATGAAGTTACTGTTTAATGAGCGAGCGGAGTCAACAAGTATGGCAAGATATAGTATTCAACATTTTTACAAAGAATACATGAGTTCTAGTCCTAATGTTATATGGTATGGTGTTGTGTGGAATAGAGTAAAATGTTCCCAAACACAGATTCATAGCATGGTTAATGATGCAGGAAAGGCTTCAAACTACTGCATACTTGTTTAAAATTGGGGTTTCAAATGATGCAAACTGTCAGCTATGTGGGAATGGAGAGGAGTCACACAATCATCTTTTCTTTGGTTGTGACTGTAGTAGGATTGTGATAAGATCTCTAAAGAGATGGTTGAAGATTCAGTCACAAAGTGAATATGTTAGTGATATCCTGCTAGACATTGCAAGGAGTGGAAAATCAAGATTTCAGAGGAATGTTTGTAATGCTGTGATTTGAGCTGCTGTGTATCAGATTTGGAAGGCTAGAAATGATGCTTTCTGGAATGGTCAGATTGAGATTGTGCATAAACAAATGTATAGCATCAAAAGAACAGTTATAGATAGAATTTACTGTATTCTCCCTAGAAAATGTTCTAGGAAAGATAAGGATTGGTTAAGAGAGTTCACTATGAAAATGTAATTAGTTTCAAATTATTTTAGGTTGTAAAGGTTGTGTTTGAAATATAATTCCTTATTACTTAGCAAAAAAAAAAAAATTAATTATTTTAGGAAAACAATGATGACATTCAATCAAGTTCCTTTTAATTTTCTATCCTTGATCTCCCATGTTTTCAAGCAAAGTAAAGTGTTGTACATGCTTGTAGCCTCTTTGAAGCTCTTAATAGTCAATTCATTACTATGCTCGTTCAAAAGGAGAAAATGATAAAGGTGGAAAAATTTACTTGCGTTTCTTGTATCAATTTTTTAAATTTAAATGTCTTACTTAAGTACATGTGAGTATGTCACATGCATATGTAACTTAATTGTTTGGAACCGTAACGTCACATACAACAAAATGAAAAAGATATGTTTAGCCTTCGCAAAATAATATAAGATATAAAACGAGAGCATAATTTTTTTTATCCTCAAAACTTTATAAAATTTTAATTTTAAAATCTATCCTTCACTACCATTACATATCAAGAATAGAGATTATGTATATTTGGATTTGTACTACTTCTAAACTGGGCAGCTAATCATGAGTGCATCTTAGATGTAATATGTTACATCATAACTATTGTGTAACATGTATAATGACATAGACTTCAACAAGAATGACATGAATCTCATGTTATTTTTGTCATTTATTTCATGTAATTTGAGTTTTTTTTTTTTTTTTTTTTACAAAAGAAGCGATGGTACCCAAGAATTTGTGATAAAAACCTACATGATGTTTTCTTCAAATTGTTAATAAATTGACAAAAAATAAGTTTTGTTAGAAAATTTGAAGTTCTGGTAATGAATTCAAAGGATACTAACTCTGTACATATGATAAAATAAATACATTAGTAAATCAACAAATAATCAATTTTAATTAGCTATATGATTTCTGTAAGTAAATATTGGACTTATCCAGTTTAAACAATTTGATTATGAAAAAATCAATTGAATACACAAGGTCGTAGCCTTTTATCAACACTTTCAAAAATATTGTAACTCTAATCCATCATTTTAAAATAATATACGGGAACATGATTTAGAATATACTCGTTTCATTCCTCATACATTTTTTCTATCTCTATTATATATGACAACACATGGGGGACACTAAAAAATAGGAAAGGGAAAAAAAAGAGATAACTACATGCTTTATTTAAATGAGAAAAGGGGAAAAAAGAAAAAAATACCAAATTAACTTAACAATACTTTTTTGAAAAAACAAAATTCAAAGACAACCCTTCAACATAATTAAAGATAGTGTAGGACAAAATCAGGGGGAATGAAGTAGTGACTAGGGAGTATGAAAGTTGGATCATTTGTTTGCTTTCTGGGTAGGATATAGAAAGTTTGTTGAAAACATGAATATAGTTAATGGATAGAGTGAGATTAATTGGTGTGATAAGGGAGCCGGAGAACAAGGAAGAGAGCAAAAATTTTCAAAAATGGATAAAATAAATTAGTGAAGAGGATGTTGACGGATTGGAGATTATATACCTACATATCATAGAAAAACAATTGTGAAAACTCTTTCTTTCATAAGATTAGAATTCGTTGGGCTTCAAATATTGAAAGAAAAGATGGAAAAATAAAATTAAAAATTCTAACTTTTAACCATCTTAAAAAAATAATCTCAACTTTTAATTATTTCAGAATAATCCTAATTTTTGAAGAGAGCTTTGTAGAATAATCCGGCCACTTATTTTCTTATTCATGCCATAGGCCGAAAAAGGATTAACGAAGACAATAAAGAAAAAAGTTTGGATTATGTTGGGAAGGTCCCCCAAAAGATGGATTTTTTCAAACATAATAAAAATTTGAGATTATTTTGAGTAGATAAGTGAAAGTCAGAATTATTTATATTAATTTTTTCGAAGAAGAAAGATGAATCATTATACTACAGATTATAATTATAAACGTTAAAGAAGTCTAATTTAACTACATATACTAATTCATTATTAAATTATTGAGTAAGAGGAACTTAATCCACCATTGTACAATATTCTATAGTACTAGGATTAAGATTTCTCGATGTAAATGTGATGAATCTTGTTGGAGTTAAGGCTTGGAAAAGCCTTGGCTCATTTTCTTGTTTGTCCCACATTGCTTGTGGGAGGGAATTTCTTCATGTTTATATATTTCCTCCCTCCTTCCATCTATTGAGTTGTGACTAGAGATGCTTTTGTGGTTGGATGATATGTTTGGTTTGGGCTTGCTATCACACACGCGCGCGCCGCCCGCCCGGACCGGGCCAGGGCTTTGGGCTTTGGGCTTTGGGGAATAAACTTAACTAAAGTTTTTGACCCGGGAGCTACGCGTGTGTGGCTGTTGGAATTCTGTAACGTTTTACCGTTACAGTATTCATGGCAATCCCTAATTATCCGCCCATTGATTGCTATCCGTTTTTTTGGCTTGATTCTTCCCTATAAAATCAGTGCCATCCTGTTCAGTCAGACATACAACAAACACTCTTCTCTTCTTCCATTCTCTTCTCTATTCCTGGGTTTTCGTGCTATTCTCTAAAGCTCAGTTTGCTAGTGGTGGCATTCTTAGCTGCTGTGTAAACCTTGGGGAGCATTCCGGCCAAGATCGATAACCACCATTGTCGGGCCGTAATTGCTTTCAAATTGTTGGTATAAGAATTTCGCAAAGGCATCAAATTCTAAAATATGAGAAAGATAACAAAACAGTTCGTTTCCATCTCCTTAATCTGATGACTAATAATTTGTTTGATTTGTTTATGGTTCATAAGTCATCTAAACCGATTTGGGAGGCCCTTGAGAAAAAATATGGGGCGATGATCTTTGGGAAACGAAATATGTTGTAGGAAAGTGGTCGTCTTTCCAAATGGTTGATGACAAATCTGTCATGGACCAAGTTCATGTCTACGAAAATTTATGTGCTGATGTTCTAAATGAGGACATGAAAATCTGTGAGGTTTTCCAGGCTAATGTTCTGCTGGAAAAATTTCCCCCTTCCCTGGAGGGAGTTCCGTAACAATCGAAGCATAGGAAAGAGTTCCTATCTCTTCGAGGAACCGATCGACCATATGAGGATTGAAGAGGCCAACCGGATCAAAGATAATCAGGACTCGGCTCTTGTCAATGTTTCCAAAGCTAATCTGGTGGAATCTGTTGCTGCGCCAAGTTCTGATAAGTTCAAGGGTAAGGGCAAGAAGGTATTCAACAAGGGTAAGAAGCAAGGAAAAGTGAACAAACCAAGTGGTAAGATTCAAAAGAGGACCTTTGTGTGCTATGTGTGTGGAAAGCCTGATCATAAGGCTTACCAATGTCCTCAACGCCAAGGTTCTTGTCCAAAAAGAAACTCCTCAAGCTAACCTTGCTTGTTTCGGATGATGTTATTCTTCTTTGTGGTGGTTGAAGCAAATCTGGTCGAGAATCGTTCTGACTGGATTCTGGACACCGGGGCTTCAAGGCATTTCTGTTCGAACAAAGAGCTGCTCCATGACTTCCAGGATGCAATAGAAGGTGAGTGCGTCTACATGGGGAATGCAGCAACTGCTGGAGTGCTTGGACATGGAAAGGTCACTCTAAAACTTACCTCTGGAAAAACCCTCTCCCTTTCAAATGTCTTGTATGTTCCTACTATGCGTCGTAACCTAGTGTCTGGTGCCTTGTTAAACAAAGCTGGTTTGAAAATTGTTTTTGAGGCCGACAAGGTTGTAATGACTCGTGGTGGGGAATTTGTGGGGAAAGGGTATGCGAGTGGGGGGTTTGTTTATTTTAAATGTTGCTTCTTACGTATCTCGCTATTAATAAAACTGTTTGTGGTTCTCGCTTATATTCTTTGAGTCTTTAAATTTATGGCACGGTAGATTAGGACATGTGAATGTTGCCTCTATTAAGAGACTAAGGGCCTTAGAATTGATTCCTAATCTGTCCTCAACCGAGTTCTCTAAGTGTCCTATTTGTGTTGAAGCAAAATTTACCAAGAAACCTTGCAAAACTGTGACTCAAAGGACCACCCAACTTCTAGAATTGGTTCATACGAGACTTAGGCGACTTTGGGAACACTAGAAGTAGAGGAGGAAAATTCTGGTATATTTCCTTTGTTGATGATTACTCGAGGTTCACTAAGTTATACCTTCTTAAGACCAAAAGTGAGGCGGGGAAGCTTTTTTTGAAGTATAAGGCCGAGGTAGAAAACCAACTTGATAGGAAAATCAAGAGGGTTAGGTCCGATAGGGGTAGAGAATATGAGAACTTCTCTTGGAATGACCATTGTGAGAAATTGGGAATCATTCATGAACTTAGTGCTCCTTATGTACCCCAACAAAATGGTGTAGCTGAAAGGAAAAATAGGTCCTTGAAAAATATGATGAATGCTATGCTTGTAAGTTCGGGTTGCCCGATGAAATGTGGGGGAAGTCTGTTCTTTCAGCTTGTCATGTTCTTAACCGAGTTCCTCACAAAAGATTAGATAAGACCCCATATGAGCTATGGAAGGGTTATCCTCCAAATTTGAGTTTTCGAGAGTGTGGGGGTGTCTAGCCAAAGTTGGGCTTCCCGACTATAAAAAGTCAAACATAGGACCTAAGACTTTTGATGCTTGTATTCATTGGTTATGCTCATGCTTGCATATAGATTCATGTCTACGAGTGATAGGTCTATCCGTGAGTACGAGAGATGCTGAGTTTTTTGAACATGTTTTTCCTTTGAAAAAGGTGATGTTGCATCCGTGCCTTCTTGTTCTTCTCCTGCTTGTTGATTTATCTACTTGTTCTACGCATGATGTTCTTCCTTCTTGTGATACTCCCTGCTGATTTGACTTTGAGTAGTAGTTCGGTTGACATGCATGCTAGCGGTTCCTCTGTCGTAGATGAGCCTAGGAGAAGTAAGAGACCTAGAGTAGCAAAAGACTTTGGTTCTGATTTTGTTCTTGCTTTTCTATCCGAAAGTTCTTGTGTTGACTTGTTAAGTGATGAACTAGTTTATGCTTTCATGATAGAAGAGGACCCAAAGACCTTTGATGAGGCAATGAGATCTGTGGATGCTAGTTTTTGGAAAGAGGCCATTAAGAGTGAGTTAGATTCCATAGTGTCTAACTCTACTTGGGAGTTAACTGACTTACCTAAGGGATCAAAGACCATAGACAGTAAATGGATCTTTAAAAAGAAGTTGAGACCTGATGGAACTATCGAGAGGTTTAAAGCTAGGCTTGTCATCAGGGGCTTCACTCAGAGGAAAGGACTAGATTACTTTGACACTTATTCTCCTGTGACTAAGATAGCCACTATTAGGACCCCGCTTGCTCTTCTTTGCTATTCATGACTTAGTTATACATCAGATGGATGTTAAGACTGCTTTCCTGAATGGTGACTTAGAGGAGGAGATTTACATGTCTCAACCTGAGGGTTTCGTGGTGTTAGGTCAAGAAGATAAAGTGTGCAAATTGAGGAAGTCCTTATATGGTCTCAAACAAGCACCAAAACAATGGTATGAAAAATTTGATAGTCTTGTGGTGTCAAATGGTTTCATTGTAAACAATTCGATTCTTGTGTTTATTCAAAATTGATAGGATCAGATTGTGTGATTATATGTCTTTATGTGGATGACATGCTGATTTTTGGTAACAACTTAAAGGTGGTTAATGATACTAAACTTTTCTTGTCTTCAAAATTTGAGATGAAAGATTTGGGGGAAGCAGATGTGATTTTAGGAGTCAGACTTAAGAGAGTCTCCGGTCGCATTTCCCTTAGTCAGTCTCATTACGTGGAAAAAGTGCTTAAAAAGTTTAATTCCTTTGATGTTGTTCCAGTGAGTTCTCCCTATGATTCCAGTATTCATTTGACCAAGAACTTAGGTGAAAGTGTCTCTCAAAGTGAATATGCAAAAATCATAGGTAGTTTGATGTACCTCATGAACTGTACTCGACCTGACATAGCTTATGCAGTGAGTAGACTTAGTAGATATACACATAACCCTAGTAATGAACACTGGAGTGCTCTTCATCGTCTTCTCAGATACCTAAAAGGAACTGTTGATTTTTGTTTGCACTATTCTAAATTTCCTGCTGTTCTTGAAGGATTTTGTGATGCA
This sequence comes from Beta lomatogona, assembly GCA_947646795.1. Taxonomy (NCBI): domain Eukaryota; kingdom Viridiplantae; phylum Streptophyta; class Magnoliopsida; order Caryophyllales; family Amaranthaceae; genus Beta; species Beta lomatogona. The sequence continues at coordinate 1,474,389 of CANSNZ010000968.1, forward strand.
AACTGGGTATCTGGTAATGATGAGATTAGTTCAACTAGTGGCTATGTGTTTACCCTTGGTGGTGGTGCTATATCGTGGAAGTCTTCGAAACAGACTTGTATAGCACGTTCCACCATGGAGTCTGAGTTCATTGCCCTCGAGTTGGCGGGGCAAGAAGCCGAATGGTTGAGAAACTTGTTGTCCGATGTTCCTTTATGGGGTGGACGGGGTTCACCTGTCTCTCTTCATTGTGATTCTCAAGCAGCCATTGGTGTTGCTAAGAACAGTGTCTACAATGGTAAGAAGAGACACATACGAATCAGACATGGAGTCGTCAAACAACTCCTGAAAAATGGGGTGATTTCTTTGGACTATGTGAGGTCCGAAAGAAATCTTGCAGACCCCTTTACTAAGGGGTTATCTAGGAGAGTTGTCCTAGAGTCGTCGAGGGGGATGGGGCTAAAGCCCATTAGTTGAGATCTTATGGTGGATACCCGTTTGTGGTCAAACGAAGCCATGAAATCTTAACTTGCACTACATTTCCCATCCCTATGACACATGGTAGTGCTTTTATCCATAGCCTATTGGTGGTGCTTCTGAGACGCACTTGATGGATATACATTGAGAGGTTGAGCATTTTGCTCTTAATAGTTCCATATCCCTCCGGGGTGGTGTTATTGAGAAACACTTGATGGACTACCTACGTAAGTGTGGAGGTTAAGCCGCCTTCTATGAAAGACTGGGCTGTCTTTCTAGAGCACTTATTAGACCCAAGGTATGCGCATGGCTATAAAGCGCTTGTGATGTATCGCGGAGATTGCACGATCTTAAGGTAGGTATGTGTTGTGGGGGTCTCAACGGAACTCTGGTGAGTTCAAGAGTAATTCACTCACTAGATAGTAAGTTGTTGCCTCATTTCACTATGCATCAATTCAAATCGAAAGATATTGGTGTTTAAGTACTTTCCTTTCCTTACCCAGGAATTTCTTTTGCTTTTCTGAGCCTTTGTGGGGGATTGTTGGAGTTAAGGCTTGGAAAAGCCTTGGCTCATTTTCTTGTTTGTCCCACATTGCTTGTGGGAGGGAATTTCTTCATGTTTATATATTTCCTCCCTCCTTCCATCTATTGAGTTGTGACTAGAGATGCTTTTGTGGTTGGATGATATGTTTGGTTTGGGCTTGCTATCACACACGCGCGCGCGCGCCGCCCGCCCGGACCGGGCCAGGGCTTTGGGCTTTGGGGAATAAACTTAACTTAACTAAAGTTTTTGACCCGGGAGCTACGCGTGTGTGGCTGTTGGAATTCTGTAACGTTTTACCGTTACAGTATTCATGGCAATCCCTAATTATCCGCCCATTGATTGCTATCCGTTTTTTTGGCTTGATTCTTCCCTATAAAATCAGTGCCATCCTGTTCAGTCAGACATACAACAAACACTCTTCTCTTCTTCCCTTCTCTTCTCTATTCCTGGGTTTTCGTGCTATTCTCTAAAGCTCAGTTTGCTAGTGGTGGCATTCTTAGCTGCTGTGTAAACCTTGGGGAGCATTCCGGCCAAGATCGATAACCACCATTGTCGGGCCGTAATTGCTTTCAAGTCAGTGATCTCCTATCACGGCACAGCCTTGAAAGTTATCTATTTCTGCCTTTGCGAAATTCTTATACCAACAAATCTAATGGTATAACTCATATTGGTATGCACAATAAATATAGTTTTCTCGAATATAATTACAAAAAATCATACCTGAAACCACAACTATTAGGATCATACTGAACCAAAAAGCTTTCAACATCTCAATTGTAAAGTAGGCTTCAAATGCACACACAAATGACCTATAGGAAAGGTATAATTGAGATATGTCTCTGATAAACATAAGAATAGATGTGGGACTTGTTAAATAGTGAAGTATAAATTTGGGGGTAATACGTAGAAACAGTTAAAGGCAAAGATAAAGAAAATAAAGTAATCATAAAACATATATGTTTTTTGTATTGTATGATACTTTAGCATTATAAAGCAAAAATATTTTTGTATTTTTTCATTAAGATATTCCCCTTTTTTCATCCTCTTATAATTTTTGCGTGGAAGTAAATATATATTTTCGATTTCTTTCCATATACTTCTTGATTAGGGGGTTCGATAGAATATATTTTCCTAGTTTTGACAAATCTATTTTCCTACTTAATGCTTTTCATTTCAATTTTACTACTGGATTCTTATATTTTTTTAAAAAAGGAAAAATTGACATGCATAATCTCCACTTTCACCTGTCTTCTCAAAATTAATCCCAACAATTATTACAGAATAATCTCGACTCTAATTTATTACAGAATAATCCCAACTTTTGAGTATACCTGTCATTACTATTATTTAGTTATAATTTAATTCAGTTCAGTTCAGTTCAGTTCAGTTCAATTCAGTTTAGTTCAGTTCAGTTCAGTTTAATTCAGTTTAGTTCAGTTCAGTTCAGTTCAATTCAGTTCGGTTCGGTTGTTTTACGCCAAAGAGAACAGACCCTAAGCCAAATTATCATTACTATTATTTAGTTATAATTTAATTCAGTTCAGTTCAGTTCGATTGTTTTACGCCAAAGAGAACAGACCCTAAGCCAAATGATCATTACTATTATTTAGTTATAATTTAATTCAGTTCAGTTCAGTTCAGTTTAATTTATTTCAGTTCAGTTTAGTTCAATTCAGTTCAGTTCAGTTGTTTTATGCCGAAGAGAACATGCCCTAAGCCAAATTATCACTTTTTTTTGCCTAAACTAATCCATTTTAGGTCTATAATACATAGAAAATTAATAGTTCATATTATTTTGAGAAGGTACTCGCGTAAAATTGGGATTATTGAAAAATAATCTAAAGTTGGGATTATTCTAAAATAATCTAAAGATGTGATTATTTTAAAAAGATTGGTGCAAGTTGGGATTATTCATGTTATTTTTTTTTTTAAAAAAAAGGTGTTTTCATTATCAGTTAATTGAGGTTGAGTTGGTGGTAGCTAAGCCAAGGAGATAGATGATACTTTGAAGCAAATCTATCGAGGTATCAGTTAATGTAATTTTCCATGAAGATGTGAGGAGAGAGAAGAAAAGTAATTTTTTCAGTCCAACAAATAATCTGGCCAAGTGTTAGAACCTGTTCTTTTGGACTGAATTAGTGGAAATTTATTTAAGTTCAGTTCAGGCAAATTTAGTTTAGTTCACTCCCTCACAATTTATGTTCAATTAAAACAAATTAAGTTCAATTAAGTTCACTTTAATTCAGTTCAGTTTATCCAAAATATTTGAGCCTTGGTATTTTGTTCTATCAACTCCAAAGCGTCCTTAGTCCTATTCTTTTAAAATTTAGATGTCTCCAACACTCCTTTTGTAAGCTACAGGATGTTTTATTTTATCATCATCATTTAGACATTTACCATGTAGTCAACCAAAGACAAAATGATGATGAATAATGTATAGATGTCAATTCGGGTTATCGGTCGGGTTTTTGGTTGACCTAATACATCGCGTGTGCTCGGGTGTGGTCGGGTCGGGTCATGTTCGTCTCAAATATTCCCACAAGGTCGTGTGCAGGTTGGATCACATCCGAGTCATCGTACGGTCGGGCTCCGATAGTGTAAGTATCAGACCATTTTCAGGTCGGTCTATTTCGGGTTAGAGTGCCGCGTGGACGGGTTTTTACGGGTCAATTTGGTTTCATGTATACTTGGGTCGGGTCGGGTCGTGTTTAGTTTGGGACTTTGGTTCTTGTATTTAAAAAAATACCGCACCAAGTTAAATTCACTTGTTTCCACTTGTGAAAAAATAACAACACATTAGACGGTAAAGTCCCATCGATGTAAGTTTAAGAGGATGGAAGTATATTCCTTATAGTTTTGACATGCGAATTTCATACAACTGCAATCATAAATGTTGGACATTGGGCGTTTGGACTAATAAATTATAGGCTAATAAATCTTATTTTGATTTGCACCGTGCACACATACACGTAGTGATATCAAGCCAAGGGTTTAGGATTTAATGCCTAGTCTAATCTTGTTAGCAGCGTGAACACATGCATTGACATGAAGTCAATGTCTGGCCTGATTCGACTTTCTTTTTTATTTTCTTTTTTACTATTTAAAAAATTATTATGATCATTGAAGATTTGGGTTGAATTTGAGTCGGGTCAGAATCAAGTCGGACAAAACTGGGTATTTATCAGGTCTCATCAGGTTTTGGGTTGACTTCAGTTCGTGTCTAGGTCTTAGATTATTGTGTTCAACCGGTCACGAGTTTAGTTTGAATTCAGGTCAGTATAGTCGGATCAGGATATCATCGTGTCGGGTGCCGGTCACGTCCGTTTGAACTCGGGTCAGGTCTCGATCAAGTATGGGGACTGACTCTCTCGGGTCAAACTAGGTTCATGTCGAGTTGGTATCAGGTTGATTGATGGGTCGTGTTATATAATTGGAGTCACTCTCGAACTATACAAGGATAAAAGGATAGAAAATAACCAAGAATGATTGAATCCACAAAAACACTCGGTTATGGCTGCCTTAAGTTTACCAAGGATACAGATACACATACTACTATTCTTATTAATTACAACTTAGGCTAATTAATATGATTCAATACAATTAAATTATATGAGTCTTAAATAAAGAATACATAGTAAATAAATTGCAGACCATAGACTTAAATTTAATTAACTCGAAACAACAATAACTAACTTATTAGACTCTTAATTAAACTCCTAAATTAACAATCATTTTGAATTAGCTCATAGAATATATATTAGGTCGGGTCTGTTTTTGACACTTCTAGAATAACACTCTTTTTGTAACTATAATAATTCAATTTCGGGTCCAATTAAAATTAACTTTTATCTTAAAGATGTAATATACCAAGAACTAAATGTATTTATAAGCCTTACAAACCATATATCATATAATTGAGGGTCTTAGCATTGTGATGAAACACGAGATAAATCAAAATTGGAATACTAATCAATCTTTAGGTTATAAAGCAATTAAAAAATAAGTATTCCCTCTGTCCCTCAAGGTCTGTCTATTGCTTTTGGGCATATAGATTTAGGAGAGTCGTTTGGGATAGAACTTCGCTGAGTAAAATGTGAAAAACAAATTAAAGTAGTGGGTGGTTTATGTTTTTATTTTTGTTGGGGAGTGGTATAGAAGATATGTAACTTTCAGATCTGTGCGTATTGCATGGAAATTATTTGTTTTATAAATATAAGATTTTATGATATTTCCTACTAAATCATGGTGAAAACATTTATAGATTATTAATGAAATTTTAAAGATATAAAATTAGTGACATAATAAATTAGCCTATACTAAATGTAAGTAAATAAAATTAAATTGACAATACGTTATCTACTTCAGGAAAAAAATTGTGTTAATCAACTTATTAAAAAGATAATGTACTTCATTTATATCTTACATTCAGAGGCTTCTTATAAATTAATAAATTACTATTAGAGAATGAAAAATTATGTTGTGCGTGCACCACAAATATGTTTTCTGATTATGAGAACTCCACGAGAAAATTCTAGCTAAATTTAGAAACTATTAGCTTGTGATTTAGAATTTTATGATCATGTATTCATAAATTTTAAAAACAGTTTACAACTCGTGCAACGACTTATGACTTATATATAATAATAATTTTTTTTTATATAAGGTAAGGAGAAAAGAAGGTTAGGAGACCCTCCGCACGAGGGGAGCTCCAACCTTATCGTTTACAAGGATAGAATGAAGAGCAGAATGAATACAATCATCTATATAAAACTGAGAATCAACTAAATGACCGACATTGGCTATCCAATCTGCTGCTTTGTTTGCTTCCCGGTAGATATGACGAATAGCCCACGAAGAGAAAGAACGAAGAAGAGCTTGGATATCCTGGATGATATGAGCAATTTGCCCAGGAGGAGACCAGATACCTTTTACTGAGTTGATGACCATAAGATTATCACCTTCAATTTGGAGTTGACGAATATTGTTACGGATAGCTAGGCGAAGCCCTTGTTGAAGAAGCGATTGCCTCGGCAATGAACACGGAAGAAGATCCAAGGTTGAAAAGCTGCAGCTTTGTGGAGATGTCCATCAGCATCTCTAATGATAATACCTGCTGCTGCAGAAGTACCGCGAACTGACGTCGAAGTTGAGTTTGAAGAAGGAGGTGGGAGGTGGCCCCCAAGAAACGAGGATGGAGGAAGGATACACCGTAGAGGACGGAGGAAGAGAAGAAGGGGAAAACGGGGAGCCAGAGGAGTTGCAGAAGTCTACTGCATTCCTTAGACTCCATTCTGTAAATAGAAATTTTGTTTTATGCAGAATCCTGTGGACATTAAGAGAAGCATTATGAAAGATAATAGAATTTCTTTCCTTACAGATACTCCACATAAGGAAAACAAATTTGATAGTGGAGGACCTATCATGTCTGATTTTGTACAATGTAGTTAGAAGAGTGGCCCGATGTAAGGTGTGAGGTAACCACTCTTTTAGATCCTGAAGCTGCCAAAGGGGAATGATATGATGACATTCCCCAAAAAGATGGTTTAAAGTTTCCTCGTGAGTGTTACAAATAGCACAATGGTTGAAAGGGACTATGTTGCGCTTAGCAAGGATGGCTCTAACTAGGGGTGCTTAACGAGCGAGCCGAGCCCGAATAGCACTGGGCTCGGCTCGAGCTCGTTTAAGTTTTCAAGAGCTCGGCTCGGCTCGTGAGCTCGCCGAGCCTGGGGGAGCCGAGCTCGGCTCGAGCTCGTGATGAGAATTCGCGGCTCGAGCTCGGCTCTTGAGCTCGTTTAGGCTCGGCTCGTGGGCTCGTTTAGGCTCGACTCGTGGGCTCGTTTAGGCTCGGCTCGTGGGCTCGTTAGGCTCGGCTCGTGGGCTCGTTTAGGCTCGGCTCTCTATTATGGGCTCGAGCGCGTTTAGGAAATTTATTTTGCAAAAAATCTGTATAAAGTGAGTTTAATGATTCTATCATCATTGATGATTCCAATAAAACAATACAAAAGTTTCGCATATTGCAAACAATACAAAAGTTCTACAACAATACAAAAGTTCAACAACGATAATATATCAACCAACACATATACAATATATTACATAAAATAAAGAGTTCATTCTTTTCTCAAGGCAATATCATTCTTGTAAGTTGCCATATGCTCCAAAGCCTACAATGCCCGCTCCATGCTACTTCCATTACATCATACAATCATAAGTTAAATAAAAAGATTAGTCAAGTTCTAAAAATACAATCATAACTTCTCTATCTTTTTTTGTTTTCTTTTTCTTTTTAATTGTTTTAACCTTTTCTTTTAATCTTTCTTCTATTATATAGCTTAGTTAATATCTTAACAGAAATAATTAATATAATTTTTAATATCTATAAACAATTTTTTAATATATAAACAATTTTTTAATATAAAATAATTTTTTAATATAAAATAATTTTTTTAGTATAAAATAATAATCGAGCTGTTCACGAGCTTTACGAGCCGAGCTTTGCCTAGCTCGGCTCGGCTCGTTTAAGTCTCGAGCCGAGCCCGAGCTCGAGCCGAGCTTCAACGAGCCGAGCTTTGACCGAGCCGAGCCCGAGCTGCTCGCGAGCCTGTCAGGCTCATTATCACCCCTAGCTCTAACCCCAAGACTGTTGTGAAAAATTTGCCACATAAAGATTTTCAGTTTGGGTGGGATATCAAGTTTCCAAATCCAACGATGCGGCCATTTATCTAGACTTGGTGAGAGATTGTGAGCTAGCCAGTTAGCGGATTTAACCGTAAATAAGCCTGAAGAGCTAGAACCCCAAATAGGCTCATCCGGGAGGGGGTTTACCGGCAGAGGAATGCCTTTAATGGAGTTAATAATGCAATCCGGCAACAGGAGCTTTAGTTTGCCAATATCCCAAGTTTTATAAGGAAGAATGAACTCTTTTAGACAGATATATAGATCGACCTGGTTTTCTGATAATTTAAGTTTTTCTATTAAATTTTCATCAGCACACCAGTTGTGAAGCCAAAAAAGAATTTGGGAGCCATCACCTATTTTCCACCGAATACCTTTTTGCAGAAGAGATCTTTGGAGTAAGATTTTTTTCCATACTGGCGAATCGTACGGTTTTGTTTTACAATTAAAGAAGGACTGACCCTTTAGATATTTTTGCGTTATTAGTTTCACCCATAAGTTGGTAGGTTCCGTAAGAATTTTCCAACCTAACTTTGCTATAAAAGCTTTATTCATAGGAAGCGTTTTTCTTAGGCCAAGGCCACCCTGCGCTTTGGGAGTGCAGATTTTATCCCAAGCAATAAGAGGAGTTGCATTTTTATCCTTATTTTGTCGCCAAAAAAATTTCCTGTGAAGAGTATCAATGGATTTAGCTAAATTCGGGGGAAGCATGGTGGAGGCACACGTATAAGACAGTAAAGCTTCAAGATTACTCTGGATGAGGGTGAGCCTCCCAGCTTTGGACAAAAACCCCGATTCCCAGAGGTTAATCCTTTGATCAGTCTTTTGAACAATATGAGCAAGGTCAGCTTTAGAGGGATGATGGGAACTGAAGAAAATTCCCAAGTACCTTCCCAGAGAAGAATTAGGCAACATATTAAAATGACTGGCTAGAGCCGTTTTTCGGTTGGAGGAGACCTTTTTAGAGAAAATAATAGTAGATTTATGAAAATTCACTAATTGACCGGAAAGACTACAAAAGTCATCAAGGACCGTTTTTAGATTTCTACAAGCCGAGGTAGTTGCTTTGCAAAATATGAGGCTATCATCAGCAAACATTAGGCAGGGTACATTGGCAGTTCTGGGATGCAGCTTAAAACCGATACCTGAGTCTCGAGATTGACTTTGGAGAGTTAGTTTTCGGATGAAAACTTCCATACATAAAATAAAAAGGTAAGGTGACAGGGGGTCACCTTGTCGCAGACCCCTAGATGGTCGGAAACAAGGGGAGGGATGGTTTGATTGAATAGGAAACATTACTAACACATTCCTTAATCCATAGGATCCAAGTAGGGGGGAAACCAAAAGCCTCGAGAGTTTGCCAAAGAAAATCCCACTCGATCCGGTCATAAGCTTTTTCCATGTCTAACTTTAGTGCACACCACCCTGTTTTGTTTTGAGACTTTTGAAATGTGTTGAGAGCCTCTTGTGCAATCAAAAGATTGTCATGAATAGAGCGTTCTTGAGTAAATGCATTTTGAAGGGGACTAATTTCCCGTTGCAAAATAGGACGTAGGCGATTAACTAGGAGTTTTGAAATTGCTTTGTAAATAGTGTTAATTAAACTAATTGGTCTGAAATGATCCGGAGATTCAGGAGCCTCTTGTTTGGGAATGAGGGTTATCAAAGTGTGGTTCAAAGACGTGGGCAATTTACCATGATAAAAGAAACTTTGTGCGGCAATGACCAATTCTTTTTCAATGATGGGCCAATAAGCCTGGTAGAATTTTCCCCCAAATCCATCGGATCCAGGCGCTTTAAGCGGGTTAATATCAAAGAAGACTTCTTTTATTTCTTCTGTTGTGACAGGAGCAAGTAAGGAGTTCACATCAGTTGGAGATATAAAAGGGTCAAGAAAGCTCAAATCAATTTCCCTGATAGTTGAGTGGGCGGAGCGAAAACGATTTCTGAATGAATCAGACAATAGATGAGTTAGGTCGTCATGGGAGTCAACCCATTGTCCTATATCGTTTTTTAGTCTAAAAATAGTCATGTTAGCCATAGATTTTTTCATTCTATTATGAAAGAAGCGAGAGTTGCGATCCCCTTGAGTTAACTATGTTTTTCTAGCAGAGCGTCCCCAAGCTTTCTGATTAAAGAGAAGAAGTTTTTCCCTTTGGATAATCAACCGATTAATATGCTTAATTAAAATGTCATTAAAAGGTTGTTGCCACAATTTTAATTGTAACTCCTTTATTTTTTCCTCATTTGTAACCAGTGTATTGGTCATATGTCTATAGTTGGTCTTAGCCCAAACTTTATAGATAAAAACAAATACAAAAAAAGGGTATACAATTAGAAAGATGTTTTAATAGCGAGTGATGGAGCACTCGAGTCCAATGGGATTTTGAATCCCAATCCAGTTTAGAAAGAACAAGTTTATATAACATTATAGATAAGCAGTGCAAAACAGAGTGCAATAAGTAAAAGTTCAATAGCGAGTGATGGAGCACTCGAGTCCAATGGGTTTTTAAGGCCCAATCCAGTTTAGAGAGTAGGAGTTTAAGAGACAACCTTTTTGGCTCCGAGGGAGCTTTTGCATTGGCATAAAGAATCTGAGCTTTGCAAGCGTATTGGATACATTTAAGACAGAAGATATAATGACTAATTTTTAACAGGAAAATCATCTTTATTGAAGCACATACTATAATAGCAAGGAAGAACCACATAGGTAGAGATGAAACTAACATAGTAGTCTGGAATTGGACACAGCAGCAAGAGCAGAAGCAAAAAAATATAATTTGCACACATAAGAGTTGAATTCATAGAACAAAAACTTGTTGAATTCACAAATCTACATTGGATAAGTCCCTAAGATGTCCCTACAGTTTTCAATATCCAATTAGGTTTATGAGTCTTCCTTTAAAGACTTGTTGGCGATTTCAAAACAATTTTCAATGAAACCTTTACAATGGGGTAGTCAAATCAAATACGCGCTCACACCGTGTAGGCGAAATAAAAGCACGCCTACAATTTGGCGACTCCACTGGGGAGGATTTTAAAAAATTAAATTTTTAAATGAGTGGGTGAAACTTGAAAAATACGATTCATACTCTTTTTATGCCTTAGAATGACATTGCAGTTTTGCATATGCATGACTATTGTTTAAGCCACCATAAGACAATCTACCTTGCCTCATTAGGACATGTTCTATGTGTGAGGTCACCCCCGAGGGGTTTGCCCTTTGTCCTTCCAAAAAGCTTCATGAGCGATAGTGTTGGATCTTAGTCATAAGCAAACCTACCCAACCATGGCATTGTTCTTTTGTTCCTGACTTGAGAACTGGAGTGCGTCTTACATGTGGCCACCTCATTAAGCAGAGGTATGAAGGGTGGGATTAATCTCTTAGTTATGGTCCCTTTCAGACTGTACCTAAACCTGACCATAGTTTTAAACATAGAACTGGACATTAGGTTGGAACTTTCGCATCCATGTTGCATGAAATTTGCTTGTGATTGCAATTTTTGCCTGCTGTTATCTTGTCAAATTTTCGGTTTTATGCATTCCGTCTAAAATCGCGTCTAACAAACAAATAAAAGATTGTCAATTGGCCAAAACCCTGCCTAAATCCCTGAAAACATGTCGGGGAGCAGTGCGCCAAGCGTATTAAGTTGCGCTTGGCGCACGCACGGCTGTGTGTTGCACGCAGCAATGTTGCGTGGCACGCAACATGTGCATCACATGCTTTTCGTCGATTTAGTTCGTCGTGGTGGTCGATCATATGTTCAGTCCGTCTGCATTCACGTAAAAACATGGTCATTCTAGGGGTCTCACCTAATTCAAGAAAAAAAAATCAGTCTTTTCATGCAAGGTCGAGTCCATCTTAAAAAAAAGTGTATCTAGAAAAGTGGTAATGGTAGAGTTAGAGTCATCATGCATGTCTACCTTCTCCTTGCTACCTAACTAATCTTCCCTATCAATTCTACCCAATCACATTCAACCAATTTCAAAAAACTTACATCTTTCAAAATCAATCATACACCCATGTCTATTCTAACTTTTTCAAAAAGCATTTACCAATCATCACACAAGACATTTAGAAAAATATTTTCAAAACTAACCTATCATCTTTTCCTAACAAAAGATAAAAACAAGGGGTTCCTTTCAAAAACGAATTTCGAAAATTCTAAGCCCAGTCCAAACACCTTCATTCAATGCAATCCTAACAACCTAATCCAATTCATTTGCATTCATTTCTAGTCACATATGCATTAGAGTCCTTTTTACATTCATCCTAGGCCTGTCTAATTTGAGTCCAAACATTCACTAGCATTAGAGTCAATCTTAGGCCCATATAAGTCTAGTTCATATCAAAATTTAGGCCCATTTGCATCCTTATGTGATATCTAGTCCAAGTTTATTCCTAATCCATTCCAATCTAAGTCTAAGTCTAGTCCAATCCAAATCTTAGGTCCATTTAGGCCCAGTTCTTTCCCTAGGTCTAGTTTGCATTAAATGTAAACCCTAGTTAGTCTTCGGACTATAAAAGTCAGTCTTAAGACTATAAAATTTCCCTAGGTCTAGTTTGCATTATATGTAAACCCTAGTCAGTCTTCGGATGATAAAAATCAGTCTTAGGACTATAAAATTTCCCAAGGTCTAGTTTGCATTATATGCAAACCCTAGTCAGTTTTCGGACTATAAAAGTCAGTCTTAGGACTATAAAATTTCCCTAGGTCTAGTTTGCATTATATGTAAACCCTAGTCAGTCTTCGCACTACAAAAGTCAGTCGTAGGACTATAAAATTTCCCTAAGTCTAGTTTGCATTATATGTAAACCCTAGTCAGTCTTCGCACTATAAAAGTCAGTCGTAGGACTATAAAATTTACCTAGGTCTAGTTTGCATTATATGTAAACCCTAGCCAGTGTTCGCACTATAAAAGTCAGTCTTAGGACTATAAATTTCCCTAGGTCTAGTTTGCATTATATGTAAAGCCTAGTCAGTCTTCGGACTATAAAAGTCAGTCTTAAGACTATAAAATTTCCCTAGGTCTAGTTTGCATTATATGTAAACCCTAGTCAGTCTTAGGACTATAAAATTTCCCTAGGTCTAGTTTGCATTATATGTAAACCCTAGTCAGCCTCCGGACTATAAAAGCCAGTCTTAGGACTATAAAATTTCCCTAGGTCTAGTTTGCATTATATATAAACCCTAGTCAGTCTTCGGACTATAAAATTCAGTCTCAGGACTATAAAATTTCCCTAGGTCTAGTTTGCATTATATGTAAACCCTAGTCAGTCTTCTTACTACAAAAGTCAGTCGTAGGACTATGAAATTTACCTAGGTCTAGTTTGCATTATATGTAAACCCTAGTCAGTGTTCGCACTATAAAAGTCAGTCTTAGGGCTATAAAATTTCCATAGGTCTAGTTTGGATTATATGTAAACCCTAGTGAGTCTTCGGACTATAAAAATTTCCCTAGGTCTAGTTTGCATCATATGTAAATCCTAGTCAGTCTTCGGACTATAAAAGTTCAGTCTTATGACTATAAAATTTCCTTAGGTCTAGTTTGCATTATATATAAACCCTACTCAATCTTCGGTCTATAAAAGTTGTATCTTAGGACTATAAAATTTTCATAGGTCTAGTTTGCATTATATGTAAACCTTAGTCGGTCTTCGGACTACAAAAGTTCAGTCTTAGGACTATAAAATTTGCCTAGGTCTAGTTTGCATTATATGTAAACCCTACTCAGTCTTTGGACTATAAAATTTAAGTCTTCGGACTATAAATGTTCATCCCCTAAGTCTAACCACCTTAATTTGTCTACCCTGCTTTGAGTCTAGTCTGCTTATTGTAAGTGCAAAGTCTAGTACTCAACAAAGTCCAATCATTCAGTCTGCTTGCATAGTCGAGTCTAATCCATGTCTGCATATGCATATAGTTAGGCCCATGTCAGCATCATGGTCAAGCCCATACTAGTCCAAAACTCATAATCATTTTCATTTCCATTTCAAAATCATTTTCCATTTTCATTTCCCATTATCATTCCTCATTTCCTTTTCCATTCCCATTTCTCATTTCTCATCTCCCATTTTAATTTCTCATTCTCATTTCTCATTTTGAAAATCATTTCTTAAACTTACAAGCGATGTCCACCCATTTCTGTTCATGACCGGTCGAGAGATTATAACTTAGGAGTGCCGAATGGAGGAATAAAATGTGAGCCTACTCTAAAGCTTATAAATCGCACTATCACCACCCGACTTCATTTAGAGTCATGAAGAAAACTTTTGACCGTCTTCAAAATAGAGGCATGATCACTTCCATAGGTTCTACTGCCTTCACATTAGAGACGCGATGACTTCTATAGGGTCTACTCCGAACCCTGCACCTAAAATAAAATCCTAAAGGTGCAACCTATATTTCTACTGCAAACTCCAACAGAACGATGAACATCTGTCATCTAGTGTTGTAACACCCCGTATTTTTATACTTGTTTATTTATATTATTTTAGTGTATAAAAAAAATTTATTTTATTAAATATATTTTATTTCCCTCGTGTTGAACTTACATTAAAAGGAGTCAAAAACTAATTCCTAGATTTTCTAGGTTACCCATAAAGTTGCCAATCTTAATTAGAGTTGGAGAGTTGAAAAAAAAAAAAAAAAAAAAAAGAAAAAAGGGGAAGATTAAAACCAAAACATACAGCAACATCATTACAGCCACTTTTACCTGATTACCTTCCCCGTAAAACTTGGTCTTCTTCATCCTTTAGTTCATATTCTTCTTTTGTTCTTTTTCTCTTTAAATTCTTGCTTCAACCATTATCACACATCAACCTTGATCCATCATCTCCATCTTCATCTTCATCTTCGGGTTGTTAGTTTTCAAAGAGGAGGATTGGTTCTTGGGCTTGCGGTTTCCGGGTCGAAAATCGGATCAGAGAACGGATTTTTTCGGGTCGCTTCACCCTTATTACTTTCCTTAATCAAGTAAGTTATAGTCTTAAGTTTTAATTTCGTATTTAGTTGATTATGTGAATTTGGGGTTTTATTATTTAGGGTTCTTGAATAAATCAAATTGGGGGTTATTGCTATTATGAGAAATTCGTATAATAGGTTCAAGTTTGAGGTTTAGTTTGATTAAGCTAGCATATTTTTCGGATTTAATTTACAATATTATGAGTTTCGAAATTTAATTTATTACTAAATTCTTGTTAGTTGGATTATTTGTTAATTGTTTAGTTCGAATTATTCGTCCAATATTATAGTCGTCTGAACAACGAAATTTGTGAGAAATTAATATGAGTTTTATTGTAGTCAAGTGTTAAGTTGCCATCTTGCCATTGTTGTGGTATATTGTTGTGATGTTTAGTTGTTGTAGAATAAATTTTTGGTGAATATCATTTGTTGTCATTAGCCGAGGAGGAACTTGTTTGGCTGCTGACCAAACATCCCCTGTCCCAATTTTTTTTGGGTACTACAACTGTACAACATTAGTGTAGTTTTAGCTTATTGTTGTTATACCATGTTTAATCTGTGACTTATGTTGATCATGGTCACAATAAGACTTTAATAGGAAACTAAAATAAAATAAAATGTAGTATTAGTGATAGTTGTATATTATACATACCTGTTTGCGATTTTGTTGGTAAATAGTTACTTATTTGTCTAAGTTATATGATTAATCCTTAAAACAGTATGAGTACTAGTTTGTATAGTTGACTTTCATTGACTTTTGGCCTAGTGACTTTTGTGCTCTTTTGAAATAAATTGAGATAAGTTGAGTCATTTTCGAAACCAGTTAAAGCTCATTAACCAGGTTATGTCATTTATAGATGAATTGTGTGAAGTATAGTCTAGTGACTTATACTATTATTATATTGTAGATTGCGGGTTCGTAGAGGAACCTTTTTTACTTGAGTTTGAGATATATTGACTCCGGTTCTCGATAAGGTAAGATTTCATACTAAACTTGTACATATTATTTCAGAAAGTAATTCATATTGATTTGTGATTTATATTGAGTTTGGAATCGTTTTTACGATGCTATTATGGAGTTTTTAATTTTTTTGACGATATTTATATCAATATAATTTATGAGATTATTAAAAGGAGGAAGTTCCTCGTGAGACAAGTTTGAGATTATTAAAAGGAGAAAGTTCCTCGTGAGACAAGTTGAGATTATGAAAAGGAGGAAGTTCCTCATTGTTACCAAGTTTTAATTAAATTGTGGGGTTGCCGGTAAGCGGTATTCCTCGAGTATGGAAGTATGTTGAGTTAACAGTGTCTCAACAATTTATTTTAGTAGTTGGGAGTATATTGATCAATACTCTTGCCATTCGTCTTCCTTCTTGATACGTTATCAAGTTAGGGGTATGCATACTAGGGACTTTGGTGTTTACCTTATCTAGTGAGCCTAGCTAGCTCATTGGATTTTTATTACTTCCTACTCACAGATTTCAAAGGAGTTATATTTGAAAGTTTTACAGAATGGTTTAGAAAGAAAGTAAAGTGGATTTGAATTATTGAAGGTTGTCTATTATATTCAAGTTGAATGTTGTACAGGTGAAATGATTTTGTGGAATACTATGTATGTATTCCACCTGCACATTGGATAGTTCAAAGTTGTTATTGGTATGAAATCTTGCTCGGCCTTTTGGGCGATATTACATGTCTTCAATGTGCGGGGGCTTGATGGTGACTAGCTTATATTGGGTGAGAGCGTTGACTTCACCTAGATGTAGATTTATTAAAGTTAAGACTTCCGCTGCAATAGTTTAGAATTATGGTTTTTTTTATAGGAGTGTATTAATTAATTACATTTTCGTTTAGTTGTAATATTTAATAATTAATTTATGTATTAGTAGTAGTACCTTTCGCCTTCCTGTTATTAAATGTTTAATAACCGCGGCATAACAGCTCTTGAATTGTCCATGCTTTGTACTCTGATATGTTTTCTAAAGAAAGTGGAAATTCAGGGTTGTTACAAGTGTCAAATACCATCACTGCGCTGCGAAACATGATCGATGACGATAAAATACTAATACTTGCTACTCATGGATTCTAAGAAAGATCATAAGCACCAGAACTGTATTGAGTGAAATTGGAGGCTGGAGTCAGGTTAGCACTGAGCTTAAATTCTTTATGAAGAAAGCTTACATGCTCCTTTCGGGGATTGTGAAAGAGTTAGATGGAAACGTTTGATATGTAACAATCAAGCTACTCCTAAGAGCAGATTTATACTTTGGCTTGCTCTGGACAACAAGTTAGCCAAATTTGACAGATTGAGTTTGTGGGGTATACAGTGTGATACTAATTGCTGCTTATGTATGAAAGAATTGGAATCAGTTCAACACCTTTTCTTCTACTGTGAATATGCTGTTGAGATTTGGAAAGGAATTTGTGTGTAGATGGGTTGCAGTGCTGCTAGATGCCATTTTCAGAGTTCTGTGCTTCAAGCCTGCAAATATGCCAGGAAGAAATCAGGAAAGATCTTTGTCATGTTGTTCACTGAATGTGTTTATGCAATCTAGAGGCAGAGGTACAACAAATTGTTTAGATCTAGTTGTAAGGATCCTAAACTTGTAATTAGGGAAGTCTTATTTAGAGTTGTTGCTTGATGCTCAAAAGAAGATAGGTGTAGATTACTAATGTAATATCCTTTTGCTTGCTTGGTTGGTTGTTTGTCTGCTCTATGTGTAAAGTTCATGTTACACATGTTTTTTGGTATATATATATATATATATATATATATATATATATATATATATATATATATATATATATATATATATATATATATCTTCATTTGCCAAAAAAAATACTTGCTACAACGAGAATCAACGTCACCAACAACCCCTTTTTTTTGCGTAGTGCATCAACAATTCAAAAAGGCTTAGTTATTTATTTCCAGTTTTCTAGGATGAGTCAGAGAGTCCTTATCGTGAGCCATTTCTATCCTTTTCCATCGAGTCTATGTCACTATAGGACTTCATCTATTATAACCTTTCCATTTTCGTTGCATTTATTTTTCTTTTTATTTTCATTGGACTTTCACCATCATTTTATTTATGCTTCTAATTCAATAATGAAACTTTATTCACCTAATGAACTTGACTAATAATAATAATAAAAAAGAAATCTGAAAAAAAAAAATTAAAAAAGGACATACTTTGGATCAGGAGTTATTTCCCTTTCCCTCCATCATCCATAAACCATCATTAGCCAAATGACTTTTCAAAATCAAAGCTCCACAAATATCCTTCAAACTTTCCACTACCCTAAACTAATAGCTCGTGTGCAAGCCTTACTACATAAAAATAAGTAAAGAAATCAAAGTGCGAAAAAAGCAAAGCAAAAGAAAACGCACATGACAAAAATAATGCAAAAAGAAAAAAACTAAAGGCAAAATAAAAAGTCAAGCTAAGGGGCGTGCACACAAGTTCTACCCCTCGTTCAAATCCTTCAATCCATCAAAAACCATAGCCCATGTAATCCAAATCCATAATCTTTACTAGCCCAGCCAATTAAACTTTCATCAAACCCTAAAACTTTAAGCCTTTAAACCTTTCATCAACCCTAACTTCTTTTTCAAGGTATGTCCAAGCCCGCTAGGTTGAAAACCTGAAAGAGCGGCCAAGGCAAAAGTTAGGGCACAAAAAAAAGAAATCAGATCCAGAACTACGAATGGTCTTAGTCTGTAAGGATACGTAGGAATCCTCTTCAATAAAATAAATTATTCAAGGTCTCATAATTTGATTTTCTAGAATTCAGGAGCATACTATTTCTAGATCCCGACATAGACTCGAGTCTGATCCTAGCCCCATTAAAGCCTTTTCCCACCTACATTTATTTAAGTCACAAATTCAAACTTTTTATTTTTCAATCCAAGCTCTCCTTTTCTCCGAAGGACTCTCCGACAATTCCATGGTCTCTAGCGACACTTGACTTTGCCTAAATCACTGTCTAAAGAAGAATCCCCAGTGAAAACCTTGAATGTTCAAGACAGATCAACTGCATTTCAATCATGGCTTAAGCCTAATTTTAGACAAGCTTAACCAAAGTGGGGGCTTCCTATATATGTGGTGGTTCCTCCAAATCAAATCAAAATCCCGAAGAGTTGTAATATACGGACCTCGTTTACGGACCCCGATTATTTACTAAAAACGGTTTTCGAAAATCATTCTATCTATATCTGATCATTCTATCATTCTACATATCCAGATATCCTGGCCTAGCAAAATCCTGGCCTAGCAAAATCCTGGCCTTGCATTGCATTACATACATCTTAGTCTTGCATAACCCTGACCTTGCATGATCTGTCATCCCTTAGCTTTGCATAACCTTAATCCTTGCACAGTGTCTTGTGCGTCCTTAGAGAGTCTAAGTTTGCATTATTGCATCATTGTGTGCTTTATCCTAGTTGTTTGCACCTATCTCGCTAACATCTTCTTCCGCAGGTAATCAGATTACTTGCAGTTATTGTCCTGCATACTAACTGTGTTTTTGCAGAGACCGGCGTATATAGATCAGTTCTAAACTGCCGAGCGTTTAGAATCGGTCTCCGTCCCGACACCGTATACTTTTACTATCGGTATCCTGAACCTCAGTCAAAGTGGGGGCTTCTGTATACACATAATCGTGTCTCCCCATTTAAGGATCCGATGATGAAACATACCATAGTCTTAATTGGTTTGACCCAAAGGCAGAGCAGTCCGAACAACCATCTCAAAACTATTTCGAAAAGTGTTAAAGTCCTATTTTAAAGCCCAATTAATTATTCATAATAATTAATTGTATTTTGATCCCAATTCTTTGAAAGAGCCCATTTAATTATTCATTGATAATTAATTGTTTTATTTTAATAAAATAAATATTTGCAAAGATTTTTTTATATAATAAAATCGGATTTTATCCCGTAAAATCATATTTTCAGAGTTGAAAGATAAAAAAAATCTTTAAAACGCGTTTTTATCAAAAAACTGTCAATAGCAAGGCGGTGCGCTGAGCGCACCAGACTACGCTGAGCGCACGGATGTGCGCCGAGTGCACGTGTCCTTCCACGTAAGCGCGCGCCTAGCGTACAAGACTGCCACGTAGACTTATGTGTCATACAGAGTCCTGCACCAAGAGCACTTCTTAGTGTGAGACGCATCTTTTTCTTACTTATCTTTTCCAAAGGGCGTACCACGTGTACACATTCTACTGGGCATGCTGCATCAGGCGCGCCATTCTGCGCCTGACACGTTGATTTACGCGTGACACGTCAGCCTGCGCCTGGCGCAGATGGCGCGTGAAATGCAGATTCGTTTTTCCTATATAGGCATTGATTATCCAAATTTAAAAAGGGTTTTTTCATACGGGTTTTACATACTTAAATACTTGGAACTCTACGAATATATTTACGAACCTCTCTACAAAACCTCCCTAAAACTCATACTTTAGACATTTATACACATATTTTCATACATTCATTAAAATCTTTCAGACATTCATACTTTCAGGCTTCACTATTGCTCTTCCCGAAGGTTGTCAATCTCACAGACCCAAGCCACGGTATAATCCTAAGGGTCCTTGAATAAATTCCTATTTTATATTGAAGTTACTAACCATTTATTTCATAATGTAGATCTTTGATATAAAATCGACCTACTGTATATTCTAGTCCTTCCTTCTTTTTATTTATTTTCATACATTATTATATGCTTGCCTGATTGTTCTATACATATTATATGATTGTTGTATGCATGATTTAATATTTTTAACACCCACATGTTATTTTTGTTAATCAAGACCTAAAGAACTGTTCTAACATTAATCAGATTAATTTAAACAACCTGCTAGGTTCCCTGTAAATTGATTGCAAAATAACATATCATTAAAAAATAGTCTTTTTATGTGCTTCCTGAATCAACCTAGACTAAATTAATTTTTAGGGTGTTGAAAATATTATATGGTTATTTTATTGCATAAAAATTGACATGAATCGATATTTAGTATAGGCCAGCAATAGGCGAATGTGGTTCATTATGACCGTGTTCGTACCCTCACCCCCGAACTCAATCTTTGGTTCATTTAGACCATCTATGGAGTCAGGATGCTACATTGGATAAGTCCCTAAGATGTCCCTATAGTTTTCAATATCCAATTAGGTTTGTAATTCCTCCTTTAAAGACTTATTGGCGAATTCAAAACAATTTAGAATAAAAACTTTACAATGGGGTAATCAAATCAAATACGCGCTCACACAATGTAGGCGAAATAAAAACACGCCTACAGTAGCGTTTGGGAATTTTTTTACCCCATTTGGCTGTAGATCTGAAATGGCCTCTGATGATATACATGCGAGTTGCTTTATGGAGAATCCGACATCGGATTCGAATAAGAGTCTTGGTTGCTACGTAAGTTGGATCGATATAACGACGGTTCTTCTTATAATTTTTCTTTGAACTTGACTTATGTTCGCCAGAAGTCTGAGACACCGACTTTGAAGTTGAGGACGCTAGAGCTTCACTTAAGTTCCGAAGATGAAGCCTTTGGATCTGGGTTCACTGTACGGAAGAAAATCATCTTTGATGATTCAAGTCCCCTCAAATTTACTGATGTTGGAGATAGTGATGATGTAGCTGCTAATTTTGGTAAATTTGGCAATGTTGCTGCTATAGACCAGTCTTCCATAGAAGCTGGTGTGCCAAGTACTTCATCCGAAAACCCTAAACAAAAAGGGTTCTCCGAAAAAATGATGTTGCACTGTCCCCAATGGTGAAATGTTCCTAAAATCATTTCTATTTTTAGTTTTGTTTTGTTTTAATCTGTGTGAATTCCTGTGTGTGGCTTTGAATTGTTGATATGCCTATTATGGGATCAGATTTTTGGCTTAAATGTTGGTATTTTGGTGGTTGTTGATGAACTTCGCCTATGTGTTAGGATTGCTGTTAGTTTATTAGGGTTTAAATTGTTGTTAGGTAATAGCTAATATTTTAAGCATGTTTAATTAAAGGGTGATTATTTTATACATAATTTCGCTACTAAGTTTTCGAAATTAGTGTAAATATTGTCCAAGTAAATTTAAGTATGTCTTTTACACGATATTGTGGAAATTTTATCTTAAGTTTTAATGAACTAAATTTTATTGGTGTTGAGTGTTTATGGGTCAAAAGAAAAAGAAGGAAAGAATGATAAAACCAAACACATTGATTTCTTCACTTCATTATCTCTCGTTCGTTGCACAAACCAAGGAAAATCACCTCTTCCTCCTCCATGTATGCTCAAGGGAAAGCTAGGCAATAGCAATTCTTTGAGATTTATTTACTTATAAGTATGAAATCAAACCCTTAAAATTCCCTCTTTTTCACTTGCATCTTCCTTTCATCTCTGACTGTTTGTTCAACCACCAATGTCGAGCTCGAGATGCCGGTGTTGCAATCGCCGCTGCGTGTTAGTGGTGCTGCTTCTTGCTCTGTCTTTATCTCTCCTCGCGTATGACTGCCCCTTCATTTTTTCTCCTCCACTCCAGTCATCCCTGCGCTACTGGGCAGGGGTGCCACTACATCCTTGGTGCTGCTGGTCGTCGACACCGTCGTGGTTGTCTGGCAGCCAGATTAACTCTCTTGTTATATTCATGTGTTCTTCATCTGAAGGAAACCCACATGAGTTTTTGGGTTAACTTTATCAAAGGTACAATGAGTTTGACATTCTTTTAATCTTGCTTTCAATTATTATATCAAAGAGTTGAATGCATATTTGGAATTAATTGGTCTTTCAAACCTAAATATTTTGCAAACTTGGTAGAGTGATAATGGTTAAGATGATTATTGCTATAAATAATATTGACATTGCAGTTGAAGTTGGAATAATGAATCCTAGATTAGTGCAATTGGGTTTAATTATGAACTTTTATGGTTATTAGTGAGAGAGATTGTATTATAGGCTTAATCGAATTTTTATTTATATGGGAAAATTCTTGAGGAGATATGATATTGAGTATTAGCAACATTATCGAGGTAATTAGGGATGATTTGTGAAATTAAGTCAATTATTTATGAGTTAAAAGATTTGGTTTGACTATGGTACTTCACTTGAAGTGGTGAAAAAGGTAAGCATATAAGAATACTAATTGAAATAGTTTATGTAATTAGAATTCAATAAGAAAGTTACTGAACAATTATTGTGATTGTCGAGGGAGTTATGGATACTAGCTATGGTTAGCAAAGGAGTGGAATTAATCCTAGATTTTTCCGGAGCTGTTATGTAGTGATGCTAAGGGATTTGAGGTAACGTTTATGTTCAGCAAAAAAGAATTACTATGCCCGTGCTAAGAGTTATGTGTCTATTTCTATAAATGAGTTTATAACTTTGACTACGCTATGGATGCATCAACTTCTGTTAACTATGTATAAGTCATGTAATGACTGATTTCGAGCCGAATAAGGTCTTAATAAGTTAGTGTGACAAAACATATACGCAAGTATTTATTCTTTTAGTTTGAATATGTATTATTTCATCTTGACCAGAGTGTTTATATGAGTTAAATTGTGATTTGTACAAAAAGTATATTTTGGAGAAATAATTTATGAAAATGACTTTTATTATCTATGTTTTGTGATTTATGCTATTCCGGAAACCGACAAGAGATTTATGTTATGTATGGTAACTCATGAGCTTTTGAGTAAATTATGGATGAGTTAAAAGATGATCTTTTGACTATAAAGTACTACCTCCGTCCCAGAATAGTCTGAACACTTTCCTTTTATGTTTGTCCCAAATTAGTTTGAACCTTTCCATTCTTGGCATGGTCCCACCATTAATATATTATTTCCTTTACACATCTTTGGCCCCACACTCTACCTTTTATCAATAAAAGTTACCCAACTTTATCTCTCCTCTAATAAAAAACACTCCACCAACTCCTATCACATCTACTTTTTAAATAAAATAACATTTGATAACCACACCACAACTTATCACCTAAAACTACGTGTCCCAACAAGTGTTCAGATCTTTCTGGGACGGAGGGAGTACTATTTTGTTTATGTTTTACAAGGGGAAGAAGTTGACTCTAGACAGTGAAGAACAACCACAAGCTAAGTACGATAAGTTAAGTTACGATAAGTTAAGTTACGGACATGTCATGGAAGTCTTGCAAGCGGTACGAAAAGGTGGGCGACGACCCATAAGTTAAGTAATGTGGCAACCACCCTGTAAGTTAAGGTAAGGAGATAAGGTTAGAGACGGTATAGTGTCAGGTCGACCATGCCCTCTTTATTCGGGTTCACTTCCCCTGAAGATAAGTCAACAACATTTGTGAGCTCTTACTTTACGTTCAACACCTGGTTCCGGCCAATCTTGCTGGATGGGCGAGGAGATTTATGAAGTTAAGTTTATGTATTCTATGCAATTGATAAGACCCTAATGAGCAGATATGTTTTTTTTCACTCGGAAGTAATCCTTGTTTTATGGTTTTATATCTGTGGATGTTTTTAAGAAGATTTCATAAGAAATTTGAATTTTCATACGCTAAGTTGCACTTAATTAAGTATTTATTTCATGTTACTTTTATTGAGTCAGGTTGGCCTTATTATTTTAAAGAATCGACTTCATTATATGTATCTTTCTAAGTTTAATTGATTTATGGAAATATTTGTGAACTAAAACCGTTTTGACGGGCAAATGTTAAGAGACTGAGCTTTTCGCTCATTTTGGTTAGTTTGTTTTGTATCTCTTTCTGTGATTTGCAAGCATCATGTGGACAACCTAAGAGACACTATAGGGCTAGGGGAGCTTTGGGCCAAGAGTAATTGGATTTAGTGCCAAGAAAATTCTTTGTGACATTAGGTTATATTACATTTTGAGATCTTCGTGAGAATAAGTATATGTTTCGTTAAGGTCTGGTATAAGCGTTGTATTGTGGGCCCCTAACCCACATGTCCAGGATCGGGTAATGATATTAAATTTCCGCTGCCAGTAAATGTAATTTGAGGTTTATCATATGATAATTAAGATTTATGAATGTTAAGCATGTTTAGCTTGCAGCTCGAAGGTGCGGGTTGTTACAAATGTGATCTTAATATCATGGCATGTAAGTCGAGATAAGTTCATAGAATTGATTAAGAGTTAAATATATATGAATTATAATTCACCCAACTTTCATAACCCCTCAAAAAGCCGGAAAACCCCCCAAAAAACAAAACCAATCGCTTTCTCTCTCCTCCATTTTATTTCATCACAGCAAAAACTAATGGGAATTGCGAAAATTTGCGAAGGGGATTGGGAAAATTTGCAAAGGGAATTCTGAAGGACAATCTACAGGGAATTGCGAAAGGGTATCACTAGTAGAATGCTTATTGCTACGGTTATTAAGTGGCCTATTGCGGCGGTTTTTGCCGTGTAGCAATTAAGGACACATCAATAGGTAATTAAACTATTGTTGCGGTTTTTGACCGCAGCAATAGATCAAGATATTGATGCGGTTCCTAGCAAAAACCGCAGAAATATGGTTAATTTTTATTTTAAAAAATACAACGTATTGTTTCGGTTCCTGGCGCAAACCGCAGCAATACTTTGTATTTTTTAATAAAAAATAACCATATTGCTGCGGTTTTTGCCAGGAACCGCAGATATACGTTGTATTTTTCTAATAAAAAATATACATATTGCTGCAGTTCCTGGCACAAACCGCAGCAATAGGTGTATTTTTTATTAGAAAAATACAACGTATTGCTGCGGTTTTTGCCAGAAATCGCAGCAATATAATGAATTTTTTTTAATTTTTTTTTATGCATGTATATATGTTCCATATAACCTCCTCATGCAGGAAGCCGAATGCAGCAGCTGCAACAATATTTTATGTATAAATTTCTGCAGAGCTCCGTTTGTAAATTGAATAAACCCTATAATTGGGAATTAATAACCTGTACAATATTATATGCAACATTCATCATCTAATCGTCCTAAACAACCAACAACCAACATCCATCATCCTCAAACAACCAATTTTCCTCCAACATCCATCATCCAAATTCCAAGTTCAACAAGAAATAAATACGATTCACTCCAATATATATATATATCATGAAATCCAAGTCAATACGATAATGTTGGTTGGTACAAGTTGCACTAAATTATATAAGTTGTAAAGACAGAGAAACAAAGAAAATTAACATTAACTAACCTACGCAATGCAATTATCAATAAAGTATCTTACCCACTTATTTTTCACCTCATTGATTTGATCTTCCGTATAAGGATCGAGGGTAAAGGAACGAGAAACCTTCACTAAAGTTAGCCTCAAATAGTTAAATAAAATATGAAATGAATTGTAAGTGAACAAAAACTTACTTCATCGAAATCCTCCGAACCAGAATATAAAGTGAGCACGTCAAAAGTGTTACGGATGACAAAAAAACCGTACTCCTCGCCTCCTTGTTGTTGTGGGCACTTTATCAAAAGTTTTAAGAAAATGAGGAAATTTATCGTATAATGATAATAACATAGGCTTTTAATTGAATAAAATAAGTCTATTATACCTCAACACGCTTCCAAAGAAGCTTGTCTCGACGAACTTTGTTACCGCTCATCCGAAACCTCCGAAAAGCACTACATAACACAACATCAAATGATTTACACTTTATTTGCTTTATATTATAATTTAAATTCATTAAAAATATATCAAACCAATCAACTTACGCTATCATAGCCGGTTTAATCTTTAACTTCCGCTCCTTTTGTAAGCTAGCGGAATCAAAGACATAAAATATCCTGAGTGTGGGACATATGACAAGGAGCGAGCATCCAATGATGGCTATTGCAAGATTGAATAACAATAATTACTAAAAAAATTCACATGCCATGCAACAATCAGTATTTGTAAAACTAATAAGATTGAATATTACTCATAAAAGATTGGCGCGAAGATGACACTAGCACCAACAAGGACGGATCCAGTCAAAGCACACTGAATGTATAAGTCGCTACATTCTCCAATGCATGCATATCCGCGGTACTCTCCGGACACATCCAACAAACACGAACAGCATCCCTAAATCCATCCAAGTCAGACTGCGTTGCCCTAAAAAATATAGGCAAATGTAAATTTTATGTGCAAAATACAACTATCATACAATCAAATGTAAAAAACAATCATAACTTTGATTATTGTTACCTCATGTACACTTGGATAATAACAATATTAAGCATCTCCCCTTTTAAGAACCGAGCAATGTCCTCCTTGGTCAGATAAGCGGTGGCATCTTATGAATAATGGAACAAGGAGCTCGGTTAGCTAACACCAACGGTCTCATCGTCTGCGATGGCAAGGGCAAGCGGATCTGCTAACTCCCTACAGTCTTCAGTGAGGGATTCCAAGAACGATGCATCATTGACAACTAGACTATAACGAGTAGCCGAACCGGCTGAAAGCTGATGGCTAGGACATCTAATAGCCTCCCCCTAAATCCCCTTTTGTTTTTTAGGTGTCGGTGTAACCTAATAATTATTTTTGAGAACGTGCATAAGATTATGTAATTTTTAAATTTAGTGCAATTATTTATAAAAAAATGGATAAGATTTGAACAATTACCTCATCACCTAACATTTGCACTAAATTTTTTGGCCATTGCACCCACGTACCCAAAGCATTAGCTGTAGTGTCGATTTGACATGTGGGGACGGGCACAGGTAGTGGCAAATGACCATATTTCTCTACATAACGATGAACTTTCACTCGAAGGTGATCATTCATCATACTAGACCCATGAAATGTAGTGGTCTCATCAAAAGCATAAGAATGTGCATCTGCCACTAGACAAGTCTTTCCACTAGTTGGATCTATCAAATACAATCGACATGGAGTCTCGTCCTAACAATAACGTAATGTTCTAATTATGTAAGATAATTATTTGTATAAAGCACATGTATATATGATAATTATGTGTATAAAGCACATGTATATATGATAAATATATATACCTTCAACCCACGAGACTTAGTGTCGGAAAATCCAGATGGTGGAGTACGTAGCTGAGTGGGCTGTGAAGCAGATGGCCTAGTAGATGGTGAGGCAAATGATGCATCAAATGGTGAAGCAGATGATGGAACAAATGGTGGAATAGGTAGCTGAGTGTGCTGTGAAGTAGATGGTGCAACAAATGGTGGAATAGGTAGCTGAGTGAACTGTGAAGCATATGGTGAAAGCCCCACATTCTACATATACGTTGCAATGTCATTTCTCCACCTTTCAGACAATTTCTGCATGAATGCTTCCTCTTGTTCCTGACTCGAGCTCCAATAGTTCCTAGGAGGTGGATGGCCAAAAGCCCTCCTATAGCCAACATTGATGCCTCCAAAACCATAACAACGACCCGAATGATCTGGCTTCTCTCCAAGAGCCATATAAAGGGCGTCTTTGTTGCGTACCGGAGTGAACTCACCCTTGGCTTGCTGCAATCTTTGTTTCCTCAACTGGAATAAATCGTTGTTTAGTGACAGGATCTTTCTTACGCATCGCGCACCACCAGTCATCACCCCGGTTAATATGAGAGGACACCGAGGAGGATGGTGTACTAGATGACGATCCAGAATCAAAACTAGGTGGATAGAAGTTATCCTACCTCCACAACTCTCTAGCATCCCCATAGTTCCTTTGACCTAAATGGTGATGATGTGTGTTCTTTTTTGCACTTGCGAGCGCCTTTTCTCGCTTTTTCTGCAAAAAAAACACATTAAGTTAGTAGAATATTATTTAAATTAATAAAACCAAGTTAATTAGATTATAAACTTACTACTACCTCATCTGACGTCATATCCTCTTTGAAGGTGAGCCAATCCTCCATCTTGATGTGCTTGTATACATCTGGCGGAGTATCACCTAGCTTCTCAATCTTTGATCTGACTCAGGTCATTGTGATCCAACCAGATACCAATTTGCCCTTAAAATCCCTCCATCTAGAGTTCACAACAGATAAGTGGTTTTTCTTATATCTTAGCTCGTTCGGAAGGTGAAACATATTATGTTTTCCATCATAAACAAATAAATAAACACGTTAGGTCATCATTAGTACAATAAATCCCAAAATTGTAAATGATATAATTACAAAAATCATCATCGTGGTATCTTACCATAGTGTCTGTCCACATCAAATCCAATAGGGCAGGAGAAATGTTTTTTCGTTTCCAATTGATGTTAAGCCTACGTATAGAAAGACCGACCCAAATACCATACTTAGCTCGCCATGGACCTAATAGAACAAACAATTAGAAATCCAAACATTAAATTGTAAGCATGATAAATTATAACTATCTTACAATCAATAATTACCTGTTGGTCTCCCCAACTCATCAAACTGTAAGTACATATCTGGTTTGTCGTCGAGCCTCATCATGGGACCTCTTTTTCTCTTGCTAGGTGCCTTAGTCTTCCCACCTGACTTCTTCCCCCTCCCCCTTCCTTGTGCACCATAATATGCACTGGTCTGACGACGATCTAAGAATCAAAATAAGGAAACTAGAGAACAAACAAATAAATTACATATTCAATATTAATATAATCAAATAAGCGCGAACCTGAGGGGGGTGGCTGACGTGGATCAGATGTCACCTGAATGCCAAGTAAAGCATCCTATCAGCCTCTTATTCCCATGTTTCCATCCAAGCATCAAATGCATCTGCAGCACGGTCACTATCCTCTCCTTGGTCAGGCTCCTTCTCTGGGATAAATGGTGTATCAGAATCCGATGAGTTATCGCTCAAACCGTCACTAGCCATATCTATGCCATATATAGAAACAACAAAAAAGTGTTAATTAACAAAATTTAAAACAATATATATAAACATGTCTGAACATATAATTATAACGAAATCTATTAAAAACTCAACAGTTTATAATTCAAATTACTCATATAGAACCTTTTTTACCTTTAATTTTGGTCAATAGGTTGCTCGATAACCGTTATTCCTTCTTGGTGGTCCATGCACATGTAACTATTTTCAGTATCAGGCACATCCATCATATGATCATTTGGGATTGAGAAAGGGGGGGTATCATCAAACTTATCATATTCTTGTTCGTTGTCAACATCACCGACTCCTAAAATTCGCCTTTTACCATTAATAACAATGAACCACTGATGATCTACAGGATCAGATACGTAAAACACTTGTTTTGCTTGTGATGCGAGGATGAAAGGTTCTTCAGTGTCACGTAGACGACTCATATCGACTAGAGTAAAACCGCAATCATCCGTTCGCAAACCACATCTATTGTCCGCCCACTTGCATTGGAAAAGAGGCAAAGTGAAGTCACAATAGTCGAGCTCCTATATTTCCTGAATGATCCCATAATATGATTGTGTAGCATCAACCGGAGTTTTATCCTTTGCACTCGCATACTCCCTAGATGATGCAACCATTCAAATCCCACAATTTTGTACCACCTTAGATTTCTTGTCATGACGTTCAGTGTAAAATGTATATTCATTGATATCATACCCCTCATATGATTTAAAACTGTGACGTGGACCTTATGCCAACCACTTAATTTTTTTATCAGGTACATGATGGTTGTTTGCAGACAACTAATCAATTACCTTATTGTGGAACCAATCAATGAAAGACCTGTTATGCTCATTCATCAATGCCCTCTCCCCTTTTGACGGGTTTTTGTTCCGCAATTCACGCATATGTCTATTTAAGTATGGATGAACTTGTGTAACATGGTGCAACACGAAAAGATGAGCTTTATTCAACTCACTCAATGAAGGCGAAATATTTCGCATTTCGACCCCACCCTTGCCTTCCAACCTACCCTCGTGTCTGGACTTTGGAAGACTTATCGCCACAACCTTACTAAAATGA
This sequence comes from Beta lomatogona, assembly GCA_947646795.1. Classification (NCBI taxonomy): domain Eukaryota; kingdom Viridiplantae; phylum Streptophyta; class Magnoliopsida; order Caryophyllales; family Amaranthaceae; genus Beta; species Beta lomatogona. The sequence goes on from CANSNZ010000968.1 coordinate 1,504,899, forward strand.
GAAGCACAATGTCCTCCAACCTCTTCGGCAATTGTTCCTTGAATAATACTCGCCTCTGGTCTTGCTGGATTCATCACTTTCTTTTTCAAAGAATCCATATGTCTCTCAAAAGGGTATGCCATCTTAAAAACACAGGGCCACACAGTTTAATCTCCCTTACCAAATGAAGGACTAAGTGAACCAGATGTTAAAAAAAGGTGGGAAATACATCTCAAACTGACAAAGTGTTATCACCACCTCATTTTGCAAACTATCCAACTTATCAGGGTCAAGTACCTTGTTGCATATGGTATTGAAAAATTAACACAACCTCGTGATGGCAAGCCTGACATGTTTCGGAAGAATACCGCGTATTGCAATCGGCAAAAACACTTGCATCATCATATGACAGTCATGGGACTTCAACCCAATTAATTTTAGATCAGTCATAGAAACAAGTCTTCTCATGTTTGATGAGTATCCAGTGGGAACCTTAATACCGTATAAACACTCATAGAACAGGCGTTTCTCTTGCCTATACAATGTATAAAAGGCTGGAGGCAAATACAGTAACCTTTGGCCATAAGTTAGGTCGAATCTTCAATTTCTTCATATCCCTACGAACCTTCAGACCATCCTTAGTCTTTCCCTTTATAATCAACAGAGTACTGATAATTGCATCACAAACATTTTTTTCAATATGCATTACATCGAGACAATGTCTAACTAGTAAGTGTTTCCAATAAGGAAGTCTCCAAGATATAGACTCTTTTTTCCAAAAGACACCATCTTCTTCAGTAGTTTTAACCCCCTTATCAAATGTTGTGCCCATCCCCTTAACACGATTATAAACTTCTTTTCAGGTCAACGGTCTAGGAGCTGGAGCATTTTCAACTAACCCGTTAAATGGTGCTTTTTTCTTTCGATATGGATGAGAACTATGTAGGAATTGCCTATTAATGATATAGACATGTTTCCCACAATGTGGCAAATGTGTAGCCTCTATACCATTCTCACAAATGGGACATGCCTTTTTTCCTTTGATCTTATACCCCGACAAATTACCAAAAGCAGGATAATCATTTATAGTACAGAATAGCATAGCACGAAGCCTGAAATCTTCATTAGAATACGCATCAAATACGATAACACCATCGTCCCACATCTTTTTAAGATCTTCGACGAGAGGGCAAGATAGATGTCTATATCATTTCCTGGCTGCTTAGGCCCATAAATTAAGAGAGACAACATAATATACTTTCGCTTCATGCACAACCACAGAGGAAGATTGTATATCACTAAAAGAACAGGCCAAGTACTATGTTGACTACTCAAAGTACCGTAAGGGTTCATTTCGTCCGTACACAATGCAAGTCTCAAGTTCCTAGCTTCCTGACCAAATTCCCTATATCTGGAATCAATAGCCTTCCATTGAGGAGAATCTGCTGGATGCCTAAGCATCCCATCTTTCTTTCTCTGATCAGCATGCCATCTTAGGTTCTTTGCATCTTCTTTGATAGAAAAAAGCCTCCTGAACCTTGGCACAATTGGAAGATACCACAACACTTTCGCAGAAGGACCCGTATTGCCCGGCCCCGGCTCAACCCCATCAGATAATTTGTAGCGGGACTTACCACACCTCGGGCATTCATAAAGGTCCGCATAATCATTTCGATACAACAAGCAATCATTCAGACATGCATCAATCTGCTCATATTCTAAACCCAAAGGACACATTAATTTTTTGGCATAGTAGGTGGATTTTGGTAAAAAATTACCCTTAGGAAACATATCTTGTAAAGCTTCTAAGAGTTTTGTGAAGCCTACATCAGTCAAATTATGTTTCGCTTTTATGTTGAAAAGGGTTAAAACCCCACTCAATTGAGTGTATTTTGTACACCCTAGATAAAGGGGTTTCCTAGCAGCTTCAGACAAACTGTTAAACACTCGTGACCGCTCATTGAAATGGTCACGGGTCCCTTGCAACATCTCGCCTAATCAATCATCACCAAATTCTTCAGCCTCAGTGTCACTATTATATCCGTAGTCATTTTCATCATCTACTACGTCATCACCTTCAATCCTAACATGATATTCAACTACAACTTCATTCTCAACCCCAACATTCGACATATCAATCTCTAATGTTTTACTAGTGCCAAGTAGGGACGGGCATGGGTCCAGGACCCTACTGGACCCGACCCTAATTTAAGGGTCTGGGTCCAACTTTTTCAGACCCTAAGGGTCCGGGTCCGGGTCTGGGTCAAATGATTTTTTTAGGGTCCGGATATTGATATTCTGGACCCAGACCCGCCCCAGACTCGACCCTTAGACCCTAAAGATATTAAATATATAATTTTTACCTTTTTATTTTAAAAAAATGATTTCATAATGCACCTAAGCTAAAACTTTGAAAACCTATTTCGAAAATTCCTAATTCCTATTCCTAAATTCAGATTGTAAATCAACTACAAAATTCCGCATTCGTTATTGGACATTTTACGTAAGAACCTCTAATATAATTTAGTAATGAGAGGTCATAAGAACCTCTAATATAATTGAGTAGGGGTTTGATTGTTATGTTTCTTTGTTAGTGTGTTAAACACTTTTCCCATAGCTTCTGTGAAGTTGCTTCCGTTCACATACTGGAAAATATGCAACCTATTTTGTGCTTGTTAGACAGATGGGTGAGACTAGGCTTGGACCCTGGACCCGGACCCCATACCTTACAGACCCTAAGAGTCTGGGTCCGGGTCCAATTTTCCGAGACCCTTAGGGTACGGGTTCGAGTCTGGGTCTGCAAAAAAATTTAGGGTCCCAGATTCGACCCTTGCCCATCCCTAGTGCCAACATCAACACTAACCCTATTTTAAGTATATTTTTCCTTCTCGCCATGCCATAACCAAATATAATACTCAGCCCTAAATCCACGACGAATAATATCATCCCTTATGGTCCTAATATCAAAAATTGCATTCACATTGTAGCAATCAACACATGGACAATAAATCTCATCATCGCAAGTAAGTTGTTGATGCTCTATAGCACGTTTACAAAACTCATTCACACCTTGTACAAACTCCAACGTATTCCGCTTTCCATGCATCCAACTTCGATCCATTTCTAAAAACCCCTACACATACATACATACATTAAAAATTATTATCAATTAAAAAATTCACATAAATATAACACAACAAGCTAATATTCAATGCATGCTTCCATTGGGTCCTTATCACTCCAACCTAACCCCTCCTTAAACGTCCAATCCCACTAGTGAATGCATGTATCATCTTTAATTCTAAGTAATATTCGGCAACATTTACCTTTAGTTCTCCAAGTACACGATGAAGATAATTGCTTATCTTATATGTACCCGAAGAACAAATTAGGGAAATGACTAACCGTATTTCACTTAGAATAAAAGAATCAACACACATTCACGTCCTAAGTGAGATGTGACGTTTAAGAACAGACCCAAAACGGGGACTATTCAAGACTTACTCCTAATGAGTAAGTCTTGAATGGGTATCTAGGCATTATGATGTACATAAAAACAATCGCATTCAAGCGATTCAAGTCATCACCAAACAACAATTACCAAACCATTCCTTAGATTTCCCTTCCCCTCCCATTAGTGAGTCTATCAATATGAAGGCATTGCAAAACAATCGCATTGTACAGACAAACAATCGCATTCAAGCGATTCCAAGTCATCACCAAACAACAAGTACCAAACCATTCCTTAGATTTCCCTTCCCCTTCCATTGGTGAGTCTATCAATATGAAGGCATTGCAAAAATAATCACATTGTGCATATCACTTCAAATAAAGAACTTATGCAAAAACAATCCCGTATAACATTTTAGGGCATACAAAAACTTAACCAAAATCATCACAAAATTAGTTTTTAATCCTCAAATCTTATAACTAATCATATATATGTAGGGATGGCAATTGCGCGGGGCGGGTGCGGAGGATGGTACATCCACACCCGCACCCGCATAAATTTCCCATCCCCATCCCCGCCCCACCACCCATTGCGGGGGGAAAATTCCAAACCCATCCCCGCCCCACCAAGTACGTATTTATACCCATCCCCGCCCCACCACCAGCATGGGTACCCGCACCAGCTTCGTATTCGTGTCGTACCCACTTCATTCCCACCCACCACCTGCATGGGTATCCGCCCCCGCGTCGTACCCGCGTCAGACCCACATATTTATATTTTGCAAGATAAAATTATTAATAATATAAGTATATAAATAGAATTTTAATAATAAATATGTAGGGCGGGCGGGAGTAGGGCGGGGATAAGGCGGGGAGGGCGGGGATGGGGTGGGTATATCATAAAATCCACACCAGCTCCACCAACCATTGCGGGTCTGATTTTAATCCCCATCCCCGCCCCATCCCCACCAAGCCTAGACCCATCCCCACCCCACTTGGGCGGGGATGGGGCGGGTCTCCTACTTGACCCGCCCCACTGCCATCCCTATATATATGCATTATATTGAGCATTTTTAACTATTATTTAAGCCAAATTTTCGATTAAAACACTATTTAATAAGAAAACTGAAAATTAGTAAGAAATTATGAAAAACTAACCTCCTATGACAAGGGGAAGGTGGCGCCTAGGGGTGCTTCTCGAGCGAGACGAGCCCGAATAGCACTGGGCTCGGCTCGAGCTCGTTTACCTTTTCATGGGCTCAGCTCGGCTCGTGAGCTCGCCGAGCTCGGCTCGAGCTCGTGATTAGAATTTGCTGCTCGAGCTCGGCTCGTGAGCTCGTTTAGGCTCGGATCGTGAGCTCGAATAGGCTCAGGCTCGGCTCGTGAGCTCGATTGTGGCTCGAGCTCGATTGTGGCTTGTGAGCTCGTTTAATTGCTTTTACCTTTTCTTTTTATCTTTCTTCTAATATATACTTTAGTTAGTATCTTAAAAGAAATACTTAATATATTTTTTAATATATACAAATAAATTTTTAATACAAAATATTTTTTAGTATAAAATAATAATCGAGCTGTTCACGAGCTTTGCCTAGCTCAGCTCGGCTCGTTTAAGTCTCGAGCCGAGCCCGAGCTCGAGCCAAGCTTTGACCAAGCTTTGACCGAGCCGAGCCCGAGCTGTTCGCGAGCTTGTCAGGCTCATTATCACCTTAGTGGTGCCTGTGGTGAAGAATGGTAGTGACGGAGGCGGGAAGGAGTGGAAAAGGGCGAAAACCCGTCGGTGGAGGAGAGGGCTGAAAACCCGTCGGTTGAGAGGAGAGGGGCGAAAACCGCACGAACCCAAACCAATATCTGAAAAAACCAAAACCCTTGTAGCCGGAAACCACCGATTTTGGACCAGAAAACGAACACTTGTTGCCGGAAACCACCGGTTTTGGGACGGTTTTGTGTGAGAGAGTGCAAGACTAGAGAACGAGAGAGAGCGAGAGAGAGTGAGAGAGAAAGTGTGAGAGAGTGTGAAAGAAAATAGACGCCCATGTTTTTTTTTGATCTGGCGCAGACATATTGCTGCGGTTTCTGGCAAAAACTGCAACAATATATTAAAATATTATTTTTTTAATATTATTTTAATATATAGCTGTGGTTCTTGCAAGAAACCGCAGCAACATGTCTGGTCAAAAAGTCAACTTTTTTTCAAAAATTTTCCGTTGAAACCATATTGTTACGGTTTTAGGCCGAAACCGCAGCAATATCTTTAGTTTATATTTTACCTTTTCTTTCTATGTGATATATTGCTGCGTATGGGTAAAACCGCAGCAATACCACCGCAACAATAAGCAATTAATATACTAGTATATATCTCATCATCTTGCACATTGTAAGTATGTGTTTCATTCCTTGAACTATTTTTTTTTTCGAATTCATTTTTTAGGGTTTAATCTGGATTGATGGCTTATAGTGTTGCTCACATGTTTAATTTAGCTTAAGTGTTGATGGTAAGGTGTTGATTGTTCATTAAATTCATCTTTCATGATTATTAGGTTACAATGTCAGATAGTTTGTTCAAAAATGTTACTTTACGGTTCTGGCATGGAGGGAAATTCATGAAAGCTAATTTTGGGGAGATGATATACCTAGGAGGTAAAGGTATGACATTTTAAGCTTGTCCAGATGAATTATGTTATTGGAGGGTTCATGAGATGGCCACTAAAGCTGGTAATTATGATGACATTGATGGGGTTTGGTATCTTAGGCCAGGAGAAGAGATGATGGTGGGGTTGACAAAAATTGAGGGTGATGTTCAAGTGTTTGAAGCTGGACAATTAGCCATAAAAACTAGGTCAATTGACTTGTATGTGTAGCATAAAGGCAATGACATATCAACTTTGAAAAATATTCCTAGTCCCTAACCTAGTAAAAATATAATTTGTGCCACCCAAAAAGCCATAAAAATTACAATTCCTGTTCCCTAACCCATTAAAAATAAAAAATTAACACCATGCAGGGGTCCACCTCCTCCTAAAACTGATTTGCCAACTAGACCTAGGTTGAGGAGTGATGATGTGTGCATATTGTTGGATTTCGACACCTCATCTTTAACTGCCACCTCACCTAAAGTAGATAAAGGTCCAGAACCTCTAACACATCCATTTGTTGCTCCTGATAACCTTAAAAGCCCAAAAAAAACAACAGAGAACAACATAACTTAACCCTTAGCCACAGAATAACCCTTGAACAATGAATTCCTGGAAAACATTGAGTGGACTAACCCTAAACCTAATGACAATCGTTTGAGGTTGAATGAGCTGTTAGACCAGTACAATGATGGTTTCGATGATTCACTGTATGAACCAGAAAAAAGGGGGTCAAGTGGAAAGGTAGTTGGAGAGGAAGAAGAAATTGAGGATGCAGATTATAGTGAGGGAGAAAATAGTGAGGATGCAGATATGAGTGATGGATATGAGGAGGAATTTGGGGTAGAAAATGAGGAGGAATCTGTACTAGAGGAGTCTAATTGGACTGATGAAGAATATCACATTGCTAGGGAGAGAGTGAGGCATACCAACAGTAAGCTATTACATATTGCTCACCAACTCCAAAGAGAAGCTGTTGAAGGCACATTAAATGCACAAAAAAATTCTACAACTGAGAGAACTAATGTGACAGCAGAGTGTGGCTATGAGAGTGAGTATTTTGATAGTGACGAGGACATAAACATACCTCCAGATAGTGGTGATGAGGCAGAGGGTAGGGCTAGACCTAAGAGAGGACTGTTAGTGGGTCCAGAGACAGATTTCAGGAAGTTTGAGAGGAAACCTGGCCAGAGGTTTGCAACCAGGGATGCTTTCAAGCATTACTAAGTACTCTATTTTGCAAGGAAGGAATCTGACTTGTTTGGTAAGTAACAAGTCAAGGAGTTAGGATCTTGGGGTGAGGTGTGTCAAGGGTTGTTCTTTTTACTTGTATGGGTCTTGGTATTCACTGAAGGCAAGTTTCTAAGAGAAGGTGGTGGGAGTGCATAAGCGTCACAGAAACATGAAGAAAAATAGGCAGTTCAAGGCTACATGTCTAATAGTCCAATTTTTAACCAGCTTTCATTAAAATGTAAGTGTAATTGTTATTTTAATTAACAATTTAAAATCTACACTAATACTTCTAAGTTTATATTTTGGAGCAAAGTAAGATTTTTGATCTATGATTTGATATTACGAAAATACCCGTATGAATTTCAATAATAGAAAAGGGGTAAAAACAAAACCCATTTTCTCTCTCTTCTTCTCGTAAGAGTTCTAGAGAAATCTTGAATTCCCATTGTTCTGTTATAAATATATGAAGATCTTCAAAATGTGAAGCATGAAAATGATGGAGAGCAACTTGAAACCCTAAACCCATTTCTCTCTCTCTCTCTCTTCCCTCTTCCGTTTGCTTTTGCCTCCTAGCACCGACTTCTCTGTCGGCGTTAGCTCGTCGGAGCTTCGTTGTAGACCCTCATTGCTACTCTCTCCATCCCTATATTTTTTAGGTGCAGGTGCTGGTTGCGTTGCTGCCGTGACGCGGGTGTACCTCTGCTCCTCTGTTATTCTTTTCTCCTCTGCTCGTGGTCCTTGTTGTGTGTTCGCCGGCTATTCCCGGCCACCAACGCAGCTGGTGGTGTTGTGGCTGCTGCATGCTGTTGTTGTCATTGATTCTTTTCTTGTTTCTTATTTGAAGGAAACCTAATTCAATTGGAGCTAAATTCAATCAAGGTATGAAAATTTATTTGTAATTTCTCCTTCATTCTTCCAATTGGTAGTATACAGATTAAAGTTAGTAACTTTACTCAATTAGTGGATTCATGCTGGTTTATGATATGAATATGAACTTAGTTCTTCCCCCTTTTTAGTTAAATTACAAAATCTGTTAAGGGTCATTAAGAATGAGAAGTTTTATGAACCCAAAGTATTCATCTTTATTCTATTTCTTACTTCTTGAGACTTAATTCAGATTTGAATTTGTATTATTTTGACTGTTGATCATTGGATTGCCTTTTCAACATAACAACTACATTTCTAAATTCCCAATTTTCGAAATTGAAACCCAAACATGTGTTGAGTAATTATCATATTGGAGTAAGTGATACTTGTTATGAGTTTTTATGAACTTACCAACGGGTTCCTTATTATCTAAAGAAGTAATCAATATATATTCCCTTAATTTGTGTTGCCAAGGAATTCAGTTGTATTCGTGAAGTTGCTATCACGAGGGGTTAGATTCCTTATGTTGCTTTTGGAATAAGGTGGGAATTGTTGTTGATTAAAACTGTTATATGAGGGAATTGCTATAAGTGGTCTTATGCTAGTGGTTCAGGAAGTTAGATGGAGATGATCTTGATTTAATGTTAGTAAGTTAAAATTAGTTAGATGATCATATTGATGGGACTTTGATTAATTAAAAAATGTTGAGAAGGTTCAATCAGATTAATCTGTATGTTGGAGGATTATTGGAAATTACAGTTAATAATTGTTATTGTTCTTTGAGGTATAAATCATTGTTGAATTTATGGGCTATTGGATTTTGAACGTGGAGTTAAAGTGATATTTGGAGTTTTAGCAAGGTACACATTGTCCATCCACCTTATAACTACACTTGTCTACGCAACTACAAGTTATATGAATTTCATGATTTTATTAAGTTAAATTAGATCTGACTTGAACTTGTAATGAATTTATTATTATAAAGTTAACTTGTTTGAAGGTGTGATTCTTAAATACTTTGGTTTTTAGATTTTCCGAAGCATATGATTTAACGTTAAGTATTTGAGTTTATAGTGTTTAGCATTGATTTTGAATTGAGATATATCTTTGTAAGTTTTGGCTATGGAAGATAGTTTTATTTGAAAATTTGAAGGAAGTAAAGGTTATACAAGGATACCAAATTCTGCTACACTAAGTCAATCTTGTTCCATATTGAAGAATATTATGATTTATGAGATCTAATATTATAAGTTAATCGATGACCCACATTCTAAGATATTATATGAAAGTTATGAATATTCGATTATGAGTATTTAAGTAAGAATTATTGATATAATTTCCAATGTCTTTACAAGTATAATATTCCGTGGAATTTCTATATGTTTTGCAATAAGGGATATGATTAAAGTCAATGGGATGATAAGCTTATGAAACCTAATTAGGTGTTCGCTAAAATTCGTTATATATATATATATATATTTTTTTTATATATATATATATATATATGGTGAATAAATGTATCAAGAGTTTCTTCTATAAAATGGTATGGAGTGACTGAGTAAATTGTAATGGTCAAGTGCAACCTAATTCAAGCTCGTTATACAAATCCCGAAATATGTTCACGATACTAAGATTTTTAAAATCCTGGTTATCAACGTCAAGGAATGCGGACTTGACTTTTAGGAGATATGAGTTTGGAAAGTCGGACTATGATACAAAATTTCAAGATATATATGTCTTATTTTGAGTTTTCGTGCTTGGGATTGTTTGGGTCATGGAAAGTTCTAGGATGGAGATTTCAAAAGTAAACTATTGTGTTGGAGATGTTAAGTATAGTACAAATTATGAATTATGGAAGGTTTAGCTATCTGTTTGGATATATGAGAATTATCGGGGTTAGTCATAAATCCTTTGGGAGTGTAAATTGGTGAAGTTATAAATTAAGCTTTTTGATTATGTTTTTGTGAAGAAAAGAAATTTATATCAAAAAGTCATATTATATTATTCAGAGGTATGTTTGAAGAATCTTTGAATTTGAGTTCTATAAGATTGAAAATCTATGTTGGAGTGGTTGTAGAATAAGTTGCTTGTTTGAAGAGTTCTACTTTGGAATGTAAGTTGTTATCTGAGAAAGTTAAGTTGGACAATTAAGGTCGTAAATTAGGAAGTAACTTTCGGAGTTTAAATGTTTAGCAGAGTAAAGAAACATATTATAAGAATTTCATGGGTCCTCTAAGCATGCCGAGTAAAATAGTTGTAAATTTTGGGATAACATAAATCAAGTATTTCGAAGTAAATTGAATATGTGATGTTTGTATTAGTAATATAATAACTCAAGAGAAGAGTGATGGATCAAAGGAGTACAGAAACAGTATAATGAGTCGTAGTACCTAAGTTGTGAAAAACTATATCCAAATCGGGAGTTTCTACTATGAATATGGAGTGGGGACAAATAAAAGATTTAGAGATGTCATCCTCTAATTGAAGTAGTAAGGTTAAGAATGGGGAGTGGAGAAAATTGGGAACTAGTGAAATGATCTGATAATGGAATAAATATAGAGTTAAGATTAATATGAACATTGAGTTTAAATATTTGAGAAATGTTGTTATGAGTTATAGATTTAAAACTAATATGGGCTATGAGTTTAAGTTAGATAATAAAATTTATTAACACAGAAAGGTGGAATAAATATTTTTAATAATAGTTGTAGATTATAAAATATGGTAGAATATGGACATGGAAGTATAAAGTATTGAGGCAAGAAAGTTGGAAATACTAATAACTACCTGAGGATACTAAGGTTTAAGTAATGAGGTGTTAGTTTAACTATGAGATGTCAGTTCAACTATGTTATAAGATTCTTTGTCATTTGGGCTACTAAAAGTTGGAAGTTGAACACCAGATTATGTTAATGGAAGAGTTGATTATAATTCTAATATATATAAGTCCAGACTTCACAAGTTTTTCACTTAAATTACAAATATATGTCCTGGGATGTTATATATTATGAGAATCAAGTAGATATGATCTACATTTCTAAATGTGGGCATATGAGCGATGAAGGTTTAATGTTATAACATTTGGTTATATAAAGTTTATATAAGATTTAAATTCTATTTTGATCTTTTGGAAAGCCTGTAGAACTGGACCATAATTTATTTAAAGTCCTATTTGAGTTGTTTTTAGCAAATAATTTTATAAAGGATTGAATTATCCTAAGTTATTGAAAACTCGTGTATACTGTGTTTATCAAACGATTTTGAGTTTGTATATGAATCACCCAAATGCAATTATGTTATGAAAATTTGACATATTTGATTCGAGAACTATAGAATAGCTTCAGATAATATTGGATTATGAATTATGTATTATGTTTGAATGATATATTTTGATACCGTTTTCGTAAAGGGGAAGAAGCTGCTAGAGCAGTGATGAACAACATTCTGTATTATGTAGATTCTGTATTCTGGGGATCGGACATGTCCTGAAAAGTCTTGCAAGCAGTACATAACGGAAGAGGGAGAGGTCCCTTGTAAAAGCTTAGAGGCTTCGCCTGGATAGCAACTCTGTTCGTGTTCTCTTCCCCAGGATTTCTGAAATAAAATAGAGTATGTATTTGAAAATGCAAATGGTTTCGTGAGAATTTCAAACTTTATTTCTGAAGTAATGTTTTACTCTCCCAACTCTATGCAGATTATGTATCCAATATGGGAATGTTTTACTAAGAAACTCATTATTAGGAATATATGAAGGGAGTAAGCTATGCTACATATATTTGGTTTATAGTTTATTATAAATAAAATATAAAAGCAGGAGATATTACTATATCTTAGACTATGTCAAAATGAGAGTTGATTATGGAAGATCATATTAGATTCTATGGAGTTTTGTTGATTTCTCCAATCGAAAGTATATATTATCTATTTTGTGAGATATTCATATTATTATTTTGAGCAAGTAAAATTATAAATTGTATGCAAGTATTTTGTTATATTCTTTCATTACACAATCTCGATATCTTTGATTTCAAATGTCTCGCAAGATAAGCTTAACTTTAAAAATACGTTTTAAGCCCCCGAAAAGAGTTTATGGTTGGACAGTGTGTACTCAGTTTCGCTGATTTCATTCTGGGAACCTGTCCTGGTGGGGGCAGTGTTCAATATTAGTAATTTTACAGGCATTATGAAAGCTCTGGAATGGAGAATGGATCATAAGTGTTTCATGAAATGATTTTCGGATGAGCAATGGTGAAGATTAAATAGTTTAGCTGAGAAAATTCTTATGGTATATCATTGTATCGTCTTGAAGACTTTATTGTATATATATTTTGGGCTATTGTATTTATGGGCCTTAACCCCAAGATTGTGTTTGTAGATTATGTTTCCGCTGCAGGATAATATAATTTGAGGTTTATTAATTGATAATTGAGATTTGTGTATCTTAAGTATGATTAGATAGCAGCTCGGAAGTACGGGCTGTTACAGGTGGTATCAGAGCAAACCTGCGACCATGTGCCGGAAAAGATCATTGGCATAGTCTGAAATCAATTTGGGTTATTAATAGTTCCGAACTGGGGAATCAAAATTGAGAAATTGATGATTGAGTTTGAGAATTTAAGTTTGTAAAAGTGAAAGTTCTATCGCGATTTTAGCCTATAGTGTTGGTGATAATTTGAGGTTAGTTATAATTAAGAAGAATTGAGTTATATTTGGGTTTGTAGAGATTCCAAAAAATATGGTCAAGTGATCGTGGGTTGGAAGTAATATATTAAGTTATATGTTCCTTTGTTTGATCTCTATGGAAATGTTTTGAGATATATTTTGTTTTAAAATGATATAAAGTTTTATGATTTTGAATTTCGAGGACGAAATTTATTTTAAGTGAGGTATAGTGTAATATAGTCCAATTTTTAACCAGCTTTCATTAAAATGTAATTGTAATTACGGTTTTTCCACCAGGTACCCCTATGGTTTTTCAAAATTCATGGGGTACCCCTGCTTTCAAAAAATGCACTAGATACCCTTATTTTTGGAATTAAATGTATGAAATGCCCTTAATGGACTAACGGTGTTATGTTTCCGTTAGTCATTAGGGTTAATTAACCCCTCTAACCCTAATTAAACCCTCTAACCCTAATTAAACCCTCTAACCCTAACCCTAAAACCCCAACTCCAACCCCTAACCCTCTAACACCTCACCCCCACCCTAAACCCAGACTCTAACTACCCAACCACCACAACCCCCCCTACCCTCCCCCCACCCCCTCCCCAACCCCCTTAGCCGCCCTTTTCCCCACTCCGCGGCCGCCCTCACCCCACCTTCCCACCACCCCCACCCTCCCCCACCCCATGTCGGATTCCCCCCTCCCCCCCCCCACCCCCCCCACCCTCCCGCAGCTCCCCCACCTCGTCGAATTCCCCCACCCCCGTCGAATCCCCCTCCCCCTCCCCCCCCCCCCCCCGTCGCGAATTCGCCCGGTTCGCGAAATGTCGGTGCCTCGTGCTTGCTATGTTTCTCTCTCCTCGGACTGTTGCTGTAGCCTTGCGGTCGTTGGTGGTGCGATGGTCTTGGTGGTGTAGTGATTAGCCGTTGTTGCCTCTGTTCTAGCATTCTCTCTCCTCTGCTTTTGTGTTGCTTCTTTGTCGGTGTTCGGTTGGTGCTCCGGCACCGTCGCTGCTGCTGTTGGTGTTTTTTGTGTGCAGTGGTGCTGTGTCATCTGCAGCCCAAGCATGAATTCGGTGGGGGTGGGGGGTGGGGTGGGGGTGGGGAGGGGGATTCGATAGGGGGTGGGGGGAGCTGCGGGAGGGTGGGGGGGAGGTGGGGGGAGTTGTGGGATGGTGGGGGAGGGGGGAGCTCCTGGGGTGGGGGTGGTGGGAGGGTTAGGGTTTTAGGGTTAGGGTTAGAGTGTTTAATCAGGGTTAGAGGGGTTAATTAACCCTAATGACTAACGAAAACTTGACACCGTTAGCATTAAGGGCATTTCATACATTTAATTTCTAAACTAAGGGTACCTAGTGCATTTTTTTTTAAAAGCAGGGGTACCCCATGAATTAGCAATTTAAATTCTACACTAATACTTCTAAGTTTATATTTTGGAGCAAAGTAAGATTTTTGATCAATGATTAGATATTACGAAAATACCCTTATGAATTTCAATAATAAAAAAAGAGGTAAAAACAAAGCCCATTTTCTCTCTATTCTTCTCGTAAGAGTTCTAGAGAAATCTTGAATTCCCATCATTCTGTTACAAATATATGAAGATCTTCAAATTGTGAAGCATGAAAATGATGGAGAGCAACTTGAAACCCCAAACCCATTTCTCTCTTTCTCTTCCCTCTTCCGTTTGCTTTTGCCTCCAGGCACCGACTTCTCTGTCAGTTTTAGCTCGCCGGAGCTTCGCCGTTGACCCTCGTTGCTACTATCTCTGTCCCTATATTTTTTCGGTGCTAGTCACTAGTGGAAAAATACTGAAGGGCTGCGGTCAAAACAGCCCTAAGGGCTGCAGCAGCCCTTCAAAACGAAGGGATGCGGTTAAGGCCTAAAATGCATCCCTTCCAAGCTGGAAGGGCTGCGGTTTTGGGTTTAGACCGCAACCCTTCTATATTTGAAGGGCTGCGGTCTAGACCCAAAACCGCATCCCTTCGTATTCGGATTTATTAAATTATGTTAGCCCAGCCAGCCCAGCACCCCCACCCCCTGCTGCCAGCCCCTGTCAACCCCTCGCACTCCCACCCCCCGCCGCCCCCGTCAACCACCTCTGCACTCCCCCGCACCCCCACCCCAACCCCAACCCCTGCACCCCCACCCCCACCCCAACCCCCGCACCCCCACCCCAGCCCCCACCCCCGCACTCCCCGCACCCCCACCCCCTTTGCCCGCACCCCTACCCCCCCCCCACCCCCCCTCGCACTCCCTTGCACCCCCACCCCCACCCACCCTCTCGCCATCCCCAACCCCCCCGGTGCCAACCCCTCAACCCACTGCTGCTAGCCTCCCCAAAGACCCCACCAGTCCCCCCTAGCCCGGCCTTGCACCCCACCCGGCAGCCCCCCCGCCCAAACACCTCCCTTCGACACAAAAAAACCGATCGAATTGCAATATATCACAAGTTTTTCAACGTAATTAACTTTAAATATATAAAAATATTTAATAATGTAAAAAGTGTACATAGAATTGATACCAACTAGTAGATCTAGCTAATTATATCGGGAAATCCACCAAAATGTATCATAAGCAATCATCACAAAGGTATGTCGCCAACTTATCCCGAACTTCATGTAATTCCTCTATGGTGAAGGCCCTCAAACTTGGTGTGTTATTCATATAAACCTTGCAAAACAACCAAGGAATAAACACATAATATAAGAATTCAATCATTTACCGTAGTTAATAGTTCTAAAAATGACATATACCTTCCCGAAATTCAATCAAAACAAATGCAAGCCTAAAACTCTACACACTAGTTATATTATACCTCATATTATCATGTTAAAAATAAATTGGAGTTAAATGACTCGAGAAATAGGAATTGGACACGAAAAGGCGAAAATAGGCCTAAAATCACATTTACGTTCCCGAAATTCAACCAACAATAAATACAAGCCTAAAAATCTACACAATAGTTACATTATACCTTATATTATCATTTTTAAAAAGAATTTGGGGTTAAATGACTCGATAAGTAAGAATTGGATGCGAAAAGGCAAAAATAGGCCTAAAATGACCTTTTTGTTCCCAAAATTCAACCCACAACAAATGCAAGCCTAAAAATCTTCACACTACTTATATTATACCTCATATTATCATGTTGAAAAAGAATTTGGAGTTAAGTTACTCAAAATCTAAGAATTGGAAGCGAAAAGGCGATAATAGGTCTAAAATGACATTTACGTTCCCGAAATTCAACCAACAACAAATGCAAGCCTAAACATCTACACAATAGTTACATTATATCTCATATTATCATTTTCAAAAAGAATTTGGGGTTAAATCACTCGATAGGTACGAATTGGACACGAAAAGGCGAAAGTAGGAGTAAACTGATCTTTTCGTTCCCAAAATTCAATCAACAACAAATGCAAGCCTATAAATGTACACACTAGTTATTATACCTCATATTTATATGAAATGCATCAAAGTACCATGTTTTAGGGTAGAATGGGGTCATTTTTTGCAAATACGCATATGCTATTTTGGTTTCTAAAGCAATTATCTATTACCAATCGATCTAATCTAAACTAACATATACTAATAAGTTACATACCTTTTAAATGTTCACCAAGCATGCATCCAATGACATTCATGTTAGATGTGTAGTATGTGGCGAAAAGTGTTTCTATATAAGGACAAACAAATTAGTCATGTTACCTCGACTGATATCCAAGCAGGAGCTTTTGGTGCTCGAAGTGATGTTGCACTAATATGCTTCATCACACTACATCAATACATTATTATAAGATTAGATGTACTAACTGTTTATATATATAAAGATAATGAATAATGTGTAATATTAATAGGTGCACATATATTTAGTTTCGATTAGGCTACCTATTTAACAATGATTTGATTAGTAAGGACCGTTGTGGTTGTCGACGCAAAGAATCAAAGTGGTAGACTTCATTACGTGACAAACATATCGCAAGCAGTGTCCAATGAGCCCTACAACAAGAAAATATAGTTATTATTAATCATAGAACAATTAATAGGTGAATTTAATTATCGAATAATAAAAGTAAAGCGGGTTTAACAAGCATACTGTTCAATATACGGGACAAGGATGATGATCTGATGATCTCCTAAACGAGATGATGCTTTGAAACTCATATCGAGATACTCTTTCACTTCGGCTTTGTTTTTTAAGCAATTGTCATCTCGAATTATGTTTGGACATAACCAACCAAACATTGACTCACTTGATGTTGCAATCAATTCATTGTATAATAACCTGAGAAATCATATTGATTAAAAGTAAACTTACTTATTATGGAAGTTGAATTGATAACTACTTAAGGCATATGTATATGTATATTTAATTTATATACTTATGTATTACCTCATGAAAGTTTGTATCATGGAAACATTCAACTCCACCGCACATAAGAACTCTTTAATATCGAGCTTAGAAATGAATGTCGATGACTCCTCAAAGTAGTGGAATTGTTGCGCCCCTAAAGGAACCTCTATTGTACTATCATCGGGTAAATCGCTAGCGCACTCATGTAACCAATAGCAAGTTGTTTTCCTCTAGTCTTATATCCAGATAAGTTCCCATAAGCTGGATAATCGTTCATAGTACAAAAAATCATGGCACGCAGAGTAAACATCTCATTAGCATACGCATCAAATACTAACACTCCTTCGTTCCACATCTTCTGTAAATTTTCAACAAGCGATAAGAGGTATACATCTATATCATTTTCAGGTTGTTTGGGCCCTGATATAAGAAGCGATAGCATGATGTACTTGTGTTTCATGCACAACCAAGGAGGCAAGTTATAAACCACTAAAACTACTGGCCATGTACTATGCTGAGAACTAAGATGCCAAAAGGGTTCATGCCATCCGTAGATAATCCAAGCCTCAGATTCCTATCCTCATTACCAAATGCCTTATGCACCCTGTTGATACTTTTCCACTCAGGCGAATCAGCCGGATGCTTAAGCAGATCGTCTTTCTTCCTACGATCTGCATGCCACCTCAAATTCTTCGCATCTCCTTTAATTGAGAACATGCGCTTAAATTTAGGTCTTATAGGTAGATACCACAACACCTTAGCTGGTGGTCCTTCACTACCTCCAACTCCTTCACGCTTGTACCTCGACAATCCACAACGTGGACACTCATGTAAATGCTCATACTCATTACGATAAAGCACACAATCGTTACGACAAGCATGTATCCGCTCGTATTCTAAACCGAAAGGACACATAAGTTTCTTCGCATAATAGTACGACTTTGGCAGTTCATTTCCATCAGGGAGCATATCAGCTAAAACTTCCAACAACAATGTGAAACTAGAGTCCTTCCAACCAGCTTTCGACTTAATGTTGAACAGTGTAATCACGGCGGAAAGTTTGGTGTACTTTGTACAACCTGGATACAACGGCTTTTCAGCAGCCTCAGACATAGACTTAAAAATACGAGGTCGTTTACACGACTGATCTTCAACCTCGTGTATCATCTCGTCTACCCGATCCCTATCATCATCTGCAAACTCATCATCCCAATTCTCATCCCCGAACTCATCATCCCAATTCTCTAAATCCTTCTTTTCTTCACATACATCGTTCATTACTCTAGAGCTTCCTATATACTTCCCTTGCTCACCATGCCAAACCCATACGTGATATTGAGGCCTAAAACCACGGCGAAAGACATGCTCCCTAAGCAAATGTATACTACTAACCTTGCTCACATTTCTACAATCGACACAAGGACAATAAAAGTCAACTGCTCCTGAGGATGGTTCATATTGTAATGCAGATGTACAGAATTCCGAGACCCCATTCACAAACTCAATCGATTCACGACTACCATACATCCAAGTACGATCCATCTCACTCAAGAAGACCTCTAATAATTAAACACAACCAATAATTATAATGCATCAATCATTATTTAAGTACATACACTCACATATTCATATCACACACATACACAAGAGCAAGCTAAGATAGTAACATGTTCAAATGTATGCATGCATCCGAAGGTCCTTATCACTCTAACCTAACTCATCCTTGGACGTCTAATCTCACTAGTGAATATATGCCAACTTTTCAATTCTAAGGAAAATCCGGCAGCATTTCCCTACAGTTCTCCAAGTACACAATGTAGATAATTGCTTATCTACATATGTACCCAGAGAACAATGTAGAGAAACGATTAGCCAAGACTTTCCTCTGAATTGAAAAGAAGACACACATTCACCACCTAAGTGAGATCAAACGTCCAAGAACAGTCCCAAACCGGGACTATTCAAGACTTACTCCTAATGAGTAAGTCTTAAATGGGTATCTAGGCATATGATGATGATTCAAACAAATTGTAGATTTCATAGCTAAATTACATTGCGTTTTCATACAAACTCATATCAAGAAATATACATACATTATCATATCTTACTCAAATTGGAACACATGTCTATATGCCCTCCCCCACCCCATGCCAGCCCCGCCCCACCCCCTCCCCACCATCCCCACCCCTTCCCCACCCCCCGCCCAGCCTCCCTAACCCTCCCCTACCCCCCGCCCAACCTCCCCAACCCTACCCACCCCTCCCCCACCCCCCGCCAGCCCATCCCCCACCCCCTACCCACCCTCCCCCAGCCCCTTCCCCCCACCCCGTTAGCCCTCCCACACCCCTACCAACCCCCTACCCACCCTCGTCCAGCCCCCCCCCACCCCCTACAATCATTGTTTCAGCTAATGGAAGCACAGTTTACAACAAAAAATACAAGTTGATTTCAAAATGCAATGAAATTAAATAAATTAATTAGAAGAAATTAACAAATTATGCAATGAAATTAACAAATTAATTACAGAAATAAAAAAGAGGAGAGTGAGTGAGAGAGGGGATGCTCCACAAACAATGCAGTGGAGGATAGGATTTCGTGGTGGTGGTGGCGCTGTAAGGTGGTACAGCTGCGTGGTGGGTGGTGCGCAAACAATGTTGGTGGTGCGCAAACCCACTCGCGTCAATGTCGTGGCTCAGGTGATGGGCCGGTGCTCCGGCGTTAGGGCTCCGGTGATGGGGCGTTAGGGTTAGCTGTGCGAGTGAGTGAAAGGGAGGGGTTTTGTTTCGCTAGTCAAATTTTTCGAAGGAAAGGAAATTTAGGATGTCTACTATGTGTACAAAAGTTATGCGCGCAATAACTTGTTCTGAAATGTGGGATGGAATGTGAAGGGCTGCGGTTAGCCCAAAAACCGCAGCCCTTCATGTAGTACTAAGGGCTGCGTTTTCTGGTTAACCGCAACCCTTCATACACGAAGGGCTGCGTTTTCCAAAAAATGCAGCCCTTCCTTTTTTTTCCCCTAGTCGGTGCTGGTTGTGTCGCCACCGTGACGCGGTGTATCTCTGCTCCTTTGTTATTCTTTTCTCCTCTGCTCATGGTCCTTGTTGTGTGTTGCCGGCGATTCTCGGCCACCAGCGCAGCTGATGGTGTTCTTGCTGCTGCATGTTGTCGTTGTCATTGATTATTTTCTTGTTTCTTATTTGAAGGAAATCCAATTCAATTTGAGCTAAATTCTATCAAGGTATGAACTTTTGTTTGTAATTTCTCCTTCATTCCTCCAATTGGTAGTATACAGATTAAAGTTAGTAACTTTACTCAATTAGTGGATTCATGTTGGTTTATGATATGAATATGAACTTAATTACAAAATCAGCTAAGGGTCATTGAGAATGAGATGTTTTATGAACCCAAAGTATTCATCTTTATTTTATTTCTTACTTCTTGAGACTTAAATCAGATTTGAATTTGCATTATTTTGACTATTGATCATTGGATTAACTTTTCAACATAATAACTACATTTCTATATTCCCAATTTTCGAAATTGAAACCCAACCATGTGTTGAGTAATTATCATATTGGAATAAGTGATACTTGTTATGAGTTTTTATGAACTTACCAATGGGTTCCCTATTATCTAAAGGAGTAATCAATATATATTCCCTTAATTTGTGTTGCCAAGGAATTCTGTTTTTCTCGTGAAGTTACTATCAAGAGTGGTTAGATTCCTTATGTTGCTTTTGGAAATAAGGTAGGAATTGTTGTTGATTAAAAACTGTTATAAGTGGTCTTATGCTAGTGGTTCAGGAAGTTAGATGGAGATGATCTTGATTTAATATTAGTAAGTTAAAATTAGTTAGATGATCATATTGATGGGACTTTGATTAATTAAAAAATGTTGAGAAGGTTCAATCAGATTAATCTGTATGTTGGAGGATTATTGGAAATTACTGTTAATAATTGTTATTGTTCTTTGAGGTATAAATCATTGTTGAACTTATGGGCTATTGGATTTTGAACGTGGAGTTAAAGTGATATTTGGAGTTTTAGCAAGGTACACATTGTCCATCCACCTTATAACTACACTTGTCTATGCAACTACAAGTTATATGAATTTCATGATTTTATTAAGTGAAATTAGATCTGACTTGAACTTGTAATGAATTTATGATTATAATGTTAACTTGTTTGAAGGTGTGATTCTTAAATACTTTGTTTTTTAGATTTTCCGAAGCATATGATTTAACGCTAAGTATTTGAGTTTATAGTGTTTAGCATTGATTTCCTAATTTTGAATTGAGATATATCTTTGTAAGTTTTGGCTATGGAAGATAGTTTTATTCGAAAATTTGAAGGAAGTAAAGGTTATCCAAGGATACCAAATTCTACTACACCAAGTCAATCTTGTTCCGTATTGAAGAATATTCTGATTTCTGATATCTAATAATATAAGTTAATCGATGACCCACATTTTAAGATATTATATGAAAGTTATGAATATTCGATTATGAGTATTTAAGTAAAAATTGTTGATATAATTTCCAATGTCTTTACAAGTATAATATTAAGTGGAATTTCTATATGCTTTGCAATAAGGGATATGATTAAGTCAATGGGATGATAAGCTTATGAAACCTAATTAGGTATTCGCTAAAATTCGTCTATATATATATATATATATATATATATATATATATATATATATATATATATGGTGTATAAATGTACCAAGAGTTTCTTCTATAGAATGCTATGGAGTGACTGAGTAAATTGTAATGGTCAAGTGCAACCTGATTCAAGCTCGTTATACAAATCCCGAAATATGTTCACGATACTAAGATTTTGAAATCATGGTTATCAACGTCAAGGAATGCAGACTTGACTTTTGGGAGATATGAGTTTGGAAAGTCTGACTATGATACAAAATTTCAAGACATATATGTCTTATATTGAGTTTTGCATGCTTGGGATTATTTGGGTCATGGAAAGTTCGAGGATGGAGATTTCAAAAGTAAACTATTGTGTTGGAGATGTTAAGTATAGTACAAATTATGAATTATGGACGATTTAGCTATATGTTTGGATATATGATAATTACCGGGGTTAGTCATAAATCCTTTGGGATACTAGATGGAGTGTAAATTGATGAAGTTAGAAATTAAGCTTTCTGATTCTGTTTTTGTGAAGAAAAGAAATTGATATCAAAAAGTCATATTATATTATTCATAGGTATGTTAGAAGAATATTTGAAATTGAGTCCTATAAGATTGAAAATCTATGTTGGAGTGGTAGTAGAATAAGTTGCTTGTTTGAAGAGTTCTACTTTGGAATGTAAGTTGTTATCTGAGAAAGTTAAGTTGGACAATTAAGGTTGTAAATTAGGAAGTAACTTTTGGAGTTTAAATGTTTAGTAGAGTAAAGGAACTTGTTACAAGAATTTCATGGGTTCTCGAAGCATGCCCAGTAAAGTAGTTGTAAATTTTGGGATAGCATAAATCAAGTATTTCGAAGTAAATTGAATATGTGATGTTTATATTAGTATTATAATAACTCAAGAGAGGAGTGATGGATCGAAGGAGTAGAGAAACAATATAATGAGTCGTAGACCTAAGTTGTGAAAAACTATATCCAAATCGGGAGTTTGTACTATGAATATGGAGTGGGGACAAATAAAAGATTTAGAGATGTCATCCTCTAACTGAAGTAGCAATGTTAAGAATGGAGAGTGGGGAAACTATAAATCTTGCATAATGGAACGCTTGTGAACTAGAGAGATGATCTGATAATGGAATAAATATAGAGTTAAGATCAATATGAACATTGAGTTTAAAAATTTGAGAAATGTTGTTATGAGTTATAGATTTAAAACTAATATGGGCTATGAGTTTAAGTTAGATAATAAAATTTATTAACACGGAAAGATGGATATGAGATGTCAGTTCAACTATGTTATAAGATTCTTTGTCATTTGGGCTACTAAAAATTGGAAGTTCAAGTAAGAGAGTTCTAAATAATTGAGAGAAGCGAGTGCTAAACATCAAATTATGTTAATGGAAGAGTTGATTATAATTCTAATATATATATGTCCGGACTTCACAAGTTTTTCACTTGAATTACAAATATATGTCCTGGGATGTTTTATATTATGAGACTCAAGTAGATATGATCTGCATTTCTAAATGTACGGATATGAACGATGAAGGTTTAATGTTATAACATTTGACTATATAAAGTTTATATAAGATTTAAATTCTATTTTGATATTTTGAAAAGCCTATAGAACTGGACCATAATTTATTTAAAGTCCTATTTGAGTTGTTTTTAGCAAATGAATTTTATAAAGGATTGAATTATACTAAGTTATTGGAAACTCGTGTATATTGTGTTTATCAAACGATTTTGAGTTTGTATATGAATTACCCAAATGCAATTATGTTATGCAAAATTTGATAAATTTGATTCGAGAACTATGGATAAGAGCTTTAGATAATATTGGATTATGAATTATGTATTCTGTTTGAATGATATATTTTGATACCGTTTTCGTAAAGGGGAAGAAGCTGCTAGAGCAGTGATGAACAACATTCTGTATTCTATAGCAACTGTATTATGGGGACATGTCCTAAAAAGTCTTGCAACCAGTACATAACAAAAGAGGGAGACGTCCCTTGTAAAAGCTTAGAGACTTCGCCTGGATGGCAACTCTATTCGTGTTCTCTTCCCTAGGATTTCCGAACGAAAATAGAGTATGTATTTGAATATGCAAATGGTTTCGTGGGAATTTCAAACTTTATTTCTAAAGTAATGTTTTACCCTCCCTAGTCTATGGAGATTATGTGCCGAATATGGGAATGATTTACTAAGAAACTCATTAGGAATATATGAAGGGAGTCAGCTAAGCTACATATATTTGGTTTAAAGGTTATTATAAATAAAATATAGAAGCAGGAGATATTACTATATTTTAGAGTATGTCAAAATTAGAGTTGATTATGGGAGATCGTATTAGGTTCTATGGAATTTTGTTGATTTCTCCAATCGAAAGTATATATTATCTATTTTGTGAGATATTCATATTATTATATTAAACAAGTAAAATTATAAATTATGTGCAATTATTTTGTTATATTATGCCATTACACATTCTCTATATCTTTGATTTCAAATGTCTCGCAAGATAAGCTTAACTTTAAAAATACGTTTTAAGCCACCGAAAAGAGTCTATGGTTGGACAGTGTGAATTCAGTTTCACTGATTTCGTTCTTTGAACATGTCCTAGTTGGGGCAATGTTCATTATTAGTAATTTTACAAGTACTATAAAAGCTCTGGAATGGACAATGGATCATAAGTGTTTCATGAAATGATTTTCGTATGAGCAATGGTGGAGATTATATAGTTTAGCTGAGAAAATTCTTATGGTATATCATTATATCGTCTTGAAGTGTTAATTATATATGTATTTATGGGTCTTAACTCCAGGATTGTGTTTGTAGATTATGTTTCCGCTACATGATAATATAATTTGAGGTTTATTAAATGATAATTGAGATTTGTGTATCTTAAGTATGATTAGATAGCAGCTCGAAAGTGCGTGCTGTTACAACATGGGTAGGTAAGGAAATGCTGGAGGTTTTCAAGGCTAGGCCCTATTGGTGAGCCAAGGAGGTACAAGAAACCATCAAAAGGGCTTATAAGGTGCTGGTGAAGAAGACTTTTGCCTACAAAGTCAAGTATCATGCCCACAGGCTACTTCATGGGTCAATGCAAGATCATTACCTCAAGTTTGGGAGGTACATAGAAGCAATCAAGGCAACAAGCCCTGAAACAGTCTTGGATTTGTTGGTGGACACATGCAAGAAGTCCAATCCACCCACATTCCAAAGACTTTTCACTTGCTATAAGGGTTTGCAAAGTGGGTGGAAGAAAGGGTACAGAAGGATCATCTACATTGATGCTGCATTCTTGAAGATATTCCTTGGTGGCCAGATCTTGCCTGCAGTAGGGAGGGATGCCAATGAGCAGAGTTCCCAATTGCTTGGGCTGCAGTTGACGAAGAAAATAACCAATCTTGGGTCTGGTTCATCACTCACCTTCAGAGTTGCCTTGACTTGGGAGATGGTACTAGATTGGGCATTGTTAGTGATGAGCATCTTGTAAGTATCTAAACCCTAACTCTTTATGTTATTACTTTATTATGTGTATGTGAATTGTGGATTGGCCATCATTATGTTATTATGTTTATGTGAATTAATATTAGGTTGAAATGTGAATTATATGCTTGTTTAAAGTTGGTTGAAATCACATGAAGGTTAGGTTTAAATTGGGTTATAAGTGTCTAAAGCCTAACTCTTCACACTAATGTTAAAATGATGACTTAGGTTTAAAATATTGAATTATATTTTATGCACTAATGTTAAAATGTTGACTTAGGTTTAAAATGTTGAATTAGGTTTTAAATGTTGAAATAACATTGACTTGCCTTGCTTCTGTTCTTTTGCAATTTAGGCTATACTACATGCTATGGCCACTGTGTTGCCAAAGGCAAAGCACAGACATTGTGTTGGCCTTGTTTTTGCACATTGGCATAAACATTTTAGGGGAGATGACATGAAGTTAAAATTCTGGATGGTTTTTCTACATAGTACCCTTGTGTTTTACGAAATTCTACGTTTTACCCGACCTTTAATTTTTGAACTTTCCACATTGTACCCCTAAACTCTCTAAACGCGACACAAAATACCCTAATATAAAATATCAAACAATATATTTTGGGATTTTTTTACCAAGTGGGTATAGGGTAGGATTTTTTAGCCTTGTTAGTTAATGGGTTTATAGCAATTTCGAGGGTTATGGTGTAGGATTTTCTACAAGTAAGGGTATTTTGTGTGAAGTTTGGAAAGTTTAGGGGTACAATGTGAAAGTTCAAAACGGTCCTGTACAACGTAGAATATCGTAAAACACAGGGGCACTACGTAGAAAAACCCAATTCTGAAAGATAGTCAAATCCTATAGCATGGTTGACTTCAATGACTCATTGGATGAAATGGAGAAAGAAAATGCTGATGCTGCATCTTCTTTTAGGGCATATAACCTAGCTTGCTTTTATAGGGCTTTCATGAGTGATGATATCAGGTCTGATGCAATAACTAATAACATGGCAGAAACATTTAATGGTTACATAGTCAATGCTAGGACCAAACACCTAATTTATATGTTGGAGGATATTAGGGTTGCTCTAATGCAAAGACTAGTGACCAAAAGACAAGAAATGGAAAAGTGTAATTCTGTTTTATGCCCTAGGATACAAGCACTGTTGGATAAGGAGAAGGAAAAGGTTTCAATGTGTGATGTTATCCCCTCAACATATATCATTTTCAATTTAGGTACTATCTTGATTAGTTGATAGTAAACCTTGAGGCCAGAACATGTACCTGCAAGAAATGGGACAAATTAGGTGTGCCTTGTTGACATGTTGTGGCCTGTATTGAGTTCCTAAACCAAGAAGCAGAATTTTCAGTCGATGAGTGTTACAGAAAAGAGGTATACCCGAGAACATATGTTGATGCCATATCACCAATTGAGGGTGAAAGACATTGGCCTAGGGTGGAGTGCAAGTTGTATCCTCCTCCAATTATGGTGGAACTAGGGAGGCCTAGAAGAAATAGGATTAGAGATCCATATGAGGATCCAAAGAGGCCTAGACAATTAACAAGACATGGCATGGAAATGACATGCACCTTGTGTAGGAAAAAAGGACACAATAAGAGGGGTTGTCCTAAAAAGGATAATGCACAGAAGCAACATCTTCAGCTCCCATAGAAGCATCAACATCCCACCCACTCAGGCCCTGTTCTTTTGAACTTATTTTGGCTGAACTGAACTAAACTTATTTTATTTTTGCTGAACTGAACTTATTTTTTCTAAATAAAAATAATAAATAAAAATAATAATAATAAATAATAAATAATAAATAATAAATAATAAATAATAAATAATAAATAATAAATAATAAATAATAAATAATAAATAATAAATAATAAATAATAAATAATAAATAATAAATAATAAATAATAAATAATAAATAATAAATAATAAATAATAAATAATAAATAATAAATAATAAATAATAAATAATAAATAATAAATAATAAATAATAAATAATAAATAATAAATAATAAATAATAAATAATAAATAATAAATAATAAATAATAAATAATAAATAATAAATAATAAATAATAAATAATAAATAATAAATAATAATAATAAATAATAATAATAATAATAAATAATAAATAATAAATAATAATAAATAATAATAAATAATAATAAATAATAATAATAATAAATAATAAATAATAAATAATAAATAATAAATAATAAATAATAAATAATAAATAATAAATAATAAATAATAAATAATAAATAATAAATAATAAATAATAAATAATAAATAATAAATAATAAATAATAAATAATAAATAATAAATAATAAATAATAAATAATAAATAATAAATAATAAATAATAAATAATAAATAATAAATAATAAATAATAAATAATAAATAATAAATAATAAATAATAAATAATAAATAATAAATAATAAATAATAAATAATAAATAATAAATAATAAATAATAAATAATAAATAATAAATAATAAATAATAAATAATAAATAATAAATAATAAATAATAAATAATAAATAATAAATAATAAATAATAAATAATAAATAATAAATAATAAATAATAAAAAATAATAATAATAAATAATATAATAAATAATAATAACAATAAATAATATAATAAATAATAATAATAATAAATAATAATAATAATAAATAATAAATAATAAATAATAAATAATAAATAATAAATAATGAATAATAATAAATAAATAATAATAAATAATAATAAATAAATAATAATAAATAATTATAATAAATAATAATAAATAATTATAATAAATAAATAATAATAAATAATAATAAATAAAAAATAATAATAATAAATATAAATAATAAATAATAATAAATAATAAATACTAAATAATAAATAAAATAAAATATTAAAATAAAAAATAAAAAAATACTCCCTCCATCCCAGAATACTCTTGACACTTATCAGGGCACGTAGTTTGAGATGATAAGTTGTTGTTTGGTTATCAATTGTTATTTTATTAAAAAAGTAGATGTGATAGGAGTTAGTAGGTAGTAAAAATAGTATTATTATATTTGGTGGAGAGAGAGTGTGGGCCAATGGTTAGAGTTGGTAGGTAGTATGAGTGGTATTATTTTATTTGGAGGAGAGAGAGTGTGGGCCAATGGTCAAAAGGTATAAGGATTAAAATAACAGTGGGTCCAAAGATAGAAGTGTAAAGACTAAAGAGTATTCTGGGACAGATGAAAAAGGAAAGTGTAAAGAGTATTCTGAGACAGAGGGAGTAAAAAAAATATAAAAATAAAAAAAAATTAAAAAATTACAAATTCATCGTTATTACAATAATAATAATAATAATAATAATAATAATAATAATAGTAATATTGAAAGCAAAAATAATAATTACAACATTAGATAAGACTAAACTTATTTTTGCTGAACTGAACTTATTTTTGCTGAACTGAATTTATTTTTACTTATTTTTGCTGAACTGAACTTATTTTTACTTATTTTTGCTGAAAATAAGTCCAAAAGAACAGGGCCTCGGTCACTACACAGCCTACACAACTAGGGGTGGGAGGATGATATTGGGTAGGATAGGAGCTAGAGGTGATACCACTGGAAGGGGCAGAGGTGGTGGCTCTATTGCAAGAGGCAGAGGGAGAGGAAGAAATCAGGTATGCTATGCTAACTTGCTTTTTGTCCATAATTCATTAATTATATCACCTGCACTCACTTTTCTTTTTTGTTGCAAGTACCAGCAGGTTTTGGTGTGTTGGTTATGGATGTTGGAGCCCAGATCATAAACCCAACTAGATCAAGAGGGGGTGGAAGAGGCAGGGTTTGCAGGAGAGGCACTGGTGATGGGAAAGGCAGAGGCACGACTCCAGTTGTTGGAAGAGGCACATATGGCACCTAGTTAAGCAGAGGATCCAAAGTTTTTGACCCAAGTCAATAGAGTTGCTGTTGTGTGGACATGCTGGTTTTTGAACCATTTTGGACAAAGTTACAATTTTTTAGGTGAAATATACTGGTTTTAGTTTTATATGTGTAATGAAGTTTATTTGAACTTGCAATTGTTCGCAATTAGTTAGGTATGAGACAAATTTGGTCATTTATGCTATGAACCCTTTTGAATGAAGTTTATGCTATGAACTTGCAATTGTTGCAATTATCTGAAAATCATGTAAGTACTAGCTTCCTGTTGGAACTTGAAGAAGATTTTTTGGTGATGTTCAAGTTTTTGTCTTTTTTATCTATTGCACTGAAAAATTGAAAAAAAATTCTCTTTATTAATACCATCTCAAACAGAGCACAATATTACATCAACAACCATACATCTACATGCCAAACATACTACTTCTACTTAAGCTAGGACGAAATAACAAATAAGAAGCACAAAACAATGAAAGAAAATTTCAGAATTTTCTCAATAGTGGCACTTTGCACCAAGTTACAACGTAATTCAACATTTTCTTTCTTCAATTCGGAAATTTTCTAATTCCAAGCTATGCTTCTTTGTTTGCAATTTCATGATTTTTTTGTCTTTGAATGTCTGAACAACCTCAAAGTCAGCTATGTTTATATCCTTCTTCAAAATCTGAAATTGAAGATCTTCATGGAAATTGCTATCATCAATGATTTTGAACATTTCACATTTATTATCCTATCAAACAACAAATGTGAATTAGGTTTCCAATTGAAAAATTAGGGACAAATTCAGAACCCACAATTGAACAAAAATTAGGTTTGAATTGATGGCATTGAGCACTTACTGGCCATAAAGGACAACTGTAGAATCTGGAACCAACATTAGGGCCATTCTCACTGTTCGCACCACCGCATCGTTCCCACACTTGCATTTAACCGGTGGGTAACAAACCCTCCTTGAATTGGTGGAACATCCTGAGCGAAAGGAAGCTTGCTTTCTTCCAGACATGATTTGGAGAAAAAAAATGAAGGTCAGAGAAAAAGGGATGAGTCGCATAGAGAGGAAGAAGAAGGAATAAAGAGGAGAGAGAAGAGGGAAGTCAGTTAAAAAAGGGAGAAAGAGTGAAAAAAAAGTAAAAATCATAAATAAAGCCAACGGTTATTGACATGTCACCATTCGTACCGGCTACAACCTGCAGCTCCAGGTTAATTAGTCATCATCCCTGATTAAAGTTAATCCTCATGTAAAGTGTACTTGATTAGGAATAATAAAAAATTAGACTTAAAATTGGAAGACCACGCAAAGGTTGGCTTATTTAGAACATTTTTTCCTATTAAAGATGTGGGATATTATAATATTACGCCTTAAATCAATGTGTGAATTTGTTATGAATCATGAAGTATTGTATAGAGAAATTTGGGGATATGTGAAATATGTTGAGAGTTTAAAGTACAAGTATTTGAACTATGATTTGTGAAAAGATTTGTTTTGGGACATATTGACAATAATTTGGGATTTCTTGATTATTGTATCTGAAATTGGGAGGATAGAATTGATATTTTGAGTTAAAGATTAGAGTTATATCACATAATATGAGTAGTAATTTGAATCTTTCTTGCAACCTTGAGACCCTGTGCTCAGTTAGCCCCCTTGCAGGCGGAAGAGATTCTTGGGATTTATAGGATTTGATTGCGAGTTATCAGAGGTTAATAGGTAAGATATGAGCTTAAAAGACAGAGTTGTGACTTGACATAAGAATTTAGACGATAAGAGTACCTTTGAAGATTAGAATTCTGATTTAAGTATTATGTGATATATCTTATTGGGAATTTTGTTATTCGTGAAAAAAGAGATCGTTGCAATGTAAATCATGTGCTGGATTATTGTCTACAGGGACACGGGAAAGTGGATGTTCCTTGGAGGTGTTAAGGATGTTTAGAGTCGTTTTGGTCAAGACTTATGACAATGTTAAATTCGGAACTTGTTGTTATTGGTTCGAGAAGCAATCATCTCTTTTACGATACAAGTTAAGTTGCGAGCTTGTATGGTTACATATAGAAAAATGTTATGCGAACATATTCGTTTGACATGATTTCGAGTTTTCTGTTTTCAAATTTTGAGGACGAAATTTATTTTAAGGGTGGTAGTTTGTAATAGCTCATATTTTAAGCATGTTTAATTAAAGGGTGATTATTTTATAAACATAAGTTTGCTACTAAGTTTTCGAAATTAGTCTAAATATTCTCCAAGTAAATTGAAGTATGTCTTTTACAAGATATTGTCGAAAATTTATCTTGAGTTTTAATGAACTATATTTTATTTGTGTTGAGTGTTTTTTGGTCAAAAGAAAAAGAAAGGAAGAAAGAGAGAATGATGAAACCAAACACATTGATTTCCTCACTTCATTCTCTCTCTTTCGTGGCACAAACCAAGAAAAATCACCTCTTCTTCCTCCTTTGTATCTGCTGAAGGGAAAGCCATGCAATATCAATTCTATGAGATGTCGAAATTTGGTCATAAGTCTTGGTAAAATTATGAGATCTATTTACTTATAAGTATGAAATCAAACCCCTTAAAATTCCCTCTCTTTCACTTGATCTTCCTCTCATCTCTGACTATTTGTTCAGCCACCAATGCCGAGCTCGTGATGCCTGTGTTGTAATCGCCGCCGCATGTTAGTGGTGCTGCTCCTTGCTCTGTCTTTATCTCTCTGGCTGCTCCTTTGTTTTTACTCCTCTACTCCAGTCATCCCTGTGCTACTGGGTAGGGGTGCCACCGCCGTCCTTAGTGCTGCTAGTCGTGGACGCCGTTGCGGTTGTCTGGCAGCCTGATTAACTCTCTTGTTATATTAATGTGTTCTTCATCTGAAGGAAACCCATATGAGTTTTTGGGTTAACTTTATCAAAGGTACAATGAGTTTTGACATCCTCTTAATCTTGCTTTATATTATTATATCAAAGAGTTGAATGCAAATTTGGAATTAATTGGTCTTTCAAAGTTAAATATTTTGCAAACTTGGTAGAGTGATTATGGTTAAAATGATTATTGCTGTATATAATATTGATATTGAAGTTGAAGTTGGAATAATGAATCCCAGATCAGTGCAATTGGGTTTAATTATGAACTTTTATGGTTATTAGTGAGAGAGATTGTATTATAGGCTTTATCGAATTTCTATTTATATGGGAAAATTCTTGAGGAGATATGATATTGAGTATTAGCAACATTATGGAGGTAATTGGGGTTGATTTGTGAAATTAAGTCAATTATTTATGAGTTAAAAGATTTGGTTTGAATATGGACTTCACTTGAAGTGGTGAAAAAGGTATGTATATAAGAATACTAATTGAAATAGTTTATGTAATTGGAAATCAATAAGAAAGTTACTGAACAATTATTGTGATTGTCGAGGGAGTTATGGACACTAGCTATGGTTAGCAAAGGAGCGAAATTAATCCTGGATTTTTCCGGAGCTGTTATGTAGCGATGCTAAGGGATTTGAGGTAACGTTTATGTTCAACAAAAATCTATTAATATGCCCGTGCTAAGAGTTGTGTTTCTATTTCTATAAATGAGTTAATACCTTTGACTATGCTATGGATACATCAAGTTCCGTTAACTGTGTATAAGTTATGTAATGACTGATTTTAGGCCAATAAGGCCTTGATAAGTTAGTGTGACAAAACATATACGCAAGTATTTATTCTTTCAGTTTGAATATGTATTTCATCTTGACCAGAGTGGTTGTAAGAGTTAAATTATGGTTTGTACACAAAGTATATTTTGGAGAAATAATTTATGAAAAATAATTTTATTACCTATGTTTTGTGATTTATGCTATTCCAAAACCCGACAAGAGATTTATGTTATGTATGGTAACTCATGAGCTTTTGAGTAAATTATGGATGAGTTAAAAGACGATCTTTTGACTATAAAAGTATTATTTTGAGTATGTTTTACAAGGGGAAGAAGTTATCTCTAGATAGTGAAGAACAAACACAAGCTAAGTACGATAAGTTAAGTTAAGGACAGTTTAGAGTTAAGAGGACATGTCTTGGAAGTCTTGCAAGCGGTACGAAAAGGTGGGTAACGACCCATAAGTTAAGTAAGGTGGCAACCACCCTATAAGTTAAGGTAAGGAGATAAGGTTAGAGACAGCATAGTGTCAGGTCGACCATGCCCTCTCTATTCGGATTCACTTCCATGAAGATAAGTAAACAACATTTGTGAGCTCTTTCTTTATATTCAACGCTTAGTTCCGGCCAATCCTGCTGGATGGGCGAGGAGATTTATGAAGTTAAGTTTATGTATTATATGCGATTGATAAGACACTAGAGAGCAGATATTTTTTTTTCATTTGGAAATAATCCTTGTGTTAAGGTTTTTTTATATGTGGACATTTTTAAGAAGATTTCGTAAGAAATCTGAATCCTCATACTCTAAGTTGCACTTAATTAAGTATTTAGTTCATGTTACTTTTATTGAGTCATGTTGGCCTTATTATTTTAAAGAATAAGCTTCATTATAAGTATCTTTCTAAGTTTAATTGATTTAGGGAAATATTTATGAACTAAAACCGTTTTGACGGGCTGAAGTAAAGTTACTGAGCTTTCCGCTCATTTTGTTTTTTTTTTTTATTTTGTATCTCTTTCTGTGATTTGCAGGCATCGTGTGGAAAACCTAAGAGACACTATTGGGCTAGGGGAGCTTTAGGCCAAGAGTAAGTGGGTTTAGTGCCAAGAAAATTCTTTGTGACATTGGGTTGTATTACATTTTGTTCGTGAGAACAAGTATATGTTTCGTTAAGGTCTGATATAAGAGCGTTATATTGTGGGCCCCTAACCCATAGGTCTAGGATCGGATAATGGTATTAAATTTTCGCTGCCAGTAAATGTAATTTGAGGTTTATCATATGATAATTAAGATTTATGAATGTTAAGCATGTTTAGCTAGCAACTCGGAGGTGCTGGCTGTTACATGTTAGTTGATTAGGGTTTCAAAAAATTTCCCTTAAATTGCAGTTTTTATGGATCATTGTTGCTGGTTGTTGATGAACTTTGCATGTGGTTAGGGTTGCTGTTAGTTGATAAAGCTTCGAATTGTTGTTACTTGATTAGGGTTTTAAAAAAATTGGCTTAAATTGTGGTATTTATGGATCATTGTTGCTGGTTGTTGATGAACTTTACATGTGGGTTAGGATTGCTGTTAGTTTATCAGGGTTTCAATTGTTGTTAGTTGATTAGGGTTTCAAAGAAGTTGGCTTTAATTATGATATCTATGGATCATTGTTGCTCGTTTTTTATGAACTTTGCATGTGGATTAGAATTGTTGTTAGTTGATTAGGGTTTGAATTGTTGTTAGTTGATTAAGTTGTGAATTATTGTTAGTTGATTAAGTACTTTGATCTATGTGTTTGGTCTGTTTATGATGTTTATAGTCTCTCTTTTCTCTGTTTAGGGTGGTATGCAATCTTATGAGGTGTTTCCTAGCATGTTTTTCTTGTTTGAAACATGTGTGTGTGGCTATTTATGATGTTTAAGTCCATCTTCCAATCTGAGACAGGTATGTTCCTAGATGGGGTGAGATGCTCACATGACAAGGGTTTGTTATGTGTCATTCCACCCCATTTGGGAGACGTATTTGTCAATGA
This sequence comes from Beta lomatogona, assembly GCA_947646795.1. Lineage (NCBI taxonomy): Eukaryota > Viridiplantae > Streptophyta > Magnoliopsida > Caryophyllales > Amaranthaceae > Beta > Beta lomatogona. The sequence continues at coordinate 1,539,812 of CANSNZ010000968.1, forward strand.
TTTGGTAGATGGAATGATTTGGTACTTTGAACTGTGTGGTCTGTTTATGTGTTTGCTCTGTTTGTGGTGTTCTGCAATCTTACAAGGGTGGTTCCTAGCGTGTTTTTCTTGTTTGAATTATGTGTGGTATGTCTATCATGTTTCTAGCCTCCTTTTATCTGTTTCGGGTGTTCACTCTTCTTATGAGGGTGTTTCCTAGCATATTTTTCTTGTTTGAAACATGTGTGTGGTTTGTTTATGATGTTTAAGTCCATCTCCCAATCTGAGACAGGTACATTGCCAGATGGCACTACAACATTTGGTATCAAAGAGGGCAACTAAAATTGCCTTTATAAGTCAAAAAATTGCCCTTGTAGTTTAAGAGGGCAAAAATTAATTGCCCTCAACGTTGTCACGGTAGGACCATTGTATTAGCTTTAGAGGGCAAACATCTAAAAATTGCGCTCCTTGCTAAATTTAAGGAAGGCAACATCATTTGCCCTCTTTGATTATATCAAATAGGGCAATTATTATTGCCCTCTTAACTATGAAAATAGGGCAACTTTCTCGCCCTCTTAGCTTCCATACACAACCATGGCAATAAACTTGCCCTCTTAGGTATGAAAGAAAGAGGGCAACTACACTATTCAAGGCTTATATCATAGAACAAAGAAGGCAAATCCTAGTTAATTGCCCTCATTGCTTATCTTTATAGAGAATTATTTATTGGAGAATAAAGGCAATTTTGCATTGGTCGCCCTCCTTGCTCCTTTATCCACTTCTTTCTTGAAACATTTATATTCAACTTGCACTATTTGAGTTTCAAACATGTAAATGAAATATTTGCCGAAATATAAAATTATTGTATAAATTAACAAAATCTTTACATTAACTATAAATTGTCATAACTACAATAGAACTACAAAAACAATTGCACAGACTAATCAACTTTTTACAATCTTACATGTTCCTTCAAATGCTAATCCTCTAGTGCCCCTGTTTGAAACTTGGAAAAAAGATGGAACATTCATTAGTCCATCAGCCACCAATTGTAAGCACAACAGGGATTTCTCAAAAGGATCCAAGAGTACATTTAGCAAAAGCAAACATTTGAGATCGTTGATCCTGCAAGCACGAGAGATAAAATGGCCAAAACGAGGTAATAACTTGTTAAATAGTAATTTGTAGAAGCTACTTTCCATATCTTGGTTATCTCTCAAAAGATAGAATCCAAGCTCGATCACTATTAGTAACGTATGTGATGTCACACAAGTAATTTTCCCTGCTTACTTCACTTGTTATGTTCTCTGTGAAACAAAAATGGACTTAATCATCAACTGTGTAATAAAGTTAATAACATGCAGCCCTTTGAGCGGCAAATTCCAAAAGGCCAAAGAGAAAAACAAACAGGACCAAAAGTTCTGAAGGTTCACTGACGTACAAAATGAACAAAACCCACAACAGACAATGTGGAAGTTAGGATTCTGTGTGAGAGATGCACTAGTGTACCACAATTGATGTCGTTGGGTGAAAAAAAAGGGCTTGAATAGAAACTGAATATGGAAAAATTTAGGATGTTAAAATAGGGAATGGGCAGAAGTAGCAGTTTTGATGGGCAGTTTCATGATAACAAGGAATAGCACATCCCAAGTTTACGGGGTTCGAAAAGGGAGGAAGACTTACGCTGAACAAGGCCAACCTTGAGACCAAAAAGCGAGGAACCTGACCAACCTTCTCACAATCACGGCAGGCTAAATAATCATTAACAGTGATACACATGAACTCCTTTACCAGTCAAAGCATTGAGGTAGGCTGGTAATATGGCAACTAATGTCTTGCCTTCTCTAGTTCGCATTTCTATTATTTCTCCTTTGTGTAGCACCATGCCTCTTGCATATTGACATAATAATACGATTAAAGTGAGGTCTACTTAAATCCTATAACGAAGAGGAAAGGGGAATACCAATGAGTTGCACATCAAAGGGACGAAGGCCTAAAACCCTCTTGGAGGCCTCCCTGACAACAGTAAAGGCTTCGTATGAAGAAGTAGAAGTAAGCATAATTAATTAATCAAGCAAAGAAAGAAATCAAAAGGAATCTCATAGATAAGATAAGATATAAGTAATACCGGAAGAAGAGAGTCAAAAGATTCGCCAGAAATAGCGCGATAGCGAAGGAGAGAAGTGTGGTCTCTGAGTTGGAAATCAGAAAGAGCAGAAATTTGGGGTTCCAACTGATTAACAAGAGAAACGGTGAATGCATACTGCTGCCTGGTGGATTCGGCAGGGTCGCCACCCTTGAAATTGATCAACACATTTCCCAAATTCAGAATGCCCCCCTATTCCTTTATATCTCCAAGGGAGTGAGATGAGTGCCTACACCCCTGCTCACACCACCACAGACACACACACACCCCTGCCACCCCCTGCACACACAACCCTACCCCGTCCCCATAACTCTTCCCCCGTGAGACACCTTTGCCCACCCCCCCTACACACATAACCCACCCCTGTCCCATCCATAGCATAATAGATATTACAGTCATACAAATCAAGTAATTGCTGACTCTAAACACAAAAGGCCAAATCTATACCTATCAATACTGTAAAAAAAACCCATCAAGAATGTAGAGTAAAACAATAATATACACGTTTGTGCCCTGAATCTACATAAACATAATAATAAAGAAATATGTGAACTACAAATATCAGGGGAAATAATTATTGAATAAATATTACAGTTATTGTTACACACCTTATCAATTGATTTAACATCAATATGTCTCACAGGTTACACTACAAGTCTAAAACATATGTCTGCTTTCAATTTTGTTTCAAAGGACTATCCTAATCTACTAACCCAAAGCATCTCCTTATTAATCTAACAAGACAGGAGGCATTCTCATGCAATAAATTTGGCAAAGCTAGCATTAATATCATTCAACTTTAAATGATTATCTTTCAACCAAAGATCACTTCTACATGATCTAGCCAACATCATTTAGAGGCTATCGATTTCCATCGTCTTCTCCGAAAGATAACTGTTCAACCTAATATTACCTTATTTCTCATCCAACAATATCTATGCAACTCTTTGAATTTCATTCATTCTAATCAACTCAACCTCCAGATCATCATCTTAATTATGTTTTACTCTAAACATTCAACCGAAATTAGGTTTATATCATCATATTCTAAAGAAATTGCATTAGTCGAGCAATAATTTACAGAAATTAGTACAGAAAAGAGAAGGAATTGCATCAATCAAATATCAGTCGACAAGTTTTAGGATGACACAGAATCAAACTCGCTCAATCAACTTTGCAATATCATCAAAAGATGAAAGTTGACATTCATAGTGTCAAGCGACAAAAATAATAAATTATATTAGAAAAAGGAGTGAAACATGAATCTACAACATATTCAATCCAGGCATAATTACTTAACAATTTCGCATAATTCCAATCGATAATCAAATTCATTCAACAAAATTTCAATTTATTGCAAAAAAAAGATCGAATAAACAAAAAAAAAAAACCTGAAATTGAAGAAAATTGAGGATGAACCAATTGATGCGAAATTGAAGAAAGTTGAGGATGAAATTGATTGATGCGAAATTGATGCCTTCTCCGAACAATAACGATTGAAGCTTCGATCGAATTCTACCATAATGTTGAAAGCTATGCAGAAAAATTGAAGAAAAAGTTAAAAATATGCAGCTAAATTGAAGAAAAAGTTGAGGATAAATCAATTATATAGACTGAAAATATCAATATGAGTGAGGAGATTGAAATTTTTTGTGAGAGTGAAAAAGAGTGAATTCAATTTATGTTTTTTAGGGTGGAAAGTTTGAACTGGGAGAGAAATGAAAAAAGAAAATGATGAAAGTTATTTCTTATGTCTAAATTTATCTTTTTGTTTGTGTCTTAATTTATCAAATAAGGTAATTTTTAACTTGGTCTTCCTTGTTCCTAAATCCTAAAATAGGGCAAGATTGCAAAATTGTCCTCTTAAAGTAGATCAAAAGGGCAAATCTATAAAGTTTGTCTTCTTTGCTGATATTATATAGGACAAACTTAAAATTGCCCTCTTAATGATATTAAAGAGGACAAAATGGTAGAATTGTCCTCTTATCAAATATCAACAAGGGGGAAATGTAGTTCCCTTTCTAGATACTACTACACAAGACAATAATCTAATTGCCCTTTATTATTAATAAAAATTGCCCTCTTTGAATGATTTTCTTGTATTGTGGGGTAAGATGCTTACATGACAAGGGTTTGTTATATGTCATTTCACCCTATTTGGGTGACGTATCTGTCAATGGTTTGGTAGATGGAATGATTTGGTTATATATGCTACCTTATTAGAGTGTTTCCTAGCATGTTTGTCTTGTGTGAAATGGGTGTGTGGTATGTTTATGGTGTTTCTACCCTCCTTTTACTCTGTTTATATTGGTATGCTGCCTTATTAGAGTGTTTCCTAGCATGTTTCTCTTATGTGAAATGGGTGTGTGGTATGTTTATGATGTTTCTACCCTCATTTTACTCTGTTTATATTGTTATGCTACCTTATTAGAGTGTTTCCTAGTATGTTTCTCTTATGTGAAATGTGTGTTTGTATGTTTATCATGTTTTCAACCTTTTCTGCTCAATTAAACTGAAGTAATTGTATTGCACAATTAAATCAATACAGTCGGGAAGAAGAGGCTTGAAAAAAGGGTGGGAATATTGGGATTGTGAGTGTAGATTGTACTTGTTTTTTTGTAAGGGTTGGTCCTCGATGATGTGATATTAACTACATTCTTTACACAAATTGCATATAGTTGGCCTAAATTGTATGCCACCCAGAGTAGCACTTGTTTACATTTGAAGAGGCAACATTAGGGGGTAATTAACCTTGTGAGATGTCTTGTTTTATGATTGATAACACTGACGTGAGAGGTTTAATATCCTCTATGATGAATGAGGTCATTTATGATGTAGATTTTGTACAAGACCTTAGTAGTTAACCAATACCCCCTATTGTCACTCATGTTTCAAAAGTTGTTCTATTTAGGAGGCTACATATATGGTCATTTATGTTGTTTGTATGGGTGATTGGGGACTTCCTGGGAGGACAACCCTATTCCTGATTTTGTTTTTAAATTGTTCCCTGTACATGTATCACCAATTGGAAACCAAATGATTATTTTGTTTTCACAAAAAATTCCATTCATATTCACTTTTACAAAATGTTTCCCTTTACAAAATGTTTATCATTTACAAAAAGTTGATACACCAAACCCTTAAGTATCCTAAATCACATGTTGTTGCTGAGTTGATTCTATGATGAGTCTTATGTGATATGCTATATGCTATGTGATCTGTCTAGCTTCTACACCTCCACTAGTCCAAGGACCATACCATCCCACATAGGGTCTGCACCATTGACTATGTCTTGATTAAGGAAATTAACTCTATCAGTTAACAACTCATCAGAAACTTATGCATAAGTTGGTAATTGACCAAGTCTCTCCAGTTTTCTCTTGCCTTTGTGGGGGGTTTTTGTAATTGTTCCTACCCTTTACCTTCAATATTTCAGCCATGACATACATTAGGTACAACCAAGTGTAGTTGATTAACTTGGGATCATAGATGTTATAGGCATCCACTACACTGTGAACCAACTTAGCAACTGTGTGTGGGAATGCTTGGTGTTGTATAGACTGTACTACTGCAAAAAAACCTAAGTCAAGTATGTTGACATATGGGGACTGAGCTGGTTGTTGAATTAGGTTAATGTCAAACCCATCCAGTTTTGCTGCTTCTAACCATAGTGGATCATTTGGTGCTATGTGTGGTCTGGCATTGTCTTGTTCTATCCAAATAGTTTTGCATCCAAAAGCTGGCCACTTAGCCCTGATTGCTGGCAACAGTGTGTTTATAAGCATGTCTCTGATGGTTTCCTTGGTGATACTCTATTTTGTTTTCAATTCTAAAGTGCCCCTTTCTCTGTTGTTGCTCCTTCTTTGGGCTGCCACTTCATTAATAAATAGGTATATGCCTATCTTACCATCATATATACACACCCCATTATCATAAAAAATAGGTCTTGAAATCCCCCCCCATAAACATGACCTTTGTTGTGAAGTGTTTTGACTGACAAGTTCTGTATGGATCTTCCTCTTCTGATAATAGATAGAACCTTTGTGTTATCTTGCTCATGAAAAACCATTTTTCATCTATGTGTGTCATATTGTAAAGCATATCAAACCTTGGTTTCTCTTTTACTGTCCTTGGGATTATGTGTGACTGAATAAACTGTAATCTTGTGGTTTCGTGTTTATCTGTGAGTTTTGGTTTGATGGAGTTTGTATGGCATCTAAGAATACCCCTCTTGATTAGCCTATACACTGTTGACGGACTGACTTTCGAAGCTGTAGCAAAGGAACTGATTGTGGTCATCTGCTTCAATGGGACCTCTCTCAGTTCTTCCTCCCCCCTTATAACAAACTCCCTACAACAGTTGCCAGCTTTCTTGCTTGCAATATACCTCAGCCCCACTTAATGTTTGATGCTTAGCTACTTTCCACAATCTGAACAGTGTTGTTCTACTAATTGCATACTTTAAGGCTACACTCTTGACACAACCTCTAGGTAAGGACAAGTCATGTGATGCTTGTGAGAATAAATCAATTATGACTTCTCTTCTCATGTTGTTTGGTAAATTAGGCTTTGTACCTAAGTTGCAATTAGTGTCATTAATAGGGGTGTTAACGAGCCGAACCGAGACCGAACATATTCAGGCTCGGCTCAGCTCGAAAATGGTTCATATTGAGCTCGGCTCGAGCTTGAAGCTCATCAAGCCCAATAATTTGGGCTCGGCTCAAGCTCGAAAGGACCAAAGCCAAACTCGGCTCGAAGCTCGGCTCGATAACTTGATATTTTAAATATTAAAAAAACGTTCAACTTAACTTATCCATTAGGTACGGCCCAATGTATTATTGTCAAACTTTTGTTAAATCTGGATGTCAAAGAGTGATCTTTAATTTTATAGGCTAGGCCCAACATCCATATAATTTCTCTCTCTATACTCACTCATTAATAGAGCAGCTCCCGTAACACTCTTACTTCCTTGTCGATGTGTGATCAAATCCCAACTAATCCCTTAGCACTCTTACTGCATGTGTTGCACCGAAAAAATGAGATAAGCGATGTGGGATCTAATCCCAACTAATCCCATAGCACTCTTACTGTGTTGCACCGAAAAAATGAGATAGGCAGTACATAGACATTTGCTGCCAGGAGTAGACATTTGCTAATAGGTTATGCTACTTCTTTCATTATGTATTATATAAATGTATATATATAAAAAAAAATACAAGTTGATTGCATTAGTGAGCAAATGGAAATTTTTGTATAAGTTGCAGTCCAATATATACAAATGCAACATTAGAAAATAGTCCACTATACAAATACATGCTTTTTAATAGTAGATTTTATAGGAACAATAAGGTTGTTGTCTATTTTCTCTATTGATGTGGGACAATATTATTTTACCTACAAACTATCTAAAATATTTTCAAGCTTGCTCACGAACTTTCGAGCCGAACTTATGGAGGCTCAGGCTCGGCTCGTTAAGGTCTCTAGCCGATCCCGAACTCGAGTCGAGCCCTCTCGAGCCGAGCTTTGACCGAGCTTTGACCGAGCCGAGCTCGAATAGTTTGCGAGCCACCCAGGCTCATTAACACCCCTAGTTATTAACATTGTTTTCATCTTCCATTTCATTGTCTATATCATCAGAGTCAGAAAAATACCATACCTCAATATCATCATCTTCATTCATGTATAACTCCAAAAACAATACCTTATCAACATCCATGTGGCCTTCCTGTGTTCTTCGTGTTGTTCTTGAAACTGCAGCAGCTCCTATTCATAAATTTCAAAAAAAATCCCCTACTCCACTTGATAAAATGAACAGCTGTAAGCCCCCATCTTCCATGGCATGTGTTAGAATTTTTGAAAAAAGACCTCTGTGCTTGTGTGTGCAAGTGAGTGTGTTCACTTGTGAATTTTTTAAATTTATAGTGTAAGTGTGTACTGGTGTGTGAACAGAAATGGAAATGAGGAAAAAATTTCCCTCAACAGTTGTATAAATAGGGTTATACAACAATTTTGGTGGGAAATGCCCTAAAAGTCTCCTTTAAATGTAAAAATGAATAAATTTGAAAAAGTTAGCGAAAATTCAAATTTTTGTGCAAAAGTTAAAGTTCCCTTCTTTTTTGGGACAAAAAAACCGGGTACACTCACTATTAGTAACCCAAGTGATGCTGCTTAAAAATCCTACTAGCTCTATTAATATGTGGTCCCAACTTTCTCTCTCTACCCTCCTTGGTATGTGTGTACTTTCTCTATGTTTCACTTATTGTGAAATGGAGAAAGTATATATTAGAATCACGATGTGAAGATAGACAAATAACTTATTTAAGAAAAATATAAATTAGTGACAAGGGATAAGGGATTAGATGTGTTTTCTTATTAGAATCACGGTTTGTTTAAATGGTTTGTTAAAAGTTGTTACTTCCTAATATATAATGGTCATATAATGATTAATAATTATTGCTAATTATATGAATTCTATAACTAATCCAAGTCAAATATTTTTAATTAGGCATTTGCCCCTTTTTACTTCACTTTTTGATTTACATATTCAACAATAAATTTCTATTTTGCATTTTTAGTTGCAACTTTTCCATTTTTATATATTGATATTGTTTTCTTTTTTTATTACATATAGCAAGTAAATAATTTATTTGATACTTGCATAGTACTAATTAATACTACTAGCCTTAATTATATGCATGCAGTGCATCGAAATCAAATAATTTTTTTTATATAGACATTGGACGTGTTTTATTCTTGGGAAATTCAATATAGTACCACTCTACTACTGACTTTTCCTTTTAATACCCTTATTTTTTACTTACAAACAGTACCACTGTAATATAATGCTAATCATTTCAGTGAACTAAATGTTAAACAAACTTTTAATACCTCTGATTAGGGTTAGGTATACATTAAGTAACATGTTTATTCTTTTAACATAACTTAAAGCTTGCAAAAAAAGGAAAAGGTAAGAGGGAAACATTAAATACGATCCATCTTCCATTTTCTTCTCCTTCTGCTCCGTTCTTCTTCCTCAACTGGTTTTCTTTCTCTCACGCACTCATCTTTCTTTGCAACTAATCACTCACAATTACGTGAATTGGATTACTGAGTATCACAATTTCAAAACTTGAGTCACAAAATTGAGCATCTACATCATCATAGTATGTATCTCATCCTTTCCTTTTTTCCTTTGGTGCTCTTTTAGAAACTTAGCATTGTTGAGGAATTACACTTGATTATCTTGATTCTGTTTGAAAATTGCGAAATTACTTTGTCTATATCACAATTCCTGAATTAATAATGTTTGCATGTTTTTGATTCTTTAAATTGAAGTACATTACATTTTCACTCAATGATTGTCAAAAAATTGCGAAACTACTTTGTCTAGATCACAATTATGTTGTATATTTTCATGTCAATTTGTTTTCTAGGTATGCATTAATATGGGTTCAATTGTGATGAATTAGGTTTGATTTTATTGCAGAATGACTGATGATCATAATCCTTAGATTTCAATATAGGGGTGCAGATGTTGATGTGAAAATTGATTGTGGTAATTGACGGTTGTTGTGAATGATGTTATCGATGGTAAGTTCATTGATAATGAAGTGAACCATTCTGTTGAGTATACTTAGGCTGATATGCATGTTGAAGATGGTGATGCTGAAGTTATAGATAAGAAAACTTACACTAAGTGTAGGAAGGAATTTGAAAAGAAAATGAGGGAACTTGAGAAGAAAAAAAAGCAAAAAAGGCAAAACGAGTAGAAACTAAGAAGAATGCCATAATCTCCCATGAACATACGGTGCATGATGAGATTGAGTTGAACTGTAGTCGACCTACATAACTAGCACCAACTTAAAACCAACCAGCTGAAAACCAACCTACTGATAACCACTCTTCCCCTCTTCAAAATCAGTCTCCCCCTCCTGAAAACTCGTATCCCCCTCATGAAAACCAATCCTCCCCTCATGAAATACAACTTGTATCTGAGATTCCAGTGCACCAACTTGTTAATTCTGCTACAATCATCAACTACACACACCTGATGAAGTTTTGTATGCTAGGAAGATCCCAAAGACAACTGCAATCAGGAAGGGTTTAATGACTGGAACAAATAAGCAATTAGGTAGGAAGGATCCATAAAGTGAAGCAAATAATATTAGAAATTGTGTGTCTACTTGGAAAAGAAATGCCTCACACTCTGTAGTGACTGAACCTCGTCATAATGAGGATGATGATAATCAAGATGATGATTTTGAAGCTTAAGAGAGTGAGGTGAGTTCTGACTCAGATGGTATTGTTGTGCCATAAAAATCATTAAACCTCGGTGAAGTAGAGGAGGTCTCACAAGCTAATGAGATTATTGATGACTGGAACCCATGTGCATGGTTTGGTTTCATTGATAATGATGATGATGATAATTATTTTGCTAGGTTGTATAGAAATAGAGAGTAGTACGAAGAGGTTGTGTAACAGCCCGCACTTCCAAGCTGCTAGCTAATCACACTTAACATTTATAATCTCAATTTACACTTAATAAACCTCGAATTATATTATCTTGCAGCGGAACATAACCTTTCACTTTAGCAAATTTTAAAACTTAATACTCAATCTTCAATATCTCAATCTATATTCCTCAATTTTAACCAACGAATCACCCAAATTAATTTCAAACAATCCTAAATATCTTCCTTGAGCTCATATGCCATAATATGAAGATTACGACAATTCTAAAACAACTTTGCTCTGATACCACCTGTAACAGCCCGCACTTCCGAGCTGCTAGCTAATCACACTTAACATTCATAATCTCAATTTACACTTAATAAACCTCGAATTATATTATCTTGCAGCGGAACATAACCTTTTCCGCGATCCTGGACCTGTGGGTTACGAGCCCACAATATAACATTCCAATATGTGTATACAAAGAATTATTCTAAACAAGTCTCCTAAACGATGTAATAATACAACATAAAAATTTTCTTAACTAAACTATATCATTTCCACTACTGCTCATCCGGAAGCTATTTCATATAACACTTACGCCCATTTCCACTATCCATCTCAGAGTTCTCATAATACCTGCAAAATCACTAGCAATGAACACTGCCCCCACCATAGGACAGGTTCCAAGAACAAAATCAGTGAAACTGAGTACACACTGTCCAACCAGAATTTCTTTTTGGTGGCTTAAAACACATTCGAGTTGTTGAGTGTGATTTTATAGAGAATAAATGCGTAATAAAGAAATTATCTTAAGATATGAACTTTTATATCTCATGGATCAATGTACTTAAAAACAAAATCGCAAAAATATATATTTTCATCAAAGATTCCGCATAACCAATATATTTATATTTGGGAAATTTATGTAGCCCGACTTTTAGGTTTTTACATGGTAGCACTTCTTAAATTTATTTATACTTGGTAGCCCGAACTTTTAGGTATTCTACATGGTAGCACTTCTTAAGTGAATTCGTTAATTTGTCCTTAGTTTTGACATTTATTAGTTTGACACGCAAATGAATTTTAAATTAAACGTGATTTCGTCCTTTTTGAACAATTCCGACCTTTAATCGAGTCCTTGAGGACAAAATGGCCCCCTTTCATTGTCAAAAAATGATCGAATACTTTTGGGTATCGAAAATTCTCGATTTGTGTTAACAAATATCAAAAGTAACACAAGTTAACGGAATTTACTTAAGAAGTGCCACATATAGAAAACCTAAAAGTTCGTACCATAAAGTATTTTCCTTTATATTTCTCAAACATTTCATACTTGCTCAAAATAAAAGATATTCCTCAATAAACACCAAGGATGCAAACATAATATGTCAAAGAATATACTGAGCAACTTTCCAAAAGCTTTCCATAATTATCTTGCTATATCAGCATCATTATCAAACATAACTCAAATTTTTCTTAATACTTTAGCATCAAAATATTTACTCAGGGAAGGAACACGAATGGAGGCAAACCTGGCTCTCCAAACTTTTGAGGGACGTCTCCCCACCTTTTTTATATTCTGCTTGCAAGACTTTTAGGTCATGACCCCACATAACGGAGCAATACCCGCTCTAACACATAATGAGCAATACCCGCTCTACGAATGTTGTTCGTCACTGCTTTAGCAGCTTCTTCCTCTCACAAAACAGAATCAAAATACATAATTCCATAATTTCATATTTTCGAAAGCTCAGAATTTATAAGTTTCAAATTCTCATAATAGAATCACTTTCGGGTATTTAACATACCCAAATAGGTTGCTTGCATAATATAATCGAGTTTCTAGTAATTTGGTATAAATCATCCTTTTATAAAATTCATTAGCTAAATCCCTTTCAAATACGGACTTTAAAGAAAATATAGTCCACATTCTATAAGCTTATCGAAATCAAAACTCAACCAAATACAGCTTACTAAAAGATTGAACTCCCAAAACAGAATTCAAGTCCTATACAAGTTCTATAACTTATTCACTCAAGAATTTAATAAGATTTTAAGTTCAATTACCTCATCTCAATATTTAGAACGAAACTGCCCTACTTGATCTTCCAATTTTAACTTCTACCAACTCAACCATAACTTTAAAATACTTATCATATAGATTTCCTCATTATAATTGGATTCATAACCAAATATATCAACTCAACATCATCAGAAGGATATTCATATTTCCAGCTTATTCCATTACTATTCCATACCCTTAATCACATTAATTCTTCTACAATTAACAAAATCCCAGAATATATTCTTTATGATCTGCGTTTTGACTCAATATGAAATTGACCTAATCATTTGTTAAGACTTTGCTATCCCAGATACATAACTTCTAGTATTCATATTATTCTTCAATTCATATTCCCTTTTTGTAATCAAATCATATCACTAGTTGCCAACACTCCAATTCACAATATTTATATCTCCCCGATTTTCCATTCTTTAACCCCATTCTCCCAATTAGAAGAGATACATCTAAACTATTTCCTTTACCTAATCAAATACTCATACACAAAGTTTACTAATTCCACACTAACCTTCTTCAAATTCAAGTAATAACATTCAGTTTAGTTTTGACATTCCTTCACCACCCAAATATTTAACTCTTATATTACCATTATGGCATTCTTAACTTTAACCTTACTTAACTCGCTGTCTGTTATTTATGGCATATCGTTAGTAGTTATCTTATCTATTAGACTCATAAAGTTCTCATACAATTTTCTTACTAACCCATTTTGAGGTATTTAAACTCTAAAGCTCATTCCCGGATTACAACTTTGATCATTATCTCAACTAGCTATCTCACACAATAATTTATATTCCTAACTGAACCCTTCAACAACCAATTAATTCCTTAATTACTTTAATATATATGAGACCCAACTTACTCAAGTCCCTTGAAGATATCTCTAAATGATTTAATTTAACTTTTATTCTGAATCTTTTCCCCCACACAAAAGATAATTATAATACTTAGTTGATGACATCTCAAATTCGCATCTTCCAAAGGTCAAATCATATATCCCAAGTAGTTAACAGTTACATCGAAATTATTATTCCATACTTAGATCCTCAAAATAGATATATGAATTTCAGATTTTAACCCTCTTGCTAACCACAATATACTTGAATCCCCAGTAACTTGGAGTAAAGCAGACTCTTTGTACCCTTTAGATGCTTTAAATCATCTGTATACAAATCTTACTAGAAATATAGCAATGTCGCATATGCTTTTTATTATTGTGAACTAGAGCTCACCATTTAACTTACTCAGTTACTCCATTGAGCTTATCATAATTATTATCATACTAATAAATAAATTGTGAATCTCTAAGTGATATAACATACCCTTTAAGATTACATATCTGAGATACGACTTACTATAGTATACTATTTCTAATAATCTTCTTCCAGCAAGTTCGAGATTGTATCTCTAAAATCTTTACACAAATCATCAGTTTGGAGATCGCTTAACATAATGCTCTTGAAATCTCATACGGTGAAACTAAACACTTGCATTAAAACCCATGAATGAAAGTCGACCACTTATTACAGAGCGTATGAAATCGCTTAGAATAACTTAGTTATATATTCTCTTAGAAATATATCGACAACTCTTGCTTAAATACTTATAATCACATCCATGTCTTTCATATAACATCTTAAGTTGTGGGCATTGATTAACATATACTATTGGGTTCGGAAACCAAAATATACTTGAATACATAACAATATTGACTTAGTATAATATAAGTTCGTATTCATATATCTGAAACTTATATACAAATCCTTAGTTCACAAATCACTTAACAACATAGTATTCTTGGAATCTCATTGACTAATACTATACAATGACATTAAAACCCAAAATCTTAGCCTTTGTAAATTAATATCCCATATCTCATTTCAGACTTAATCGGCTCTCAGCTCACTTAACATAACTATACGAAGTCGCTAAATCAGAAACTTAAAATTATACTTGTAGGGAAGATATATATATATATCCGAAACTCTTTTCTAAATATTTATAATCAAACACCCCTAACTTCTTTGCCACATCTTAAAACATAGATTATGGAGTGACTTACAATATTAGATCTTAAAAACCAAAAACATACTCATCATAGTTCATGATCAAAGATTTGCTTTATAAAACTTAGTATTTACGATGCTACCACTAAAACAAACTGTCAGGCAACTTTAACCAAACTTATATAATATTCAGAAACATAATAAATTCAAGGTAGAACTAATTCTTTCATGTAATCGGAGAATCTCAAAATACCGATTGTAGTTCGTAATTGGATGGACAATGTGTACCTTAACATGATCTCCACATACCGCTTCAACTCCAAAATCCATCTCCAAGAATCCCTTATCTTGTACTCCAGAATCACTTGAACTCCATAAATTTTTGCCCATGAACACAGAAACAATAATAATAAGAATTACAACTTACACATAATTTTACTATAGGGAACCCAATCTACTTTTCTAACAATATGCTCATCTCATCTTCGAGTCCTATTCCATCAAGTATTTAAAGAGATTCAACTTACACTCTACACGCTAATTTCGATTTCCTCCATAATAGAAATCATCAATATTCATTCTCAAACCAATTTCACATGCTAACTTTAAATAACCCCATTCCGGGAAATTACAACTGTTATTGGAAACATGCAAATAATAATGACTCAATTCATAGGAGCATAACTTCTTAAAATCTGATTTAGTAACTTAACTTAAGGAAAATCGAAACTTGAATTGCAAAGCTGTAAATCATATATGCTCAATGTTCTAAACAAAGAATAAAGATATAATTTTTTTTACTATAACAACTCTCATCAAAACTGATTTTGCAAATCAATGATAGTTTAATTATACTTGTGAAAATCATAACTATTAATAGCATATAAATTAATTTACATCTAATGAAATAACTTAAACCCAAATTTATACCTGTCCAATTAATTTCGAAATTGAGCAAGCTCAACAACAACACCACCAAGATGCACAGCAGCAGCAGCTACTCACCGCACCACCAGCACCATAAACGGCAGCGGCAACTCCGGCGGCGACAGCAGCACCGCAGAAGCGAAAGAGAGGAAAATGGGTCATCAACCCCAACAATTCAGATGAGACCCACGAAGGAGAAGAGAGAGAAAACTAATCAAGCAAGTGCGAAGAGCATTCGAATTCCGGCGAGGCCACGACTCACGAGCAGCAGCGAGTCGTGACGAGAGAACGAAAAGAAATCGGTGGCGGAGGCTCTGATGAGGAAACCCGAAGGTGGGTGAGTAGAGAATTGAGAGGGATGACAGTGAATGGGGAGGTGGAAATTGGGTATGGGTTCCTTATATTGACAATGAAGAGGTGTGATAATTTGACAACAAAGAATAACGTGGCATTATCGACACAAGCCACCAAAGGAAAAAAAAATTTCTCTTTTTTTTTTTTTTTTTTTTTTTAAAAACACCAAATTGATTTTACAAAAAAATCCATCAAGTCATACTTAAAATATCATAATTAACTTAAGATAAGTAATTAGCCTTTAATCAGACTTGCTTAAAATATATGGGCTTTTACATATCCTGAACATATGATCACTAATCTCGAACCCAATTTTTCCACAATCTCGATCAATATAATTCGATCTTTCTCCAATAGCCACTCTAAGCTAAGACCCCAACGATTCAGATGAGACCCACGAAGGAGAGGAGAGAGAAAACTGATCAAGCAAGTTCGAAGAGCATTCGAATTCCGGCGAGGCCACGAGCAGCAGCGAGTCGTGACGAGAGAACGAAAAGAAATCGGTGGCGGAGGCTCCGATGAGGAAACCCGAAGGTGGGTGAGTAGAGAATTGAGATGGATGACAGTGAATGGGGAGGTGGAAATTGGGTATGGGTTCCTTATATTGATAATGAAGAGGTGTGATAATTTGACAACAAAGAAGAACATAGCATTATCGACACAAGCCACAGAAGGAAAAAAAAAGTTTCTCTCTTTTTTTTTTAAAACACCAAATTGATTTTACAAAAAAAAATCCATCAAGTCATACTTAAAATATCATAATTAACTTAAGATAAGTAATTAGCCTTTAATGAGACTTGCTTAAAATATATGGGCTGTTACAGGTTGCCTTTAGAAAGATAATTTTGAGACCCTAGATGATTTTCACTAAAGGGAGGCATTTTAAGGATACATTGAAAGATTTAAGCATTCAGGAAGGGTTTGCCATCAATGTTCTATTGACTGATAAGAAGAGGCAGACAAGAACTTGCTGTAGTGAATGTTGTGGCAGTAGAATCCATGCTAGTCGGTTGGCATATGACAAAACATGGGCTATTAAGACCATATGGCCTAATGTTCACACATTGAGGGAATTAGAGACATATAACCCTATTTGTTCTGTCAAATGGGAAGCTTCAAAGTTCTTAGAGGATGTAATAGCAAAGCCAGATATGAAGGGGAAGGAGTTGAATGATGTGTTGCTCAATAAATTTAGGATTTACAGGAAACGGTCTACCTTGTATAAGATTAAAAATGAGGTGATTGAACAACTATTTGGTGGCCATGATAAGATTTATGGTTTATTACCATTTTATGCAGAGGTGATAGGAGAAACAAATCCATAATCTAAGGCATTATGTGCTTGGAGAGACATTGGTGATCCTCAGAGGTCATTGCTTTTTAGTTCAATATCTATTTCCTTCACTGCACAGTTTAAAGGGTTCATTGAAGGTTGTAGAGGTTTGATTGGAGTTAATGGTACACACTTGAAAGGTAATTATAGTGGAATACTTCTCTCAACCATCGCTTTGGATGGGAATAATGATTCCATCTAGCTTATGCTGTGGTCAGTTGTGAAGGAAAAGAAAGTTGGTCTTTTTTCTTCGGCATTTACACAACATTATCAAAGACTCTCCAAGGAAAGACTGGACCATTATAAGTGATAGGCAGAAGGTAAATATCCTTCACTTGACCTTGTTTTCTTTATGCTTTAACTGATTTAATTATAATAATACATTTTACCACTTTACAGGAGGTTGATTTGGCTATGGAGGACATTTAACCTACAATAAAGAGGAGGTATTGATGTAGACACTTGAGCAGGAACATCAAGAAAAAGTTCCCAGGACCATTGATGTATATACTCCTTTGGAGAGATTACAATGCCATAAAGCCCTTTATTTTCAGAAAATCTGTGGAAAGGCTCAAGAAAGAGAGAACCTGTTATGAAATGGTTTACTGAAATTTGAAATAAAAACAAATGGTCAAAACACAAATTTGAGATAGAGTTGTATTGTGATGTGAACACTTCCAACTTTGTGGAGAGTTTTAACTCTGCACTAGGTGCAGACAGATGTAGGCCAGTGTTTATATTACTTGAAGGGAAAACAATGATGGCTAACCCTTTTAACAACACTTCCTATTCTAATTTATGATTGATATTAACTAATATACATTGTTATATACAGGGATCAGAAGAGTTTGTATAGTGAGAATTGCAACTAGGCAACAAACTTCCTTTGAGTGGAATGAAGATGACATATGCCCAAAATTGTGAAGATGATCAAAGAAATTGGGTTGTGTACTAAGACATGTACATCTCATATATCAGCTCCAAGGGAATATGAGATACATGAAGGCAAATCTAATTTCCATTTGAGTTTGAACAGAAGGAGGTGGTTGTGGAGTATGGCAACTGACTGGCATATATTATAGACATGTTGTAAGCGTAATGAAGTATGCATGGTTTGATTACTAGTGGAAATAAGCCCATCTGATCCGGTCAAAATCAGGCTTACTAATCCGATTTTAGTCCGGATCGGGTGGACTCGCAGTAGATGCAAAATATTTACTGATCCGGTCCAAAACCGGATCAGAAAATTATTTACTGATCCGATTTTGAAGGAAAATCGGATTAACTGGTCCGGTTTTCCTTCAAAACCAGATTAGTTTATTGGTTGGCGCCATAATGCTTGTATGCCCATTAACTGATCCGATTTTAGGTGAAAACCGGATCGGTTAATGGGTAACTAATCCGGTTTTCACCTAAAACCGGATTAGTTATGATCCCCAAAAAAAAATTTTGATACAAAAACAAATGTATATGAAAAAAAGTATTAATACTCATTTTATTATAGATAATTGAACAAAAATAAGGATATATACATAAAAAGTATACATAAGGTGACTGGTACATAACTCCTAGGAATTTACATCACAAACTCACCTCCAAGTTCAGTGATTATCTCATTAACTTTTGGATACCTGTATGGAAAACAGGTCAAGATCTTGTCCAAGACGCTTGTGACCTCGCCGAAGAGCTTCAGCTTTGAAATGCAGGGAAGCAAAATGCAGGTAAGCTTCCCTGTTCTTCATTTTCCCATGTTGTGCCATAAATCCTTTGTAGCATTGGCCTCTTTGTTAAAACTTTTCAAGTTAGTGGGCTATACCAAAAAGGCATCTCCAGAAGAGCAAGGAAGATACATTATTTCCGCATCACAATGACACAAGATTTTGTGAATAGTTGATGGCAGAAAGCACATCAGCAAAATTTCTGCTCTCCTCAAACAGGGTAATGCTTTTTTAGCACAACTTATACTAGAGCAAGTTTCTGAATTTTGATCTCCTGGACAAACTGGCCTAACTTCTCAAAAAATACATCTACATCAGAGGCAGACATCTGAACAAGAACACAACATAGGGGCCTCTCGAGTAATAGAAGTCGGATGTTGCACTTCTAATAAAAAAATTACTAGTAACACAATCAGTTAGGCAAGAAATAGCAGCTCAAAAGTGTCAGCCCCACTGACGCATTACGATTCGAAGCTCATCAAGGTGGAAGGCAAGCTAAACCACTAAACGTTCAAAGATATATAATCACACACGTACCCATTAAGAACCTTCATTAAACTATTAATGGCTACTTTCAGCCAAGTTCTACTAAACCTGTGACCATGCTATGAACCTGTGACTTAATGATCGAGGAACACATACTAAGATTTTTCCACAAAAACAGAGGAAAACACTATTGACTATCCTGAAGAACTATTGTAGATCATGCTAAAATATCTGGATTAGAGCTAACCCTACTAATGATCATATTCAGAATCAAGTAAACCACTCACAGTCGCATACTCTGATGGATTAACTGCATTCCTTTGCAACAATCCTAAGATATTAAGACCAATATATTCGACACTAATTTGACCATGAAACAAAAATTGGATCCATAGATTATATACCTAGCATGAAGCTATTTCAAATAGACATTAAGAACTAAATGAGACGGTAGTAGTGTGGTTGAGTTATTTTTGACATTCTAGTACATCAATGGAATCACAATTTGATAAAAGATTCTTATGTGATCATGCAACAAGGACATCACCAACATTAAGCTTCTTCTAATCAAATCCACGACATAATTAAACCTCAAGTTAATCAGCACTATGCCACATCCAAAGTATTCATCACTTAAACAAACATACCATGCACGTCTAGAAACAATCTACACTATATATTATTGCAACATTATCACTATTAGTAGATACTAAATTTAAAAAACATCTCAATCACCCATATTGAATACACACACCAACCATAATTCCAAACATAGAAACAAGCCCAACAATTAGAAAGCAGCACAATAAATCAAAAACCAACATAAAACCAGAAAAATCAAACAAAACCACAACAATATACCTCACATGATGTTAAACTTAGTCTTCCTAGTATCCTTCTCCAACCCAGTAGCTCCAGCAATCTCAGACCAAGCAGCCAAGATATTCACCCCTGCTCCAATCACATCCGGCTTCATAATCTGTGGCGTAACCAAATTCGGCCCACGAGAGCTAAACGCCGCCACCACCAGAGACGACCTCACATTCAAAACCAAAATTGCAACAGAAGCAGAAGGTTATTAGCAATCTGAACAAAGACAAAAACTCACTATTTCAAGACTAGTAGGAGCTTCTTTGTCTTCTTGTAGTAACGAGCAAATCTGTGGATCCTGCTCTCGACCAAAATCAACCTAAACTTGGAGTCTTTGTCCTTTTTGTTCCTCTTGAAATGCATACGAGCAGCAGCATCAGACGCTAGAGGAAATCTGTTTCCCTGAAAGTTAAACCTTTTCTGGGCAAGAACCCCCGGATGCAGTAGTAAACAGAAGGAAATGCTCAATATAAAAATTCACACGAGAAACTATAAATTATGTGATCATTCTTAAACTAGTTGGACAAAAGCAAAGGCCTTAGCACCAACCTGCCTCATAGTAGACCTCGAGTTCATATATTGGCGTATCTTCAAAGATCTATCTTGTTGTCCATTAGTAATTTTCCTATTTTTATTCTGCAAGCCACATTTTATAAAGAAACCCCAACAAATGGTCTATTACCGTCTCTAACCTACATAATTTATAAATCCAGTCATAGACATTAGCTAAATCCAGTCTATTAAATAGCTATGTCTTGAGTTGGTTTACAGAACATGAACAAATCGTTAATATCACGATAAACCTGTTGTTTTGCACTTAGTTGTCAGAAAAGATTAAAAGTTATCACTTACAATCATGCCTTTTTTTGTTTCTTTTTTTGAGGAATACAATCATGCCATTTAGAAGTAGGCCAATCTTTTTTGAACTGGAGATAAAACGACAACCTTTAAATTCTTCATTTTCATGAAAATTCTGAGATTGAATAATATGGCAACACATTCAAACTAAGTGTAAGAGGCAAAAAATTAAAACATATAAAAGAATGCAAAATGCAATGACTTAAAACAGGGAATAGACAGTAGAATCGAGTAATTGTGAAGCCATCTTCTCAACAGGACATCCTTACCATACCTTTTCAACAACCTGGCATTTCAGCAAAAAAAGTATGCTAATTCTTAGATTCCATAAACATGATTATATTCATACTAATTATACGACAATCCGTGGGGTGAAACCAAAGACGACAAATCCACCATTCCTTGCCATGTAAAACTTCTATTTTATCAAATTAGAGTACCTTCATGACTTTCTTGAAGGGAGTTGACAGCTTTGGATACTAACAGTCATCAGCAATTCCATGCCTTGTTGTGCAATGTCGCCTGACCCATAATCTTCTTGCAGAGCTTGTAACAATAACATAATAGAGGTTAGTAATATCTGCCTGAGCAGCTAACTTCATGTGATAAACTTCAGTTACATCTATTTGCAGTGCATGAACTGTTATATGTTTCAGATCATGAGGTAGGGTCCATATGTAAGAGAGAAAACAAAAAAGACCTTCACCTTAATTCCCTCAAAATATCCTCCCACTAGTTCAGCAGAATTCAAATTACTTCCAGCTAAGATTTTCGACATTTCTGTAACCTTTCTAATGTTGTCAATCAAGTATACTATATGATATATATTCAATATGGTTGTTAATTTAGAGTCCTTTGTTTGTTAGGAGTTTAATTAAGAGTCTAATAAGTTAGAATTGTTGTTTCGAATTATGTCAAGTCTATGGTCTGCAATCTACTTACTATGTATTCTTTATTTAAGACTCATGTAATGTAATTGTTTTGGATCATATTAATTAGCCTAAGATGTAATAAGTTAGTTAGTACAGTGTTTGCTGTCAAAGTGAAAAGAAAATCAGCAAGAGTTATGCATGAACATGGCATGAATATAGGAGGTTGTTGTAAACTCTCTCATTCTCATTTGCTACGTGAGTGATGCTGGTTACAAGGGAAGAAATCAGCAAGTTGCCTTGAATATAGGAAGTGGTTACAACACACAACTCCTTCATCTCATCCTAGAAGTGGCGTGGGATTGGACAGCAACAAATGAAGGAAGAGTGCCGTGTAACTAGCTGCAGCAATGAAGGAAATGTTGCCTAAAATTAAGCAAACTTAGTTACAGCAACATGGAGAATAAGGCAGAAGTGGTGTGCTGAATTAGTGGCAATACAACTACATTCTAGGAACTAATTATCTTAGTGAACGTGTGTTAGTGTGTTAGTGCAGTAATGTATTAGTCTTAGTTTAATTAATTTATTTCTGTTATTAGGAATTAATTAGTTTATTTTAATTAAATGGAAAATCAGTTATAGCTCTTCTATAAATACCCATGTATGAAATCAGATGAATATGATGAGAAAAATATTTTTGGAGAGTTAACACTTTTGTGTTGTTTTGGTTACCCTTTGTTTATGGATTTAAACTAAGAGTAATTTCCTATGCTAGATTAGCTTTGGCAAGCTAGTTGGTGATCTTAGGGTCCTTAGAGTTTTCAAGGTGGTGTATCTGTATCCTTGTTAAATTTAAGGCTGCCATAACCGTGAGTTTTTGTGGATTCAATCACTTGTGGTTATTTTCTATCCTTCTACACTTGTATGATTCGAGTGTTACTCCAATCCTACAACATTTGGTATCAGAGCCACAACATCCTACCTTCAACCCACCATCCACCCCGCCATAAACACAAAAAAAAACCTCAAAAAAAATTTACAGTCGAGTCCAACCAGTTTCTGGTGCATGTTGTTTCTATTCGTTCTTGCAGTTGTGAGCGAGTTTTCAAGCATTTCTTGAGCCTAAACTGAACTAATTCAAGTCTAGTTTATTGTCCTAAAATTTCACAAGATTTGAAGATCGTTTGCTATTGATTCGAAGTAAATTTTTCGAGTTGGTCACAAACCGCTTGAATCTGGCGCTGCTGGAGAAAATATTAAACTGCCACTTACTGGGTTCGAATTTTTTCTTGAAATTTTAACTGTGTTCTGGTAACATCTGGAACTAGTCCCTGTTAAATTTTCATAATTTTTCGAGTTGTTTTGACTTGGCTACAGACGTCCTAATCTACGTCCAAATTGAGTCATTTTTAGAACTCTGATGCAGCAACCTTATGCATTTCAAAGGAGCACCATCATCTCTTCATATGACAGCAAGTTTGATGTTATCACAATCTTGTTTCATGTCTTATCAATGCTAAGAAATCAGATTCGAGGACGAATCTTTTCAAAGGAGGAGAGTATGATATGGTTGTTAATTTAGAGTTTAAATTTTAGAGTCCTTTGTTTGTTAGGAGTTTAATTAAGAGTCTAATAAGTTAGAATTGTTGTTTCGAATTATGTCAAGTCTATGGTCTGCAATCTACTTACTATGTATTCTTTATTTAAGACTCATGTAATGTAATTGTTTTGGATCATATTAATTAGCCTAAGATGTAATAAGTTAGTTAGTACAGTGTTTGCTGTCAAAGTGAAAAGAAAATCAGCAAGAGTTATGCATGAACATGGCATGAAGATAGGAGGTTGTTGTAAACTCTCTCATTCTCATTTGCTACGTGAGTGATGCTGGTTACAAGGGAAGAAATCAGCAAGTTGCCTTGAATATAGGAAGTGGTTACAACACACAACTCCTTCATCTCATCCTAGAAGTGGCGTGGGATTGGACAGCAACAAATGAAGGAAGAGTGCCGTGTAACTAGCTGCAGCAATGAAGGAAATGTTGCCTAAAATTAAGCAAACTCAGTTACAGCAGCATGGAGAATAAGGCAGAAGTGGTGTGCTGAATTAGTGGCAATACAACTACATTCTAGGAACTAATTAGCTTAGTGAACGTGTGTTAGTGTGTTAGTGCAGTAATGTATTAGTCTTAGTTTAATTAATTTATTTCTGTTATTAGGAATTAATTAGTTTATTTAATTAATTGGAAAATCAGTTATAGCTCTTCTATAAATACCCATGTATTAAATCAGATGAATATGATGAGAAAAATATTTTTGGAGAGTTAACACTTTTGTGTTGTTTTGGTTACCCTTTGTTTATGGATTTAAACTAAGAGTAATTTCCTATGCTAGATTAGCTTTGGCAAGCTAGTTGGTGATCTTAGGGTCCTTAGAGTTTTCAAGGTGGTGTATCTGTATCCTTGTTAAATTTAAGGCTGCCATAACCGTGAGTTTTTGTGGATTCAATCACTTGTGGTTATTTTCTATCCTTCTACACTTGTATGATTCGAGTGTTACTCCAATCCTACAACATTTGGTATCAGAGCCACAACATCCTACCTTCAACCCACCATCCACCCCGCCATAAACACAAAAAAAAACCTCAAAAAAAATTTACAGTCGAGTCCAACCAGTTTCTGGTGCATGTTGTTTCTATTCGTTCTTGCAGTTGTGAGGGAGTTTTCAAGCATTTCTTGAGCCTAAACTAAACTAATTCAAGTCTAGTTTATTGTCCTAAAATTTCACAAGATTTGAAGATCGTTTGCTATTGATTCGAAGCAAATTTTTCGAGTTGGTCACAAACCGCTTGAATCTGGCGCTGCTGGAGAAAATATTAAACTGCCACTTACTGGGTTCGAATTTTTTCTTGAAATTTTAACTGTGTTCTGGTAACATCTGGAACTAGTCCCTGTTAAATTTTCATAATTTTTCGAGTTGTTTTGACTTGGCTACAGACGTCCTAATCTACGTCCAAATTGAGTCATTTTTAGAACTCTGATGCAGCAACCTTATGCATTTCAAAGGAGCACCATCATCTCTTCATATGACAGCAAGTTTGATGTTATCACAATCTTGTTTCATGTCTTATCAATGCTAAGAAATCAGATTCGAGGACGAATCTTTTCAAAGGAGGAGAGTATGATATGGTTGTTAATTTAGAGTTTAAATTTTAGAGTCCTTTGTTTGTTAGGAGTTTAATTAAGAGTCTAATAAGTTAGAATTGTTGTTTCGAATTATGTCAAGTCTATGGTCTGCAATCTACTTACTATGTATTCTTTATTTAAGACTCATGTAATGTAATTGTTTTGGATCATATTAATTAGCCTAAGATGTAATAAGTTAGTTAGTACAGTGTTTGCTGTCAAAGTGAAAAGAAAATCAGCAAGAGTTATGCATGAACATGGCATGAAGATAGGAGGTTGTTGTAAACTCTCTCATTCTCATTTGCTACGTGAGTGTTGCTGGTTACAAGGGAAGAAATCAGCAAGTTGCCTTGAATATAGGAAGTGGTTACAACACACAACTCCTTCATCTCATCCTAGAAGTGGCGTGGGATTGGACAGCAACAAATGAAGGAAGAGTGCTGTGTAACTAGCTGCAGCAATGAAGGAAATGTTGCCTAAAATTAAGCAAACTCAGTTACAGCAGCATGGAGAATAAGGCAGAAGTGGTGTGCTGAATTAGTGGCAATACAACTACATTCTAGGAACTAATTAGCTTAGTGAACGTGTGTTAGTGTGTTAGTGCAGTAATGTATTAGTCTTAGTTTAATTAATTTATTTCTGTTATTAGGAATTAATTAGTTTATTTTAATTAATTGGAAAATCAGTTATAGCTCTTCTATAAATACCCATGTATGAAATCAGATGAATATGATGAGAAAAATATTTTTGGAGAGTTAACACTTTTGTGTTGTTTTGGTTACCCTTTGTTTATGGATTTAAACTAAGAGTAATTTCCTATGCTAGATTAGCTTTGGCAAGCTAGTTGGTGATCTTATGGTCCTTAGAGTTTTCAAGGTGGTGTATCTGTATCCTTGTTAAATTTAAGGCTGCCATAACCGTGAGTTTTTGTGGATTCAATCACTTGTGGTTATTTTCTATCCTTCTACACTTGTATGATTCGAGTGTTACTCCAATCCTACAACACTATACCCATGGAAAATTTTCTATCAGCTTCCTGCAAAGTAAGTTAAAATACATTAATCACTAACCAAACTATAATTATTTTACCTTCTATTCGGAGTGGACGAAAACTAGAGAAAGGAAAAAAAAAAAGGCTCGATAATAGACCATGAGAGAAGACCTTTGACATGTGAAGATTCATTTTGAACCACTAGGCAAGGGGATGATTAATTCTCCAATTAGAGATTCCGAGTTATCGAACACATAAGAGCCACCAAAACTACTCGCCTAATATCACAAAAGAAGGGAAAAAAAGACATGGACAATTAGACAAAAGTAGAAAGAGATTTTGCACCGACTAAAAATAGGAAAAAGAAGAATCAACACTAACAAAATCGTTTAGTTCTTTGGCAGTCATAGCTCCATTAGAGTCATAATCTGGTCCATCCAAACAGAAAAAAGAAACTCCCTCTGTAATACCCCCTCATGAGGGATTTAGCAGGCTACTCATTCTAACAAGATGCTTCTTTCTGTTAGGAAGTTTCTCGGGGTGCTCATGAGTGAGGACAAAATGCGCCGGAAGAACTTGTGTTGGTTATTGAGGACAGTTGTTGCCCCTGGATGCACATTGGTGGCAATATAATCGACTCTGTATGGGTCGGGTGTTGCAAATTGGCTACTCATTCCAACAAGATGCTTCTTTCTTTTAGGGAGCTCAATTCTTTAGTTACTCCACAGTTAAGCGTGCTTGACTGTCTAAGGATGGGTGACCTCCTGGGCAGTTTCTCGGGGTGCACATTAGTGACGATAAACTCGACCCCGGATGGGTCGGGGTGTTACAAATGGTATCAAAGCAACCCTGTGACCGCGTGTTGGGGCGACCCTAAGGCCGTCAGGCCGAATATTAGGAGTTCTCAAGCGCCTAGTGGGGGAGGATTCTGGGGCTGCATTGTCATAAGGAGCGACCTAGAGGTCGTTAGGCCAAATATCTGGAGTCTCCGGCGATTAGTTTCAAGGCTGGGGAGACCCACAGGCCGTATGCCGAATATGTAGAGTCCTCAGGCGCAACGAGGGCGTTGCTGTCCTCCAATGGAGGTGTATGTAATACCCCTCATGATTGCTTTCAAAGGTATTTAGCAGGCTACTCATTCTAACAAAGTCCATATTTCTTTTAGGGAGCTCATTTCCTTAGTTACTCCACAATTAAGCGTGCTTGGCTGGGAGTAGTCTAGGGATGGGTGACCTCCTGAAAAGTTTCTCGGGGTGCGCATGAGTGAGGACAAAATGCGCCGGAACAACTTGTGTTGGTTATTGAGGACAGTTGTTGGCCCTGGATGCGCATTGGCTGGGAGTAGTCTAGGGATGGGGCGAGGTGTTACACTCTCCCTATCTGCATAGAGTAAAAGAGAAAAGGTTCCAAAGGGCTCATTGAACGCAAAAAAAAAATGACTACTGTAATTGTGTATAGCAGAAGCGTTATTTGCAAACAGCAACACCTAGACCTGGGCATGGGACGGGCCTGTTCACGGGCTCGACCCGCGGGCTTGGGGAAATGGCGGGCCGTGCCGTGCCGGCCTGGAATTTTAAGATTTTGTCCACGGGCCGGGCTCGTGCCTCCTGCGCGCCTGGCCCGTGTTTTATGTTGTTTTTTTAGATTCTTGGCAGTTTTAGGCTAAAAAAAGACCCACGGCCCACGTAGCGGACAACGGGCCGGGCCCAAACCGTGCCGGGCCGCGTGCTGGCCCGGCCCATGCCCACCTCTAGTGCCAACACCTGTAATTTTGATTTCAGTACTACCAGCATTCCTAACCGCCTTGCTCTTGATGGCACTGCTAAACACATCATGACCGGAGTAAACCATTTCTTGGAAATATTTAAAAAAGATAAAATGTCAGTTAGGTCATAAATAAGAAATGGATACTTAAAAAAGTAAACAATGGGTCAGCACCTTGAGCAAGCCCAATCTCAAGCATAAAAACATGACGTGGCCTATCAAAGTGATTAGGCAATAAAAACTCATTCAACTGCAAAATCACAATCAATGTCATAGATCAAGCCAGCAAAAGACAGATCTGAATTTAAGTAGTGCATATATGACTGACAATCCTTAGAAGAACTAGCAGTTGAAAGCGTAGGTGGTGGTGACAGATCAATCAAGATTGGCACTGCTGCGCCAACTTCCATGGCCGACATTGAATTATTCTGAGAAGCACCACACAATATTTGTAGTAAAAAAACACAGCAAATTGTGTAATCACAAGGAATTCAAAAGAAGATGGAAGTTTCGCAACATTGAATTAACAAGTGCAAACAAAACCTCCGCAATATCCAAAGAAAAGAAAAAACGGGAGGTCTACAGGAAACGATGGAAGTTCCAACCCCCAATAACCAAAAGCATTCCTTCTTATCTTGCACCAGCTCTTGCGTTGAATTTGGTCTGCTAAAACTTGTAATGTAAGACAACCAATTATAACCAAAAGGAAAAAAGAAGGGTGACGACTGGAGGAGGAATGACCTAACTTAGTAAACCCACTATCTCAAACTCCAATTCTACTGTAACATTTGTTACACTCCTATCCACAATTATAAGCTTAAACGAGTACAAACATTATTTTGAACAAATTAGAAAATCATTAACTCTTCAATATTATCTCATCGGTGTTTGCTTATAGTTCCAAACTTCCAATCATATGGTACTTTGCGCTTGCATCAACGCCGTCTTCAATTGAATTCATGAAAAAAATCAACTTATCACTCAGATTCTATCTTCACTCTAATAACCACAATAGCCTCAACAATTAAATGGACAACAATTAAATGGACAACAATTTTAGGGATCACAAAATGACAAAATTTAAGATTTTTGAGCTCAAAAGCAACTTTAATCAGTAATCATCTATAAAAACATCAAAATCAACAAAACCCACAAAAATTACCAAAGCCAAAACCAAATTATCTCAAAAAAATAAAATAAAAAAATCTCCCACCTGCCCACAATAGTTTCTATAGTTGACATTAACCCCATTCTCAAGCAACAATGCCACAATCTACAATCACAATAAAGAAAATAAATGAAATATATAAACAATCATGTTCAAAAGAAAAACTGTCTAAAAAGAAAAACTTGAAACAAGGTTATACTTATATAGTTTACAATTTACACAAAACAGTATGTTAAAAAGAACATAATATGTATTACAAAACATATGAACAAAAAAACGAAAATTAAACACAAATTACATAAATTACAAAAATAAATTACAATAAACAGACAAAATTACACAGAAAGGAAACATAAACCCTAAAATTGAAATAAATTACAAAGCCCAGATTTTAAAGAAAATCAACCAAAAATTAAATTGAACAAAAATACAAAAAACGAAGATATAAATGAAAATAAAAAAGAAATCAAACGAAAAAATAGAGAAATTAAGCGAAAATCAATCCTTTCAGTCTAATTACAAAGAAATACATTTGACCTAGATCTGCGAATTACAAAAAAAAAAAATAACTAAAAATATTAACTTAAATCTGGAATTACAACGAGATTAAAATACGAAACAAAAATCAGTAGCTAAAAACGAAAAACCTCGAGATCTACAGCGACGATGATGAACGACGATGGAGGAGAGGAGAAGTGCTACTGAGATGAACGCCGAGGGGCTGAGAGAGATCTACAAGGCGATGAACGACGGGGTGACAAGAGGTTGCTTCGTCGCTGAGGAGAGAGGAGGAGGTTGCTTCGTTCGTAAGAGGAGAGAAAAGAGTGAGAGAGAGACACAGGGAGGAAAAGGATGAGTGAGAGAAAGAGAGGTAGGGAGGGAGAATTGAAGTAAGGTCTAAGCTAAGGGAGCAAGCAGATAGAGGAGCGAGAAATGAAATTGGGTGAAAGAAGGAAAACGCGGGTTTTTCCTTTAGAAAAAATAACGAAAAATCTGATACGGTCCTGTAAATCGGATCAGATTTTAGAAAACCGGAGCAGTTTCTAAAAACTGATCCGGTTCACTAAAGGACCGAATCATATTTTCCGCCCAACTTTCCCTCCTAATTTTTTTTAATGATTTTCGGATGCGGTTTTGTAAAAACGAATCTGTTACTAAGTGACAGATAAGGTTTTTTCCACTAGTGGATCCACACAAGAATGTCAGTCCATGGTATAATGTGAAGACTTATAGGGCTACATACAACTAATACATCACACCTATACCTAATAGCAACTAGGGGCCCGAATATGAGTATTTGCCTCAAATTCAACCTCATGCTAGGAAGAGAGGTATTGGAAGGCCAAGTAGAAACTAAAGAAGGGGGGAGGGAAAAGAAGCGAAGGGGAAAAACGCTAAGACTATTCAGTGCAAGAAATGTGGTTGTTTTGGACACAACTCAAGGACTTGTAAAGGAGGTCTGACATGGAAAGAGTTGCTGCAAACTAATGCAGTTGTAAGAAAGAAGAAGAGAGTAAGATATCAATCCAACAAAGCCAAATTAAGTCACTCAAGGCAGCTGCTAAGTCAAAGGCATCATCAAGTAACACACAACCTGATGTCCTCAATTAGAGTCAAAGCCAACCAGTCCCTGACATGTAGATGCAACTTTAAGTATTTTGGTCATTAAAACAATTAGTTTAAGTATTTTGGTGACTAATATTTAAGAGGTTGATGATTTTTGTTTGCAAACAACTAGTTTAAGTATTTTGTCTTCATTTTATTGGTAGGAATTAAAAATGTTGTTTTTTGGTGATTGCAATATTATTATAAGATAAACAAGATGACTGATTATCTTTGATTGTTTCATTTCTTTGATTATGTATGTGTCTTTCTGTTTTTTTTACTCAATTCCAAACACCAAAATGAATTAGTTCAAGAATAAATTCAATGAAATAAAGTGTATTAAACTGAAACTTTCATTCTTCACTGAAATCATTGACCATTACAACCTTTGCCACTATTATAATTCATTTCATGACTACAACAAGCAAAACGAAATACAACACCAGTGCAACCTTGACAGCAATGTTAAGTAAATTACCAATCTCCCTAATTTTATTAGCAAGCGATTTTTTGTCATCTTCATGCCACCATTAACTCCGGCTCCATATGTTTGTCCATCAAAGTTTCTCAAAATTTTGTCTACAGCTACCTAGAGGAAGAAATTGCGGTGTCTACATTTGTGAAGGCGTCTTGGATTGGAAGAGGAGTCCGAAAATTTAAGTTCAACAACCCTGGGAGGTGAGCAGTTGCGTCTCACGCACCTGAGGTTTGTTGAAACCTCCATTGATGCTGCTGCCACTTGGACACAGAGAAGTTTCTATTTCAATAAGAGAAGATTTTAGTTAGGAAAAAGAGATGGAAAACAAAAAGGAAGAGATTTTAAATAATCTGTTAAACAGAAGTAGGTTTGGGTGGGAAAAAAAGGAGGGAAAGTGGAGTTGGAGAAAAAAGGAGGGAAACAAAAAGGAAGTTAAGGATTATGAAAATTTGGGCGTAACTAACGTTTTGTTAATGTTTAGTTCGTTCGCTGAAATGATTAGCATTAACTTATAGTGGTACCGTGCGTAAGTTAAAAAAAATGGTATTAAACGAATGAGTCAATAATAGACTGAAACTCTATAGAATTTCCCTTTATTCTTTATCTATTCCGTTCTCTTGGTTTGTTTTTAGCTCCTCTTAGTTTGGATTGATTACACGTTGAATTAAAAGCACGCCAGTTAAAGTATGATAACAATTATGAAGCAGATGAAGAAAAAAACATAATAATGGATTGCATGATCTTGGCCTTTGAAAAAGGGAATTGTAGTTAACATTGTTGTGTTTTTGTTTGTAAATAGAGAGGAGAAGCTCTAGAACACTAATGCATTTTGGAGAGTTTAATTGTAATTTGGTTTTGGGAGTTAGAGATAAAAATTAATAGTAGATATGGTTAGTTAATCATGGAAATACTTCCACTAAATTAGGGATTTTTTTTTTAAAAAAAAAGTTGATAATCTGGTCTGGGCAGGTACTGACTTCTTTATAAATTATATGGTTTTGTTACTAAGTTTTTTTATAATTAAAGTAGT
Source organism: Beta lomatogona (assembly GCA_947646795.1). Classification (NCBI taxonomy): domain Eukaryota; kingdom Viridiplantae; phylum Streptophyta; class Magnoliopsida; order Caryophyllales; family Amaranthaceae; genus Beta; species Beta lomatogona. The sequence goes on from CANSNZ010000968.1 coordinate 1,572,112, forward strand.
TAAATACCCCCTCTCTTTTTTGGTGTCCCTTACCTCTTCCAATATAGAATAGAGATTGCCAAAAATTAATATTGCCAATTAGGCCAAACTGACACGAACCGAAAACTAAAACACAAGATGAGATTACAGGAATTTATGAGTTTGTAAAAAAATAATTATAATTGACAAATATTATTGCAGGCACATAATCGTGTCTCCCCATTTTAGTACCTAATTATGAATTATTCTATCGTCCTAATTGGTCAGGTCCAAAGGAAGAGTAATCCGACAAGCTAAGGCTAACTTTTTTAAAGAACATAAAGTATATTTATTAATTCCAAGCCCAATTTTAAAAGCCCAATTAATTATTCATGACAATTAATTGTATTTTAAAGTCCATTAATCTAAAATTCCAGCAAATTATTCTTGATAATTTATTATATTTTTAAAAGAACAAATTAAACTTGAATGGTATTATGAACATCAGATTTTTATTCCTTAAGATAACTGAATTCCGAATCCAAAAGATATTTTTAATGCAACATAGAAATAAATTTTGAATTTCGGATAACAAACAAAATCCTGTCAGATCATCAAAATTTGGCGTGCGAACGTTGCGCACACGCGACATCGAGACAATCATCAAAATTTATAAACGCAGAAGCAGCTGTGTGTCACGCGTCGTGATGGGCACCGCGCATAGTGATGTGTGTCGTGCAATAATAAGGCGTGTCGTGCAACACTGATGTGTGTCGCGCAGTAGGCCTGTGCGTCGTGCATCCTCAAATCTTATCTGGTTTATTTCTTTTTCCCTATCAATAGACTTCACGTTCACCTGAATTTTGACACACTTTCCTACGGAGTATTCCACAAATACTCTCTCAAACACTACAAACACATATTCTTAAATACTCCAATTTTCATTAAATCTTCATTGAAGTTTCAAGATTACTCCTACTGCGTATCGTTATACAAGACCCATGCGACAAAGGTATAATTCCTAAGGGCCTATTCCAATTTATTTCTTATTATACTAACAACTTTTCATGATATAGATCCTTAAAGGATTTATGCTTTTTCTACATTCTACATCTCTAATCTCTTCTTTCCTTTTTATATAGTCCTAAATTATATTCATATGCAATGCTAACATGTTTATTGTTTTCATCACTGCGCATGCTTAATTTTTGCTAATCAAAGACCTAAATAAATGTTCTAATGCTTAATAAAATCTTTTGAACAATTGATTTATGATCCTTGTATTTTGATTGCATAAATAACATATCACCAAAAATTAGTTTTTTTTTTTTTTTTAATGAACCAACGTAGATTAATTTTTAGATTGCATGAACATTGCTTGGTTGTATGTTTGAATTAAACTGCTCGAACATGAATCGTACTAATTAGAGGTCAACAATAGGCGAATTTGATTCGTGATCATATTCGTTCCCTCACTCACAAACTCAATCTTTGGTTCATCGACCAATTATGAAGTCATGACAAGGGAATCTACATTGGATAGGTCCCTAAGAGGTCATTATACATTCTCAAATATCCAATTAGGTTTATGAGTGTTCCTTTAGAGACTTGTTGCGACTTCTTTTTCAAAACGTATTTCAAAACTAAAAGCCTTTACAATGAGGTAGTCAAATTTGCGCCCATCCCACGTAGGTGTAGACACATAATTGTGTCTCCCCATTTAAGGATCCAATGATGAAACATACCGCGGTCTTAATTGGTCCGAGCCAAGGGGAGAGCAGTCCGAATAGTCAGGCCCAAAATTGTTTTAAAGTGTAAAGCTTATTATTAGCTTATAAAAGATCCAAAATCCTATTTTAAAGCTCAATTAATTATTCCTAATAATTGATTGTATTTTGTGCCCATAAAACAATAATTTGAGCCCTATCCTTTGAAAAGCCCAATTAATTGTTCAATGATAATTAATTGTTTTATTCAAATAAATAAATATTTTCAAAGATATTTTTATAATTGAAATCGGATTTTATCCCGTAAAATTGATTTTCGGATTTAAAGGATAAAAGAAAATCGTTCAAAACGCGTTTAAAAGAAAGCCTGTCAAAACGTGTCTGACGTAAGGCGGTGCGCCTGGCGCACCACATGTGTGCAGCGCACAAGTCAAGCTGCGTCAGGCGGACCAACCTACGTCTAACACGTGGCTCTATGCGTCACGTAGAGATGTGCGCCTAGCGCACTCCCTGCGTGACGAGCAGTTTACGTTTTTTAATTTTTTTTCAATGTTTTCCTATAAATAAGCTATGGTTTGTCGAATCTAAACACACCTTCGAACTTTACACATTACGAGTACACTTTTAGGAACACTTACGAAACCTCTCACAAAAACTCATACTTTCAAACACATAAACATATACATACATACACGTTCATATCTTCAGGCTTCACGATTGCTCTTCCCGAAGGTCGTTATTCTACCAGACCCAAGCCAAGGTATATTCCTGAGGGTCCTTGAATAAATTTATTATTTTTATTGAAGTTAATAATGATTTCTTTCATGATGTAGATCTTTAATATAAAAATCGTTCCTTTGTACATTCTAACCTTCTTTCCTTCTTTTTAATTATTATATACATTGCTATGATTGTTCTGCTTATGCTTTCATCACCTCAAATGTTATTATTGTTAATCAAGACCAAAGGAATTGTCTAATATTAATCACATAATTTGGACAACCTATTAGGAACCTTGTAATTTTTATTGTTTAATGACATATCACTTAAAGATAATCTTTTATGTGTTTCATGAACTAACCTCGACTAATTTATTTTTAAGGTGTATGAAATTATTATCTGGTTATTCTTTGCATAAAACTTGACATGAATCTATATTAAGTAGAGGCCATCAATGGGCAAATTTGATTCCTGATCTTATTCGTACCCTTACCCCCGAACTCAATCTATGGTTCATTGACTATTAATGAAGTCATGATGGGGAGATCTACATTGGATAAGTCCCTAAGTTGTCCCTTCAGTTTTCCAATATCCAATTAGATTTATGAGTCTTCCTTTAAAGACTTGTTGGCGACTTCAAAATGTTTTCAATAAAACCATTACAATGAGGTATTCAAATACGCGCTCAGCTCGCGTAGGGGAAATGAAAACACACCTACATTAGGCAATATTAATATGCCTACAATTTAGCGACTACAATTGGGAGGAATCAAACTTTAATTTTTGATGAGTGGGTGAAACTCGAAAAAATGCGATTCATACTTGTTTTGCGCCGTTAAATGACATTACAGTTTCGCATATGCATGGATATTTTTTAGAGCCACTATAAGACTATTGTCCGTGCCTCATTAGCACATGTTCTATTAGTGAGGTCTCCTTGAGTGATTTGTCCTTCGTCCCTCCAAAAAGCTTCCTAAATGATAGTGCTGGATCTTACTCATAAGCAAACCTACCCAACCATGGTATTGCTCTCTTATTCCTAACTTAACACTAGAGCGCCACTTACACGTGGCCATATTTTTAAGCAGATATACGAAGCATGGGATCAACCTCTTAGTCATGGACCTTTTTAAGCCTAAATCTAAGCTTGACCATAGTAAGCATAAATCTTGATTTTAGGTTGCAAATGCATAGTAATTCTTGCCTATTTGACATTATTGATGCTATATTCAACATGCTTTCCCCTTGCATTCCCATCGAATTAGACTAGAAACATCGAAAACTAAACAATAAACTGTCCAAATAAAAAAAACCACTTCGCAAAGGCCATGCGCCAAATGCAGGAATCTTGCTTCTTACGCACAGAAAGTATGCCAGGCGCATGACGGTAACCGTTGAGTCTAGCGAAGCTAGTCGTCCCTAAGTCCATAACGGTAACCCTTGAGTCTACCGAGGCTAATCCTCCAAAAGGCCATAAAGGCAACCCTTCAATCTAGCTAAGATAGTCCTCCCTAAGTCCATAACATCAATCTTTCACTCTAGTGAATCTAGTCTCCCTAAGTCTAGATGGCTTATTCTAAATATAAGTTCAAAGTCTAGTCTTCCTTATTGTCTAGCCCGCTTATTCTTAAATAATTTTAAAGTTTAGTCACCATTAAGTTTGCCTACTTGTTTTAAATGTAAGTTCAAAGTCTAGTATTCCTTATTGTCTAGCTTGCTTATTCAAAATATAAGTGATAAGTGTGAATTATTATATATTATAACCTTATTATTTCCTCTTACTAGCTCCTTATTTAGCATTATAACCAATATATTGTGGGTTTTAATTGTTTTCATTGGTTATCTAGCAATTATGTTTATATAATTATTTGTTAGTTTAAACAATGTTATATTTATACTAGTAGTAACATATATCTAATTTTGGTAGGTACATTATAAGTTTAGAGTTTAAGGAATGGAAATTTCCCTTAGCAAATTGATTGGCTAAACACATTTGATCCAAATTTGGATTTCTTTAGATGAAAACTCATGCCACTTAGAAAAGTGGGTTAAGCCCAGTACTGCTAAGAAGTCTCGCGTAGGAATTGAGAAGGTGGAAAAGAAAAAGAAAGATGAGAAAATCCTATGGATTAAAAAGGAAAAGAGGCAGCAGCAGGAACAACATTAGAGAGGGAGGTGCAAGAACATCAGCAAGAGGGGAAAGCAAATGGCAACGAGAAGAAAACAGAGGACAAGGACACAATAACAAATGGCGTATCTCAATATATGGGTGATCTTCTCTCCAATTATGAGTAGCTAATTCTCTATTTCTAGGACTAAGATAAACCCTATTAGTATGATTTGGTAATTTGATGTTTGAATGAGAAATATTTGGTTTATGATTGCATAACTATTCAGATTATTGGGTTGTTATTGTTATTTTTTCATTATAGACAGATTATCATTCTTGTAGAATGGTTTATTAGTTTATTTTTATTTTGCAATTTACATAATTTGTTCTTGTAGTCCAAAGTGTGATGTTATGCAATGGTGTGTCATGATTTGTGGTTGAGAAGTTGAATAATTTATACTTTGTCTAGATAGGTTATGTCACCCAATTAATCCCATTAATATTTCTATGAGTACTCTAGCTTGTAGTTTATGTAGCTCGATAAATCCGACGTATTCTCAATCAACTTAATTGACTTGTCATATTACTAGTGGTGGATTCGATTGTCCAAGAGTTCTCCTACTATTTGTTTTTCGATTTGTATTTATATCTACCAACTTAATTTCATTTGTTTAAATTCAGTTTATTAGTTTATTTTATTTAAAAACCATCTACCATGATTTTCTTAGTTTTAATTTAGTAGACCTTAGATTTAATTTAATCAACTGTTCCCTATGGATAAGATACCCTGTTATTTATCACTTACTACTAGATCTTGTATACTTGCAAGAATAGGGCTTTAAAGCTTGTCTAAAATCGTTACAAGTTTTTGGCGCCGTTGCCGAGGAGCGGTGTTTGGTTAATCTAATTTTACTTTCTTCTAGTTTAGTTATTATTAAATATTATGATATGTTTTTCTTATTTTCTTTTCTTTATTAGTTTCCTAGATATTTTTGCATTTTACTAATTGTTGCGAGTGTAAAAGGTTGGAGAAAAGTTGTCGAACTAATATCTCAAATATCGGGTGCTTTCTCACCACTGTGTATGTCTGTTTGTGCTTGATTTAAACCCATATAATCCTGAAATTGAATGCACACCAAGAACACTCAGGGCTTTATGTCGAGATAATAAATCTGATTCCTAGATTGAGATTGATTCTAATTCAATGAGTAACCCACAACCTAGACGACTTAGTGAGTATTTCACTCCTGGTACCTACATTTCTCTTGTAGGAAGTCGAATGCCCACTATAACTGGGAGATTTGAAATTAAACATCAAATTATTCAATTGCTTCCCTCTTTCTATGGTCTTGAATATGGAAATCCATATAAGCATATTGATGAGTTTCTAGAGGTATGTTCGACTTTTAATCAACCTGATGTGACAAATGAAGAAACTTATTTCTTACTTTCCCCTTTTTTACTAAAAGATAAAGCGAAACATTGGTGGAATACAATGGAGAAAGTACATTACTAATTGGCAAAAAATTATTTTAACAATTAATTTATGATGATTGCTAGGTGACACATAAAGTCTCTCAATTTCAAAAAGAAAGGATGAGATCCAAGCTAATTCAGCTAATGAAGCATAACTCTAGTGGTACATTTGCAAATGCATTAATTGAATTTAATAGCTGATAAAAATTCAAAACTAGAGTCAAAACACATAATACGATTTATATATGTTTTAAAATTTCTTCCATTCCTTTATGAGAGGAAATAAGAAGCAAACTATATCGAAAACCAAAAAAGAAGATGGGAGAAATATAGGGCTCGAGAACCTTACCGTTTCATTTCTTTTTCTTTTTAGACATGTAACTCTCACTAGATCATCTTAACATAAATAGACCCTTTTAGCAAGCAACTAGTTCTTCTTAAGAAGAGGCAAATGTTTGATGGTTAGATTTCTAATAATGCATTGTGTTTCAAGGGATTGGACAAAACGGGTGTGTTTGGGCCGAAGCATTGATGGGCCCCCAAGTTATAATGGAGTTACCTAAATAACCCTGGACCATACGACAATCTAAATTATGGCCAATGCCAGCCTATTTCCCTAGGTTTTGGAGTGACGTCAATGATGTCATGGGATGAAGTCACTCTCTCGCTTGCTATAAATAGGGACCAGATCCTTACATATACGGGTAATAAAAACTGATAAGCAGAGTCTCTCTCTACACTTTCTGTGTCTAGACTTTACCCCTTTCACTTGTCATTTGCTTAAGCATTGGAGGGGCACTCCCAGATCCGCCCCTGGGGTAGTCTAACGATCTGTTCAGCAGGACTTTAGCTGTACTCAAACACTTGACTTATACTCGTATCTACCTCCTCGAATTTCTTAAATGATCCCTACACATAAGTTTCATCCGAAACAGATTGGAGCCATTTGTGGGGAACGTTACAACAAGCCCTGGCACCTACTCAATGTGAAAGGAGATAAAGGTTACCTAAACCAGAGGTCACAAACGAAAAAACTAAGCAAGGCAGAAGAGCACTTGTCCTATCATCAAGGAATACTCGTATCCTCGAAGAGATAAACCCTCGTGAAGTGGCAAGCGCAGCGAACAAGGTGAATATACCTTAACAGATTGGTCTTCCGCAGGTCGAGTACCCAAGCCCAGACACTAACCAAGACCTTAGACATATGGTTGAGTAGTTCAATGACAACTTGGAGATAAGCCTTCAAGCTCTGATGCTCAACAAGTCACTCACCAAGACCTTAGACATATGGTTCAGCAGGTCAATGACACCTTGGAGATAAGCCTTCAAGCTTTGATGCTCAACATACTAAATGGTGATGAAGGCCCTTCTCATCGACCAAACGTATGTGTCATCAAGAGCGGTAACGTATAGGCCCTAGCTGGGCAAGCTAACTATGAGGAGCGTAGTTAGCAGCTAGACCCTAAATGCTCGAAGGGGGCTTTATGATCAACCTCAGCAATCCTAGCGTGACCCTGATTGAGACGACTATTCTCGGGAGTCCCAAGCCCACCTTAACGGGGAAGAAGGGTCCACAACCTCTTGTAGGGGTGAGCGCTCCCATGACAATAATCAAAATTTTGAATGACTCGGCTTCCTGAACCCTTTCAACCAAGAGATCATGCAAACCTCCAACCAAGAAAGGTAAAAGTTCCCCAAATCAAAATTTAAGGTGGAACGACTGACCCCCTCTAATATCTTGTCTACACTTTCTATAACATCATGAACATTTTCATTATCGTCTTCTTCTTCATACTCATCCACGACATGTCGACAAACGAAAAACCATTCTTAGTATCTTTCATTGTTTAGTAGCCTTATAAACCTCTTTTTATTCAAATATTATGATTTATATAATCAACATTATTGTTCCAAAAAAATTCTCCAAATGGAATATGCAATGGAAAAACGAGCAACTGCATGCAGCAACTTTCGCCTGAACTTGCTACTTTTATATATTTTTCTTGTCCAAATCATGTATAGTGGAATAGACACATTAAAGTACCTGATTCCCAGGTAATAAGTAATTCTTTGAATAATGAAAAATTATCTTAAAATTTGAATATCATGGGATTAAAATATATACCACATTATAAATTCAGGTTCACATAACTGAAGAATGCTCATTAACTTACTATTATGTAATATGTACTTTTAGAGATGAAATTTTGTATTTTAACTTATGATTTGACTCATATTGCATGATTTGATGGGCCTTAGAAAAACCTTTCTATTGACATATTATAAGCCCGAATCAGGTTTATAATAAAAATGATATAAGACATGAATCATAACCTTGTTGAACACACACTCTTACACTCTTCGGGTCATATCTAAAGAAATACAAATGATATTAATAAGTCTAAAAGTTTGAAGAGTAGCATTCATAGCTTTCCACCGACTTGTTAAATGACCCATTTTGAGTTTGGAATCAAGTGTTGTAAATCCATTTGAAATCATTGTCTCATATAGACGCACATGAAATTAAATTATTTACATGTGCTTAGAACGCACGAAAAATTATCAGCCCATGGGAATTCAACAACGAATAAAGTTATGATTACGTTATGTCAGGCGTGCTTGTATTGTCTTTTGCGCATGCACCATGGCACACATGGAAAAAAAATTGCACGTGTGTTGAACAAATAATTATATTTTTGCGTGTGGTCCTTTTCTAATTACGATTGAGTCTCAAACCCTAGTTCCTTGGTTTCCCATAAATATTCTCACGAGACCTCCAAAAATCAGACTTTGAATATAAGAATCAAAAGCTGCCTTCTTCTACTCCGGTCTATGAATGTCTAAACCCAAACACAAATAGTTCCTAGATTTTCCAAGATCAAAGATAAAGTTCTTTCATGTGTTTGCTCATATAAGTTCTTGCTAAAGGGAAAGTGTGTTTCTAAGGCTTAATTTAACACCCCGTGTTTTTACTCCTAATTTTTCTCATCTCATCATACAAGATTAGTATTTTCAGTTAAAACTAAACATTTTCTTATTAAAATAGTTTTGGGCGTGTCTGAATTTAGTTGGTATAATAATTTTTATGTCATGTGATGGTTATATATTTTATTTATAATAGTGGGTTATTTATTTAAGGATTATATTAGATTTTTTTATTTATTTAAGCGATTAGGATGCGGTTTGTCGTGTAACGAGTTTTATAATCTTTTTGGACCATCGCAAGCAATGAAATAAATCCACCACTTGGTCCATTAGTGAGGGTCAAAAATCAGCAAGAGTGTAAGAGAAAATGAAGAGTTTGAGCAACTAAAACAATCCGTTGGTATCTCTTTTAAGCCCCCTACTTATGATGCTTTAAAACCTATCATTAGGAGGCTTAGACCTTCTTTTTAATCACTTCTTATTTCCTAAAAGCATAACTGAAAAATCAACGTTGCATTTTCCTTCAATTCACACGCAAATTCTATATTATTGTGAGAAAATTTTCTCTCTTATTCATCTAATTTTCCAACACTCAATTCTTGTTATTCTTGTCATCTTCAATCTTTATTAATCGATATTCTTGGTGCACTAGGAAGCGAGGTTGAGGATATTCATCGTTCACAAGAAGAGCTCGCATAGTACTTTTAGTTTTACACTTCACCAGACGATCAAGATAGCTAGTGTTTTCCTAGAACGATTAGAATACGCATTAGAATTACATGAGGTTATAGTGGTTAAGTAGGTTAGTTTCATGTAAGATTTTGGGTGAATGGTGTTGATTATGATTATATGTGTTTGTGGAATTATGGAATCATGGATTGCTTGTTATAAGAAGTTAGAGTATACAAAGTTTGGAGAAGTTTATCATACTTTATCCATTTCATTTTAAATGCAACAAAGGGGTACTTTTTTTATATATAAAATATTCCTTTGTTGCATTTAAAACAAAACTAAGGAAGTATATAAGTTGTTGTTATATTCATGAAGCATATATTATTATTTTTAGTCACTCATCACGTAGTTTTTGTAGTTGTTGTTTTGAATCTATTTGTGGAAAGATGTTGATTAGCATATGGATCATGTATAACATTGGTTTTCATGAGATGTTGTTATGCTACTGTTATCATTTCGAGTCATGGAGTGTTTACGTTGACGTAGAATAACGAAAGAGAAGAAAGGAAGTTGAACCGTGGCTGGGGATGGTTGTGCAGAGCGCACACTCAGGCTGGGTAGTGTATTCTTCAGTTCGTCACGAGTTGCGTTTTGTCGGTTATTTCGTGATTCATGACTTGTTAATATTTTTTGGTTGTTTCGGTGTATTTATAAACTCCAGATTTACATGATATAATATGTTGTTGCTAGATGAGGACATGATTGTTAATTTATATGGTTTGTTGCATTAAAATTGTTGGTGAGCGTTATTGTTTGAATGTTGAAATTAATGTTATGAGTTGTGGATGATTATGTTATGGAAGAGGTTCCTTGTTGAGGTTTTGTTATGACTTTCATAAGTGGAGAATTTAACTTGTTTGTTTTAAAAAGTTGTCAATGTCGTAGTACTCGAGGGAGAATAATACTGCCTTTAGTACCACGTCTATGTACCAGGGGTATCGTGACCTTTTTTATAATAAACCTTGTATCCAAACTCAGACAGCGAGCATAATGTACGTTGATGATTTGGTTATTGTGACGATGTTTTCAATGTTCTTATGTTGGAGATCGCTTTTTGAGAACTATGTTATTGTTCTGCAGAATTATGAGTACTTATTACGTATTATTATCCTTGTGATGAGATATTTTGAGAAGAATGTTTTATTTGAGTCTCTTGGGTTGCGATCTGGTATTCTCTGCAGACATGGGTGTAAGGCCTTAGAGGCATCCTTGTGTAATCTGAAGAATTTTGAGGAGTGTAATCTGAAGAATTTTGAGGAGTGTAATAAGAATTTTTTTGAGGAGTGTAATCTGAAGAATTTTGATGTATATAAATTGTTTTTATTGTTTTATTTCAAGGTAAGATCGCCGGTGGGATAGACGTAGTCCCCGGTGAAGACATGCTACCACCTAGGTTGCGAATTAGGAGAAACATTGGTTATGTTGTTGTCCGAGAGGACAAGAAGTACTAAGCTGAGTGTTATCCTGCATCAAGATTAGGTCCATTCTTAGACACAGACAGTAGGGAACGTAAGCCCATAGGTTGTTCTGGAGGTTGCGATCTCACATATTCATAGGAAGTGGGTTGCGACCCGCTAGCGTTTTGTTCTTTCTCAAACTATGAAATTACTATTTTCGGAAATGTATATCTTTTCTTTGTTATTGATGATGATATTATGCTTATATTAGTTTTCATATTATTGTAATAGCTCTTTCCAAATGCTCAAATAATTCATGTTATATGATTGCTATGACTTTGTGGTTGTTGCTTGATTTCTATGACTTATATAATTCAATTGTGAATTCTATTTGAGCTGGGAGAACCGTTAGTTACTTCCCACTTATTGTGAAATATTTGTTGTTTGCTTTATATTTGCAGATGGCTCTAAAGGCTAAACTTATAACAGTTTGGGCAAGGGAAGTGTGTTTTGGGAGATTTACTAAGTTTGTTGTATTCGTGTTAGTTGATGACATTTATGAGAATTCTAGGAAGACTTTTAGCCTCATAGGTGTTAAGTAATACTTTGTTTTAGGTAGTTGTTTTGCCACGATTATTTCGGATAATTGTTTATGTTTTTAGATTGTTAGTTGTGGTTTCTATGGATGGATGGACTTGTTTTTTTTAGGATATTATTAGTATGTTATCTATGACATTTACTTATGATATTGTTTAGTTGAACTTTCGAGTGACATTTTCGTTTCCGCGATATTTCCGCTACAACTTTTATCATTATTGGTTATTCATTTCTTAATTCTGTCATATATACGGATGGAGTGTTGCAATTGGCATCAGAGAAAACGTTCCAAAAACCCTCTATAAGTTGCTACATGTTCCATGAGATATATGTAGTCTAGTAACTAAGATTACTAGTGTCTTAGGCTTCAAGAAAAGTTCTTAGCAAGAGTTACTTGGGTTGGAAGAAAGCCTTGGGAATTATTTTTTTGTAAAATGATGTGCTATATGTTTCTTATGTGCGATTAAACAAACTAATATTTATTTCTTCATTTTGTAGTATGCCTCCTCGATGTTTGTTTTATGAACATATACAAGCGTCTCGCAAAAGACTCCAGGCCTTGGAAAACGCAATGATAGCCATGGCCAACCATTCTACTGCTCCTGCTGGAGGGCAGACTGTTGATGATAGATTTGATCGTCATAGGTCGCCGACCTATGATGGGACCGCTGATCCAGTGATCCTTGAAAGTTAGCTTTGAGAAATGGAGACGATGTTTGCTGCTATCGGTTGTCCTGCCGCTGAGATAGTGCCCATTGGTACATATTATCTGAAACTTGAGGCCGATAACTAGTGGAGTGAGGAGTAGTTGCATGGCCACTCCTTGTTTTCGTTGGGCTCAATTTGCTGCGAAGTTGCGAGAGAGATTTTACCGTAACGAGTTCCATTGTCAAAGCATGAAGAATTCTTATCTTTGTCCCATGTACTCTGAGTGTTCAAGAGTGTATCGATAGGTTTACCAAGCTGTCCAGGTTTGCTACCGTTATTGTGCCTGTAGAAGCTGACCGGATGAAAAGGTACATCAAGAGAATGGATCTAAGGGTGAGGACCCATGTTCTTAATTCTAGTGCTACTACTTTCCAGGGAGCCTATAAAATAGGCCCTGAGTATCCATGCCTCTATCAACGAGAAAGAGTCCACCAAGGGGGTTGTTGATGCAAAGAAGTCTGCTACGGATTTTGTTTAGAGTTCGACTAAGAAGCTGAGGTTCAATTCTAGTAGCCTAGGTGGCTATCAGCAGAGTTATGGCACAGGGTTCAGGCATAATTATTATTTGACTTGTTATGTCTACTTGAGAGTCAAGCAGCTTCTTTCTTCGATATGTTCTTGGAGAGACTTGTGCAAGCGATGCCTTTGCTCCTCGCTCCGAACCTGCAGCAAAGGAAACCAACCCTAGAGGTTTGGGTTGTGGTTCCCCCTCCGAAGCTTAAGTCAGTTTAGGTATGAAATCAGATGTAGAGATAGAGAGAGAAAGAGAGAATATTTTAGTAGAGTAATGGCACTATATGCAATGATCTACCTTTTACCTGATTTTGAGGGGACTATATATAGTGTTTGGAATCTGAAAGCTGCCATTTGATGCCACCCTAGAATGGGGGCATTGGATTGGCTACGCAATTAGAATTTGACACATGGCAGGCAATGATTGGTGGCTGAATTTCAACCAATCATATACAGCCGTTGTTTGGGAATTGGGCTTGGAGTATTCCTTCTGTCCAGAAGTGGGCCTAAAATATCAGAGGAAATAATCCTCTTAAAAAGGTTAGTTTCCCTCCAATTTCAAGGACACGTGGAGGCCTCTGATTGGTCCACGTGTTCGTTCATCAACCCTTCATTTTTAGGTTACAACATTTACCACTAAAAGGGGATTTATCTATTGCAAAACTGATCAATTTTCTTTTACCAGTAGAAGTTACCCAATTTTGAAAGGCAGTGACACGTCTACTCCTTGGAAGGCCACGTGTCCGATCATTTTTACCGGCTGGGTAGGTTTTCACCCCCCAATAAATACTTCATTTTGTCCTTTCTGAAATCATTTCAACACCTTGAGTAATTTTTCTAGAGAGAGAGACTCTAGAGGTTTTTAACTTTCCTAGAGAAAGGGTGCATTCATCCATATTAGTTTTGCTCTTTGTTCAGAGACATCAAGCGTCCAAGCATCTAATAACCCAGGTCGTCCAAGAGTTTGTCTTGACACAAGAACCGATATTATTTCTTCTTCAGTGCATTCTAGGGTTGGGCCTATTCTGGCCGGTTGTACATATCCCTGTTTTTATGGATTTGGACAATAAAGTAAAACGACCCAATCTTACCTGTGCAGGGTAATCTGGTGCGCGTCAAGCAAACAACCTGTCTAACATGAGGGTTGATACTACCTACTTCTAGTTCTAAAATGGAAGAGTCTACTGGCTATGTTCCTGAGTGAGAAATAAGGGAAAGGGAAACCCAGAGTGCTCGGCCTGCAGCAGAGCTATCTTTTCCCGAGATTAGTAGGGAAGGAAATCCTGATCAAACCAATCCAGAGGCAAGCCCGTCTGGAAGAGATGTAGAGATGGAAGAATCCCACAATGAGGGTGACGAGGACGAGAATGCCTCACATGAGGAGTCTGACGATCCTTCCACAATGTCCTCTGAAATTAAGAGACATCTAGGTCCCCTTTTTTACCTAGGATTTATAATAGCCAACCGTAAATGGTTGGAAAAACTTCGCCCAGACCCTAGCCACTTATCCACAGCCATGCCCATGTCAGGCTATTCATTTGTGATTCCTGATGGGAAGGCCACCATCTTAAGTGCCCCCAGAGGTCAGTTCGTCGTTTATAAACTGGCCTTGGACGCAGGGTTGAGGTTTCCCCTCCATGACTTTATCGAAGATGTGCTAAGGAATTACAACCTCTACCATAATTAACTGGTGCCGAACGCCTAGCATAACAAGTTATAGCCGTCTGCAAGTTGCGCGGCCTGACTTTTTCTTTACCAGCCTTTACCCATCTTCATTACATCTCCAAGGTTTCCAAAATTGTTGAGGGGGCCTGGTTCAGCATCTGCAACCATGCTGGGTTTATCACAGCTTGGGATAAACCCTCAAAGATGCACGACTGGAAGGCGTATTTCATCTTTCTCCGGGCTTCTAACGAGGACATTGCCGGGGGATATTGTTACCGATGCCGCGCAGCAACAAATACTGGACGAGGAGCTTATATCTTGGACTTGGAAGCTAAGTACGATGACGAGGTAGTTGAGTACTTCAGGATAACTAAGTACGCTAAGCCTAATCGTCCAACTTTGAAAATGCTAGCTAATTGGATCCTTTTTAAAGAAAGGTCTTTTTTATGACTACTTCTTGATCGCCGCTGGCTTACAATTGAAAGGAGATAAAGGTAATTCACCAAATCTCTAAGTAAAGTAGGTCGTCTGAAAACGTTTTTTACTAACAAGCTTAACTTTTTCTTTGCAGAAGTAGCCAGAGCACTCCTTCGCAAGTCTTGGAAGGGTGACATAGATATGTCAAAATTCAGTGCAAATCTCTGGAAGGAGTACTCCAGCACGGGGCCCGAAAAGCGGGCTGATACTTAGTTAAGTCTCTAGTTTTACTTTTTTTTTTTTGAACCGGCCGACTTATCGGCTGGGGTCTTCGTCTGTGCCTAACCTAATTTCTCTGGACGAAGATCTAATCTAGAAGGAAGACGGCTAGACTTGGCTGGCCTTCTAGATTGATTTTTCTTCCATATGTAAATAACTAGTCTGGACGAACATCTTCATAGAAGGAAGGCGACTATACTTGGCAGGCCTCCTTCAGTGGATGGTCTTGTTTAGGATTCTCATAACATTTTTGGACGAAGAACGTTCGTAGAGGGAAGGTAGCTAGACTTGGCCGGCCTTCTTCAGCGGATAGTCTTCGTCTATAATTTAAATGCTGAGTTCACTATCTTCTGGACGAGGATCTATCTTAGAAGGAAGATGGCTGAACTTTGGCCGGCTTCCTTTACTGAGCACACCTCCTCCACATAGAATTTCTGGGTAGTCTTGTAGCTAGACGCAATGTACTCTACTGAAGAAAGCAACCGTTCTGGTCGGCTTCCTTTAGCAAAAAGAGTGCGTCCAGGAAAATTTGTAATTTCTTGGACGTTTTCATTAGATGTTTTCTCCATCTAACATCTTATTTTTTCTTTTTTGCAGAAGAATGCCCCAACGTCCAAGATGTTAGCTAGAAAACCAGCTTCGCCTAAGAAGAGGCCATCTACTACCGCCAGAAACGCTCCTTCGGCGAAGAAGACAAAGGGCTTTGTCCCTAAGAAGAAACCAGAATGGACAAGCTCATCCGTCGTTCAATAAGCTACTCACGTCAATCAGAAGGCGGGAGACGGGTCTCGTCTACCTCCGGTGGACAAGACAATGATGGCGGTGGATGTTTCATCCACCATCTCTCCTCTTTTGGGAGAGGAAGGGCATATCTCCCACTTCCTCCCTGTGGATCACCAGATGCAGCTGATAAGACTAAAAACGAACCTGGAAGTGGCTGCAACTACGGAGATTTAGCCGGATAAGACAGTCAAGGAAGTATCGGCCTTTAGCGGGCCGGTTTCACAGCTGGTGGCTCAAATGTCCCCAGCTTATAGATCCGCTTCTCTATCGTCTGGTGAGTTATACTACTCGAACATTGTTCGGACGCTGCGAGTTGGTGGACGTCCAATGTGTCCGTCCAATAGACTACCAGTTGTTTTTCCCATTAAAAGAACTGACCCTTCCACATTTTCAGATAAGAGCAAAGGGCTCGCAGCAGAGCCAGCTGCTCTTGCTGAAGACTCGGCTAATGAGTTTTCACCGGCCTTCGCCAAGATGTCCAGGGAGAGAAATAAGCTCAAACAAGAGCTTTTCAAATCCTACCCTGACTCGTACATCAAGGGCTTAGGGGGGCCTCGTTTGGACATGTTGGCTATATGTCCCAACTGGCTGCCGAGGTACAGTCAATTATTTTTCTTTGCCGTTCTAGCTTTACACTTGCATTTATTTCATTATGTTTGACATCGTCCATTAACTATGTATTTTCGTTTATGCAGCTCTTTGCTCGAAGCATAATAACTGAAGATTGGGCCAGGGAGCTGAGGAAGGAACATAAACAGCTCATCCACCAAGGTACTATGGCCGGGCATAAAGCAATTCAGGATTGCGAGATGCTAAGGACTCTCCACCGTCAACCCCAGGAATCTTGGGAGAGTCGTCTAGCAACTATGGAGTCCAGCAACAAACAATACCTCGTCAAGATCAATGAATTGATCAAAGAGAAGGACGGGCAGATGTGGCCCTGGATACAGTGTCGGACGACCTGAAGGAGGAGAGGAACGCAACTCTCTTGGCTGCTGCCGAGCTCATAAAAGAAAACCTCAAACTTAATGAGGAGAAATCTCGTCAGAAGGAGGAGGCGGTCCAATCCTTCAATGACACCAAGGAGGCCCTACTCGACGTCGTCATAACCTCCAAAGGTTGGGATCTAAAAGCCTTCGAGATGATGGCCGAGCCTGAAGAGGTTTCCCGCTTTGAGCGCCGCCTACTATTCCAGTAGGATTTACACAGGGCCCAAATAGCTGGTGAGACTCCACCAAACTTCTCAGACTCTTACAAAGGCTAAGTGGACAACTAGGATGCCCTTGAGGACCAGGCGAACGGCGAAGATGCAACCCCGGCTGATCATAATGAATAGATTTTAGGCTATTATTATTGTTGTATCTTGGCTGATTTTCCACCTTATAGCCATTTTCAATCTAGGTTTACTTTGTTTATCTTTTGAACAATTAGGCTAGTCTTGTAACTTTGCGCTTTATTTTTGCAAGCAATTTCCTATGTTATGCAAAGGATATTTTACTATTAAATTGCTTTCGTCCAATTATGCTCGTCTTATAACTCAATACTGAACGACCATGATTTCAAACAGACTTAAGTCCAAATATACTCGTCCTAAATTTGGATACTGGATGATTATGGCCAAATCCATTTTGCCCAAGTCCAAAGGCACTCGTCCAATGCTGGATGATTATGGCTTGAATTATTATGCTTGAGTGCAATAGGCACTCGTCCAAAGATGGACGTTATGACTTGAACTAATTTTGCCTAAGTTCAATAGGCACTCGTCCAAAGCTGGATGATTATGGCTTGAACTAATTCACCCATGTCCAAAAGTGCTCGTCCAATGCTGGACGATTATGGCTTGAACTAATTTGCCCAATTCCAAGGGCACTCATCCAATGCTGGGCGATTATGGCTTGAACCATTTTGCCTAAGTCCAAAGGAGATTGTCCTGAATGCACATGTCCTAGAAGTTCTAAGCCTTGGTCACTTTCACCCCCCTTCATGGAATTGGGCTCATCCGAACTTTCAAGACGAGTTGTGTTACGAGAAGGAGCCCGGCCACCATAATATAGGCCAAACTTCTATGACCCTCAAATGGACTTGCTTAATTAGCTTTTTACCATAATAATAATCTCACTTGTCAGCCTTATTGAATATGATTGCTTCCACGAGCTTATCATTTTCTGGTCAGCTTCCTTTAGAAGGCAATGTTCGTCTTTTAATAATGGTTCCCTTACTAGGGTCATTACTACTTGGGCGACCTTGCTTTTGAAAATAGGATACCTTTTACTAAGGTTTACTATCTTCAAGCCGACTTCCTTTAGGAAGTAGCATTTGTCTTGTAATAATGTTTCCCTTACTAGGGTTAATACTACTTGGTCGATTTTGCTTTTGAAAATAAGATACCTTTAATAAGGTTTACTAGCTTCAATGTGCGTCATAGAAATGATTGCCCCTTACTGGAGTTATTCATTCTTTTAGGCCAATTATATTGGCTTACTTCCTTTAGACGTTGTTGGTTTCTTCATTTTTAGCTAAGTTAATGTCACTTTAAGACCAATTGTTACCCAGTGGTACAATGCCCCAAAGTGAATGACTTAAATAAAACCGAGAAACAATCATAAGTATAAAGAGAAGCTAGAAATTGTCTTATGTGAATTTTGCTTGGCAAAGCACCAAGGTGCTTGCATACATTCCTAATTATCTTTATGTGCCGTGGCACTTTTTCTGTTTACAAACTACCATTGGTGAGTACTATGCTTTAAATCAAGCATAGTACTTATTCATAGTGTCGGAATTCCAGCTTCTGTATGGGTCGTCCATCTACATCTTGAAGACGGAATGTTCCACCTCTTACTTCTTCCACAACTAGATAAGGATCTTCCCTATTTCCTATCAGCTTTCCCAGTTCTTTGACTCGTCCTACAACTTCCATCTTCCTCATAAGCATATCCCATACTTTCAGCGGTCGTCTGCTAACCCTCTTGTTAAATTCACGAGCCATTTGAAGCTTGTATAATTGCATTCTTAACAATGCGTTACCCCTTACCTCTGGTAACTGGTCCAAGGCGGCCTAATTGGCCTCTTCTGTGTACAACATGACTCTTAGGGTGGGTTCTTCAATCTCAATGGGCAACACAGCCTCAGTTCCATAGACTAACATGAAAGGTGTCTCATCTATGGAATTCTTAGTTGTGGTTCTAATTGACCATAGTTACAACTATACTTCTTCAACCCATAGTCCCTTAGCATTTTCAAACTTCCTTTTGATGTCATTTGACAAGATCTTATTGAAGGACTCTACTTGCCCATTAGCTTGTGGGTTGGCTACTGCAGCAAAATAAGCCTTGATTTCTCTTTCTGACCGCCAATCTTCAGCTTTGGCATTTCAAACTGCAGACCATGGTCGAAGATGATTGACTTTACCATGCCAAACCGAGTTATTATTGGTAGTTATGCCTCGTACTGCCTCCGGTTCTACCCACTTAATTACTAAAATAATCAACAGCCATGTCCAGCGGCTACAGGAAAGGGTCCCAAGATGTACATGCCCCATTTAGCAAATGGTAGCGGGAGCAAAATGGGAGTTAGGTAATTGGATAGTTTCTAGTGCAAGTTTCCATGCTTCTTACAACTATCACATTTCTTAGAATAATGATAAGTGGGTTTTAAGGCCGCTTTTATGGCCTCTTTCCACCCTAATTAAGCCTTTATTTAATCCATTTTTATGCTTATTTAGCTTAGCTTTGTTCAATGTTAGTGATTCCACTATCTTCAGGCATTTTGAGTCTTTTTTGGGAGTTGTAGGTTGTTTTCTATTCATGCGAAGATTGAATGTTGTGAACACCCTATGCTATGACTTGTTCTTATCTTCTTTTAAGTTCCGTAGCGGCCTAATCGAGATTGTCGAAGCTTGGAATGGCAAAAGGGAGCCTTTGGATGGAGACATGGAGCTTCATATTGCAAAGAAGAGTAGAAGCAGAGCCAAAGTTGGCGCTCCAGTTCTGGAGCGGGAGCTCCGAGTTCCCTTGTATACAAACAATTATGCCGAGAAATTGAAGCTGGCGCTCTAGCCTCATGGAGCAGGAGCTTCGACCTGCTGCAGAAATATCTCACATTAGGCTCAGAGCGCGTGCTTCACGCGTGGAGCGGGAGCTTTGACCTGCTATAGAAATATCTCACGCTAGGCTCAGAGCGAACGCTCCACGCATGGAGCGGGAGCTCTGAATGGTTCAGCTCCCGATTTTTTGCTGTTTGCCCTTACTTTAAGTTTTATTTGTGAGGGGTATAAATACCCTCTCTTAAGACAATTAGGGTAAGCTTTTAATTCCAGAAAAAAGGGTTCTAGGGGATAAGCACATTCTTCTAGGTTAATTATGGAGAGAAAAACACATTCTTAGGGAGAGAGAAAGTTGTAACTCAACATTTGTTCTTCATTTTCATCAATCAAAGCATCAATCTTTTGGTGATTTCTAGTCTCTAATCCTTATTTCCTAGCTTAGTTATAGTTATTTGTTTAGTTTTGTGCTGGTTTAAATTAGTTTATGCTTGCCTTGATTAGTCTTAGTAGTCTTACTATGTTTTTGGTTGGTTTTGGTGATTGTTCTTTTGGTACTCAAATCAAGGTATTCTATTGTGAAAGCATGAAACTTGATCACCTTTGTGCTTGAATCTTGTGCTAATGTTAGGTTGTGTGAGAGCAAGCTTGATATTAGTGATCACTTGGTGATGGGTATACCACGACTTCATAGACGGAGTTGGGTGGGCGGTGTTGAGAGGTGTGCGAGAGTAACCTTTTGATGTTGGACCAAGACCCTCAATAGACTTGAACCATTGCCTACCAATATTGTTGAAATTGTTGTTGTGAGTTCCATCATTCCCCCTATCCCTAGTGTTTGTCTCATTAATTAATCACTCTTATTCTATTTGCCTTAGTTAGTCTAGTTGTTTACTTTTAGTTACAAAATAAGGTCTTAACTTTCAGTTGGCCATGACTAGTGCCAACCCGAATTGTTCGACATAAGTTTATATGCATTCTGCATGTTTGAGCACATGACTCGTAAAATATACTGGAATTTGTACTGACTCGCGCTTGGCCAGTAGGACAACGCTTATAGCTCTAGAAGACACTACTAAGTATACAAACAATTTCTCCCCTTTGGCTGGGCTGACCAACCTGGGTAACTGACGAAGATGGTCTTTTCACTTGTTAAAGCGCCTGCTCTGCCTCAGCTGCCCATTCAAACTTAGCTTTTTTTTTTATTGTAGCAAAGAAATGGTGACATTTATCCTCCGAATTAGAAAGCAATCGGCCAAGAGTCGTGAGGCAGCCACTCAAACGCTGCACTACCTTATTCTTAGCCGGTGACTTTATATCCAGAATGACTTGGATTCTTTCAGGATTAGCTTCAATTCCCCTCTGGTCTACTAGAAACCCCAAAAATCAGCCATGACCCCAAAAACACAATTTTTGGGATTCAACTTTAGCTTATATTTCATGAGAGTCTCAAAGGTCTCTCACAAATCACCAATGTGGTCTTTTTTTTGTTAACTCTTCACTATCATATCATCTATGCACGCCTCCAGTTTCCTACCCAATGGCGTCTGAAAAACTGTATTGATCAGTCAATGGAACATGGCCGGTGCATTTCTGAGTCCAAAAGGCGTCATCAGTCAACCATACAGTCCTTTCTCTATTATAAAAGACGTCTTGTCCTGGTCGTCTGGACACATAGGAATTTAATCGAAACCGGAATAGGCGCCCATAAAGCTCAACAAAGCATGACCGGCCGTGGAGTTAATCAGCCGATACAACTTAGGCAAAGAAAAAATGTCGTTGGGACAAGCCTTGTTGAGATCACTGTAGTCCCCACACATCCTCCATGTGTCGTTGGGCTTTGGCACCATGACTACATTAGCTATCCAATCTGGATAAGAAGTTTCTCTGATGAAACGGGCCTCTAACAACCTTTGCACCTCCTTATCTACCTCTTGATTTCTGGCTGGTCCTAGATGTCTTTTCTTCTGACGAACTGGTTTCATGTTTAGATCAACATTCAATCGGTGAACAGCTATATCTTAATCAATTCCAGGCATCTTTTCAACACTATAAGCAAACACATCCTGAAACTCCATGAGTAAGATGATCAAAGTTCCCCGCAACTCAGGGGAAAGAGAAGATATATCTTTTCTGGACGAGAATCATCCAAACATATGTCTTCTGGGCCTTAACAGGCTCTGGACGCTCAAGTGCCAAACCCATGATGGCCATAACTTATTTAGACGAGCGGGGCTCTTCCATTACTGGCACATACTTCCTCTTCTTGCTGGGGAGGGTTTCGGTCGTTCTCCGTGAGGGAGCAACCTGCGTCTGGGAATTTTCAATTGTCTTTCTCACCGAGGCCGTTTGCGTCATTATGATTTCAGCTGTTTTCCCTTCACAAGCGACCTTCGTCTGGTCCTTCTCTTTGGCCTTCCAAGACGATGGTTTTAGAGTAGTTAAATAACATTCTCTGACCGCCTGCTGGTCCCCGTAAAGCATCCCTATTTGCCCTCGGTCACATTAAAACTTCATGAGCATAAGATGAGTAACAATGATTGCTTTAACATGAGTCAGAGTTGGTCGTCCAAGAATAATATTGTAGGCTGTTAAATCTCTGACAACTAGAAACTTGATGAACAAAGTTCGTGAGATATCCTTTTCTCCGACTCGGATCGGCATAGTAACCGTCCCCATAGAATGAATAACTCCTCTCCCGAACTTAATGATTTGGTGATGAACTGGGACCAAGTTCTTCTCAACAAAATTCAACGTAGATAAACAATCTGCACGAATGTTGTCTGTCGAACTTCTAGTATCAATCAAAATCCTTCTTACCCTTAGATTCGCTATCTTTATTTCCACAACTAGAGGATCATCATGAGGGGTCTTCAACTTCCCCCGGTCTTGCTTACCGACCACCACCTTTGGGAGAGCTCGGCCTTTGTCTGTTCAGTTAACAGCGTTTCACCGAGCTCCCAGAGATAGTTTTGTGCCCTCGATTGGTAGGTACACCAGCTGCAAACCCACCTGAAATGACAAGAACAACATCTTCGTCCGTGCTTTCACTCTCCTTCTTTTTGCTTTGATGATCATCCTTCTTCTGAAACTTCCTTCCCCCTCGGGATAAATACGAGTTCATCTTTCCTTGCCGAGTCTTAAGATGCTTACATTCATTAGTTTCATGTCCATATTCCTTACAAAAATGACAATACTTTCTTCTGTCCCTGTTTCTATAGGGAGTCTTCGTCTAAGCTGGGGCTTTGAGCTCATATTGATCCTTTATCTCCATAAGAGTAGAATACTGATCTTTTGTTAAATTATATTAGGTCGGCTGAAGCTTCTGATTCTTTTCTCTTTAATTTCCTACTCTGGACGAGGTGGTTATGGAGGCCACTAACCAAGTCTCAGCCTTCTTTGGGTTGTTCTTTTTTGCCGGAACCACTTCCTCTGGCTTCTTGGACTCAGGATGCTTAGCCTCAGCACACACTTCGGTAGCATGTATAAATGCTTCAGCCTCCTTTAAGGCTTCTGAAAGGCTAGTGATTTTCTTCTTGACAAGATCAAACTTAAAATTTCCTGGTCGTAGCCATCTAATAAAAGCATTAAAGGCCACTCCAGCATTAAGATCTTGGATCTGCAAAGACTCTAGATTGAACCTGCTTAACAAAACTCCAAAGAGATTCCTTTGGACCTTGAATGACCTTCCCCAACTGCATGCTATTGTCGGTTTGCTACAAAGTGACTTATAAACAAGTAACCGAGTTCAGTGAAATTGTTAACTAAGTTAGGAGGAAGGTTATTAAACTATTTCTAAGCTACTCCCTTTAAAGTAACTGGAAAATTCTTACACCAAGTAGCATCAACTATTGTTTGTACAAACATTTGATGCTTGTAGGCAGAAAGATGATCGTCAGAATCAGTTGTTCCATCAAATGGCTCAATTGTAGGGAGTTTAACCTTTGGGAAAGGGGGAGCCTCCATTATCATGGCCGAGAAGGGAGTTGGCCAGGTGATACAGAGAGCTCCCAACTGCCCTTCGATGGGTATGAACTCCTTACGGTACTCCTTCAAAATAGGTTTAGATGAGGTATTTGCTGGGGCAGCCCGCCGATAGACCATCGGCTACACAACTGTTTTCTTTTGCCGTGGACGAAGAAGGGAAGGACCCAGACTTCTTCCTTCTGTTCGAGAGTATATCTTCAATGGTGGATCTCTGTGGCCCTGTGGCCGACCGTTGTAATGCAGTAACTTTCTTTGCTTCCAGATAGTCCCGAGCGTCTGTTTCCATCCGATGCCCATTCAGATGTCGGTCATCTTGGGACCTAACCACCCGGTTCCAATTCATCTTCCTTCGCTACTCACTACACGCAGGCTGTTTTTCTCTGGTTGCCCTTCTAGACGAGTAGGTCGACTAGGACCTGCAACATTCTCATGAGAGCGTCCCCTGGGAGGAGCTAGATTAGGAACAGTGGCTCTAGATTCACCTGAAAAACAGCATATTGTTCTTGATCTGTTCCTGGACGTTTGTTGCCATCTTCGTCTGAAAGTCATTTGATGTGACCGAGTTATGTACAATTATAGAGCCTTGTGAAGTCCATTTCACTAGGGTTTAAGTCTTAAGAAGGAGAGTTTTGCTCATCTAAACCTTAGTGTGGAGAAGAGGGAGTTATGATGATTTTGATGCATTAGAGAAGATTTAAGGACATGTTGTGGTTGTATATGCTTATGATCATTTACAGGTGGATTTTCATCCCGTGTTTGTGATCCCTTCAACATAAAAAGCTCACAAAGTTCATTGAAGTCCAAGGTTATATGGTTGATGCATCTAAGTTCACCCTCTTAGTGTTGCTACAGCAGTGATTGCCCACCCTGGGCGTTGAAGAGCCCACCTTGGGCGTTTTCCGAAGACAAAGAAGGCAGGTAGGAGCAAGTGTCCTAGTCGTGCATATTGAGTGAAAGTGAGATTTGGCAGCAGCTAGTGCCCGGGTCGCGCGTCACTTGCGCCCGGGTTGCGCACTTCGTCCCTGTTATGATTCTTCGGCGGTTTTCGATCTTCCGTAGGTTTTATTAATATTAGAAAAACATTGTTTGTTTTATGTGATGAATCCCAGTCCTAATTAAGATTGAAGATTTGTTACTGTCTTAATTAACGGTTTTAATCCCACCAAAGTCTCTCATTGGACTATGAGTTTTAGAAAACTTTGAAGTCGCCACCCTATTAATATCAGAATAGGGACAGATTTATTTAATAAATCATTTTAAAATCAATTTCATGAAATATCATTTAAAACGATGATGACTTCATATGGATAAGGCTTTTTTGAAAATTGGTCTTTCATACCATGAGATAGGGATCAGGGGTTTAGGTTAAGAAGTGCGAACATCTCGAACTCGTCTCCTCTTCCCTTCTATAGAACGGGCTCTTACTAAATGCGTTATTTTCCATTTTAAAGTAATCATGGTTATTCAAAAGAAAGAAAAATCACATAATTTGCACATATACACATCAATCATTTTTAAAAGGGCCAATATATCATTTGTACATGGTAGGTTTGAGCACTGAAGTTGCACTACGTACTAATCATTATGGGATTGGAATCCACTCATGGATCAAAACCATCGTAGTTCGATCTTATGTCTCACCCTAAATGGCCAATTCCATTGGGGAAGAAAAGGAAATAGATTATGAATAACTCACTTTTAGAATTAAACAAATCTATTGGGATTAAGGTAATCACTCCAATTAGTGATTGAAATGAGGTTAAGATAATCACCTTAATTAGTGATTAAATATGAAGGATTAAGATAACTACCTTAATTAGTGATTAATAAAGAAGGAAAGAAGTAATCACCCTAATTAGTGATTATTCAAGGTTTAAGCTAATCACTCTAATTAGTGATTAAACAGGAAAAATAGTAATCACCATAATTAGTAATCAAGTTTATGATTTTCAAGAGGTCTTAGAAGAAGAGGTTTGCTTCCTAATTGAAGGCTTTTGAGAAATAATCTTAATTGAAGATTATTACGTCATTTTGAGAGAAATGATCAATTTGAGATCAAATTTGGAGATCGTGTTTGGCTAATTGGAATTTGGCCATTTAAAGCGAGACACGTGAGACAGCCTAAAATCAAGTCGGAGATCATAATTACCAATCTAATTATGTCAAATTATATGATTAATCCATTTGAAGATGGAGAACACATTTTTAAAATGTAAGATGGATCATCATACAATTTAACTTAGTTAGATTTGCAATTGTTCCTCTTAATTGAGATTGGGTCATTTAATTCATATACTATGACATATTGGCCCAACATGCAATATTTGTTACATTGGTTGCTCATTTTTATTTAACAAAATTAAGGAATTATTCATGAAAATTATGCATAAACATCTCCATGTTTTTTCATTTACGAGTGATATAATAACTATTTACAAAGAAATTATTATTACAACAATATGTACAAAATCTATGATCTATACAAATCTTCAATCTTGATCTTCATCATAATGCTCCTTGATCTTCATCTCCTTGAATGGACTTTGGAATTCATGTTTATTTGTAAACTTGTGAAAATTAGCGATTAATTAACCTCTTTGATTTTGATTTTTTTATGACAATCTTTATTGATTTATATTTACATGATAAAATGATTCATTTAAAAATTTCATGACTTTTAATTAACACTTTCGTGTGAAGAAAACAATGTTTTTATAAAAGTTAAGTTAATCACTTTATTTCATTTTCCACATTGAACTTTTGTTCTTGTACTGACTTGTAAAAATCACAACTTTCTGTAGGAAGCGTTAAATTGAGCATAGATATACCTATGTATTGTCAGCGAGTTATTTATGTTGTGTCAAAACTTCACAAGCTTTTAGTGACAACTAGAATTATGGTGAATTGTATGCCAAAAATGGTCAAAACAGGACCTCTATTCAATTTGTTCTTTAAAACCTTACTTATTGAACTTATTTTAAAGTGAATTTTGGTATGCACATTCTAGACACTTTGAAGAACTGACTAGAAATTTTCACTTGAATTAGACACTTTTAAGACCCTTTTCTATTTAATTTCTTAACTAAAGAGAAAATCAGTTTTCTGGAATTTAGTTATTTACATGAACGTTTTTGTAAAAAAGATGTAAAAATTTAAAAAATTCATATGAACATGATTTTTATATTTTTAGAAAGCTACTGATGTTTTATTTAAACTTGATGTTTTTAGTTTTATCTAAATGATTTTATTTTAAACTTTATTGGCAGAACAAGCTTAGGTGGTACTGGACAAAATCAGTTTTGCACAACAAAGTTGTATGATTTTTAGTTATTTGTACATAATTGTTTTTTTAGAAATTCCAAAGTCTAGTTGCTGAAAACATCTTGCACTTCATAGGAAAAATATTAAATCCTACAAACTATTTACATAATACCGATAAAAAATGAAATGAAGTATGAAATTAAAACTGACCATAATTACAGCATCACATTTTTTTTATGGAGATGTTTATGCACAACTTTTCTTGAATTTTTTTTTATGAAAACATTTTTTGGTGATGAACAACAACTTGATTAAGGAAAATCACATAATCACATTGTTTCCTAATAGTCTCCCCATTAGAGTTGACTATTCTAGGTGGGGTGATTTAAGGTTGGGAACCTATTAGGACTTCCACATTACCCAAATCACTCCAAAAATTAAAAAAATGATAGGAAGCAACAAGGAGAAAGTTAGTAGGTGATTAAGAAGATAATCAAAAAAATAACAATAGTTTCAACTTTACCTTGCTAGCTCAATGATGCACTTCCTTTTTGCAAAGTTTTCTACCTTTTTTGTGATTTTCTTAATTTATAAGTGAGTTTCTAAATCCACTTAATTACTAACTTAAACCCTTTTTCTTGTGTTTTTCTTTTGACGAACTTCTTTACTTACTCATTACTTTCGTAACTTTTACTTTCTTTTTTCTTTTACTTGAATGAGAATTTTTGAAGGAAATAAGTAGAGAAGATGAGAGTAGTATTGAGATAAGTTGTGAAGTTGAGTTGTTTTTTAGCTCAACTTGGTTTTGAAGTGAAAAAAGAGGGTATTTATAGGGAAATGAGGGAGATGAACTAAAGTTTCAAAGAAGTAGAAAATGAGATTTTTAACCCAAAAAACCTGATTTTTCTCATCTTTAATCACCCTAATGACATCACTCTAATGACATCATCAAATCTCTTTGGAAACAAAAATATTCCTATTCTTTTTGGATTTTCTCATCAATGAGGCAAAATTAGATTTTTAGAAAATATTCTTCCCTAAATACACCCTAATACGTAAAAAGTGAATCGAAAAACAAAACTGATTAAATCCCTGCGCCAAACGCAGGAGCCTGCGCTAGGCACAACTTCGTGCGCTAGGCGTAGGGCTCTGCGTCTGGCTCAGGACGCCGTTGTGCGCTAGGCACACAATCATGCGTCTAGCGCATGATCGTGTGCCGGGCGCACACTCGAATCTACCTGGAAAAAATCCGGATTCTTCCCTCTTACACATGGGATTTGATTCTTATTCTCACTTCTTTTTATGATTCTTATTCCCTAACTAATGGATAAAGGATGTGTTTAGTGGATAAAGAATATATTCTTATTCTTTATTCAATGAACAATGACTTGACCATTAAGAAAACTGATTACTACCGGTTTTGGGAGACGATTAAATCCCGACGCCTAATTGCGACTCGTGTTTTTTTCTTTTTTCGAAAGACTAACTTAAGACAATTAAGAAAACTCGTCAAATTAGTGAAGACGAGCATGATTATACTATGAATCATTTTATTAAACCGGCGGTTGTAGTTATTGAGTGCTACGGCTTATGGAAAATTGCATTTCTAAGCCGAAACTGCATGACTAACACGCGAAACAACGAAAAACCATACGACGAAATGAAACTCGCCCTCCGGGGCGAAACATGCATTTGACGGGTCGCGCGCTCCACGATGCATGACGGTTTTCGTTATTTTTATCTCTTTTCAAAAAATTTATTTATCCGAAAAAGGGGTTCAAAATTTGGTATCTACAGAATGCCCCACATTGGTCAAATTTTGGAGGAAATGATGACCAATGTTTGAAAAGACACAAAATTTTGACAGAAAATTTCTTTTGAGATAACATATTCTCCATAGAAATTAGTTATCATCAGTGCTATGACTTGCTTGCTATGACTTGCGTCGCTTTATGTCGAAAATCCCAATTAATTTTCTAAAATTGAAAATGTGACTTTATCGTCGTCTTATATAGAAAATCCAAAAAATGCGACTTTATCGTCGTCTTAGATAGAAAATTCCAATTATATTTCTAAACATTTGAAAATGCGACTTTATCGTCGTCTTAAATAGAAAATCCCAATTAATTTTCTAAAATTTTAAATGCGACTTTATTGTCGTCTTAGGTAGAAAATCCCAATTAATTTTCTAAAATTGAAAATGCGACTTTATTGTCGTCTTAGATAGAAAATCTCAATTAATTTTCTAAAATTTGAAAATGCGACTTTATCGTCGTCTTAAGTAGAAAATCCAATTAATTTTCTAAAATTTTTAATACGACTTTATGAATTTTAAAATTTTTAGTCTTATGAATTTGTCTTTTGTTAATGTGAGAAATTGCGACACTAAACAGGTTAACTCCAGTTTTTTTTTTTTTTTTTTTTTTTTTTTTTACAATTTTTCATGGCCTTGATGGCAAACAAATTGTCAAATCACCATCACTTACTTTTTATGACTCCATGTGTTATCATTTCACCTTAAATTAGGACAATGTCAGGTCATGTCACCTAAAAGGGTTGACCTAAGGTTATTACCCTCTAGATAAACTATGGTGGACCAATCATCATATGGCAAAAAAAAATTATCTGTTTTTTTTCGAAATCTTTCAGAAAATTTTTCATGCATAATGCTTATATGTTTTATTAGAAAATGATGATCACTATAAAAAATAGATTGATCAAGGTCATTATTTTGGATGATCATTAGACAAAAGGGATTGTATCAGCGTTCTTGATTCATCATTGACACATTTTTCTTTATGTTCGGCTTTAGCAAAAATTGCCATACCACAAATGCTTGGTCATTAGCCATGGTGAAGGATGCTCCTTATAACCCTATGGACAATACTCAAACTTATTATCCATGGCATGAATCATGGATGATCATCTTTTCCATCTATAAAAGGGGCATGGTTCTTCATCTCCAAATGCGCCATCTTCACTACTCCAATCTTTTCTCTAATTTTTCTTATGTCACAAAATGGCTCCTAACTATGAAGAAGTTCATGAAATGGGGATTAATGAGAAAAAACAACTATCGAGGATCACAAAGAATTTGGAGCAACCTAAAAAATCTTTTTCTTCTTCCCGCTTCACTAAGGCTCTTATGCCTTTGCTTTCTCTATCCATCTGTTACGACATGATTCATGCTGCTTCCCAATTTTGGTATGAAACTTGTCATGTCTTCCGCTTTGGAGACCAGGAGATTGTGCCTCTTGTTGAAGAGGTCGAGGGTTTGCTAGGCTTACTATCCAACGGTCCAGTTATTACACCTAGATCTCCTACAAGGATCTCGGGAGATTTATCAACAATTTTATATCTTCCTGAAAACCTTCATGGCAACTAACTACAATATGGTGAGGTACTTCTTCTTAACTTTATCCAATTTGGCACTTGGCAATTTTCTAATAACGCCAACTACAGGATTGCTAGAGAAAATGCTTGCATTCTTATGATTTTGGGAAGTACCCTCACTAAATGGTCTCTAAACACATGCCATGTTCGGTGTCTTTCACTTATTCCTCAAATTGTGAGTGGGGGTTGTCTTGGACCACTTATTTTGGGGGAAATGCTTATTGGCTTAGATGAACTCAAAAGCAAACCCCAAAGTTTCATGAAGAGATGTCCACTAGCCCTTCACTTATGGTTGTTGAAAAATTTTCTCTCATGAAACCCCACAAGAGTCTTACTTACAAAACTAATCATGCCCGGGAGAGAGGTCTTCTTCCTTTCTTCTATCAACTTAGCAAAAATGGTGGGTGGGAGGATTTTTTCCTGCAACAAGACATAAAGTGGGTCACAAGCCACCTTGGCATTAGTGCAATTGTTTATTGCAATTCTGGTCGTAGAGGTGTACAATTACCATGGCTTTGCCAAGTCACTTTCTACCTTCCATCGAGGTGTCTAAGGAAAATTGATTGGAGGCAACAACACATTCCTGCCCTCCAGACTCTTCCATCTTGTACCACATATGAGGCTGATATGAGTGGTATTCAGAGAACCTTCCTTTTCACTAATTGATAAAGATTACCTTCAATGGCTTCTAGCGTTTATTGGTCAAGGAAATGGTTCAGATGGCCTACCATGAAGAGGAGAATGGTTTGAGAGAAATATCATGTTGTTTTTCCATGTTGTTTTTTATAGTTTTTATTTTATTTTATTTTATTTTAGTTTGTAGGAAATGAAGGCTTTATGTCATTTTATGTATGAAATGAAGTACCCCAGTTGGGATCAATAAAAAAGATCTGTATGTGAGAATAATCTGCTTGTGAGAAATTCAATGTGAACACAATTCTAAACACATTCACACTTTAACATTAAATATGACATGCAAATCATAATTAATCAATCATATGACACATAAAATCATAACACATAAAACCTTAACAATCAAAACAAAAACATCCTTGCATGTTTTTTTTTTCATTTCCTTGTTTTTTTCTCTCTTTTTTTTTTTTTTTTTTTTTTTGCATACATTACATGAATATCTAAAAACACATGGCATGTTTAGTAAGAACAAACAGATATGATACAAAATCCACAAATTTCTTGGTTACTTGACCATGGCAATTACAATTACTTTGATGCCTAAGCGTAATATTTCTTCAACTGATCAAGATTAGTGAAATGGGTGAACTCATTCCCATCAAAATCCATTAGCTATACTGCTCCAGCCGTGGTAACATGCTTGACTAGGAATGGCCCAGAACAGTTAGGCTTGAATTTTCCTCGAGGATCATGCAATGGAGCTCTATTTTCCTTTGAGACTAGATCACCTTCTTGAATGTCTCTATCTCGAACCCTTTTGTTAGATGCACGAGCAATTCTCTGCTGATAGAGTTGAATGTTATGCAATGCTTGTAGTCGGCGCTCATCTGGAAATGCAAGCTCATCATAAAGAGTGTTGTACCATTGATCTTCTAAGATTTCTCTTTCTGCTATGACCCTGAGTGATTGTATCTCCACCTCAACCGGTAGGACTGGCTCCATCCCATACACCAAAGAATACGGGGTTGTTCCTGTTGGATTTCTAATTGATATCCTATATCCCCAAAGGGCATATGGGAGTTTGTCATGCCATTCCCTAGTTTTTTTCAGTCATCTTGGCAACAATAGTCTTGATTGTCTTATTGGCTGCTTCCATTGCTCCATTGGTTTGGGGACGATAAGGTGAGGACTGATGATGCTTAATTGCATATTTTGCGAGAGTTGTCTTCATATGACCTTCAAATTGTGATCCATTATCCGAGATGATTTCAAAAGGTATGCCATACCGACAAATAATGTTGTTAATCACAAATTTCGAGACTTGCTTTGCCCCTAACTTTGAAAAGGATGCAGCTTCAACCCACTTTGAAAAGTAATCAATTGCTGCAAGAATATACTGATGCCCATTTGAAGCCTTTGGATGAATTTGTCCGATTATGAATATGCCCTAACTCGAAAATGGCCAAGGAGAGGTCATATTATGTAGTGACACAGGTGACATATGATTGAGGTTAGCAAATATCTGACATTGCTTGCAGGCACGGACAAAGCTGGTGCAATCACCTTCTAGAGTGCTCCAATAAAACCTGCTCGAAAAATTTTACGAGCCAGCATCCTTCCATTCATATGGGGAACACATTCATCCCATGAACTTCTTCCATGATGGCTTGCTTTTCGCTATTATTCACGCAGAGTTGCAGAGTACCATCAAACCCTTTGTGATATAGTATGCCTTTTAGTATGAGAAAATGAGCAGCTAGCCTTCTGATGGATATGCGGTCCTTCTTGCCACTTCCCTCTAGATATTGCATTGTTTCCTGAAATTCTTGATATCCATATACCATGCATCATCATCATCTTGTTGAGCCAGTGTGGAGACCATTTGTGCTAACGTCACTGTAGGTCCCTTCCTTTCATCAATTAAAACTGACTGGATCTTTGTACCATTTTCCCATGTTAAATTAACAGCGAGATTGGCTAAAGCATCAGTGAAACTATTTTGTTCCTGCGGAAGATGTTTGAAGCTGATATCATCGAAATAAGGGATTAACTTCTGATGATATTATGTGTAGAGCTGAAGTCTCTCATCTCTAACCCTCCAAATTCCTATTGTTTGAGATATGATGAGATTTGAATCTCCATACACAGTGAGATGTCTTGCCCTTGCTACCAAGGCGGCCTTTACTCCATATATGCAGCCTTCATACTCAGTTGTATTGTTTGTTGTTGGGAAATCCAGCTTGACGGGAAATGAAAAATGGACTCCATTAGGATCTACTAACAACATTCCAGCTCCATTACCTCTTCTATTAAAAGCTCCATCAAAATACATGCACCATTGTGGATTGTCAATGAATAATAAGTACTTATCAGGCAATGCATCATAATATT
Source organism: Beta lomatogona (assembly GCA_947646795.1). Taxonomy (NCBI): domain Eukaryota; kingdom Viridiplantae; phylum Streptophyta; class Magnoliopsida; order Caryophyllales; family Amaranthaceae; genus Beta; species Beta lomatogona. Next base: position 1,605,823 of record CANSNZ010000968.1, read on the forward strand.
CATCTTCTGACACTAGTCCCTCTGCTAGGGTTTCAGATATGGCTCTTCCTTTAACAGATAGTCTGGCTGACACATTGGATATCAAACTCAGAAAGCATAGCATGCCATCTCACCAATCTTTCACTAAGAATGGGTTTCTCAAACATATACTTGATTGGATCAAGTCTTGAGATTAGATAGGTGGTATGGGCTTGAAGGTGATGCCTCAACTTCTTTGTAACATAGACCAAAAAAATACATGCTTTTTCTAGTGGGGTATATCTTGTCTCATACTCTAGGAATTTCTTACTGAGATAGTATATGGCAACTTCCTTCTTTGTTCCTTCTTGATATTGGGCTAAGAGAGCTCCCATAGCCGTTTCTATAATAGTGAGGTACAAAATCAGGGGTTCTCCTGGTCTAGGTTGAATTAGGACAGGTGGATTTGAAAGATACTCTTTCATGGAATCAAAAGCTTCATGACATTCCTCGTTCCACTCTTGGGATGCCCCTTTTCTGAGCAGCTTAAATATGGGTTCACATCTCATAGTGAGTTGTGAGATGAACCTGTTGATATATTGAATTCTGCCGAGAAATCCTCTTCTTTTTCTGTTTTTGAAGGAGGTAGCTCTTGAATAGCTTTTATCTTTTCAGAGTCCACTTTTATGTCGTCTTGACTGACAATGAATCCCAACAACTTCCCTGAAGTGACACCAAACACACATTTTTGAGGGTTTAGCCTTACATTGTACTTCCTGATTCTTTCAAAGAAGGACATTAGTGCAGGAATATGCCCCTCACGATCTTCACTTTTAACAATCATGTCATCTACATAGACCTCCACAATGTCATGGATGAGGTCATGAAGGATAGTGGCTGCAGCCCTTTAATATGTGGCTCCGGCATTCTTGAGACCAAAAGGCATAACTCAGTAACAAAAGGTGCCCCACGGAGTGATGAAAGATGTCTTTGTCATATCTTCTTGAGCCATGAGTATTTGATTATACCCCGAAAATCCATCCATGAAGGAAAACATTGCATGCCAGGCCGTACTATCCATGAGGACATCAATATGGGGTAGAGGAAAGCAATCTTTTGGTGATACAACATTCAAATCACGAAAATCAATGCACACCTGAACTCTTCCATCCTTTTTAGGTACAATCACTATATTGGCGAGCTAACATGGATGCTTTACAGCTTGGATGAATTTGGCATCAAGCTGTTTCTGGATTTCTTCTTTCACTTTCATACTAATCTCTGGTTTCGTTCGGCGGAGTTTTTGCTGCTTAGGCTTGCTTTCAGGATCTAATGGAATGCGATGTTCTGCAATTTCTCTATTAACACCAGGCATATCAGCATAAGACCATGCAAACACATCTACATACTCTTTTAACAATGCAATAAACACAGACTATATAGTTGGGGAGAAGGATGAACCTATTTTTACTTCTTTTACAGCATTTTCTGTACCAATATTAATTACAATGGACTCTTCCATGGGTTTTATATATGTTTTAGTTGTATCAAGTGATTCATCATTATTAAATTCACTGTTAGAAATAACATCTTGCATACAAACGTACTTAGATAAAGGTTCACATTTAATTTCCTCATTATTAGAGTCTTCTGACTGGGTATGCAAGGTAGATTGGCTGGAAGATGAGCTATCGGTATGATAACCATCTGAAACAGGTGAAAAGGTATTTTCATGAGATGGATGTGGAGGATGGTTTCCTAAAAACATTTTAAATTCTATAGGCTCGTCTTTTGCTTGACACTCAATACTCCACGTATGTTCAATGCTTTCGCCAAAAGGTATCATCAAAGACACCGGGTCAAAATCCCCTTCCTCATAGGACTCAAAATTGAAAAGTTTGTTAAGGACTCCATGTTCCAAATCCACCCAGTCATTTTCCTTTTTTATTTTTTGTTTTTGGACAAACCAACTTTTGATTAAGTCCAGATTTCTAGCCTCATTGAAGAATATCTCCAATCCCGGTAAAATCTTTTGTTCCTTCCTACTAAGCCAAGGTTCTGGAAACTCATAATACATCTCAGTATCTCCTTACATGATGAACTGACCATTGAGGATAAAAGAAGGTTTTTTGATGTTGTGAGAATTGTTGCCCGGATCATATCCTAATCCATGTCGGTTTTGCTTGTCTACTATGGGGATTGGTTGCTTTAGTCCCCTACCATCACGCCCTAATCCGGTTCCTGGAGTATAACCCATCTTCATCATGATTTGAAATCCTTTAGACAGAGGTTTCATGGCAAACCCTACAGGCTCTTTGACCGCATTTGTGGATATGGCTGAGGCTTTTGTTTTCTGATGGTAATTGGTCATCCTTAAAGAAGGGACAAATTTCTTCTTTTTGGACCTAAAGGTAGAGAAAAAAGAATTAAAAGGAAAGAGAAGAAAGCTACATATTGCAGAATGCATTGCAGAATAAAGAAAATTTTCGAAAATGATTTTGCAATACTTTGATTGGAATGGTCCACCTTTGCAATTTTGGTTTTTTTTTGTTTGTATGTTTTGACTCTCTTGAATGATTTTACTGTCATTGGGGTTGAAAACATAAGTTTTTGTTTTCATTCTTCCATTCCCTGCTTTAATATTGAACAAAGACAAAAAAATATAGAGATTAGGGCCTGTATCCCAATTGATGTGTCAATTCAGCATTATGAAATTGCTCCTGTGATGATTGACATCTCAATTTCTAATCACATTGCCTGAAATACAATGGTTAATACATTTGAGTCGAATCCGAAGCCTGCCTACATATCCCCATTGCTCCAGGTGTATTACTAAAGTTTTTCATTTAATAAAGCAATTGCACTCATATTGAACTACCTACGTACCCCAGGTGTTACATAGATAGAGTGATCTCACAGTGCAAGTGTACGTGATAATGGGGATTCAAGCTGCATGTAGTTCTCTGATACTAACGAGCTGAAAGATTTTTTTTTCTTTTTCATTTTTCGATGGGCTAACCCCCTACAAGACGTTTACCGAAGATTTTTCTCCTTCTGTGAGACGATGAAGTAGCTTTGCGGTAGACAAGAGCTATGTTGGTGATTTGCTTGATGCGATTGCTGAGAGCATGACATTGGTTTGTGCTGTCACCATGCAACTGATGATAATGGCAATACTTGTGGAGATTTGACCCTACAGGACCTGCTCCTAGGTGTCTGGGAAGTGGATGAATCTGACCTTGTTCAACCAGTTTGCGAAAGATATCGACTTGGGATTGCGATCGCGGATGTGAAAACACCTTCCTTGCAGGTACATGTTTGTGGGTTGGACTAATGATGCCTCGATCAATCAGGCTTTGTACTTTGGAGTAAAGGTCATGGCATCGATCAGTTTCATGCCCAAATTGACGATAATAAGCGCAGAGTTTGCTCATGTCTGTTCCAGGAAGGGGAAAACAGTGCACATGCGCTGGGATTTGAAGTATACTTTGCCTCCGAAGACGATCATACACCATACTCAATGGTTCATCTATCTTAGCATATACCCTTGGATTTGCATTGGGACTTTCCAGACTTTCCCGGGGTCATTTTTCTTGCAATTTCAGAGTATCGATGTCGAAGCCATGTTGTTCCATGTGGCTGAGGCAAGTGTACTTGATGGCAACCATGTGATGATAATAGAAATCGTTTAGGTTCCGCATTAATATAAGCATGAATTCTCGATCAGTAATAGGGACGCGAAGCTGGGCGTGGATGTAAGCGCATCTTGAACAAAAGTGCGAGAAAGTTTATAAGGCGCTTTGACGCAAAATGACTAGCTTGAACTTCTTGACATCAGTCTGTTTAAGCTCGAGAGTTCAATTAACAAAAGCTTGGCTAGCGTTTTCCCAATTAGCTCTACCCACATAATCCAAAAAATAGTACCAGTCCAGGGTTGGTCCTTCTTAACTCTTGTCAAAGAGCATGGGGTAATCTTCCTTTGGTATGCCCCATGGGTGTAATGCATTCACAAAACCAAATAAGTGGACAAAAGGATCACGGCTCCCATTAAATTTCCTGAACTGTGGTAATTCACGATAGTGATCTTCATGTTGATATCCTGGAAAGAGAATCAGTGACTCAGTGTGAATCTCTCGAACAGGGTATACTACATTAAAGTCTAGGTCAAAATCATCAGTCCTAAATCTCTTCTTTGACTCGTTATCATCATTGCCTTCTATTTCTGGGGGATTGAAAGTCCAGGATTCTTCCGGTGCTTCAGTTGACGCGATATGTATGCCGATGGTTGGAGCTCCTACCTCTTCTTCATCATCCTCACTTGGTTCATATTCCGGCTCTGTTTCTTCAACACTCACATCTGGTGTAGCTACTGGAACCTCATTCATCCATGAATTTTCAGGTACTGCTAGAATACAGTGGATAGTATAACCATCCAATCTAGTGCCCTATACTTCGTTTATATGCAATATCGATTTCTCGGTGTTGGAGATAGTCATGATTACTGGATCACCAGAAACAGTCACAACACCCTGATCAGTGAGAAGCTTTACCTTCTGATGTAGAGTAGAGATTACTGTTCTATTTTCATGCAGCCATGGTCTTCCTAATAAGAGGTTGAAACATGCTTGAATGTCAATGACCATGAATTCCACCTTCCTAGCTACAGGACCATATTCAATGAGGAGGCTGATTAAACCCAGTACTTCTCTCTTGGCATTATCATATTATCTTCTTTTGAATACCTAAGTCTTGTTAGCACACCTAGAGGGCAAACTTTGATTGCGGAGCCATTGTCGATCAATACTCTAGGTATCTCCCATCCATTACAACGTATAGTGATGTGCAACGAATTGTTGTGGTTGATATTGTCAGGGAGATCATTGTCTGTGAACATTAGAGTTCGATCTACACCATGAATGAGCCCCACCATCTGGTCAGGTGTTATGGAAGAGCTTACAGAGGCTTCATTGAGATGCTTCAAAATGGCTGCCTTATGAGGCTGGGAATGCATTAATAACTTACAGATGGAAACATTAGCATTTACTTCTTTCATACGCTTGATAGCATCATCTTCTTTACTACTATCCTCTGTCATTGGCTCCTTGCCCTTTTCTTTCCTTCTCAATATTTCCAAAGGATTTTCATCCTCCGAATGGGATGGTTTAAAATGGTGACCTACTCTAGTCAAATGGGATATATCCACGTACTCCTCATCACTAAGATCATTGAGGCAGACGGGGAGCCGGTATGTATTTGGAGTGGTGGAATATCTTCTAGTGTTTTTCTCCACAATTGTCAAGACCAAAGAGGCATCTTCATCAGCATTAGAGTCCAAAATGAAGAAGGCACCATCAGAATCCAAAGTTCCACACATGTCAAAGAATGGATCCTTGTTGAGAGTGAAGTTGGGGTCTTTACAAGGCACCATTTTAACTTTTTCTTGAGTGGAATAGTCATAGACCAGACACTTGTAACCTGCGGCTATTGGCATTTCATACATTGGCAGAACTATCTTGCGGATTAACTGGATTAGATTGCATCCATCTGAAGCAACAGAGATGACATTAATGGCAAATGAAGGCTTATGATTAGAAAGGGGGTTTTTTGTGATGTTGGGTTGAGAGTCATTTGGTTTATTAGAAGTGGATCCTAAAGAGAGCTTTCCATCATCCACAAGGTTTTGAATTTGATGCTTTATGCCCCGGACTTTGGTGATACTCACATTTTTGGTTCGGGTCATAACTAGGGTAAGGATTTTTAGGAGGTGGACGTGGATTTAAGGGTTGAATGAGATTGGCCTTTTTTAGCTTGGAGATAGCCTGGGAATAAGTCATGTTCAAAGGAGTAAAGTTCCTTTGTGGTCGCAATTGGAATGCAGAAGATGCGCCAATGGCATTGATTGCATTAGTGGTCATAGGAGCTGAATCATTGTTTGGGGCTCTTTTATTGTTTCCAAACTTTGCATTATAAGTAGTGCTGCCAGTAGGTTCATCTTTCTTAATGTCCCCCCTTTTCACAGCATCCTCAACTAGAGTTTCCGTAGCAAACAAAGCTTTGAAAGTCGGGAAATATTAGTAGGCCATATGCTTCTGATAGACAGGAAGAAAGTTCTTCACAACCATTTGCAGTTGTTCCTCCTCATTAGGCCTACTCATCATTTTAGAAGCCTTGTTTCTCCACCGAGTGATGAATGAATAAAATGTCTCATTAAGGTTTTGAGAAGTGGTCTCCAGATCCCTTCTGGTAACATCAATTTCTTCACTATATTTGTACTGGTTTGAGAACTCTCTGACTATGTCAACCCAAGTGGATTTCTTTGTGTTCTTAAGATTGAGGAACTAATGTGCTGCAGCACCATCCAAATACAGTTGAAAGAGTTGAGCCATCAAATATTCTTCCACTCCCCAGGGTGTAACACCCCGACCCATACGGAGTCAAGTATATCATCATCAATGCGCATCCAGGGCCAACAACTGTCCTCAATAACCAACACAAGTTCTTCCGGTGCATTTTGTCCTAATGCATCGCACCCTGAGAAAGTTTCTAGGAGGTCACCCAACCCTAGACTACTCCCAGCCAAGCACGCTTAATTGTGGAGTAACTAAGGAAATGAGCTCCCTAAAAGAAAGATGCATCTTGTGGAATGAGTAGCCTGCTAGATCCCATTAAAGCAATCATGAGGGGTATTACATACACTCCCACTTGAGAACAACAACGCCCTCGTTGCTCCTGAGGACTTGACAGGCTAAAGTCGTATCACCTTATCAAAAATAACCTAAGGTCCACTAACAAGTAGTCAGGGAAGTCAGGATCGAATCCATAGAGAGAAAGTTATATTATTGTATCTGAATTCTAATATTATACTAACTAAATCAGATGAAAATGGGTGTATGACTAAACTAATAGGTAAATGATAGAACTAAATATGAAGGTAAGAATCAATTAATAAAGAACTAGGACTATGGATCACTATGCATACAATTCGGGAAATCAGAGACGAATAATAACTACCCAATAAGTCAATTTATCTAGGGCGCATGTAATTTCTCTCGAACATTACCTCCCTCAAATATCACCTAGCCGCTCTCGCATGGTCAAGGATCACTATGCCTAATGATTGAAAGCCTATACGAAATCTCTCCTCTCGAAGTAGATTCAATATTGCGATAATAGAAATACAAATCAGGCCTAATTCATAAATCTAGCATGAACGATTCAATCACAGGAAACAACTAAAATAAAGGGTGATTATATTAATCTATTAATCCCTCTTTGCATACATAGATCCCCACAATCCTAGAAATAAAACTACTCACTCATGTTTGAGAATCCAATAACAAATTCCATATAAAAATCCATACTTTGAACTATTGCAAATAACTAAGAAACTACTCTAATCAATAGTAGAGGAAGCAAATAATAATGGAGAAAACAAGGAAGAAGATTACCAAATTAAAGAACTATATTGAACTTGCGAATAATCGAAAAGTATGATCTTGAATCACAATGAAAAGTAATAAAAACGAGGGTTCTTGAGAGAATCTATGAGAAAAATAAGAGCTAAAACAAAGATAAATAAAAGATGTTCTAACTTTCCTATTTATACTAAGTGGCCCGAAACTCATTAAATGAGCGCGCGGACGAGAAGCCCGATCGAGCCAAGTCAGCCCGATCAAATCGGGCTCAAACGCAGCAAAAGAGGCCAAATAACGCCACCGCCGGATTCAATCGGGCCGACACGCCCGATGGGATCGGGCCGCACAAGAACTTAGAGCACCCAGCGCACAAGAACGCCCGATGAAATCAGGCCGAGCCGCCCGATCGGGCTTGTCAACGAACTAACGAACGGGCAACGTCGCCCGATCGGGCCCGCAACAATGCTTGTTCCCAATGGCGATGAGCGCCTGATCGGGCTTGAGGCGCATCGGGATGAAGCCCGATTCTTGCTTCCTTGGCTTCAGACGCCAAGGCTTCACTTCTTCTTTTGTCCAAGGCCTCGGAAAGTATTCTTGGGATCCCGGAACTCATCATATATGTCTTCGAACCTCTCCAGTCCAGTGTAATGGTCAGATAATGGTAAAAAATAGGGAGATAGCTCCCTAAAACCTGCAATCAGACACAGAACAGAAAACCACAACTCGATGGAGAAAGTTAGCATAAAATGGCTCCTAAGAGCGCCATTGATACACATTTTAGCTCAAATATAGGGGGGGAAAAACACTATATAAAACCATAACATCAAACTCCCCCAAGCTAAACCTTTGCTTGTCCTCAAGCAAAGCATAACATGAATAAGAATAGGATTGCTTCACCCCTCAGATAAGAAAGTTTAAAATCAATTATTTCCAACTCAAAATCGCTCAAGCAAGTAAAATTCAAGTTCAGTTGCTCAGATCACCTGACTACCAATCACTTAAGCAAACTATCAAATGCAGTTGCCCTACATATCATGCAAATCTTGAAAAGGTGCTCACCGAGGTGTCACTCCTCTCAATTTTGTGGAAGGCAAAATATGTGCCCGATCGCTCACCAACCCAACCATAATAGCCCTTCCCACTCACACTCTCATGTGTTTAGAAAGGTATAATATCGCTCATCCTAATCAGGTCGACTCAAATAACAGACTTAATCTTCGACTTTGGCATATTGACTCAGTATTATTCCAATAAACAATCAAACAAGTGCTCAAAAGGTCTTTTTCAGGGTTGTAATGGAGCTCGGGTAAAGTGATACGCTCAAGTTATACGGTGTTTATATTATATTTTGGGTGCACTTTGCTAAGGGTTTGATTGTAATTGTTAACGTTCGTGTTTTATTTAACCCTTAGCGGAAGTTCGGAGTTTTGCGAGATAATTTGTGTTAATGTCATGTATCCCGAGCTTTCAAGGTGAAATGCATTTGAGCCAAGCAAAGTACCAAGCTGGATCGCAAGCACAACATCGTCTCACCAACCAACCAAGCTCCACCAGCCGCATCGCATCGCAAGCCCAAGCTCTCACGTATGCTCGCCCGGCGCTCACGCCCGGCCAAAGACAACGCAGGTCGCACCTCGCGACCTGCTGCTCGCACCTCGCGAGTTCCTTCGCACCTCGCGACCTGCTTGCTCTGCCCAGCTCTTCAGCTCGTGTTTTGGAGGCAGTAGCTCATCGCACCTCGCGACCTGTACCGCACCTCGCGACCCATAGGTCGGTGTAATTGTCGGCTGACTTTTGAGCTTTAGTATAAATACTAAACTTGATTTTTGGACCTAGGGGGCAGCAGCCACAAGGAGAGGGAGTCTCCAAAACTCCACTCCTCTCTTGTTGTCCTCTCTTTTTAGTTTTTATTTTCTAGTTTAGTTTTAGTAGATTTCAATTATGGGATTGGCTTATGCTATGCCGATTGTAGCTTGAACCGTTCTTGAACGAGATTAATATGGAGCTTCAAGCATTATTGTGAGATCTTTCCTCTCTATTTAGTTTCTTTGATTATGGTTTAATTTCTATGATTGCTTTCTATGGTTTTTGCATAATTATGCTAGGAACGTTACTAGTTTGATTGTGTAATTAATCTAATGCTAGATTTAAGAATAGGATCGGATTGTTTTATTCTTTTATCAATTGGTAGCAAACTAGGGAGTAACTTAGATGCAGATCGTCTTGGTTATTTCTTGGGGAAATTGAATCAACTGTTGAATGTTTATCGCTTGTATGACGTTAGCAGGTCTATTGGTTCTCTGTGTTTATTCTTTGCTATGGGATTGAACTTAGACGCTATCGGACTAGGTTATCCTTTAGTTAGGGTTTTATAGTCACGGCCGATCGTGCTATTCAACTAAGAATAAGGAGAATGCGAGATTAATTCTCAACAATAGATAATTATGGAAATAATTAGAGTCGAGGTTAAATGATCGATAATGAATTGAAGTCGATGTTAATCGGATTCAAGATCTTCCTATATTGATTTCTCATTTTGTTTATATGCTAGTTAGTTTTAGTTTGTTCGTAAATCTACTTGAAACCCCCCCTTTTGTAATTAGGTTTCTCGGCCCTTAGCTTAATCTAGGTTTTGAATCACGCTGAATATAAAACTCGTCCCTGTTTCCCTGTGGATACGACCCTTACTTCCATTATACTTGCTTAGTGTAAAAGAGAGTAGGAGAAATTTTATCTTTGGCCGGGCGGCGTTCACGACAAACGCGGCCCGCCAAATTTTGGCGCCGTTGCCGGGGAGACGGTGTTACTTGTTTGTATTTAGCGTGATTTTTGGACGGTATTACTTGTGCTCTCTGTTTATGCATTGCAAAAGTTCTTCTCAATCAATTTTGCAGATACTTGAAGTGGAGATTGACATGGAACCGCCATTGTCACACATGGAGCACAAGTCCAATGATTGAGCTTAAGGTAATAAGTCGAGCTAACGACTTTAAACAACAGCGCTTCTCGGGAGGCAACCCGAGACCCATCTTATTTTCTTTCTTTTCTTTTTATTTTTCATCAAATTTTCACCACCACAATAAATTTTCTTTCACCCACTAACCACCCACTCAAAAGAACCACCACAAATCTTAATCCACTTTGATCCCAAGTCCACAAAAGAAAACCCGTTGGGAAGAGTTCAATAGCTAGGAGTTGGTAACACTAGAGGATTGAGATTGTTAATGTATCTTTTCGATCTCTTAAGCTAGGTGCAATCTCAAAAATTTAAACAAAATTTTAATTTGTCATTTATTTGAGTGATTCGAGGGAAAGGGTTGTGAGTTGTGTTATGAGATTTGAGTTGGTGTTGTTAAGAAATTTGAGTTTGACGGATTGCTTTTCATGGGTTTTGAGCATTCGATCTTCGCTTTAACCGATTGTCGGTTTCCCCCCCCCCATTTTCGGTTTACTTTTTCTTTTAATTGTCGACACATTGAGGACAATGTGTAGTTTAAGTAGGGGGGGAGGGTATTCTCATTCTCATGTATCTATGTTGTATATATTACTTTTAATTTGTATAGAAAAATGAAAAACAAAAATATAAAAAAAAAAAAAAAATGAATGATGATGAAGTGAATCCCGCTGAGTTGAAAACCCGCAAGGGCGGGCGACTCGGGCAAAATTGGGGGCTCGGATAGGTCGAAAACCCGAAAGGGCGGCCTATGCAAAAAAAAAAGGGCCAGTTGAGCGGGTGAGTTTTGTGAGCCGGAAAAAGAAGAGAGATGACAAAAATGTGAGAAGCTAGGATGAAAACCCGAAAGGGCTCCTAGGCAAAATGAGAGATTAAGAGAGAATTATACACTTTGAAAACTCATTTGCCGGAGATGTTGTCATAAGGTTGAAAGCGTTTTCGGGTTGGGTTGGTTATTTCATCCTTGATTTTGTGAAGATTTATGTTGGCTTTCACATTCTTTTGGTTAACTGTTTGTTTTTGGGAGTAAGCATGGAATTTATCCCTTTTTGTCTTTGTTCCATGGCTTGCTATTCTAAATTAGTTGTAGTAGTAGTAGTTTTAGTTTATCTTTTGAGGTTTTAGGCGAGCTGTCGTTTTGATTGTGGCGTTGGAGTGAATTCAACTCCTTTGAGATCCTTCAGGATTTGAGCTCACATTTTGGTTGTCGTTTGGTGATTATTGTTGTCGCGTCTGTATTTCTGATAGTAGCTTGAAGCTAAGTGTGGGGGAATCATCGTCCCTTACGTTTAGGCTTTGAGCGGATGTTGTTAAGATGTGATGATGATGATATAGTTGATGGAGAGTGTAGTTTGGTGTTGATAGCTTGGGTGATGATTTAATTGGTATTCCTCATTTTGAGTTCACTCGAGGTCGAGTAAAGTTCAAGTGTGGGGGTATTTGATACGCTCAAGTTATACGGTGTTTATATTATATTTTGGGTGCACTTTGCTAAGGGTTTGATTGTAATTGTTAACGTTCGTGTTTTATTTAACCCTTAGCGGAAGTTCGGAGTTTTGCGAGATAATTTGTGTTAATGTCATGTATCCCGAGCTTTCAAGGTGAAATGCATTTGAGCCAAGCAAAGTACCAAGCTGCATCGCAAGCACAACATCGTCTCACCAACCAACCAAGCTCCACCCGGCCGCATCGCATCGCAAGCCCAAGCTCTCACGTATGCTCGCCCGGGCGCTCACGCCCAGCCAAGCAAGACAACGCAGTCGCACCTCGCGAGATTTCTCGCACCTCGCGACCTGCTTGCTCGCACCTCGCGAGTTCCTTCGCACCGCCCAGCTCTTCGGCTCGTGTTTTGAGGCGGTAGCTCATCGCACCTCGCGACTGCACCGCACCTCGCGACCCATAGGTCGGTGTAATTGTCGGATGACTTTTGAGCTTTAGTATAAATACTAAACTTGATTTTTGGACCTAGGGGGCAGCAGCCACAAGGAGAGGGAGTCTCCAAAACTCCACTCCTCTCTTGTTGTCCTCTCTTTTTAGTTTTTATTTTCTAGTTTAGTTTTAGTAGATTTCAATTATGGGATTGGCTTATGCTATGCCGATTGTAGCTTGAACCGTTCTTGAACGAGATTAATATGGAGCTTCAAGCATTATTGTGAGATCTTTCCTCTCTATTTAGTTTCTTTGATTATGGTTTAATTTCTATGATTGCTTTCTATGGTTTTTGCATAATTATGCTAGGAACGTTACTAGTTTGATTGTGTAATTAATCTAATGCTAGATTTAAGAATAGGATCGGATTGTTTTATTCTTTTATCAATTGGTAGCAAACTAGGGAGTAACTTAGATGCAGATCGTCTTGGTTATTTCTTGGGGAAATTGAATCAACTGTTGAATGTTTATCGCTTGTATGACGTTAGCAGGTCTATTGGTTCTCTGTGTTTATTGCTGCTATGGGATTGAACTTAGACGCTATCGGACTAGGTTATCCTTTAGTTAGGGTTTTATAGTCACGCTGATCGTGCTATTCAACTAAGAATAAGGAGAATGCGAGATTAATTCTCAACAATAGATAATTATGGAAATAATTAGAGTCGAGGTTAAATGATCGATAATGAATTGAAGTCGATGTTAATCGGATTCAAGATCTTCCTATATTGATTTCTCATTTTGTTTATATGCTAGTTAGTTTTAGTTTGTTCGTAAATCTACTTGAAACCCCCCCTTTTGTAATTAGGTTTCTCGGCCCTTAGCTTAATCTAGGTTTTGAATCACGCTGAATATAAAACTCGTCCCCTGTTTCCCCGTGGATACGACCCTTACTTCCATTATACTTGCTTAGTGTAAAAGAGAGTAGGAGAAATTTTATCTTTGGCCGGGCGGCGTTCACGACAAACGCGGCCCGCCAAATTTTGGCGCCGTTGCCGGGGAGACGGTGTTACTTGTTTGTATTTAGCGTGATTTTTGGACGGTATTACTTGTGCTCTCTGTTTATGCATTGCAAAAGTTCTTCTCAATCAATTTTGCAGATACTTGAAGTGGAGATTGACATGGAACCGCCATTGTCACACATGGAGCACAAGTCCAATGATTGAGCTTAAGGTAATAAGTCGAGCTAACGACTTTAAACAACAGCGCTTCTCGGGAGGCAACCCGAGACCCATCTTATTTTCTTTCTTTTCTTTTATTTTTCATCAAATTTCCACCACCACAATAAATTTTCTTTCACCCACTAACCACCCACTCAAAAGAACCACCACAAATCTTAATCCACTTTGATCCCAAGTCCACAAAAGAAAACCCGTTGGGAAGAGTTCAATAGCTAGGAGTTGGTAACACTAGAGGATTGAGATTGTTAATGTATCTTTTCGATCTCTTAAGCTAGGTGCAATCTCAAAAATTTAAACAAAATTTTAATTTGTCATTTATTTGAGTGATTCGAGGGAAAGGGTTGTGAGTTGTGTTATGAGATTTGAGTTGGTGTTGTTAAGAAATTTGAGTTTGACGGATTGCTTTTCATGGGTTTTGAGCATTCGATCTTCGCTTTAACCGATTGTCGGTTTCCCCCCCCCATTTTCGGTTTACTTTTTCTTTTAATTGTCGACACATTGAGGACAATGTGTAGTTTAAGTAGGGGGAGGGTATTCTCATTCTCATGTATCTATGTTGTATATATTACTTTTAATTTGTATAGAAAAATGAAAAACAAAAATATAAAAAAAAAAAAAAAAATGAATGATGATGAAGTGAATCCCGCTGAGTTGAAAACCCGCAAGGGCGGGCGACTCGGGCAAAATTGGGGGCTCGGATAGGTCGAAAACCCGAAAGGGCGGCCTATGCAAAAAAAAAAAGGGCCAGTTGAGCGGGTGAGTTTTGTGAGCCGGAAAAAGAAGAGAGATGACAAAAATGTGAGAAGCTAGGATGAAAACCCGAAAGGGCTCCTAGGCAAAATGAGAGATTAAGAGAGAATTATACACTTTGAAAACTCATTTGCCGGAGATGTTGTCATAAGGTTGAAAGCGTTTTCGGGTTGGGTTGGTTATTTCATCCTTGATTTTGTGAAGATTTATGTTGGCTTTCACATTCTTTTGGTTAACTGTTTGTTTTTGGGAGTAAGCATGGAATTTATCCCTTTTTGTCTTTGTTCCATGGCTTGCTATTCTAAATTAGTTGTAGTAGTAGTAGTTTTAGTTTATCTTTTGAGGTTTTAGGCGAGCTGTCGTTTTGATTGTGGCGTTGGAGTGAATTCAACTCCTTTGAGATCCTTCGAGATTTAAGCTCACATTTTGGTTGTCGTTTGGTGATTATTGTTGTCGCGTACGTATTTCGATAGTAGCTTGAAGCTAAGTGTGGGGGAATCATCGTCCCTTACGTTTAGGCTTTGAGCGGATGTTGTTAAGATGTGATGATGATGATATAGTTGATGGAGAGTGTAGTTTGGTGTTGATAGCTTGGGTGATGATTTAATTGGTATTCCTCATTTTGAGTTCACTCGAGGTCGAGTAAAGTTCAAGTGTGGGGGTATTTGATACGCTCAAGTTATACGGTGTTTATATTATATTTTGGGTGCACTTTGCTAAGGGTTTGATTGTAATTGTTAACGTTCGTGTTTTATTTAACCCTTAGCGGAAGTTCGGAGTTTTGCGAGATAATTTGTGTTAATGTCATGTATCCCGAGCTTTCAAGGTGAAATGCATTTGAGCCAAGCAAAGTACCAAGCTGCATCGCAAGCACAACATCGTCTCACCAACCAACCAAGCTCCACCCGCCGCATCGCATCGCAAGCCCAAGCTCTCACGTATGCTCGCCCGGGCGCTCACGCCCAGCCAAGCAAAGACAACGCAGTCGCACCTCGCGAGATTTCTCGCACCTCGCGACCTCTTGCTCGCACCTCGCGAGTTCCTTCGCCTGCCCAGCTCTTCGGCTCGTGTTTTGGAGGCGGTAGCTCATCGCACCTCGCGACCTGTACCGCACCTCGCGACCCATAGGTCGGTGTAATTGTCGGATGACTTTTGAGCTTTAGTATAAATACTAAACTTGATTTTTGGACCTAGGGGGCAGCAGCCACAAGGAGAGGGAGTCTCCAAAACTCCACTCCTCTCTTGTTGTCCTCTCTTTTTAGTTTTTATTTTCTAGTTTAGTTTTAGTAGATTTCAATTATGGGATTGGCTTATGCTATGCCGATTGTAGCTTGAACCGTTCTTGAACGAGATTAATATGGAGCTTCAAGCATTATTGTGAGATCTTTCCTCTCTATTTAGTTTCTTTGATTATGGTTTAATTTCTATGATTGCTTTCTATGGTTTTTGCATAATTATGCTAGGAACGTTACTAGTTTGATTGTGTAATTAATCTAATGCTAGATTTAAGAATAGGATCGGATTGTTTTATTCTTTTATCAATTGGTAGCAAACTAGGGAGTAACTTAGATGCGGATCGTCTTGGTTATTTCTTGGGGAAATTGAATCAACTGTTGAATGTTTATCGCTTGTATGACGTTAGCGGTGTCTATTAGTTCTCTGTGTTTATTGCTTTGCTATGGGATTGAACTTAGACGCTATCGGACTAGGTTATCCTTTAGTTAGGGTTTTATAGTCACGGCCGATCGTGCTATTCAACTAAGAATAAGGAGAATGCGAGATTAATTCTCAACAATAGATAATTATGGAAATAATTAGAGTCGAGGTTAAATGATCGATAATGAATTGAAGTCGATGTTAATCGGATTCAAGATCTTCCTATATTGATTTCTCATTTTGTTTATATGCTAGTTAGTTTTAGTTTGTTCGTAAATCTACTTGAAACCCCCCCTTTTGTAATTAGGTTTCTCGGCCCTTAGCTTAATCTAGGTTTTGAATCACGCTGAATATAAAACTCGTCCCTGTTTCCCCGTGGATACGACCCTTACTTCCATTATACTTGCTTAGTGTAAAAGAGAGTAGGAGAAATTTTATCTTTGGCCGGGCGGCGTTCACGACAAACGCGGCCCGCCAAATTTTGGCGCCGTTGCCGGGGAGACGGTGTTACTTGTTTGTATTTAGCGTGATTTTTGGACGGTATTACTTGTGCTCTCTGTTTATGCATTGCAAAAGTTCTTCTCAATCAATTTTGCGAGATACTTGAAGTGGAGATTGACATGGAACCGCCATTGTCACACATGGAGCACAAGTCCAATGATTGAGCTTAAGGTAATAAGTCGAGCTAACGACTTTAAACAACAGCGCTTCTCGGGAGGCAACCCGAGACCCATCTTATTTTCTTTCTTTTCTTTTATTTTTTCATCAAATTTCCACCACCACAATAAATTTTCTTTCACCCACTAACCACCCACTCAAAAGAACCACCACAAATCTTAATCCACTTTGATCCCAAGTCCACAAAAGAAAACCCGTTGGGAAGAGTTCAATAGCTAGGAGTTGGTAACACTAGAGGATTGAGATTGTTAATGTATCTTTTCGATCTCTTAAGCTAGGTGCAATCTCAAAAATTTAAACAAAATTTTAATTTGTCATTTATTTGAGTGATTCGAGGGAAAGGGTTGTGAGTTGTGTTATGAGATTTGAGTTGGTGTTGTTAAGAAATTTGAGTTTGACGGATTGCTTTTCATGGGTTTTGAGCATTCGATCTTCGCTTTAACCGATTGTCGGTTTCCCCCCCCCATTTTCGGTTTACTTTTTCTTTTAATTGTCGACACATTGAGGACAATGTGTAGTTTAAGTAGGGGGGGAGGGTATTCTCATTCTCATGTATCTATGTTGTATATATTACTTTTAATTTGTATAGAAAAATGAAAAACAAAAATATAAAAAAAAAAAAAAAAAATGAATGATGATGAAGTGAATCCCGCTGAGTTGAAAACCCGCAAGGGCGGGCGACTCGGGCAAAATTGGGGGCTCGGATAGGTCGAAAACCCGAAAGGGCGGCCTATGCAAAAAAAAAAAGGGCCAGTTGAGCGGGTGAGTTTTGTGAGCCGGAAAAAGAAGAGAGATGACAAAAATGTGAGAAGCTAGGATGAAAACCCGAAAGGGCTCCTAGGCAAAATGAGAGATTAAGAGAGAATTATACACTTTGAAAACTCATTTGCCGGAGATGTTGTCATAAGGTTGAAAGCGTTTTCGGGTTGGGTTGGTTATTTCATCCTTGATTTTGTGAAGATTTATGTTGGCTTTCACATTCTTTTGGTTAACTGTTTGTTTTTGGGAGTAAGCATGGAATTTATCCCTTTTTGTCTTTGTTCCATGGCTTGCTATTCTAAATTAGTTGTAGTAGTAGTAGTTTTAGTTTATCTTTTGAGGTTTTAGGCGAGCTGTCGTTTTGATTGTGGCGTTGGAGTGAATTCAACTCCTTTGAGATCCTTCAGGATTTGAGCTCACATTTTGGTTGTCGTTTGGTGATTATTGTTGTCGCGTCTGTATTTCTGATAGTAGCTTGAAGCTAAGTGTGGGGGAATCATCGTCCCTTACGTTTAGGCTTTGAGCGGATGTTGTTAAGATGTGATGATGATGATATAGTTGATGGAGAGTGTAGTTTGGTGTTGATAGCTTGGGTGATGATTTAATTGGTATTCCTCATTTTGAGTTCACTCGAGGTCGAGTAAAGTTCAAGTGTGGGGGTATTTGATACGCTCAAGTTATACGGTGTTTATATTATATTTTGGGTGCACTTTGCTAAGGGTTTGATTGTAATTGTTAACGTTCGTGTTTTATTTAACCCTTAGCGGAAGTTCGGAGTTTTGCGAGATAATTTGTGTTAATGTCATGTATCCCGAGCTTTCAAGGTGAAATGCATTTGAGCCAAGCAAAGTACCAAGCTGCATCGCAAGCACAACATCGTCTCACCAACCAACCAAGCTCCACCAGCCGCATCGCATCGCAAGCCCAAGCTCTCACGTATGCTCGCCCAGCGCTCACGCCCAGCAAGCAGCACAACGCAGGTCGCACCTCGCGAGATTTCTCGCACCTCGCGACCTGCTGCTCGCACCTCGCGAGTTCCTTCGCACTGCCCAGCTCTTCAGCTCGTGTTTTGGAGGCAGTAGCTCATCGCACCTCGCGACCTGTACCGCACCTCGCGACCCATAGGTCGGTGTAATTGTCGGATGACTTTTGAGCTTTAGTATAAATACTAAACTTGATTTTTGGACCTAGGGGGCAGCAGCCACAAGGAGAGGGAGTCTCCAAAACTCCACTCCTCTCTTGTTGTCCTCTCTTTTTAGTTTTTATTTTCTAGTTTAGTTTTAGTAGATTTCAATTATGGGATTGGCTTATGCTATGCCGATTGTAGCTTGAACCGTTCTTGAACGAGATTAATATGGAGCTTCAAGCATTATTGTGAGATCTTTCCTCTCTATTTAGTTTCTTTGATTATGGTTTAATTTCTATGATTGCTTTCTATGGTTTTTGCATAATTATGCTAGGAACGTTACTAGTTTGATTGTGTAATTAATCTAATGCTAGATTTAAGAATAGGATCGGATTGTTTTATTCTTTTATCAATTGGTAGCAAACTAGGGAGTAACTTAGATGCAGATCGTCTTGGTTATTTCTTGGGGAAATTGAATCAACTGTTGAATGTTTATCGCTTGTATGACGTTAGCAGGTCTATTGGTTCTCTGTGTTTATTGCTGCTATGGGATTGAACTTAGACGCTATCGGACTAGGTTATCCTTTAGTTAGGGTTTTATAGTCACGCTGATCGTGCTATTCAACTAAGAATAAGGAGAATGCGAGATTAATTCTCAACAATAGATAATTATGGAAATAATTAGAGTCGAGGTTAAATGATCGATAATGAATTGAAGTCGATGTTAATCGGATTCAAGATCTTCCTATATTGATTTCTCATTTTGTTTATATGCTAGTTAGTTTTAGTTTGTTCGTAAATCTACTTGAAACCCCCCCTTTTGTAATTAGGTTTCTCGGCCCTTAGCTTAATCTAGGTTTTGAATCACGCTGAATATAAAACTCGTCCCTGTTTCCCTGTGGATACGACCCTTACTTCCATTATACTTGCTTAGTGTAAAAGAGAGTAGGAGAAATTTTATCTTTGGCCGGGCGGCGTTCACGACAAACGCGGCCCGCCAAATTTTGGCGCCGTTGCCGGGGAGACGGTGTTACTTGTTTGTATTTAGCGTGATTTTTGGACGGTATTACTTGTGCTCTCTGTTTATGCATTGCAAAAGTTCTTCTCAATCAATTTTGCAGATACTTGAAGTGGAGATTGACATGGAACCGCCATTGTCACACATGGAGCACAAGTCCAATGATTGAGCTTAAGGTAATAAGTCGAGCTAACGACTTTAAACAACAGCGCTTCTCGGGAGGCAACCCGAGACCCATCTTATTTTCTTTCTTTTCTTTTATTTTTCATCAAATTTCCACCACCACAATAAATTTTCTTTCACCCACTAACCACCCACTCAAAAGAACCACCACAAATCTTAATCCACTTTGATCCCAAGTCCACAAAAGAAAACCCGTTGGGAAGAGTTCAATAGCTAGGAGTTGGTAACACTGAGAGGATTGAGATTGTTAATGTATCTTTTCGATCTCTTAAGCTAGGTGCAATCTCAAAAATTTAAACAAAATTTTAATTTGTCATTTATTTGAGTGATTCGAGGGAAAGGGTTGTGAGTTGTGTTATGAGATTTGAGTTGGTGTTGTTAAGAAATTTGAGTTTGACGGATTGCTTTTCATGGGTTTTGAGCATTCGATCTTCGCTTTAACCGATTGTCGGTTTCCCCCCCATTTTCGGTTTACTTTTTCTTTTAATTGTCGACACATTGAGGACAATGTGTAGTTTAAGTAGGGGGGAGGGTATTCTCATTCTCATGTATCTATGTTGTATATATTACTTTTAATTTGTATAGAAAAATGAAAAACAAAAATATAAAAAAAAAAAAAAAAATGAATGATGATGAAGTGAATCCCGCTGAGTTGAAAACCCGCAAGGGCGGGCGACTCGGGCAAAATTGGGGGGCTCGGATAGGTCGAAAACCCGAAAGGGCGGCCTATGCAAAAAAAAAAAAGGGCCAGTTGAGCGGGTGAGTTTTGTGAGCCGGAAAAAGAAGAGAGATGACAAAAATGTGAGAAGCTAGGATGAAAACCCGAAAGGGCTCCTAGGCAAAATGAGAGATTAAGAGAGAATTATACACTTTGAAAACTCATTTGCCGGAGATGTTGTCATAAGGTTGAAAGCGTTTTCGGGTTGGGTTGGTTATTTCATCCTTGATTTTGTGAAGATTTATGTTGGCTTTCACATTCTTTTGGTTAACTGTTTGTTTTTGGGAGTAAGCATGGAATTTATCCCTTTTTGTCTTTGTTCCATGGCTTGCTATTCTAAATTAGTTGTAGTAGTAGTAGTTTTAGTTTATCTTTTTGAGGTTTTAGGCGAGCTGTCGTTTTGATTGTGGCGTTGGAGTGAATTCAACTCCTTTGAGATCCTTCAGGATTTGAGCTCACATTTTGGTTGTCGTTTGGTGATTATTGTTGTCGCGTCTGTATTTCTGATAGTAGCTTGAAGCTAAGTGTGGGGGAATCATCGTCCCTTACGTTTAGGCTTTGAGCGGATGTTGTTAAGATGTGATGATGATGATATAGTTGATGGAGAGTGTAGTTTGGTGTTGATAGCTTGGGTGATGATTTAATTGGTATTCCTCATTTTGAGTTCACTCGAGGTCGAGTAAAGTTCAAGTGTGGGGGGTATTTGATACGCTCAAGTTATACGGTGTTTATATTATATTTTGGGTGCACTTTGCTAAGGGTTTGATTGTAATTGTTAACGTTCGTGTTTTATTTAACCCTTAGCGGAAGTTCGGAGTTTTGCGAGATAATTTGTGTTAATGTCATGTATCCCGAGCTTTCAAGGTGAAATGCATTTGAGCCAAGCAAAGTACCAAGCTGCATCGCAAGCACAACATCGTCTCACCAACCAACCAAGCTCCACCGGCCGCATCGCATCGCAAGCCCAAGCTCTCACGTATGCTCGCCCGGGCGCTCACGCCCCCAGCAAAGCACAACGCAGTCGCACCTCGCGAGATTTCTCGCACCTCGCGACCTTTGCTCGCACCTCGCGAGTTCCTTCGCACCTGCCCAGCTCTTCGGCTCGTGTTTTGGAGGCAGTAGCTCATCGCACCTCGCGACACTGTACCGCACCTCGCGACCCATAGGTCGGTGTAATTGTCGGATGACTTTTGAGCTTTAGTATAAATACTAAACTTGATTTTTGGACCTAGGGGGCAGCAGCCACAAGGAGAGGGAGTCTCCAAAACTCCACTCCTCTCTTGTTGTCCTCTCTTTTTAGTTTTTATTTTCTAGTTTAGTTTTAGTAGATTTCAATTATGGGATTGGCTTATGCTATGCCGATTGTAGCTTGAACCGTTCTTGAACGAGATTAATATGGAGCTTCAAGCATTATTGTGAGATCTTTCCTCTCTATTTAGTTTCTTTGATTATGGTTTAATTTCTATGATTGCTTTCTATGGTTTTTGCATAATTATGCTAGGAACGTTACTAGTTTGATTGTGTAATTAATCTAATGCTAGATTTAAGAATAGGATCGGATTGTTTTATTCTTTTATCAATTGGTAGCAAACTAGGGAGTAACTTAGATGCAGATCGTCTTGGTTATTTCTTGGGGAAATTGAATCAACTGTTGAATGTTTATCGCTTGTATGACGTTAGCGGTGTCTATTGGTTCTCTGTGTTTATTGCTGCTATGGGATTGAACTTAGACGCTATCGGACTAGGTTATCCTTTAGTTAGGGTTTTATAGTCACGCTGATCGTGCTATTCAACTAAGAATAAGGAGAATGCGAGATTAATTCTCAACAATAGATAATTATGGAAATAATTAGAGTCGAGGTTAAATGATCGATAATGAATTGAAGTCGATGTTAATCGGATTCAAGATCTTCCTATATTGATTTCTCATTTTGTTTATATGCTAGTTAGTTTTAGTTTGTTCGTAAATCTACTTGAAACCCCCCCTTTTGTAATTAGGTTTCTCGGCCCTTAGCTTAATCTAGGTTTTGAATCACGCTGAATATAAAACTCGTCCCTGTTTCCCTGTGGATACGACCCTTACTTCCATTATACTTGCTTAGTGTAAAAGAGAGTAGGAGAAATTTTATCTTTGGCCGGGCGGCGTTCACGACAAACGCGGCCCGCCAAATTTTGGCGCCGTTGCCGGGGAGACGGTGTTACTTGTTTGTATTTAGCGTGATTTTTGGACGGTATTACTTGTGCTCTCTGTTTATGCATTGCAAAAGTTCTTCTCAATCAATTTTGCGAGATACTTGAAGTGGAGATTGACATGGAACCGCCATTGTCACACATGGAGCACAAGTCCAATGATTGAGCTTAAGGTAATAAGTCGAGCTAACGACTTTAAACAACAGCGCTTCTCGGGAGGCAACCCGAGACCCATCTTATTTTCTTTCTTTTCTTTTATTTTTCATCAAATTTCCACCACCACAATAAATTTTCTTTCACCCACTAACCACCCACTCAAAAGAACCACCACAAATCTTAATCCACTTTGATCCCAAGTCCACAAAAGAAAACCCGTTGGGAAGAGTTCAATAGCTAGGAGTTGGTAACACTAGAGGATTGAGATTGTTAATGTATCTTTTCGATCTCTTAAGCTAGGTGCAATCTCAAAAATTTAAACAAAATTTTAATTTGTCATTTATTTGAGTGATTCGAGGGAAAGGGTTGTGAGTTGTGTTATGAGATTTGAGTTGGTGTTGTTAAGAAATTTGAGTTTGACGGATTGCTTTTCATGGGTTTTGAGCATTCGATCTTCGCTTTAACCGATTGTCGGTTTCCCCCCCCCATTTTCAGTTTACTTTTTCTTTTAATTGTCGACACATTGAGGACAATGTGTAGTTTAAGTAGGGGGGAGGGTATTCTCATTCTCATGTATCTATGTTGTATATATTACTTTTAATTTGTATAGAAAAATGAAAAACAAAAATATAAAAAAAAAAAAAAATGAATGATGATGAAGTGAATCCCGCTGAGTTGAAAACCCGCAAGGGCGGGCGACTCGGGCAAAATTGGGGGGCTTGGATAGGTCGAAAACCCGAAAGGGCGGCCTATGAAAAAAAAAAAAAGGGCCGATTGAGCGGGTGAGTTTTGTGAGCCGGAAAAAGAAGAGAGATGACAAAAATGTGAGAAGCTAGGATGAAAACCCGAAAGGGCTCCTAGGCAAAATGAGAGATTAAGAGAGAATTATACACTTTGAAAACTCATTTGCCGGAGATGTTGTCATAAGGTTGAAAGCGTTTTCGGGTTGGGTTGGTTATTTCATCCTTGATTTTGTGAAGATTTATGTTGGCTTTCACATTCTTTTGGTTAATCTGTTTGTTTTTGGGAGTAAGCATGGAATTTATCCCTTTTTGTCTTTGTTCCATGGCTTGCTATTCTAAATTAGTTGTAGTAGTAGTAGTTTTAGTTTATCTTTTGAGGTTTTAGGCGTGTCGTTTTGATTGTGGCGTTGGAGTGAATTCAACTCCTTTGAGATCCTTCAGGATTTGAGCTCACATTTTGGTTGTCGTTTGGTGATTATTGTTGTCGCGTCTGTATTTCTGATAGTAGCTTGAAGCTAAGTGTGGGGGAATCATCGTCCCTTACGTTTAGGCTTTGAGCTGATGTTGTTAAGATGTGATGATGATGATATAGTTGATGGAGAGTGTAGTTTGGTGTTGATAGCTTGGGTGATGATTTAATTGGTATTCCTCATTTTGAGTTCACTCGAGGTCGAGTAAAGTTCAAGTGTGGGGGTATTTGATACGCTCAAGTTATACGGTGTTTATATTATATTTTGGGTGCACTTTGCTAAGGGTTTGATTGTAATTGTTAACGTTCGTGTTTTATTTAACCCTTAGCGGAAGTTCGGAGTTTTGCGAGATAATTTGTGTTAATGTCATGTATCCCGAGCTTTCAAGGTGAAATGCATTTGAGCCAAGCAAAGTACCAAGCTGCATCGCAAGCACAACATCGTCTCACCAACCAACCAAGCTCCACGCCCGCATCGCATCGCAAGCCCAAGCTCTCACGTATGCTCGCCTGGCGCTCACGCCCAGCCAAGCAAAGACAACGCAGTCGCACCTCGCGAGATTTCTCGCACCTCGCCGCCTGTTGCTCGCACCTCGCGAGTTCCTTCGCACTGCCCAGCCTCTTCGGCTCGTGTTTTGGAGGCGGTAGCTCATCGCACCTCGCGACCTGTACCGCACCTCGCGACCCATAGGTCGGTGTAATTGTCGGATGACTTTTGAGCTTTAGTATAAATACTAAACTTGATTTTTTGGACCTAGGGGGGCAGCAGCCACAAGGAGAGGGAGTCTCCAAAACTCCACTCCTCTCTTGTTGTCCTCTCTTTTTAGTTTTTATTTTCTAGTTTAGTTTTAGTAGATTTCAATTATGGGATTGGCTTATGCTATGCCGATTGTAGCTTGAACCGTTCTTGAACGAGATTAATATGGAGCTTCAAGCATTATTGTGAGATCTTTCCTCTCTATTTAGTTTCTTTGATTATGGTTTAATTTCTATGATTGCTTTCTATGGTTTTTGCATAATTATGCTAGGAACGTTACTAGTTTGATTGTGTAATTAATCTAATGCTAGATTTAAGAATAGAATCGGATTGTTTTATTCTTTTATCAATTGGTAGCAAACTAGGGAGTAACTTAGATGCAGATCGTCTTGGTTATTTCTTGGGGAAATTGAATCAACTGTTGAATGTTTATCGCTTGTATGACGTTAGCAGGTCTATTGGTTCTCTGTGTTTATTCTTTGCTATGGGATTGAACTTAGACGCTATCGGACTAGGTTATCCTTTAGTTAGGGTTTTATAGTCACGCTGATCGTGCTATTCAACTAAGAATAAGGAGAATGCGAGATTAATTCTCAACAATAGATAATTATGGAAATAATTAGAGTCGAGGTTAAATGATCGATAATGAATTGAAGTCGATGTTAATCGGATTCAAGATCTTCCTATATTGATTTCTCATTTTGTTTATATGCTAGTTAGTTTTAGTTTGTTCGTAAATCTACTTGAAACCCCCCTTTTGTAATTAGGTTTCTCGGCCCTTAGCTTAATCTAGGTTTTGAATCACGCTGAATATAAAACTCGTCCCTGTTTCCCTGTGGATACGACCCTTACTTCCATTATACTTGCTTAGTGTAAAAGAGAGTAGGAGAAATTTTATCTTTGGCCGGGCGGCGTTCACGACAAACGCGGCCCGCCAAATTTTGGCGCCGTTGCCGGGGAGACGGTGTTACTTGTTTGTATTTAGCGTGATTTTTGGACGGTATTACTTGTGCTCTCTGTTTATGCATTGCAAAAGTTCTTCTCAATCAATTTTGCAGATACTTGAAGTGGAGATTGACATGGAACCGCCATTGTCACACATGGAGCACAAGTCCAATGATTGAGCTTAAGGTAATAAGTCGAGCTAACGACTTTAAACAACAGCGCTTCTCGGGAGGCAACCCGAGACCCATCTTATTTTCTTTCTTTTCTTTTATTTTTCATCAAATTTCCACCACCACAATAAATTTTCTTTCACCCACTAACCACCCACTCAAAAGAACCACCACAAATCTTAATCCACTTTGATCCCAAGTCCACAAAAAGAAAACCCGTTGGGAAGAGTTCAATAGCTAGGAGTTGGTAACACTAGAGGATTGAGATTGTTAATGTATCTTTTCGATCTCTTAAGCTAGGTGCAATCTCAAAAATTTAAACAAAATTTTAATTTGTCATTTATTTGAGTGATTCGAGGGAAAGGGTTGTGAGTTGTGTTATGAGATTTGAGTTGGTGTTGTTAAGAAATTTGAGTTTGACGGATTGCTTTTCATGGGTTTTGAGCATTCGATCTTCGCTTTAACCGATTGTCGGTTTCCCCCCCCCATTTTCGGTTTACTTTTTCTTTTAATTGTCGACACATTGAGGACAATGTGTAGTTTAAGTAGGGGGAGGGTATTCTCATTCTCATGTATCTATGTTGTATATATTACTTTTAATTTGTATAGAAAAATGAAAAACAAAAATATAAAAAAAAAAAAAAATGAATGATGATGAAGTGAATCCCGCTGAGTTGAAAACCCGCAAGGGCGGGCGACTCGGGCAAAATTGGGGGGCTCGGATAGGTCGAAAACCCGAAAGGGCGGCCTATGCAAAAAAAAAAAAAGGGCCGATTGAGCGGGTGAGTTTTGTGAGCCGGAAAAAGAAGAGAGATGACAAAAATGTGAGAAGCTAGGATGAAAACCCGAAAGGGCTCCTAGGCAAAATGAGAGATTAAGAGAGAATTATACACTTTGAAAACTCATTTGCCGGAGATGTTGTCATAAGGTTGAAAGCGTTTTCGGGTTGGGTTGGTTATTTCATCCTTGATTTTGTGAAGATTTATGTTGGCTTTCACATTCTTTTGGTTAACTGTTTGTTTTTGGGAGTAAGCATGGAATTTATCCCTTTTTGTCTTTGTTCCATGGCTTGCTATTCTAAATTAGTTGTAGTAGTAGTAGTTTTAGTTTATCTTTTGAGGTTTTAGGCGAGCTGTCGTTTTGATTGTGGCGTTGGAGTGAATTCAACTCCTTTGAGATCCTTCAGGAATTGAGCTCACATTTTGGTTGTCGTTTGGTGATTATTGTTGTCGCGTCTGTATTTCTGATAGTAGCTTAAAGCTAAGTGTGGGGGAATCATCGTCCCTTACGTTTAGGCTTTGAGTGGATGTTGTTAAGATGTGATGATGATGATATAGTTGATGGAGAGTGTAGTTTGGTGTTGATAGCTTGGGTGATGATTTAATTGGTATTCCTCATTTTGAGTTCACTCGAGGTCGAGTAAAGTTCAAGTGTGGGGGTATTTGATACGCTCAAGTTATACGGTGTTTATATTATATTTTGGGTGCACTTTGCTAAGGGTTTGATTGTAATTGTTAACGTTCGTGTTTTATTTAACCCTTAGCGGAAGTTCGGAGTTTTGCGAGATAATTTGTGTTAATGTCATGTATCCCGAGCTTTCAAGGTGAAATGCATTTGAGCCAAGCAAAGTACCAAGCCGCATCGCAAGCACAACATCGTCTCACCAACCAACCAAGCTCCACCCGGCCGCATCGCATCGCAAGCCCAAGCTCTCACGTATGCTCGCCCGGGCGCTCACGCCCAGCCAAGCAGACAACGCAGTCGCACCTCGCGAGATTTCTCGCACCTCGCGACTGCCTGCTCGCACCTCGCGAGTTCCTTCGCACCGCCCGGCTCTTCGGCTCGTGTTTTGGAGGCGTAGCTCATCGCACCTCGCGACTGTACCGCACCTCGCGACCCATAGGTCGGTGTAATTGTCGGATGACTTTTGAGCTTTAGTATAAATACTAAACTTGATTTTTGGACCTAGGGGGCAGCAGGCCACAAGGAGAGGGAGTCTCCAAAACTCCACTCCTCTCTTGTTGTCCTCTCTTTTTAGTTTTTATTTTCTAGTTTAGTTTTAGTAGATTTCAATTATGGGATTGGCTTATGCTATGCCGATTGTAGCTTGAACCGTTCTTGAACGAGATTAATATGGAGCTTCAAGCATTATTGTGAGATCTTTCCTCTCTATTTAGTTTCTTTGATTATGGTTTAATTTCTATGATTGCTTTCTATGGTTTTTGCATAATTATGCTAGGAACGTTACTAGTTTGATTGTGTAATTAATCTAATGCTAGATTTAAGAATAGGATCGGATTGTTTTATTCTTTTATCAATTGGTAGCAAACTAGGGAGTAACTTAGATGCGAGATCGTCTTGGTTATTTCTTGGGGAAATTGAATCAACTGTTGAATGTTTATCGCTTGTATGACGTTAGCGGGTCTATTGGTTCTCTGTGTTTATTGCTTTGCTATGGGATTGAACTTAGACGCTATCGGACTAGGTTATCCTTTAGTTAGGGTTTTATAGTCACGCCGATCGTGCTATTCAACTAAGAATAAGGAGAATGCGAGATTAATTCTCAACAATAGATAATTATGGAAATAATTAGAGTCGAGGTTAAATGATCGATAATGAATTGAAGTCGATGTTAATCGGATTCAAGATCTTCCTATATTGATTTCTCATTTTGTTTATATGCTAGTTAGTTTTAGTTTGTTCGTAAATCTACTTGAAACCCCCCCTTTTGTAATTAGGTTTCTCGGCCCTTAGCTTAATCTAGGTTTTGAATCACGCCTGAATATAAAACTCGTCCCTGTTTCCCCTGTGGATACGACCCTTACTTCCATTATACTTGCTTAGTGTAAAAGAGAGTAGGAGAAATTTTATCTTTGGCCGGGCGGCGTTCACGACAAACGCGGCCCGCCAAATTTTGGCGCCGTTGCCGGGAGACGGTGTTACTTGTTTGTATTTAGCGTGATTTTTGGACGGTATTACTTGTGCTCTCTGTTTATGCATTGCAAAAGTTCTTCTCAATCAATTTTGCAGATACTTGAAGTGGAGATTGACATGGAACCGCCATTGTCACACATGGAGCACAAGTCCAATGATTGAGCTTAAGGTAATAAGTCGAGCTAACGACTTTAAACAACAGCGCTTCTCGGGAGGCAACCCGAGACCCATCTTATTTTCTTTCTTTTCTTTTATTTTTCATCAAATTTCCACCACCACAATAAATTTTCTTTCACCCACTAACCACCCACTCAAAAGAACCACCACAAATCTTAATCCACTTTGATCCCAAGTCCACAAAAGAAAACCCGTTGGGAAGAGTTCAATAGCTAGGAGTTGGTAACACTAGAGGATTGAGATTGTTAATGTATCTTTTCGATCTCTTAAGCTAGGTGCAATCTCAAAAATTTAAACAAAATTTTAATTTGTCATTTATTTGAGTGATTCGAGGGAAAGGGTTGTGAGTTGTGTTATGAGATTTGAGTTGGTGTTGTTAAGAAATTTGAGTTTGACGGATTGCTTTTCATGGGTTTTGAGCATTCGATCTTCGCTTTAACCGATTGTCGGTTTCCCCCCCCCCATTTTCAGTTTACTTTTTCTTTTAATTGTCGACACATTGAGGACAATGTGTAGTTTAAGTAGGGGGGAGGGTATTCTCATTCTCATGTATCTATGTTGTATATATTACTTTTAATTTGTATAGAAAAATGAAAAACAAAAATATAAAAAAAAAAAAAAAATGAATGATGATGAAGTGAATCCCGCTGAGTTGAAAACCCGCAAGGGCGGGCGACTCGGGCAAAATTGGGGGCTCGGATAGGTCGAAAACCCGAAAGGGCGGCCTATGCAAAAAAAAAAAGGGCCAGTTGAGCGGGTGAGTTTTGTGAGCCGGAAAAAGAAGAGAGATGACAAAAATGTGAGAAGCTAGGATGAAAACCCGAAAGGGCTCCTAGGCAAAATGAGAGATTAAGAGAGAATTATACACTTTGAAAACTCATTTGCCGGAGATGTTGTCATAAGGTTGAAAGCGTTTTCGGGTTGGGTTGGTTATTTCATCCTTGATTTTGTGAAGATTTATGTTGGCTTTCACATTCTTTTGGTTAACTGTTTGTTTTTGGGAGTAAGCATGGAATTTATCCTTTTTGTCTTTGTTCCATGGCTTGCTATTCTAAATTAGTTGTAGTAGTAGTAGTTTTAGTTTATCTTTTGAGGTTTTAGGCGAGCTGTCGTTTTGATTGTGGCGTTGGAGTGAATTCAACTCCTTTGAGATCCTTCAGGATTTGAGCTCACATTTTGGTTGTCGTTTGGTGATTATTGTTGTCGCGTCTGTATTTCTGATAGTAGCTTAAAGCTAAGTGTGGGGGAATCATCGTCCCTTACGTTTAGGCTTTGAGTGGATGTTGTTAAGATGTGATGATGATGATATAGTTGATGGAGAGTGTAGTTTGGTGTTGATAGCTTGGGTGATGATTTAATTGGTATTCCTCATTTTGAGTTCACTCGAGGTCGAGTAAAGTTCAAGTGTGGGGGTATTTGATACGCTCAAGTTATACGGTGTTTATATTATATTTTGGGTGCACTTTGCTAAGGGTTTGATTGTAATTGTTAACGTTCGTGTTTTATTTAACCCTTAGCGGAAGTTCGGAGTTTTGCGAGATAATTTGTGTTAATGTCATGTATCCCGAGCTTTCAAGGTGAAATGCATTTGAGCCAAGCAAAGTACCAAGCTGCATCGCAAGCACAACATCGTCTCACCAACCAACCAAGCTCCACCAGCCGCATCGCATCGCAAGCCCAAGCTCTCACGTATGCTCGCCCGGCGCTCACGCCCGGCCACGCCCAACGCAGTCGCACATCGCGAGTTTCGCACCTCGCGACTCCGCTGCTCGCACCTCGCGAGTTCCTTCGCCCCGCCTTGCTCTTCAGCTCGTGTTTTGGAGGCAGTAGCTCATCGCACCTCGCGACCTGTACCGCACCTCGCGACCCATAGGTCGGTGTAATTGTCGGATGACTTTTGAGCTTTAGTATAAATACTAAACTTGATTTTTGGACCTAGGGGGCAGCAGCCACAAGGAGAGGGAGTCTCCAAAACTCCATTCCTCTCTTGTTGTCCTCTCTTTTTAGTTTTTATTTTCTAGTTTAGTTTTAGTAGATTTCAATTATGGGATTGGCTTATGCTATGCCGATTGTAGCTTGAACCGTTCTTGAACGAGATTAATATGGAGCTTCAAGCATTATTGTGAGATCTTTCCTCTCTATTTAGTTTCTTTGATTATGGTTTAATTTCTATGATTGCTTTCTATGGTTTTTGCATAATTATGCTAGGAACGTTACTAGTTTGATTGTGTAATTAATCTAATGCTAGATTTAAGAATAGGATCGGATTGTTTTATTCTTTTATCAATTGGTAGCAAACTAGGGAGTAACTTAGATGCAGATCGTCTTGGTTATTTCTTGGGGAAATTGAATCAACTGTTGAATGTTTATCGCTTGTATGACGTTAGCGGTGTCTATTGGTTCTCTCGTGTTTATTCTTTGCTATGGGATTGAACTTAGACGCTATCGGACTAGGTTATCCTTTAGTTAGGGTTTTATAGTCACGCTGATCGTGCTATTCAACTAAGAATAAGGAGAATGCGAGATTAATTCTCAACAATAGATAATTATGGAAATAATTAGAGTCGAGGTTAAATGATCGATAATGAATTGAAGTCGATGTTAATCGGATTC
This sequence comes from Beta lomatogona, assembly GCA_947646795.1. Lineage (NCBI taxonomy): Eukaryota > Viridiplantae > Streptophyta > Magnoliopsida > Caryophyllales > Amaranthaceae > Beta > Beta lomatogona. The sequence continues at coordinate 1,637,298 of CANSNZ010000968.1, forward strand.
AAGATCTTCCTATATTGATTTCTCATTTTGTTCATATGCTAGTTAGTTTTAGTTTGTTCGTAAATCTACTTGAAACCCCCCCTTTTGTAATTAGGTTTCTCGACCCTTAGCTTAATCTAGGTTTTGAATCACGCCGAATATAAAACTCGTCCCTGTTTCCCCGTGGATACGACCCTTACTTCCATTATACTTGCTTAGTGTAAAAGAGAGTAGGAGAAATTTTATCTTTGGCCGGGCGGCGTTCACGACAAACGCGGCCCGCCAAATTTTGGCGCCGTTGCCGGGGAGACGGTGTTACTTGTTTGTATTTAGCGTGATTTTTGGACGGTATTACTTGTGCTCTCTGTTTATGCATTGCAAAAGTTCTTCTCAATCAATTTTTTGAGATACTTGAAGTGGAGATTGACATGGAACCGCCATTGTCACACATGGAGCACAAGTCCAATGATTGAGCTTAAGGTAATAAGTCGAGCTAACGACTTTAAACAACAGCGCTTCTCGGGAGGCAACCCGAGACCCATCTTATTTTCTTTCTTTTCTTTTATTTTTCATCAAATTTCCACCACCACAATAAATTTTCTTTCACCCACTAACCACCCACTCAAAAGAACCACCACAAATCTTAATCCACTTTGATCCCAAGTCCACAAAAGAAAACCCGTTGGGAAGAGTTCAATAGCTAGGAGTTGGTAACACTAGAGGATTGAGATTGTTAATGTATCTTTTCGATCTCTTAAGCTAGGTGCAATCTCAAAAATTTAAACAAAATTTTAATTTGTCATTTATTTGAGTGATTCGAGGGAAAGGGTTGTGAGTTGTGTTATGAGATTTGAGTTGGTGTTGTTAAGAAATTTGAGTTTGACGGATTGCTTTTCATGGGTTTTGAGCATTCGATCTTCGCTTTAACCGATTGTCGGTTTCCCCCCCCATTTTCGGTTTACTTTTTCTTTTAATTGTCGACACATTGAGGACAATGTGTAGTTTAAGTAGGGGGGAGGGTATTCTCATTCTCATGTATCTATGTTGTATATATTACTTTTAATTTGTATAGAAAAATGAAAAACAAAAATATAAAAAAAAAAAAAAAATGAATGATGATGAAGTGAATCCCGTTGAGTTGAAAACCCGCAAGGGCGGGCGACTCGGGCAAAATTGGGGGCTCGGATAGGTCGAAAACCCGAAAGGGCGGCCTATGCAAAAAAAAAAGGGCCGATTGAGCGGGTGAGTTTTGTGAGCCGGAAAAAGAAGAGAGATGACAAAAATGTGAGAAGCTAGGATGAAAACCCGAAAGGGCTCCTAGGCAAAATGAGAGATTAAGAGAGAATTATACACTTTGAAAACTCATTTGCCGGAGATGTTGTCATAAGGTTGAAAGCGTTTTGGGGTTGGGTTGGTTATTTCATCCTTGATTTTGTGAATATTTATGTTGGCTTTCACATTCTTTTGGTTAACTGTTTGTTTTTGGGAGTAAGCATGGAATTTATCCCTTTTTGTCTTTGTTCCATGGCTTGCTATTCTAAATTAGTTGTAGTAGTAGTAGTTTTAGTTTATCTTTTGAGGTTTTAGGCGAGCTGTCGTTTTGATTGTGGCGTTGGAGTGAATTCAACTCCTTTGAGATCCTTCGGGATTTGAGCTCACATTTTGGTTGTCGTTTGGTGATTATTGTTGTCGCGTCCCGTATTTCGATAGTAGCTTGAAGCTAAGTGTGGGGGAATCATCGTCCCTTACGTTTAGGCTTTGAGCGGATGTTGTTAAGATGTGATGATGATGATATAGTTGATGGAGAGTGTAGTTTGGTGTTGATAGCTTGGGTGATGATTTAATTGGTATTCCTCATTTTGAGTTCACTTGAGGTCGAGTAAAGTTCAAGTGTGGGGGTATTTGATACGCTCAAGTTATACGGTGTTTATATTATATTTTGGGTGCACTTTGCTAAGGGTTTGATTGTAATTGTTAACGTTCGTGTTTTATTTAACCCTTAGCGGAAGTTCGGAGTTTTGCGAGATAATTTGTGTTAATGTCATGTATCCCGAGCTTTCAAGGTGAAATGCATTTGAGCCAAGCAAAGTACCAAGCTGCATCGCAAGCACAACATCGTCTCACCAACCAACCAAGCTCCACCAGCCGCATCGCATCGCAAGCCCAAGCTCTCACGTATGCTCGCCCAGCGCTCACGCCCAGCAAGCAGCACAACGCAGGTCGCACCTCGTGACCTGCTGCTCGCACCTCGCGACCTGCTTGCTCTGCCCAGCTCTTCAGCTCGTGTTTTGGAGGCAGTAGCTCATCGCACCTCGCGACCTGTACCGCACCTTGCGACCCATAGGTCGGTGTAATTGTCGGCTGACTTTTGAGCTTTAGTATAAATACTAAACTTGATTTTTGGACCTAGGGGGCAGCAGCCACAAGGAGAGGGAGTCTCCAAAACTCCACTCCTCTCTTGTTGTCCTCTCTTTTTAGTTTTTATTTTCTAGTTTAGTTTTAGTAGATTTCAATTATGGGATTGGCTTATGCTTTGCCGATTGTAGCTTGAACCGTTCTTGAACGAGATTAATATGGAGCTTCAAGCATTATTGTGAGATCTTTCCTCTCTATTTAGTTTCTTTGATTATGGTTTAATTTCTATGATTGCTTTCTATGGTTTTTGCATAATTATGCTAGGAACGTTACTAGTTTGATTGTGTAATTAATCTAATGCTAGATTTAAGAATAGGATCGGATTGTTTTATTCTTTTATCAATTGGTAGCAAACTAGGGAGTAACTTAGATGCAGATCGTCTTGGTTATTTCTTGGGGAAATTGAATCAACTGTTGAATGTTTATCGCTTGTATGACGTTAGCGTGTCTATTGGTTCTCTCGTGTTTATTGCTTTGCTATGGGATTGAACTTAGACGCTATCGGACTAGGTTATCCTTTAGTTAGGGTTTTATAGTCACGCTGATCGTGCTATTCAACTAAGAATAAGGAGAATGCGAGATTAATTCTCAACAATAGATAATTATGGAAATAATTAGAGTCGAGGTTAAATGATCGATAATGAATTGAAGTCGATGTTAATCGGATTCAAGATCTTCCTATATTGATTTCTCATTTTGTTTATATGCTAGTTAGTTTTAGTTTGTTCGTAAATCTACTTGAAACCCCCCCTTTTGTAATTAGGTTTCTCGGCCCTTAGCTTAATCTAGGTTTTGAATCACGCTGAATATAAAACTCGTCCCTGTTTCCCTGTGGATACGACCCTTACTTCCATTATACTTGCTTAGTGTAAAAGAGAGTAGGAGAAATTTTATCTTTGGCCGGGCGGCGTTCACGACAAACGCGGCCCGCCATAAAGGTACGGAAATTATTTAGGAAATGTGGTGGAAAAGCCAAGAAAGAGGAGCAAAAAACACTAATAGGACTAGGTGTGGTAGAAACAACTCCCATGGCATCAACAACTTAACCAAGATAATAACCAACTCTTGAAATTTCACGAACCAACCAATAATTGTCATTTTCAACATAATTTCCAACACTTTTGAAAGTTAACGAGTGAAGATCATAGAAATTTTTCAGATTTTTCACTATCAATTTTTTTTTTCTTTCACTTTATTTTTCTTTCACTTTATTTTTCTTTTTCTTTCTTTTCTTTGTACAAACAAATCATTATTTTCCAACCACCCTACGGAATCAACCACACAATATGCTATTAACTCAACAAATGCTCCCCCAAGCTAGGCTTGGGACAATAGTCAATGTAAAGGCTCAAGGTGTGTAATGTGGTTTAATATAGATCCAAAAAGAAGTCATTAGGCTCAGCGGGGTTAGGGGGAAAAATTGATTCATTAAACAACTCTGAGGCTTAAAAATTAAACAAATGAACGCCTCTATTCTGAGGCTTAAAAATTAAACAAATGAACGCCTCTATCACAGCACATGCCTAAAGTCACCAGAACTCAACGAGTACAATGCCAAAACCAAGATAAGAATGCTATGAGGAACTAACACACAAGAATAGATCGGATATAGAGATAAATCCGGGGCTAGAATGAATCCTCACAATCTAACCAATTCAAGCATGCAGTTAAAATAGGCGCTTTATCAACAAAATCTACTCAAGATCAAGGCAATCATAGATCACATCACAACATCCCAATCACAAATGCCCAACTATCCAGTATAATGAGTTAAATCATTTTTTTTCAAAGCAAAGTTCGGGGCACAGGGAAGCAATCAATCTATTCGTATTCAACTCGTATTTTTGTGTTTTTTCAGCAATATTTCATTTTTTTGTGATTTTTCATTTTTTCAAAGCAATTAACCTACCTTAACTATCCTAAAAAGCAGTAAAAACAAAAAGAAAAATAATACTAATACTTACAGAAGTCCTCCCCCCAAGCTGAACTTGGCAATGGCCTCATTGCAACAAGGGAAAGGAAAGGCACATGGACATCAGCCGCCCATCAGCCTGGATCGAGCAGTTTAGTAGCCACATGTTGTACCACCTCTTGCAACCCGCGTCGGACTGTAATGCTGGTGTGGTGGCCCTCATGTAGATGAATGCGGTGCTCATTATGGTCAGGGCTTATTCCTGTCAAGTCATCAGTGCTATAGCCAATGGTTTTTTTTGGGAGTCTGTAAGAGCGTTAGAAAATGCTCATCACCTACAATAGACTCTAAAGCAAGCACATCATTTGAAGTAGCATGGGAGGGGGAATGAGGCATGCAATCATGGATCGGTTCATCTATAACATCAACACTATAACATGATTCCTCTAGCATTGGGCTTTTAGGTGTATTGTTTAGGCTAAACATGACCTTATCATCCCCCACAGTCAGTGTCAGTTTCCCACTCTTAACATCTATCACTGCCCCAGCAGTATGGAGGAAAGGTCTCCCAAGGATAATGGATGTTTGAGTGTCTTCGGCCATGTCTAATATAACAAAGTCCACAGGGATAAAGAATTTACCGACTCTGACAGGAACGCCCCCTAATATACCTAGGGGGTATTTCACAGAACGGTCAGCCATTTGCAGAGTAATGGTAGTACATTTTAATTCACCCATGTTCAGTTGCTTACGGATAGAAAGAGGCATGACACTCACACTGGCATCTAAATCACATAAAGCTTTGTCAATGAATATGGTGCCAATGTGACAGGGGATGGAAAAACTCCCTGGATCTTTCAATTTGGGTGGAGACTGGTTTTGTAAAAGAGCGCTGCATTCAGCAGTAAAAGCCACAGTCTCCACCTCATTGAGAGTCCGCTTCCTCATCAACAGTTCTTTCAAAAATTTAGAATAAGCAGGCACTTGATTTAATAATTCAGTAAAAGGAACTGTTACCTACAAATTCTTTACCACCTCTAAAAACTTACCATACTAGTGGTCGAGCTTCTTATTGAGCATCCGCTCGGGGAATGGTAGCTTGATCACCGGAGGCACAGTTTTCTCTTTAGTCACCTCCATAGTCTTATTTGCAGCTCCTTGCTCTGCCTGAGGTTCAGCATCCTCAGGCACTTCTTGTGGTTTCTTCACAATTGATGATTCCACCTCTAGCATTGTCGGAGCATCGTACTACACTCCACTGCGAAGGGTGATAGCATTGGCGGTGTCCCTTGGTTGCATTGGTTGCGAAGGCAATGACCCAGATGGCCTACTAGCTGATGAACTAGCCAGCTGAGCTATTTGTGACTCCAACATCTTGTTGTGTGTCCCTTGTAGCTTATTCTGAGCATGCAGGCTCTCAAATTGAGACCTGGTATCTACTTGAAAGGAAATAATACCTTTCTGCATCTGCAACATTAGACTTTTGAGTTCAGCAATAGCTGGGTCTGAAGGAGGTGTAGAATGATGCTGTTGAAACTGAGTTCTCTGATATCCAGGAGGAGCTTGTGGTTGATATTGTTGTTGTTGATGATGCTGTGGATAATGTTGTTGTTGCGGATTCATCACATTATTACTCCTATACGAGAGATTTGGATGATCTCTCATCCCGGGATTATAGGTATTGGAGTAGGGATCGAACTGAGGCTTGTGTGGTGACTGTAATGCATGCACTGGCTCACTAGAATGTGAAAGAGCGGGGCACTCTTGAGAGTTATGTCCAGTTATCCCACAAGCGTCACAGATGAATGCATTGTGACCAGAAACACTAGCCATAGCATTGACACTCATGTGAGGGGAGGAATTGTTACCTAGCTTCAAAGAATCAATCTTCTGGTGAAGAGCAGCTAGTTGTCCGGTCAGTAAAGAAATGGCTTCAATATCATGTTTGCCTCCCTTTGTCATAGAAGAACGAATAGTAGACGCTTGGTTAGAAGCGAGTTTCTCCAGAAGTTCATACCCTTCGTCTACGGCTTTATCCATGAAGAACCCACCAGCAGCTCCATCAATTACCCGTCTCGTATCTGCATCAACTCTAGTGTAGAAAATGTGGCATAGATACCACTTGTCAAAACCATGATGGGGACAAAGACGCTGCAGATCTTTGAATCTTTCCCAAGCTTCATATAGTGACTCTCCAGGATCTTGGGTGAAAGTTACTATGGCATGACGCATATCTGCAGTCTTTTGGTAAGGGTACCACTTGATGAGAAAAATCTTTGAGAGCTCTGCCGAGGTGGTGATGGTGGAAGGCAGCTTATTATACCAAAATATAGCTTTGTCGCGCAGAGAAAAACCAAATAAGATGAGTTTCATCTCATCAGCGGTAACACCCGACTTGCTTTCGAGTAGCACAACATTGTAAAAACCGTTGCGAGGTGCCGATTTGGATCTTCGGATGGTAACCCAAACAAAGCGATTATTCGAACCATATTCAGAACATGAGACTTGATTTCAATGTTTGCAGCAGCAATAGTAGGCAACCGTACCCCAGTGGGCACATTATCAGGAGATGGTTGTGCATAATCTCTGAAGGTCGGTTTAGCTTCGTCACCCATTCTAGCAGTAATAGGTGAGGCAGGGAAGTCTTGTTGTGGTGAAGATGGTGGAGAAGGTGTCTTTCGGGAAGGTGTCCCTGCAGAGCAACTTGGTTTGCTTAGTTGTCTTTTTGAGTCTACGAGCAGTCTTTTCAATCTCCGGGTCAAATGGAATGAGATCTGGGGATTTCAATTTCCTACTCATACATCAAAAACACTAAAACAAACGTGAGATGCTCCAAAGAACAGGTGTTCTTCGGAGTAGAGGTTAGTGTAATACAATAATTCAGACAAAATAAAAATAAACCTTCTCCCCGGTAACGGCGCTAAAATTTGACAGGCTAAAGTCGTATCACCTTATCAAAAATAACCTAAGGTCCACTAACAAGTAGTCAGGGAAGTCAGGATCGAATCCACAGAGAGAAAGTTATATTATTGTATCTGAATTCTAATATTATACAAACTAAATCAGATGAAAATGGGTGTATGACTAAACTAATAGGCAAATGATAGAACTAAATATGAAGGTAAGAATCAATTAATAAAGAACTAGGACTATGGATCACTATGCATACAATTCGGGAAATCAGAGACGAATAATAACTACCCAATAAGTCAATTTATCTAGGGCACATGTAATTTCTCTCGAACATTACCTCCCTCAAAGATCACCTAGCCGCTCTCGCATGGTCAAGGATCACTATGCCTAATGATTGAAAGCCTATACGAAATCTCTCCTCTCGAAGTAGATTCAATATTGCGATAATAGAAATACAAATCAGGCCTAATTCATAAATCTAGCATGAACGATTCAATCACAGGAAACAATTGAAATAAAGGGTGATTATATTAATCTATTAATCCCTCATTGCATACATAGATCCCCACAATCCTAGAAATAAAACTACTCACTCATGTTTGAGAATCCAATAACAAATTCCATATAAAAATCCATACTTTGAACTATTGCAAATAACTAAGAAACTACTCTAATCAATAGTAGATGAAGCAAATAATAATGGAGAAAACAAGGAAGAAGATTACCAAATTAAAGAACTATATTGAACTTGCGAATAATCCAAAAGTTTGATCTTGAATCACAATGAAAAGTAATAAAAACTAGGGTTCTTGAGAGAATCTATGAGAAGAATAAGAGCTAAAACAAAGATAAATAAAAGATGTTCTAACTTTCCTATTTATACTAAGTGGCTCGAAACTCATTAAATGAGCGCGCGGAGGAGAAGCCCGATCGGGCCAAGTCAGCCCGATCAAATCGGGCTCAAACGCAGCAAAAGAGGCCAAAAAACGCCACCGCTCGATTCAATCGGGCCGACACGCCCGATGGGATCGGGCCGCACAAGAACTCAGAGCACCCAGCGCACAAGAACGCCCGATGAAATCGGGCCGAGCCGCCCGATCGGGCTTGTCAACGAACTAACGAACGGGCAACGTCGCCCGATCGGGCCCGCAACAATGCTTGTTCCCAATGGCGATGAGCGCCCGATTCTTGCTTCCTTGGCTTCAGACGCCAAGGCTTCACTTCTTCTTTTGTCCAAGGCCTCGGAAAGTATTCTCGGGATCCCGGAACTCATCATATATGTCTTCGAACCTCTCCAGTCCAGTGTAATGGTCAGATAATGGTAAAAAATAGGGAGATAGCTCCCTAAAACCTGCAATCAGACACAGAACAGAAAACCACAACTCGATGGAGAAAGTTAGCATAAAATGGCTCCTAAGAGCGCCATTGATACACATTTTAGCTCAAATATAGGGGGAAAAACACTATATAAAACCATAACATCAGGACTCCACATATTCGGCCACAACGACATGTGGGTCGCCCCAGCCTGGAAACTGATTGCCGGAGACTGCAGATATTCGGTCTGACAACCTCTGGATCGCTCCTTATGACAATGTAGCCCCAGAATCCTCCCCCACTAGGTGCATGAGGACTCCTAATATTCGACCTTACGGCCTTAAGGTCGCCCCAACACGCGGTCGCATGGTTGCTCTGATACCATTTGTAACACCCCGACCCATACGGAGTCGAGTATATCGTCATTAATGCGCATCCAGGGCCAACAACTGTCCTCAATAGCCAACACAAGTTCTTCCGGCGCATTTTGTCCTCACTTATGCGTACCCTGGTGATATATGCTCGAACTATCAAGTTGGAACACATATGAAACAACGAATTGATGAATCAACCAAGCGTGGATGAACACCAAATGTTGGGCGTAAATCTAACACTTAGAGATGCAATACGCCACTCTAAATGAATAGACCTTCCTAAGATCACAAATTAGCTTGCCAAACTAATTAAGCAAAGGACAAGTTACCTAAATTCCAATCCAAGAATTTAAAGTGAACTCAATTCAATTTCACACAATGTGTTGGTTATAAACTTCGACCATTTTCATTCATTCAATTCGTCCTTAAATACACGAAGTACAACCAGATTTTCTTAATAAAAATAATTAAATTAAATTAACTAATTAAAGCACTAAGTAGATCATGGAGTAGCGGACAACGATCATGGAGCCTTGACAATGAGAACATGGGAATAATGGCTGAAGCATGTTCGCCATTTTGTTCGGTTGAACTTAGGACAAGTAGAAGCATGGCTGTAGTGGTGGGAGCTTGTCCAAGAGCATGAGGCGCACATGCCCTTACAATGTGGAACCACCTCCTCCTTGCACTCCTTGCTGTTCAACTTGCAACGGCATTTTGAAAGGGATTCAAACACGCACGTCTTGAGGGATTAGCTCCTTCTTTGTAGCTAACAACTCAGCACATTCAAAAGGAATATCCCCTTGCTAAACACACGACTTACAAACTCCAATCAAACGTCCAACAAGACTCCTACACAATCTAGGACTCTTACAACTCAATGCATTTGCACGCCTAAGAGACATACCCTCATTAGGACTCTAACACTTAGAATCATAACAACACTATGACTCTTAACTTTAGGGAATACAACTCAAGTAAATCAACAGCAACTCGACGCAATCTATGACTATGAATTGAAATACAATTAATCTAGAAAGCAATAAGATATTTAACAAATGAACTTATGCAACCAAGTTAACAACAACTCGATCACTAGGAACATTAGTCAATGAATTACCAAGGACCTCGTCAATGGTGGCAGCCACCATGTTAATGAGCTTCATGTCTTTAACAATGGAAAGAGTAGGAGTGGATGGTCCTCCATCATCCTCCCCTTCTTTGGAAGAGCTTGTACTCAAGCTAGGAAGCTCGTCATCATCTCCATGGTAAGGACTTAGATCCGCCACATTGAACGTACTAGAAACGCCATAATCTCCCGGAAGCTCAACTTGATATGCATTGTCATTCACCTTGCTAATGATAGGAAATGGACCGTCAGCTCTAGGATGCAATTTGGATTTCCTTTTGGAAGGAAAACGTTCCTTCCTTAGGTGGATCCACACAAGTTCACCCGGTTGGAATTGAACATCCCGTCTCTTCTTATCAACTCGTGCCTTCACCTTCTCATTAGCTTTAAGAATCTTCTCACGTACATAGGCATGGAGTTGTTTGATCTCTTTGACACGCACATCAGCCTCATGGCTATACTTTTGTGGAGTAGGAAAAGGGGCTAAGTCCATAGGAGTGCTCGGATTTTGGCCATAGACAACATTGAATGGACTTAGGCTGGTGGTCTTGCTAGGAACCCTGTTGTAAGCAAATTCAGCATGAGGGAGCATATCTTCCCATTGCTTAGGACTCCTTGTGGCTAAGGCACGAAGAAGAGTTCCCAAAGTCCTATTAGTGACTTTGGTTTGACCATCGGTTTGAGGATGGCTTGAAGTACTAAATTTCAGCTTAGTACCCATCTTCTTCCATAGTGTAAGCCAAAAATGGCTCAAGAACTTTGAGTCACGATCACTTACCATAGACTTAGGCACTCCATGAAGGCGAACAATCTCCTTGAAGTAGAGATTAGCAATGAGAACCGCATCATAGGTTGTATGACATGCCACAAAGTGTGCCATTTTGGAAAACCTATCAACAACCACCATGATTGAATCCTTTTGTCGTTGAGTCCTAGGTAATCCAGTGATGAAATCCAAGCTTACATCCTCCCATGGAGCTTGAGGAACCGGCAATGGGCGATAAAGGCCTTGAGGAAGCAAACGACCCTTAGCCTTTTGACACACACTACACCTTTTGACAATGAACTCCACATCTCTAGCCATGCGTGGCCAATAAAAATACTCACTAACCAAGGCTAGTGTCTTCTCTATGCCAAAATGACCGGCTAATCCACCTTCATGAAACTCTTTAATGAGAGATTCTCTCACACTAGAACGAGGAATACATAATTGATTTCCTTTGAAAAGAAAACCTTGCAGCAAATAATATTCCTTGATAGCATGATTATGGCACCTTTCAAAGAGTTCTCCAAAATCTCGATCATTCTTATAACATTCTTTGAGTACTTCTAATCCAGCAATTTTAGGACTTAAAGTAGAAAGAAGTACCTTCTTGAGAGAGCATCCGCACCTTTATTCATTTTTCCGGCTTTGTGCTTGATTGTAAAGTGGAAGGTTTGAAGAAACTTCACCCACTTGGCATGGCGAGGCTGCAATTTTTGCTAACTTTGAATGTACTTTAGAGCTTCATGATCCGAGTGAAGAATGAATTCCTTAGCAATCAAGTAGTGTCTCCAATGGTCTAAGGCACGCACCAAAGCAAAGAACTCTTTATCATAAGTCGAGTATTTACTCTTTGCATCATTGAGCTTCTCACTATAGTAAGCTATTGGCCGTCCATTTTGAGAAAGGACCCCTCCAATACCTACACCCGAAGCATCACACTCCACTTCGAACACTTCTTGGAAATTAGGGAGAGCCAAGATAGGGGCAGTTGTAAGTTGACGTTTGATCTCATCAAAGGCAACTTGAGCTTGTAAATTCCATTCAAACTTCTTATGCTTAGTTAGTTCAGTTATAGGAGTCATAATTGAACTAAAATTGCGCACAAACCTTCGATAGAAAGAGGCCAATCCATGAAAGCTTCGAACATCATGAATAGAAGTAGGAATAGGCCAATCTCTAATTGCTTCAACCTTCTTTTCATCAGCTTTAATACCTTCACTTGAGACAATAAACCCCAAGAACGCCACTTGGCTCGAGAAGAATTGACATTTTTCAAGGTTGCCATATAATCGCTCCTTTCTTAGAACTTCAAAGACTTGGTGTAAGTGACCAATGTGATCTTTCTCACAAACACTGTAAATGAGGATGTCATCAAAGTATACCACCACAAATTTGCCGAGAAATGGTTTCAAAGTTTGATTCATCAAGCGCATGAAGGTGCTTGGTGCATTTGACAATCCAAATGGCATTACAAGCCATTCATATAAGCCCTCCTTTGTCTTGAAGGCTGTCTTCCATTCATCTCCTTCACATATGCATATTTGGTGATAGCCACTACGCAAGTCAATCTTGGAAAACACCTTGGAACCATTTAGATCATCCAACAAATCGTTTAACCTAGGGATGGGAAAACGGTATTTGATGGTAATCTTGTTAATGGCCCTACTATCCATACACATCCTCCATTCACCATTCTTCTTTGGAACCAACAATGTGGGGACGGCACAAGGGCTAAGAGATTCCCTTATCATGCCCTTGGCTAGAAGTTCCTCCACTTGTCTCCTAATCTCCTCGGTTTCCTTAGGATTGGTTCTATAGGCTGGTTTATTAGGTAACATGGCTCCAGGAATGAGGTCAATTTTGTGTTGGATTTCTCTTTTGGGGGGTAGGCCGTGGGGTATGTTTTGTGGAAAGACATCTTGGTAGTTTTCAAGAAGGGGGTTGAGAAAGGGGATGATCATGGAGTGGTTTATATTTGCTTGAATCAGGAGGCTCATTAAGCAAGAGCTCTCGAATGGATTCGTACTCATGATAGGATGCTTGGAGCAAGGTGGTAAGAGAGTGGTATTTTTCTTTTGTGGAGTGAGGTTTGGTGTCTTGAAGGGAGGGTATAGGAGTAAGAGTGATTCGTTTTTTGTTTTGAGTGAAAGAGTAAGTGTTTTTGTATCTATCATGAATAACTCTCCTATCATACAACCAAGGTCTCCCAAGGAGCACATGACATGCATCCATAGGAATTACATCACACCAAAGTTCCTCATTGTTTGTGTTGCCAATACTAAAGCTAATCAAGACACGCATGGTGACTTGTATCCCTTTCCCTTGATTTAGCCATTGAATGACATAGGGTCTAGGGTGAGGTGTTGTGGTTAGCTTTAGTTTGTCAACCATAGTTTGGGCAGCTACATTTGTACAACTGCCTCCATCTATAATTAAAGTACAAACCTTACCTCCAATAGTGCAACGAGTATGGAAAATGGATTCCCTTTGTTGCATGCCATCCTTGTCCATGACGCCACTCAAAGCTCTTCTCACTACAAGGCATTCTCCTTCATCTGGCCCAAGCAATTCTCCTTCTTTTTCATCCATCAATTCCTCCTCCTCCTCCTCTTCATGATCTCCTTCATAGGCTTCGTACTCCATAAGGCTTATAACCCTTTGATTTGGACAATCCGAGGCTATATGGCCTAACCCTTGGCATCTATAACACCGTCTTCCAATTTTGGTCGAGGCATTAGAAGAAGTGTTTGGGGATTGTGGTTTGGAATAGGGAGGCTTAGTTGTTTGATTTGGCTTAGAAGGGGTGGGATTTGGCTTAGAATAGGTAGGGAATTTGGAAGAGGGGCGTGAGGCCTCCGATTTTCCTTTAGATTTTTGCTGCTTGTCTACCTTATGTGCGAGGATTATGAGCTCCTCTAATGTAGAGTAATGATGCAACTCTACCACATTAGCTATCTTTGGGTCTAATCCACCAAGAAACCTTACCAATGTTTGGGGCTCGTCTTCTTGTACGTCACATTTCATTAAGTATGCTTCGAACTCCCTAGCATACTCCTCAACTGATTTAGAACCTTGTTGAAGATGATGAAATCGTGCAAAGTTCTCTTGCACATGATAGGTAGGAAGAAACTTCTTCTTCAACAATTTCTTCATTTTAGGCCAAGTTCTCACCTTGTCTTTGCCTTCTCATTCTCTTTTAGCACAAATACTAGCCCACCAAGTTGAAGCATATTTCCTCAACTTGAGAGCAACAAGCTTTACCCTCTTGTCTTCGGGTACATGCTTGTAATCAAAGACCCTTTCAACGGTCCTCATCCATTCCACAAATTCATCAGCATCTAATCTTCCATCATAGTCGGGAATGTCGACCTTAATGTCATTAGAAGGGCGAAAGTTATTCATTCTAGGTTGCAAAGTGATGTCACTTGCCTCACCATCCGAATCTTCATCTCCTCGTTGCCTAGTGAGTCTAAGTGAAAGTTGCCTCACTTGGTCTTGGAGTAATGCCATTCTAGCATTATTCTCACGTCTCTCTTCCTCCAAGAGTCTCATGGTCTCACGCCAACCACTAGGGGGTTGATCACCTTCCTCCATGGCTTGTTTTCGAAGAGTAGAAAGGATTTTGATTGAATTTTTAGGTTACGGTTTTTGGGGGTGATTGGGGATGGTGTTTAGGTTGTGTTTATGGATTAATGGTGGGCGAAATAGGTAGGATATAATCTCGGCTCTGATACCAAGATGATATATGCTCGAACTATCAAGTTGGAACACATATGAAACAACGAATTGATGAATCAACCAAGCGTGGATGAACACCAAATGTTGGGCGTAAATCTAACACTTAGAGATGCAATACGCCACTCTAAATGAATAGACCTTCCTAAGATCACAAATTAGCTTGCCAAACTAATTAAGCAAAGGACATGTTACCTAAATTCCAATCCAAGAATTTAAAGTGAACTCAATTCAATTTCACACAATGTGTTGGTTATAAACTTCGACCATTTTCATTCATTCAATTCGTCCTTAAATACACGAAGTACAACCAGATTTTCTTAATAAAAATAATTAAATTAAATTAACTAATTAAAGCACTAAGTAGATCATGGAGTAGTGGACAACGATCATGGAGCCTTGACAATGAGAACATGGGAATAATGGCTGAAGCATGTTCGCCATTTTGTTCGGTTGAACTTAGGACAAGTAGAAGCATGGCTGTAGTGGTGGGAGCTTGTCCAAGAGCATGAGGCGCACATGCCCTTACAATGTGGAACCACCTCCTCCTTGCACTCCTTGCTGTTCAACTTGCAACGGCATTTTGAAAGGGATTCAAACACGCACGTCTTGAGGGATTAGCTCCTTCTTTGTAGCTAACAACTCGGCACATTCAAAAGGAATATCCCCTTGCTAAACACACGACTAACAAACTCCAATCAAACGTCCAACAAGACTCCTACACAATCTAGGACTCTTACAACTCAATGCATTTGCACGCCTAAGAGACATACCCTCATTAGGACTCTAACACTTAGAATCATAACAACACTATGACTCTTAACTTTAGGGAATACAACTCAAGTAAATCAACAACAACTCGACGCAATCTATGACTATGAATTGAAATACAATTAATCTAGAAAGCAATAAGATATTTAACAAATGAACTTATGCAACCAAGTTAACAACAACTCGATCACTAGGAACATTAGTCAATGAATTACCAAGGACCTCGTCAATGGTGGCAGCCACCATGTTAATGAGCTTCGTGTCTTTAACAATGGAAAGAGTAGGAGTGGATGGTCCTCCATCATCTGGGAAAGCTCCCAGGAGGTCACCTATCCCTGGACTACTCCTAGCCAAGCATTCTTAACTGTGGAGTAACTGAAGGAATGAGCTCCCTAAAAGAAAGATGCATCTTGTTGGAATGAGTAGCCTGCTAAATCTCTTTAAAGCAATCATGGGGGTATTGCACAGGGACTCATTGCCCCTACATATATTTTCGGGAAATTGGTGGGGCTACCAGTCTCATCAAACTTTGTCAGATTAGGCATCTTGGAACCATGAGGTCATCGCGCCTTTGGGAAAATTGTTATCCCGTGAATGTCCGTCCATGGTTCAGCCTTCGTCATGGCTTTTAAGACTTCCTTAAGCTTAACTACTTCTTCGTTGAGCTTAGTGGGAATTTCTCTCTCATTGTTCATAGGCTCAAGGTGAAAAGGTGAAGCTGCTTCCGACTCCGGAGGAGGAGGAGGAGGCATCTGGACGCTTTGGCGCATTATGCCCAACACAGTTTGTTCAATATTATCCTATCGGTCAAGCATGGCCTGGAGCAGTCACCGGAGCTCAGTCATTGGATCAGGTGGAGGGGTAAAATTATGTTGGTGCTCGTTGTTCGGAATTTCAGACATGTTGCTGAGACGTGTAGCAGAGAATACCGCTGGTGTAGACAAGTATGACAGTATTACTAACAGAGAACGTTCACTATGGTCAGAACTTCGGCGAATTAGCCTAGATCCTGAGTGGGCCCAGGCAGAGTTCCTGTGAAATGAGATGAAGAGTTTGCACAGAAGTTTGTCCAGACTTTGTTTCTTCTTTTCTTTTTCTCTTTTTTTTTTTTTTTGGTACCAGGAATGAAAAAAATGATATCTTTGAAAATTATTTTTTTCTTTTAACCCCAATTTCAGTTATCATTTATTAAAAGGTGTGAAACCTTGACTTTATCATTTGTTTTGGATTTTTCATTACATTTTTTGATTTGTTATTATTTTTTTTTAGACTTGGATCTTTTTATTTACATTTTAAACTTCCACTTTTTAGTCTCGTATTTTTCCGGGATAATACACAAACATTTTTCAAAATCAATTTGGTGATATCCTTCCATTTCCTACTGTTACAGAAATAAGATAAAAGATGGATAACGACGCATGTGTCCTCATTTTGGCAAGTTATAATGCCCCATACATTGTTCTTCTTGGTGATCTGCCTGTATTGATTGCTTTTAAGCGCTGAAACCATAAAAGAAAATATCAAATGCAAAAGGCGCCGCACCCGAAGGTTGCCTACGTATCTCCATAAGTGGATTTGGATTTGGATTTGGATTTGGGGAAGAAATTTTTCTTGTGATGATTTTTTTTTTAATGGAGAATCAGGCCCAATGTAGTTCTGATATATTGAAAAATGAAATTTTACATAATTTTTCTTCTTTTTTTTTTTTTTTTTTGTGCAGCTGCACTCAGAAAATGAGTTGCCTACGTAACCCTTTTAGTACATTACATAGTAGAGAAACTAAGATTGATGCATTAAAACATTGGAATTTTTTTTTCTTTTTTTAGGGGATCAAACCGCACGTAGCTCTACCATACAAAATACAATATAAAAGCAATTAAATGATTCAGGTACTTCTCAAACTTTTCAGTTTTTCAGTTTGCGAGGCGCCAAGCCATATGTTCTCCTGTCTGAATACGTCTGTTCCACCTTTCTTTTTTCTTCTTAACATATAAGGGGTTATCTTCTCGGCTGAGGAGCCATAATGCCCATGCCTTGCACATAAGCATGCAAGAGGCTCTTGTTTCATAATCAATTTCATCAAGGAATATTTGAGGTTCCATGATAGATTGAATGGCAACAACTTTGTGCGCTGGACTCTCTTCTCCTTCACACTGAACGGCCCAGGCTTCTTTGTAAAGCCAATGGAATTTACTCAAAATTCTCTTAACCTCTCCATGTCAGGCTTCTAGTCCGGTTGATCACGATCTTGCTCTGGAATAGGCCAGTGGAAATAAGATTTCACCAGTTTGAGGGGCTGGCGTATTTGATGCAATTCCAGCGGGATCCTTGCCGTTTTATTTGTAATTTAAGTGACACACATGAGATATGTGAGATTTTTGCATTGCTCCTCTCGTGGCTATATCTCCTGGGATGGTGATTACCCTGTGCGGAGTTACCATCTTTAATTTTTAGTGCAATGTAGAGATGATAGCATGGTTCTCGTGGAGCCACGGGCGTCCCAAAAACATCGTGAAAGGAGCTTTGCAATCGATGACCATAAAGTCAACCTTTCGTATGACTGCTCCAATACGCAGGATCATAGTCGTTGATCCAATTATTTCCCATGTGGAACCATCATATGCAACCATATCCCCTATTGAGGTTTCTCCTTGGGGAGGGCCCGAGCCATTTTAAGGGTACTGAGGAGACAGAGATTGGCAGAAGCTCCATTATCGACCATTACACCTTTGATATGTCTGGCGTTGTGATCAACAGCGATATACAAAGCACAGTTATGAGTTGGGTTATCGGGGAGATCTTTATCAGAGAAGGTTATGGCAGAGGTGGTTTCAGCCTGATCTGTATTGAGAGGTCCTATTGGCATATTCAGAGCACAACAGATGTCGGCATAAGCGATGAGCTGATCAATTGTCATTGGAATAGTGTAAATGGCTTCTGAATTGGATCCTTGGGGTACTGAAGGACCATTACTCCCTAGCATGCAAGGGTTGAGAGAATCATCCTGAGGACCTGTTTCATCTTCTACCGTTGGCGGTGCGGGGGTGATACTTCTTGGTCGTGTCGGATTCCCATGGATAGTTATTGTTCCCGAGGTTGTTGGGCATTTGAGTTTTCGGTTTGCAGGAGAGGCAACAGCTTTAATCGCATGGATTAATCCAGTCTTCATACCTTAGTTGAAGATTGATTGTCCCTATAGCCTTCCCTAAAGAGTTGTCGTATGCTCCCAATATTGTATCAGTAGGGCTTAATAATTTGTTGTTACACCCCAACTCATAAAGCATTCCTTTGGGGCAAACATTAAGTGCCGATCCATCATCTATTAGTACATTGGTCAATTCCCTCCCATTGCATTTCAAAGTGATGTTTAAAGCTTGATGAGGATCCAGTTTCTTGGGAAGATCAGCCTTAGTGAAGAACACAATTAGGTGCATCTATTAGCTGGTGGATGGCATGCCGAAGGTCAACACACCGGTCTGTTTCGTGTCCATACTGATGGCAAAAGTTGCAGTATAATCCCATGTTAACCCCTGGCGATGGCAAAGTGTAACAGTGATGCTTCACTTCTAGAAGACCCTGTCTTTTCAGACGACTTTACATGGTTCCTAGAGATTCTTTCGTGTCTGCATAGATTTGGTTGATAGATCTCCAACGGCCTTTTCCCTTTACCGAAACTTTAGTCTGAATTTGCTTTCCAGAATCGGACATCGTGAAATGATGCAGGTTTCAGTTTTCTCTCTTTTTTTTAAAGATGTGAAGTACCTGAAATGTACACACTAACAATGTTAAGTCACAAAATAATGAGTTTCTTTTATGATTCTTAGCAAGAAATGGAAGAATTTTTTCTCTTTTTTTTTGGGGAATGTGATTATCCCTTTTGATTCGACACTTTTTTTTTAGTCAATTTTTTTTAGACTAGACTTCTCGTATGTTAGACTATACAGTTTTAATTACATTCTAATTCCTAAACATGACACGTTTTGAACTCGTGATTACGACTCTTTTCATTTTTTCATTTTTTCAAATTTTTTGTTTTATTTTGGGATTATATTTTCAAAACATATTTTTTTTAAACTCAATTTTGTTTTTCAAAAAATCAAATTTAATGAATAGAATTTTGAAGTAAATGTGAGGCTTTTTTATAAAAAAGATGGGTGAGCACACACTTTTTTCTTACATGACACTTGTGATAAATAAACAAGAATACTCTTAATATTTCAGTAATCATTTCGGTAGTAAGTCAGCTACATTTAATTATTACTGAAGTATTGACGACTGAAAACGGACTGAAGAATTTTCGAAAAAATTTCACATTATTCAATAACTGAAATAAATAAAGGACATTTGTGCATTGATCCTTGTGTCCTAAAAGTCAACTAAAAGGTGATTCATTTAGGGAGAGATTATGTTAAAGCGGCCTCGAGTCACTTCCATTGTGTCCATCGAGGGTGGACGCTCATGACAGAGCCGGACGCAATAGCTCGCGGATGCCAGGTTTTACGCCCTTAATTCATTAATTTGTCATTCTAAAACTCTTACCCTTGCCAATAGACAGAGGTATTAGACCTAATAAGAAAATGGTTAAAAAGAGTGCACGTGTATGGATCAATAAACTACCAAGCACACGTAATTTTCACATAAGCATGCTATATACAAAAATTAAATTGTGAATAGCCATAACTAACTTTTCATTATATATACATATGAAAAATAACGCATTGTTCAGGTTTAAACCCATATACTTCATGTGGAAGTATACTCCCCAGTGAAGTCGCCAGCTTGTGGTATCCGATTTTGACTGTCTTAAATAACGGTCTGAATCCCACGAAAGTCTCTCATTGGACTATGAGTTTTAAAAAACTTTGAAGTCGCCACCCTATTAATATCTGAATAGGGACATATTTATTTAATAAATCATTTTAAAATCAATTTCAAGAAATATCATTTAAAACGATGATGACTTCATATGGATAAGGCTTTTTTGAAAATTGGTCTTTCATACCATGAGATAGGGTTCGGGCTTTAGGTTAAGAGTTGCGAACGTCTGGAACTCGTCTCCTCTTCCGTTCTAAAGAATGGGCTCTTACTAAATGCGTTATTTTCCATTTTAAAGTAATCATGGCTATTAAAAAGAAAGAAAATCACATAATTTGCACATATACACATTAACCATTTTTATTTATTTTCTTAACTGATTGAAGGCTTTTGAGAAATAATCTTAATTGAAGATTATTAAGTCATTTAGAGAGAAATGATCAATTTGAGATCAAATTTGGAGATTGTGTTTGGCTAATTGGAATTTGGCCATTTAAAGCGAGACACGTGAAACGGCCTAAAATCAATTCGGAGATCATAATTACCAATCTAATTATGTCAAATTATATGATTAATCCATTTGAAGATGGAGAACACATTTTTAAAATGTAAGATGGATCATCATACAATTTAATTTAGTTAGATTTGCAATTTTTCCTCTTAATTGAGATTGGGTCATTTAATTCATATACTATGACATATTGGCCCAACATGCAATATTTGTAACATTGGTTTAAATAATTGTGGAATTTTTTATGAAAATTATGCATAATCATCTCCATGTTTTTTCATTAATGAGTGATGTAATAACTATATACAAAGAAATTATTATTACAACGATATGTACAAAATCTATGATCTATACAAATCTTCAATCTTGATCTTCACCATAATGCTCCTTGATCTTCATCTCCTTGAATGGGCATTGGCTTTGGAATTCATGTTTATTTGTAAACTTGTGAAAATTAGAGATTAATTAGCCTCTTTGATTTTGAATTTTTTTTAATGACAATCTTTTTTGATTTTTATTTACATAATAAAATGAGTCATTTTAAGAGAAACTTCAAAATTTCATGATTTTATATTAACACTTTCATGTGAAGAAAACAATTTTTTATGAAAGTTGAGTTAATCACTTTATTTCATTTTCCAGATTGCACTTTTGTTCTTGTACTGACTTTTAACTTTCTGTAGGAAGTGTTAAATTAAGAATGTGATACACCTATGTATAGGTCAGTGAGTTATTTATGTTGTGTCAAAATTTCACAAGCTTTTAGTGACAACTTGAATGATGGTGAATTTTATGCTAAAACTGGTCAAACTAGGACCTTTATTCAATTTGTTCTTTGAAACCTTATTTATTCAATTTGTACACACTTTGAAGAACTAGACTGGAAATTTTCACTTGAATTAGACACTTTTAAGACCCATTTTTTTATTTATTTTCTTAACTGAAGAGAAAATCAGTTTTCTGGAATTTAGTGATTTACATGAACGTTTTTGTAAAAATGATGTAAAATTGTATAAAATTCATATGAACATGA
Organism: Beta lomatogona; assembly: GCA_947646795.1. Lineage (NCBI taxonomy): Eukaryota > Viridiplantae > Streptophyta > Magnoliopsida > Caryophyllales > Amaranthaceae > Beta > Beta lomatogona. The sequence continues at coordinate 1,658,968 of CANSNZ010000968.1, forward strand.
TTGTTATATTTTTGGAAAGCTACTGATATATTTTTTTTTAATCTTGATGCTTTTAGTTTTATCTAAATGATTTTATTTTAAACTTTATTGGCAGAACAAGCATAGGTGGTACTGGACAAAATAAGTTTTGCACAACAAAGTTGCATGATTTTTAATTATTTGTACAAAATTTGTTTTTTAGAAATTTCAAAGCCCAGTTGCTGGAAACATCTTGCACTTCATAGAAAAAATATTAAATCCTACAAACTATTTACATAATACCGACAAAAAATGAAATGAAGTACGAAATTAAAACTGACCATAATTACAGCATCACATTTTTTTATGGAGATGTTTATGCACAACTTTTCTTGAATTTTTTTTATGAAAACATTTTTTGGTGATGAACAATAACTTGATTAAGGAAAATCACATAATTACATTGTTTCTTAAGAGTCTCCCCACTAGAGTTGACTATTCTAGGTGGGTGATTTAGGGTTGGGAACCTATTAGGACTTCCACATGCCCAAATCACTCCAAAAATTAAAAAAGAGATAAGAAGAAACATGGAGAAAGTTAGTAGGTGATTAAGAAGATAATCAAAAAAAATAACAAGAGCTTCAACTTTACCTTGCTAGCTCAATGATGCACTTCCTTTTTGCAAAGTTTTCTACCTTTTTTGTGATTTTCTTAATTATAAGTGAGTTTCTAAATCCACTTAATTACTAACTTAAATCCTTTTTTGTGTTTTTCTTTTGATGAACTTATTTACTTACTAATTACATTACTAACTTCTACTTTCTTTTTCTTGAATGAGATTTTTTAGAGGAAGGAAGTAGAGAAGATGAGAGTAGTATTGAGAGAAGTTATGAAGTTGAGTTGTTTTTTAGCTCAACTTGGTTATGAAGTAAAAAATGATAGTATTTATAGGGAAATGAGGGAGATGAACTAGGGTTTCAAAGTAGTAGAAAATCATATTTTTAACCCAAAAAATTTGATTTTTCTCTAATCACCCCAATGATATCACTTTAATGACCTCACCCTAATGACATCATCAAATCTCTTTGGAAACATAAATATTCTTATTCTTTTTGGATTTTCTCATTAATGAGGCAAAATAAGATTTTTAGAAAATATTCTTATCTAAATACACCTTAATACGTCAAAAGTGCATCGAAAAACGTGAAAAACAAAACTGATTAAATCCATGCGCCAAACGCAGGAGCCTGCGCTAGGCACAGCTCCGGGCACTAAGCACAGGGCTCTGCGTCTGGCGCAGGATGCCGTTGTGCGCTAGGCGCACTATCATGCATCTAGCGCATGATCGTGTGCCTGGCCCACACTCGAATCTACCGGAAAAAAATCTGGATTCTTCCCTCTTACACATGGGATTTGATTCTTATTCTCACTTATTTTCATGATTCTTATTCCCTAACTCATGGATAAAGGATTTGATTAGTGGATAAAAAATATATTCTTATTCTTTATTCAATAAACAATGACTTGACCATCAAGAAAACTGATTACTACCGGGTTTGGTATATGATTAAAATCCCGACGCCTAATTTCGACTCGTGTTTTTTTCGTTTTTCAAAAGGCTAACTTAAGACAATGAACGAAAACTTGTCAAACTAGTAAAGACGAGCATGATTATACTACGAATCATTTTCTTAAACCGGTGGTTGCTGTTATTGACTACGGCTTACGGAAAATTACATTTCTAAGCCGAAATTGCATGACTAACACGCGAAAAAACAAAAAAACCATACGACGAAATGAAACTCGCGCTCCGGGGCGAAACATGCATTTGACGGGGCGCGCGCTCCACGATGCATGACTGTTTTCTTTTTTATTCTTTCTTTTCAAAATCTTTATTTATCGGAGAAAGGGGTTCAAAATTTCTTGTCTACAGCAGCTAGTGGTGGATCGATCATAAATAAGACTCCAGCGAATGCTAGAGCTTTGATAGAGGAGCTTTCTGAGGGCTCCAGACACCTTAGTAGGCGATCCACCCACGAGAAGACGAATGTGAGTAGCTCAAATGCGCAAAACCATAAACTTGAAGAACAGGTTCAAGCTCTTACCTCACTAGTAAGAGACCTCCTTGTTAAGGGACACACAAAACAAGTTAAGGCGTGTGGGATATGTGCTTCAGATCATCCCACTGATTATTGCCCACAACTTCAAGAGGGATCAAGCGAGGAACTCAAGGCTCTTGGTTTCCAAGGTGCAGGAAATCGAAGGATGTATGATCCTTATTTCAACACATACAATCCTGGTTGGAGAGATAATCCGAGATTGAGGAATGGTAATGATCAAGGTAACCAATAACCCACACAATATCATCAACAGCAATAACAGTTCATGAGACCTCAAGCTCCAGTTTAGGGTCAACATCAGGGTCAGAATTCGGGTATGAGGCAAAGTTCTACAATGTCTACTGAAGATATGCTCAATGCCTTAACCAAGAATGTGACCAACATGCAAGGGAATATGGTCAAGTTCCAAGAGGAAACCCGCTCTAGTATAAAGAATTTGGAAACACGGATGAGCTAGGTTTCGAGTGCAGTGAGCAGACCAGAGGCTCGTGAGTTTGGGACATTACCCTCCCAAATAGAAGTAAAACCAAAGAAGAATGTGAGCGCTATCATGATAAGGGGTGCTACACAGATGCAACAGGGGGAAAACATGGTTACAAGAAACAAGGAAGTCACTTTACTTCCAAAGCACAGGCCTCCCCCACCATTCCCAGAAGCTTTGCGGGCCGATAGAAGGTATGAAAGCAAAAAAGGTATATACGAGGCTGTACGCAAATGTGAGGTAAGTTCCCCTGTTTTACCCAAAGTAGAGACAACTAGTGAGCATGTTTCTGCTATTTCTCACAATGCACTTCCTTCCAAGTATGATGAGCCAAACATGTTTACCATCCCTTGCACTATTAATGACATTTGTGTTCCTAAAGCTATGTTAGACTTAGGTGCTTCAATTAATGTGATTCCATTTTCACTATATAAGTCTTTAGATCTTGCCCCTTTGCATGCAACAAATGTCATAGTGCAATTAGCTGACGGATCCAACTCTTACCCCAAGGGTAAAGTAGAGGATGTGTTAGTTTATGTTGGTAAACTTCAGTTCCCTACTGACTTTTATGTACTAGACATGGAGTCTGATAATCATGTTTCTCATGTTCTCTTAGGGAGGCCATTTTTGAAAACGTCCAGTACAAAAATTGATGGTGCTGGGTCATTAATTATGGAGTTTAGGGGACATATCGAAGCATTTGGTATTAGTGAGTCTAGGAATTCCCTAGCGAATGATCATCCCTCATGCTTTGTGGGTACTATTCAGTCCATAGAGTGTGATACATATGATACCAATGAGGGACATGAGTCATTGGAGGTAGTGAGGTTGCAAAGACATAAGAGACCACCCGATTTACCGCATTGTTTTACACCGTTATCACTAACGCTAGCTATGCAGGAAGTTATCTCATCAGAATTACAGGTACAAGTGTTGGAACAAGGAGTTGAACCATCCCTGGACTGACTGTGGGAGGTATAAGGTCGAGCTAACGACTTTAAACTTAGCGCTACTCGGGAGGCAACCCGAGCCCTTTTCTTTTTCTTTTCTTCTTGCTTTTTCTTTTCTATGTTTTTTCCCTTACTTTTCTTCTTACTCTTAAACCTCACCATTTTTTCTCCTCCACCACAACAAATTATCTTTCACCCACCACCCTTACCCCTCTTGTTTCCCGAGCTACATTTCAAAACACTGTTAGCCAATCTTAATCCAACTTAAGCCAAAATGCATCAAAGACCTCTGAGAGGTGTCCATTTAAAAGACGTTGGTGAAATTTGAGGGTTGAGATTGATGCAGGAGTTACATGAGCAATACTTACGGTGGCCAAGCAACAATGAGTATTTGCATACTAGATTTGGTTCTCCTATAAGGTGCAAATTTCGAAATTATATTCTTCTAATGAATTTAATTTTGGACTAGTCATTTACTTGGTTGTTATCGGGAGTCGGGTTGTGAGACGGTGTTGTGCGTTTGTCGTCAATGTGTTTTCTTATGTTGTTGGGGTGTGAAATGTTTTTGATTGGTATTGTTGAGGGAGTGAAAAGTTTTGTGATAATCGGTTTTTGAGTGTTCCCCTTTTCTTTTCTTGTGTTTTTCTTGTACTTGCTCTCACATTGAGGATAATGTCTTGATTAAGTACGGGGGAGGAAATTCTCATTGTTTTATTTGATGTATATACGTTTTATTTATTAAAAAACATACAAAACAAAGAAATATATCAATTAAAAAAAAAGTGATGAAATGAAACATGCTGATTTGAAAACCCGCAAGGGTGGGCGACTCAGGCAAAAATAGGGGCTCGGATTTGAAAACCCGAAAGGGCAATCTATGCAAAAAAAGTGGCTAATTAGAGCGGGTGAGATGGTGAGTTCATAAATAAATAAAAAATGTGTGATGCTAGGATGAAAAATCGAAAGGGCTCCTAGGCAAAATAAGAGAAAAAAGAGAGAAAATTTGAAATCATTTACCGGAGTTAGTGTCATAAGGAGGCTTGGTGATATAAAGAGTGCCACGGGTAGGTTTTCATCTTAGTGTTCGGAGTTAGAGGCGAATAGGTTAGAGCTCACTCATCATTGGAGGAATAAGGAGTTTGATTGTTGTGATTATGTTGAGATGGTCAAAGTTCGAGTCCTTTAAGATTTTTCAGGATTCGAACTTGCTTTTTTCATTTCGTAACATGAGGATGGTTATGGTGTTGTGCAGATTAGAATGGTTTCGAATCTTTTGAGATCTTTCGGGATTCAAAGTCATACATTTTTATTATCTTGGTGTTGAGCATGGTGTGAGATTGCTATTTACATTATTTTAGGCGAGCTTTTAGCTCAAGTGTGGGGGTAACTCTTACCCTTAGACTTGCCTTTGAGCGAATCGAGGGAAATAGCAAACCTTTATCATACACTAGGATGGAGAGATAAGGGGAGTAGTGAAAGATGAGTAATGGCTTGGAAGGGGTACCTCATTGACCTTTACTTTGAGTTTACTCGAGGTCGATTCAAGTGTGGGAGTATTTGATGTGACCAAGTTATATGCGATTATAGAGTGTTGAGAAGTCTATTTTACTAAGGTTTAAGAAGGAGAGTTTTACTCATCTAAACCTTAGTGTGGAGAAGAGGGAGTTATGAATATTTTGATGCATTAGAGAAGATTAAAGGACATGTTGTGGTTCTACATGCTTATGATCTTAATGGTGGATTTCGGTCCCCTATTTACGATTCTTTCAACATAAAAAGCTCATAAATTTCGTTGAAGTCCAAGGTTATATGGTTGATGCATCCAAGTTCACCCTCTTAGTGTTGCTACAGCAGTGATTGCCCACTCTGGGCGTTGAAGAGCAACCTCGGGCGTTTTTCGAAGACAAAGAAGCCATGCAGTAGCAAGTGCCAGGGTCGTGCATATCGAGCGAAAGTGAGATTTTGTTGCAGCTAGAGCTCAGGTAGCGCGTCTCTTGCGCCCGGGTCGCGCAATTCGGCCCTGTTATGATTCTTCGGCGATTTTCGGTCTTCCGTAGGTTTTATTACTATTAGGAAAACATTGTTTTGTTTTATGTGATGAATCCCAGACCTAATTAGAGAGAATAGAGAGGAAGAACCCTAATCCCTATTTTCCCTTTTGGTTTTGAGATCATTACTTTGAAGATTTCTTCAATGGAGGCCATGTTGATCATAGCCTAAATCTAGTCTTGAGAACGGTTAATCAAGCTTCGTTCTATTATTGTGAGGTTTGTCTTTGTTAACTACTTCTTAATTATAATTGTGATTTCTTGATTTTAATTATGATTATTGTGTGTATGGCTAGGAGTACTACTAGTTTTTACATTCAATCTATCTTTTGCTAGGATATAGAATTGATGCCGATTCATCTGTTCTTCTTTCATGAGTAGCAGCCTAGGGTTTGATTAATGAATCTGCTTATTCTTGATTAATCACTGGGGAGATATCATAATTTCCAATTTGAATATGTTGTGCTCGCAATTTGTTGATTGGCTCATGGATTCCTAGTTCGTTGACGTTCTATCGCTTTGAATTTAATCTCTGAATAAATTAGGTTAATCTTTAGTTCAAGTTTTATGATCATCTGACTATGATTGTTTAACGGTTCTTTTGCGGGAAAGGAATTTGATTTCCAACGTTTAGTAATTAAGAGTAAAGTTACATATTTGAGAAACCGATGATCAATAATATGAATCGAAGTGGCGATTAATCGAACTCAAAATTATTCTCTTATTGATTACCTTACTTCTTTATCATTCTTGAGTTACTTAGTTATTCATTTCTTTAATTACAAAACCCCCATTTGATCTGTAATAAGCACGAGTTAGTCCCCAAGTCTCTATGGATATGACCCTACTTGCCACTTACATTTACTTGCATTGGAAACAAGGAAAATATACTTTCATCTTTGGTAGCGCGTGCGACCGCGTCTCACCATCATTCAACACATTTTCTAGATGAGCAGCAGTTACAGGACGTTCAAGATTTTCCAGGAGGACAGGCACTTGATGTTCATCAGGGACGTTAGATGGAGGCATATCCCTTTCTCGAGGTGGTTGATCATCATCCACAGTGTCTTCTACCCGAATCTGATAACTGCGACTTCGAGCTACATTGGACGAGTGACAGTCAGTCATCGTTGCGTCTCCCCACAAACGGAACCAAATGTTATGTCTACTTGAGAGTCAAGCAGCTTCTTTTTTCAATATGTTCTTGGATAGACTTGTGCAAGCGATGCCTTTGCTCCTCACTCCGAACCTACAGCAAAGGAAACCAACCCTGGAGGTTTGGGTAGTGGTTCCCCCTCCGAAGCTTAAGTCAGTTTAGGTATGGAATTAGGTGTAGAGATAGAGAGAGAAAAAGAGAATATTTTAGCATAGTAATGGCACAGTATTCAATGATCTACCTTTTACCTAATTTTGAGGGGACTATATATAGTGTTAGGAATCTGAAAGCTGCCACTTGATGTCACCCTAGAATGGGGGCATTTGATTGGCTAAGCAATCAGAATTCGACATGTGGCAGGCACTGATTGGAGGCTGAATTTCAGCCAATCATATGCAGTCGTTTTTTGGGAATTGGGCTTGGAGTATTCCTTCTATCCTGAAGTGGGCCTAAAATATCAGAGGAATAATCCTCTTAAAAAGGTTAGTTGCCCTCCAATTTCAAGGACACGTGGAGGCCTCTGATTGGTGTCCGCTCATCAACCCTTCATTTTTAGGTTACAACACGACTAAGTGTCGAAGGTGTGAGAAAGTTGTTCATCTGAGCGAGAATTCTGATGGTACTGTGGTTACTTGTTTCTACCGCAAGGAGTTAGGTCACAAGTCTTTTCAGTGTACTAAGAATCTGAGTGCTACATCTTCTTCTACTGGTCCTGCAAAGCCAACTGGTGCATCTGTTTCGCCCAAGATCAGGATTTATGTGATGAATCAGGCCGAGGCAGATGTTCATCCCGATGTGATCACTTGTACTTTCCTTGTTAGTAATGTGCATGCCTATGTTTTATTTGATACTGGTGCCACTGTCTCATTCATTGCTAGCTCTTTCGCTAAAAAGGATGGTCTCACTAACAGTTCGCCTGTGAGAAGTCTCATCTCACTTCCGTTTAGGAAGAATTGTCCTTGTTTCTGAGAATACAGGAGTGTTCCTGTGGTTATTCTGGGGTCCGATCTTCCGGCTGACCTTAAGGAGTTGGATTGGAGTAAATTTGATGTTATCTTGGGAGTAGATTGGCTATCTAAGTATCATATTATCGTTATCCAAAAGTTTCTCTCCGTGGTTCGAAAGGGTAATGGATTTCATATTCTGGTATTGCAGCGAAGAAGGGGGTGAAGATTGTGTCTGCACTGAAGATGAGGAGAATACGTTAAAAGGGAGACGAAGTATTTCTATCCATGGTAAAAGAGTGTCTCTCGAGGAGCAATTTGAGAACATTCCCATTGTATGTGAGTATCTGGATGTGTATTCTAAATAGTTGCCAAGTATTCCTCCAGAAAGGGATGTTGAGTTTGGCATTGTTCTAGTTCCGGGTATTGCTCGAATACCTAAGGCTCGGTACAGAATGGCGTTGCATGAGCTGCAAGAGATGAAGACTCAGTTGTAAGAATTGATCGACAAGGGCTTCATAAGGCCGAGTGTCTCGCCTTAGGGTGCTCCTATTCTGTTTGTCAAGAAGGGGGATGGGAGTATGCGCTTGATTGTTGACTACCGCGAGCTGCATAAAGTGACGATCAAGAATAATTACTCGTTGCCTCGAATTGAAGATTTCTTTAATTAGTTGAAAGGTGCTGGGGTATTTTCCATGAATGATTTGAGGTTTGGTTATCATCAGATTTCGGTGAAGAAGGAAGATATTGCTAAGACTGCTTTCCGGACGAGGTATGGGCACTATGAATTTTAGGTGATGCCCTTTGGTCTCACGAATGCTCCTGCAGTGTTTATGGATCAAATGAACAGTTCCTTCCATGAGTACATGGATACATGTGTTGTTGTTTTCATCGATGACATTCTGGTGTACTCTAAGGATTAGCATGAGAATGAAAACCATTTGAGGTTGGTTCTAGATGTGCTGAGGAAGCATAAGTGGTTCACTAAGTTATCCTAGTGTGAGTTCTGGTTGAAAGAAGTTGCATTTGTGGGTCATGTGATCAGTAAGGAAGAGGTTAAAGTTGATCCTTCTAAGATCAAGGCAGTTATTGAATGAGAGAGTTCGAAAAAAGTTTCTGAAGCTCGGAGTTTCCTAAGCCTTGCTGGTTACTTTAGGCGCTTTGTCAAAGATTTCTCCAAGATTACGTAGTTGTTGACCAAGCTAATGAGGAAAGAGTGCAAGTTTATGTGGTTTGATGAATGTGAGAAGGCTTTTTAGGTTTTGAAGGAGACTCTCACTACTGCTCTAGTTCTTACTTTGCCATCTGAAGGGTTAGAGTACTAGGTGTACAGTGATGCTTCCCAAAATGGGTTGGGTTATGTTCTAATGCAGCAGGGTAAGGTTATTGCCTATGCTTCGAGGCAATTGAATGTTCGCGAAAGGAACTATCCGACTCATGACCTTGAGTTAGCAGCGGTGGTATTTGCACTTAAGATTTAGCGACACTATTTGAATGTTGTTCTATGTAAGATGTATACTGATCATAAGAGTTCTAAGTACATCTTCACGCAGCGTGATTTGAATCTGAGGTAGCAAAGGTGGTTAGAGCTTATCAAGGACTATGAGTTAACTCTGGAATATTGGTGAGACGCAGTCGCACACGCTACCAAAGATAAAAGTTTATTTTCCTTCATTCCGATACAAATGAATGTAAGTGGCAAGTAGGTCGTATCCACAGAGACTTGGGGACTAACTCGTGCTTATAAAAGATTAAATGGGGGTTTTGTGATTAAACAATTGAATAACTAAATACGAAGAACTAAAGAACAATAAAGAAGTAATGTAATCAAAAAGAGAAGAATCTTGAGTTCGGTTAATGGTCACTTCGATTCGTACTATTGATCATTGGTTTCTCAAATGTGTAACTTTACCCTTAATTACACAAAGCTGGAAATCAAATTCTGTTCCCTAAAAAGAACCGTTAAACAATCACAATCAGATGATCATAAAACTTGAACTAAAGATTAATCTAATCTAATCAGAGATTAAATTCAAATTGATGGAACGTCAACGAACAAGGAAACAATGAGCCAATTAACAAATTGCTAGCACAACATATTCAAATTGGAAATTGCGATTTCTCTAGTGGTTAATCAAGAATAATCAGATTCATTAATCAAACCCTAGATTGCTACTCATGAAAGAAGAATAGATGATTCGACATCAATTCTAAATCCAGGCAAAAGATAAATCGGATGTATAAACTAGTAGTACTCCTAGCAATACATACAATAATCATAGATCAAGAACAAGGAATCACAATTATAAGCAAAATAAAGTCAACAAAGAGAAACCTCACAATAATAGACCAAAGCTTAATTAATCGTTCTCAAGACTAGATTTAGGCTACGATCGACATAGCATCCATCAAAGAAATCTTCCAAGTAATTATCTCAAAACTCCAAAAGGAAAAAATAGGGATTAGGGTTCTTCCTCTCTATTCTCTCTAATTAGGTCCAGGATTACCTCATCATCCAAAAACAATGATTTTCTAATTAATATAAACCTCTACAAAAAAGTCGAAAAACTGCCGAAGAATCATAACCGCGTCGAAGTGCGCGGGTCGTGCGCTTGTTGTGCGCGAGTCGGGCCTTCGCTGCTGCCAAAATCCAACCTTCGCTCGAAGTGCGCGAGTCGTGCGTTGCTGATGCGCGAGTCGGGCACTCGACGCTGTCAATCTCATGCCTTCGCTCGAAGTGCGCGAGTCGTGCGATGCTGGTGCGCGAGTCGGGCATTCGATGTTGTGCATGATCCTGTGAGGCTCGATATGTGCGGGCAGTGCGTGAGTGGTGCCCAGCTCGGGCACTCGCTACTGCCCAGGATTCGATCTTCTCCACAAACGCCCGAGGTGGGCTCTTCAATGCCCATCGTGGGCAATCAATGCTGTAGAGCCACAAAGAGGATGAACTTGGATGCCTCCGCCATATAACTCTAGACTCCAATGAACTTTGTGATCTTTTTATGTTGAATGGATCGCAAACACGGGATGGAAATCCACCTGTAAATGATCATAAACACATATAACCACAAAATATCCTTAAATCTCGTCCAATGTCGCAAATTCATCATAACTCCCTCTTCTCCACACTAAGGTTTAGATGAGTAAAACTCTCCTTCTTAAACCTTAAACCTTAGTAAAATAGACTTCTCAACACTCTATAATCGCATATAACTTGGTCACATCAAATACCCCCACACTTGAATCGACCTCGAGTAAACTCAAAATAAAGGTCAATGAGGTACCCCTTCCAAGCCATTACTCACCTTTCACTACTCCCCTTATCTCTCTATCCTAGTGTATGAAAGGTTTGCTATTTCCCTCGATTCGCTCAAAGCCAAGTCTAACGGTAAGAGTCACCCCCACACTTGAGCTAAAAGCTCTCCTGAAATAATGTAAATAGCATTCTCATACTATACTCAATACCAAGATAATAAAAATGAATGACTTTGAATCTCGAAAGATCTCAAAATATTCAAATCCATTCCAATCTGCACAACACCATAACCATCCTCATGTTAAGAAATGATAAAAGCAAGTTCGAATCCTGACAAATCTCAAAGGACTCGAACTTGGACCATCTAAACACAATCACAACAACCAAACTCCTTATTCCTCCAATGATGAGCGAGCTCTAACCTATTCGCCTCTAACTCCGAACACCAAGATGAAAAACCTACCCGAGGCACTCCTTATATCACCAAACCCTCCTTATGACACCAACTCCGGCAAATGATTTCAGATTTTCTCTCTTTTATCTCTCATTTTGCCTATGAGCCCTTTCGGGTTTTCATCCTAGCTTCACACATATTCCATTTATGAACTCATCATCTCACCCGCTCTAATTAGCCACTTTTTTGCATAGATTGCCCTTTCGGGTTTTCAACCTATCCGGATCCCCATTTTTGCCTAAGTCGCCCGCCCTTGCGGGTTTTCGTATTTTTTATTTTATGCTTTTTTTTTTCAAAAATAAAATGAGTAAACATCAAATAAAACAATGAGAATTTCCTCCCCCCTACTTAATGAAGACCTTGTCCTCAATGTGAGAGCAAGTACAAGAAAAACACAAGAAACGAAAAGGGGAACACTCAAAAACCGATTCGCACAAAAAATTCTCACTCCCTCAACAATACCAATCAAAAACAATTCACACCCCAACAACAGAATAAAACACAATGACGACAAACACACACACCATCTCACAACCCGACTCCCTATAATACCCAAGTAAATGACTAATCCAAAATTAAATTCATTGGGAGAATATAATTTTGGAATTTGCACCTTATAGTAGAACCAAATTTAGTATGCAAATGCGCATCATTGCTCATAAGCATTGCTCATGCAACTCCTTCATCAATCTCAACCCTCCAATGTCACCAACGTCTCTCAAATGGACACCTCTCAAAGGTCTCTTGATGTATTTTGGCTTAAGTTGGATTATGATTGGCTAAGAGTGTTTTGAATTGTAGCTCGGGAAACAAGAGGGGTAATGGTGGGTGAAGGATAATTTGTTATGGTGGAGTATAAAAATGGTGAGGTTTAAGAGTAAGAAGGGAAAGAAAGGGGAGAAAAAAAATAGAAAATAAAAAGAAATAAGAAAAGAAAAAGGGGCTCGGGTTGCCTCCCGAGTAGCGCTAAGTTTAAAGTCGTTAGCTCGACCTTATACCTCCCACAATCAGTCCGGGGATGGTTCAACTCCTTGTTCCAACACTTGTACCTGTAATTCTGATGAGAGAACTTCCTGCACAGCTAGCGTTAGTGATAACGGTGTAAAACTATGCAGTAAATCAGGTGGTCTCACATGTTTTTGCAATCTCACTACCTCCAATGACTCATGTCCCTCACTGGTATCATATGTATCACACTCTATGGACTGAATAGTACCCACAAAGCATGAGGGATGTTCAGTCGCTAGGGAATTCCTAGACTCATGAATACCAAATGCTTCTATATGTCCCCCTAACTCCACAGTTAATGACCCAGCACCAACATCAATTTTTGTACTAGATGTTTTCAAAAATGGCCTCCCTAAAAGAACGGGAGAAACATGATTATCAAACTCCATGTCCAGTACATAAAAGTCAGTAGGAAACTGAAGTTTACCAACATGAACTAACACATCCTCTACTTTACCCTTGGGATAAGAGTTGGATCCGTCGGCTAATTGCACTATGACATTCGTTGCATACAAAGGGCCAAGCGCTAAAGACTTATATAGTGAAAATGGAATCACATTAATTGAAGCAGCTAAGTCTAACATAGCTTTAGGAATAACAATTTCATTAATAGTGCAAGGGATGGTAAACATGCCTGGGTCATCATACTTAGGAGGAAGTGTATTATGAGAAATAGCAGAAACATGCTCACTAGTTTTCTCTATGTTGGGTAAAACAGGAGAACTTACCTCACATTCGTGTACGGCCTTGTATATACCTTTGTTGCTTTTATACCTTCTATCGGCCTGCAAAGCTTCTGGAAAAGGTGGGGGAGGTCTATGCTTTGGAAGTAAAGTAACTTCCTTTTTTCTTGTAACCATGTTTTCTCCCTGTGTCAGCTGTGTATCACCCCTTATCATGACAGCGCTCACATTCCTCTTTAGGTTTACTTCTGTGTGGGAGGGTAATTTCCCAAACTCACGAGCCTCTAGTCTGCTCAGTGCACTCGAAACCTGGCTCATCTGTGTTTCCAAATTCTTTATACTAGAGCGGGTTTCCTCTTGGAACTGTAGCATATTCCCTTGCATGTTGGTCACATTCTTGGTTAAGGCATTGAGCATATCTTCAGTAGACATTGTAGAGCTTTGCCTCATACCAGATATCTGACCCTGATGTTGACCTTGAACTGGAGCTTGAGGTCTCATGAACTGTTGTTGTGGTTGATGATACTGTGTGGGTTGTTGGTCTCCTTGATCATTACCATACCTCAACCTTGGATTATCTCTCCAACCAGGATTGTACGTGTTGGAATAAGGGTCATACCTCCTTTGATTCCCTGAGCCTTGAAAACCAAGAGCTTTGACTTCCTCACTTGATCCCTCTTGAAGTTGTGGGCAATAATCAGTGGGGTGATCTGAAGCACATATCCCACACGCCTTAACTTGTTGTGTGTGTCCCTTAACAATGAGCTCTCTTACTAGTGAGGTAAGAGCTTGAAAATGTTCTTCAAGTTTGGGATTTTGCACATTTGAGCTACTCACATTCACCTTCTTGTGGGTGGATCGCCTACTAAAGTGCCTGGAGCCTTCAGAAAGCTCCTCTATCAAAGCTCTAGCGTTTGCTGGAGTCTTATTTATAAACGATCCACCACTAGCTGCATTAATCATCCGCACATCATCATTAGAAAGCCCATTATAGAAGTATAAGATCAAATCTTCTTCACTATATCCATGATACGGACAGCTTGCACATAACCTCTTAAAACGTTCCCAATATTCATACAAAGGTTCATCATATCGCTGCTCTATGTTGCTGATCTCTTTCTTAAGTATGGATGACTTTAAAGCGGAAAAATATTTATCAAGGAACCGCTTCTTCATTTCAGACCAATTGGAGATACACCCCGGTGGAAGATAATATAGCCAATCTTTGGCCGTATCCTTTAGAGAAAAAGGAAACGCCCTCATCTTAACCTGCTCTTCAGTGGCACTACTCGGTTTCATGCTTGAGCACATAACATGGAACTCGGATAGGAACTTGTTAGGGTCTTCACCACTGAGCCCATGAAAAGATGGTAACAAATGAATGAACCCTGACTTGAGCTCGAAGGTGGTACCTTCCTCCGGTGTTGGGAAAGTGATACATAGTGGTTGCTGATCAAGATTAGGAGCGGTGAGCTCCCTCAGAGTATGAGTCTCCACCTTAGGTGGCATTTCTTCTTCCAAATTCAAAGCACATGGAAGTTCTTGAAAATTTCTTCTCAATTCCCTTCGCAACCTGAAAAGATTCAATTCTAATTCGGGATCGTATTCCACACAATCTTGGTTAGTAGCACGGGTGTCAACCATATACTAATCAAAATAATAACAAGTGTAAAGAACTATCTAAAATAAACACGTTTTAGTAATTGCCAAGTCCCCGGCAACGGCGCCAAAATTTGGTGAGACGCGGTCGCACGCGCTACCAAAGATAAAAGTTTATTTTCCTTCTTTCCAATACAAATGAATGTAAGTGGCAAGTAGGGTCGTATCCACAGAGACTTCAGGACTAACTCGTGCTTATAAAAGATCAACTGAGGGTTTTGTGATTAAAGAATTGAATAACTAAATACGAAGAACTAAAGAACAATAAAGAAGTAATGTAATCAAAAAGAGAAGAATCTTTAGTTCGGTTAATGGACACTTCGATTCATACTATTTATCATTGGTTTCTCAAATGTGTAACTTTACTCTTAATTACTCAAAGCTGGAAATCAAATTCCTTTCCCTCAAAATAGCCGTTAAACAATCACAATCAGTTGATCATAAAACTTGAAATAAAGATTAATCTAATCTAATCAGAGATTAAATGCAAATCGATAGAACGTCAGCGAACAAGGAAACAATGAGCCAATTAACAAATTGCTAGCACAACATATTCAAATTGGAAATTGCGATTTCTCTAGTGGTTAATCAAGAATAATCAGATTCATTAATCAAACCTAGATTGCTACTCACGAAAGAAGAATAGATGATTCGGCATCAATTCTAAATCCTAGCAAACGATAAATCGGATGTATAAACTAGTAGTACTCCTAGCAATACATACAATAATCATAGATCAAGAACAAGGAATCACAATTATAATCAAAATAAAGTCAACAAAGAGAAACCTCACAATAATAGACCGAAGCTTGATTAACCGTTCTCAAGACTAGATTTAGGCTACGATCGCCATAGCATCCATCAAAGAAATCTTCCAAGTAATTATCTCAAAACTCCAAAAGGAAAAAATAGGGATTAGGGTTCTTCCTCTCTATTCTCTCTAATTAGGTCCAGGATTACCTCATCATCCAAAAACAATGATTTTCTAATTAATAAAAACCTCTACAAAAAAGTCGAAAAACTGCCGAAGAATCATGACCGCGTCGAAGTACGCGGGTCGTGCGCTTGTTGTGCGCGAGTCGGGCCTTCGCTGCTGCCAAAATCCAACCTCCGCTCGAAGTGCGCGAGTCGTGCGTTGCTGATGCGCGAGTCGGGCACTCGACACTGTCAATCTCATGCCTTCGCTCGAAGTGCGCGAGTCGTGCGATGCTGGTGCGCGAGTCGGGCATTCGATGCTGTGCTTGATCCTGTGAGGCTCGATATGCGCCGGCCGTGCGTGGGTGGTGCCCAGCTCGAGCACTCGCTACTGCCCAGGATTCGATCTTCTCCACAAACGCCCGAGGTGAGCTCTTCATCGCCCATGGTGGGCAATCAATGTTGTAGAGCCACAAAGAGGATGAACTTGGATGCCTCCACCATATGACTCTAGACTCCAATGAACTTTGTGATCATTTTATGTTGAATGGATCGTAAACACGTGATGAAAATCCACCTGTAAATGATCATAAACACATATAACCACAAAATATCCTTAAATTACCTCTAATATCGCAAATTCATCATAACTCCCTCTTCTCAACACTAAGGTTTAGATAAGTGAAACTCTATTTCTTACACCTTAAACCTTAGTAAAATAGACTTCTCAATACTCTATAATCGCATATAACTTGGTCACATCAAATATGATGAGGGTAAGGCTAATAAGGTGGCTGATGCTCTAAGTCGAAAGTTAAAACATTCTCTGAATGCTGCCATGGTTTTGCCTAGAGATTTGTGTGATGAGTTTCGGAAGCTTGATATTGAGGTGGTACCTCAAGGTTCTGTGGCTGCATTGTAGGGTTCCATGAGTGTCGAGAGTCGAGACCGAATTCTTCCATGAGTTGAGAAGTAAGCAAAGAAGTAACCAGAAGCTTGAGAAAATCCATAAAGCAACAGTGCAAGGTCGGGCTGAGAATTTCAAGGTATGTGCTGATGGAAGTATGAGATTCATGGGGTGGGTGTGTGTCTAATGATGGTGAGCTCAAGAGAAAGATCCTTGAAGAGGTTATTCTGTTCATCCTGAAGGTGATAAGCTTTACAAGGACCTTAAAGTGAATTTTTGGTGGACTTGTATGAAGAAGGAGATTGCTGAGTTTGTGGCTAGTGTTTGGTCTGTCATAAAGTGAAGATTGAGCATCAGAGGCATGGTGGTTTGCTGCAGCCATTGCCTATTCCTGCATGGAAGTTTGATTCAATCTCGATGGTTTTTGTGATGGGTTTGCCGACAGCTGAAGGTGTAAAGAATGTTGTGTGGGTGATTATTGATCGATTGACCAAGGTTGCTCGTTTCATTGTAATGAAGAATACTTGGTTTATGGAGGTGTTGGCCGAAGCCTATGCTAAGGAGATTATCCATCTTTATGGAGTTCCTAAGGACATCGTCTCTGATCGTAATCCGAGATTCTTGTCACATTTCTGGACTGCTTCGCAAGAGGCTTTTGTTTCGAAATTGAAGCTGAGCACTGCATTTTATGCTCCAACTGATGGTCAGACTGAGAGGACTATTCACACTCTGGAGGACATGCTTCGTGCTTGTGCCCTGGAATTTCAACAGTCATGGGTCAAGTCACTTAGTTTGGTACAGTTCTCTTATAACAATAGTTATCAAGCTAGTATCCAAATGGCTCCGTATAAGGCTTTTTATGGGAGAAAGTGTAGTAGTCCTACTTGTTGGAGCGACATCAGTGATTTATTGATTTTGGGGCCAGTGTTGATTCAGGATACTGCTGAGCAGGTGAAGGTGATTCAGGGTAAGATGAAGGCTGCTCAAGACAGACAGAAATCATATGTAGAGTAGCGTCGGAAGCCTATTTTCGATGAAGATGGGCATAAGATTCTCTTAAATATATCTCCAATGAAGGGAGTGATGCGATTCGATTAGAAGGGCAAGCTAAGTCCAAAATATGTGGGTCCCCTATGAGATTCTATAGGGATGGGGAAGTTGCGTATTGATTAGCTTTGCCCCCAAGTTGTATAAGGTTCATGATCTTTTTCATGTGTCGCAGTTGCGTAGTTATCGCAACGATCCTTCTCATGTGATTCCAGTTGAGTCGGTTTCTGTCGAGCCGAATCTGACATTTAACTAGCGACCAGTTCATATTTTGGATCATCAGAACCATGCTTTGAGGAGAAAGTTGATCCCTTTGGTTAAGGTACTTTGGAGGAGTAGTCAAAAGTACGAGGAAGCCACTAGGAAGACAAAAGAGTCTATGAGACTTAAATATCCAGAATTGTTCATTTCAGATAATTTTGATTCGTTTTGAACTTTCGAGGACAAAAGTTTCTTAAGGAGGGGAGATTGTAACACCTAGTGTTTTTACTCCTAATTTTTTCGTGTTTTATCATACTAAATTAGTATTTTCAGTTTAAATTAAATATATTATTATTAAAATATTTTTGGGTGTGTTCGAATTTAGTTGGTATAACAATTTTCATGTCATGTGATGGTTATATATTCTATTTATAATAGTGGGTTAATTATTTAAGGATTATATTAGATTCGTTATTTATTTAAGCGCTTAGGATGAGATTTGTCACGTAACGAGTTTTATAATCTTTTTGGACCATCGCAAGTGATGAAATAAATCCACCACTTGGTCCTTTAGTGAGGGCGGAAAATCAGCAAGAGTGGAGGAGAAAATGAAGAGTTTGAGCTACTAAAACAATCCTTTGGTATATCTTGCAACCCTCTACTTATGATGCTATAAAATCTATCATCAGGAGGCTTAAACCTTCTTCTTATTCACTTCTTATTCCCTAAAAGCTTAATAGAAAAATCAGCCTTGCATTTCCCTTCAACTCACATGCAACTTCAATATTATTGTGAGAAATTTTGCTCTCTTATTCATCTATCTTTCCAACACTGTTCTTGTTATTCTTGTCATCTTCAAGCTTTATTAATTGATATTCTTGGTGCATTAGTGTAGGCGTGGATTTTTAATTTCTTTAATGCCTACACGCGGTGTGAGCGCGTTTATTTGACTACCCCATTGTTAAGGTTTTATTAAAAATATGTTTTGAAGTCGCCAACAAGTCTTTAAAGGAAAACTTATAAACCTAATTGGATATCGAACTGCATGAACATCTTAAGGACTTATCCAATGTAGATTTACCCGTCCTGACATCATAGATGGTCAAAATGAACCATAGATTAAGTTCGGGGGTGAGGGTACAACACAG
This sequence comes from Beta lomatogona, assembly GCA_947646795.1. Classification (NCBI taxonomy): domain Eukaryota; kingdom Viridiplantae; phylum Streptophyta; class Magnoliopsida; order Caryophyllales; family Amaranthaceae; genus Beta; species Beta lomatogona. Next base: position 1,677,903 of record CANSNZ010000968.1, read on the forward strand.
TCGGGAACCATGTTGCCCATTGTTGGCCTCTACTAAATATCGATTCACAACAGATTTTATGCCAAATAATAATCAAATAATGTTTAAGCACCCTAAAAATAAGTAATCTAGATTGGTTCAGGAAACACATAAAAAGACTAATTATTTAGCGGCAAGTTATTATGCAATCAGATTACAAGGTTCCTAACAGGTTGTCCAAATTATCTGAATTAATTAGAACAGTTCTTTAGGTCTTATTTGGCAATAAATACAAGGTTATAAATATTGCAATCAGGCATAAAAAAAATATGTTAATAAAAAGAAATAAAAATAAGAAAACAAAATATTGCAGAGAGTTAGTATAATATGTACAATAATTACTGCGCAGAAGTACGTTAATAATCTACATCACGAATAGAATGTTAGTAACTTCATCAAGAAATTAATAAAAATAAATAAATTAATAAAATTAATAAATAAAGGTGATTAATTTAGTTGACTCTCAGAAATTATACCACCGTCCGAGGTCGTTGATTTGTACGGATTCTGGATCGAAAGTTGTACGAGTCTTAGAAAAATAGTGCCTTTGTTCTTGTTTCGTGATATGTATGAAGCGCAGGATTCTTTGTATTAAGTGTATTAGGCAGTTTGCAGGTTTAGATGAGATGAGGATGATGTGGCGCAAGTATAGAATTTATAGCAGGGTGATGATAATGAAGAATTATGGGGCAGTAGGATGAATCAGGTATCAAGGAGTAGGGGGTTATGTGACGAAATTAGTTGGGGGAATTAGAGTAGGTGTAGGTGATGATTAGAAGATGATGAATGAGGTCAACGGGTATTAGGAGGCATTGGATTGGTGAGGTGGATGATCTCCGATGATGATGGGTATTAGATGATGAATTTTGTGAGTGTGCCGTTTAGGTTGCGAGAAATTAGAGGTGAGTTGTGTGTTTGTCGTTAGGCGGTTGTGGGATGATCAGAGGGCTGTCGAATGATTTTTGTGAGGACAGTTAGATTCATCAGTCGAGATTTTGGAGTGAGGATTATATATAGGTTTAGGGTGGTTAGGTAGTTGAGTTACAATTTTTTTAAAACAATTGGGTTTCTTAAAAGATTTTTATAAAATAGTTTGATAAAAATATTTAAAAACACTTTGGAAAAAGATGATTTTTTTTAAAAAGATATTTTTATTAATAAAACTAATTAATATAATTAATTAATCCTATTAACTAAATTGGGCTTAGAAAATGGGTTTTATAAATTGGGATTTCATAAATACTACTTTTAAAAGGTTTTCGAAGATGGGCTTTTTAAAAAGTTATTTTAAAACGTTTTAGAAAGTGGGCTTAGGAAAACTAGTTATAAAAGAGGTATTCGGAAATGAGTTAATAAAATGAGTTAGAAAATGGATTTGGGCTTAAAATATTTTATTTTAGACTCGTTATTTATTCTTTCCTTGATCCGGACCATTTGGAGCAGGGTATTGGTCATCATAGGGTACTAAATGGGGAGACACGATTATGTGTCTACAGAAGCCCCCACTTTGACTGAGGTTTGTAAAACCGAAAGTCAAAGTATACGTGTTGGGATGGAGAATGATTCTAGATGCTCTGCAATCCAAAATCACTCTTTTACGCCTGTACCTGCAAAACAAGCAAAAGCTTCAGGAACAGACATGCGTGAAACAGATTTGCAAAGTAATTGTAAATTTGTAAAAAATGAGATGATAGGTGGAAAAGAGGAATCATGAGCTATTATGGTTCGGCTCATGTCGAGCAGAGTTTTTTGGCCTGCTCCAAGGCAATTTGTGTACAGCCTTTGTCCCGCTCCAAGGCAACTAGTGTAGAGTTTTTGGCCTGCTCCAAGGCAATAGAGCCTTTGATCCGCTCCAAGGCAATTGGTGTGGAGTGTTTGGCCTGTTCCAAGGCAATTGGTGTGGAGTGTTTGGCCTGTTCCAAGGCAATTGGTGTGGAGTGTTTGGCCTGTTCCAAGGCAATTGTTGTGGAGTTTTGGGCATGTTCCAAGGCAATTGTTGTAGAGTGTTTGGCCTATTCCAAGGCAATTGGTGTGGAGTGTTTGGCCTGTTCCAAGGCAATTGGTGTGGAGTGTTTGGCTTGTTCCAAGGCAATTGGTGTAGTTGATTTGAAGTGGTCCTCAGACCTAATGGTTTGTGTCCCGTTATTGGCGGTTTGTGTCCCGTCATTGATTTTCCTGAGTAATTGTTGTCTCCCGAGCAATGTATGCTGAAAATTTGTAGAGTCACATGATTGTATGTAAGCTTTTGACAGTTCGTTGAGTTGTCGTGTGTAATGTCGTGACGAACATTTGAAATCATTTGAACTTAAGCGTGTGGGTTCTACTTGGCTAAGAAGCCCCCAAGCGTACTGTACAGGACTGTGCGCCAGACGCACAGGCCTGCGCTTGGCGTGGGATGCTGCGCAGGATGCAGTTTTCTACGTGCGATGTCATAATGAACATTTGAAATCATTTGGAATTAAGCGTGTGGGCTCCATATAGCTAAGAAGCCCCCAAGCGTGCTGTACAGGACTGTGCGCCAGACGCACATGCCTGCACTTGGCACTGGATGCTGCGCTAGACGCAGTGCATGAGGAATTGAGAATGTGGCCCATATGGCTAAGAAGCCCCCAAGCGCGCTGTACAGGCTTGTGCGTTTGACGCACAGGCCTGTGCTTAGCGTGGTATGCTACGCTGGACGCAGCTTGCTGCATGTGGCACAGCGTTGTCGGTGCACTAGACGCACCATGTATATAGCACTTGTTGTTAATTTGTAATGGTCTGCAGACCTTGGCAGAGTATAACTCGTATAGAATCGTTTAATATTAGGTACCTGCAAAATACAAATAACACACAGATATACAGACAAACACCTAGGGGACATGCATGTCTCCCGTGATGTGGGTGCTAGTGTATGGATAGGAAAAGACTCGACTCAAAAAAGAGTGACCTCTAACACTCTAGACTTAAAGGTGCTATCGTGTGTGCATACGTGTGGTGTGTGACTCGATAATTGATGATAGAATCCTATAAATAAGGACGAATGATGCAATGTTTGACACAGTGTTTGGATGATGCAGATATGCAATGCAAATGCAGATGTGACACTAATGCAAAGATATGATTTTAATGTAGATGATATGATATGATGCTTTGATCGTTCCATTAAAAGCTTAGATTTTTGTTTAGTAAACTGTTTTTGAAAGAGGAGAAATGGGAAGCCCACAAGTATGATTCATGTAAGTTATGTTTGATTCGAAATGTGTTATAGTTGTTACGGGCCTAAGTGAGCCCATAAAACGGTTAGGATCTCGTACGGGTCTAGAGCCCACAATATTTTGTATGGACTCGTAATGAAGTCCTGATCAAGGTACACATGGAGCCTATGAAAGAGGAAAGATGGGAAGCCCCCCAAGGATGATCTGTTGGATTTGAAATGCATTGTAGCACGAGCTTTTGTAACACTTGAGTTATATATTCGAGTTTTGTATGCCAAGGGCCTAAGTGAGCCCATACAGTAGGTTCAATCTTGTATCAGTGTGGGCTTTAAAATCCAAAATTTCATGTATGGACTCGTAATGAAGTCCTTATTACAATAGGCCTAGACTGGGAGCTTGTGATTTTCTGTGTGGACCAATGATGAAGCCCCCCAGTAAGATGGAGTTGATGAAGTATTCAGCTTGATTGCTTGATTTTAAAGATATCTCGTCACGCTTATCGGAAGTTTCGACCGAAGATTCCATATAGGGTTCCTAAGGTGAAAAAGACAAGAAAGGCCAAAGAAAAGAAACACTCAAAAGATGAGGCGCGATCATAGCGCTGAGTGTTGAAAGGTTATGCTAAGGTTGGCTTAGGAGCGATAATGTAGTGCAGAAAATGGCAAGGATTTTAATGTTGCCTACATATCCATGATAGAATCAGGCCAGTCGTAGCTCTTAACATTTTGAATGGTGACCGAGCATTTGGCTTTGGAGCCATTTGCAATGAATTAAGCATTGAATTGTAAGAGGTCTTTAGCAAGGGTGGATAATGATGTAGGTTTGGTTTGGTTTAAAGCGGTCGGACCTCAGGGTGAGGTTTCCTACGTATCTTTAGTAGAATCAGACCATTCGTAGTTCAGGCTAGTGAATGAAAAGATGCCCATGACTTTTGCCTAAGTCGCCCTTATGGGTTTTGACCTAGTGGGCTTGGGTTTGTATATTATGGCTTATGGGAATGCAATGTGCATGGTTGCTTGAACGAAGGTTTATTACATAGATTTGAAGTTGGAGGTTTAGAATCGAAGGTTGAAGGTTTTAAAAGAAGTACCTTTGACAAAGCTATTGATGGGCTTATTTGCAATACTTTTTCCCTTTTATATATATATATATATATATATATATATATATATATATATATATATATATATATATATATTGCACTTTTTGCATGATTTTTTTTTTGCTTTTGCTTTGATTCTCGTTTTGTTGCTCTCTTTTTTTTTTACTTGCCCTTTACATTGAATTGATGTCAAGTGTACCTCCACTAAGGTAGGTTAGAGGGAAAGGGGTGTTATGCATTTGAGTTGAAATGGAGGAATGTTTGTGGGGAAGGGGAAGAATGCCTCTTTTATATATGCCAGTTGTTCATTGCCTTTATAGTCATGAGAATTAGAAATTCGTTTCTTTTAAGGCGACAATCATGATTTCCGTTGATACTCATTAGTGCAAGGTTAGAAAAGAAATACTCATTTATTAATTGAAAATTATAAGTACATGCAATAAGAAGGAAAGTCCTATATTAGACTAGGCAAAATGAGAGAGATGAACAGAAAATGAAATCATGAGTCTAGGCTCCTACGTCACGTGACAAGTGATCATAAATCTGAGGCCTTTTGTAATAGGAGAAATTGGAAGTCTCCCATCATCGATCATGTCCTGAATAAGGCCTCGCAATGGGTAGCAATTGTTAGTATTATGTCCATGGCCTCTATGGTACTTGCAATAAGCATCTTTGTCCCAAATTGGCCCCCTTTTATCTACGTCTGGATCTGGAGTTGGCCCAAGAGGGTAAAGTACGCCTTTTTGAGCGAAGGCGGTCAAAAGTTGTTCCATAACTTATACCATGTGAGGTATATTCTCTCTTGCGTTTTCTTCGAGGCCTGGTGGCATTAAGTATAAGTCCATGTGAGACAGTGTCATGAAGGTGCTTAGAAGGCATTCCAATCGGAGTAACAATGAATTCGGACCTGACCGAAGACCTCATAATTGAGCTATGTGGTATGATGTTGCTAAGTTCATTGATCCTTTGTGGGTCAGCTACCATTGTATCGAAGCTATCTAGTGCCTTGTAATTTGCACTACCATTATCCTGAAGAACAGTGTAGTTTGCCTCTAGTCTGCCAACACGTGCTACAAGATCTACTAGTATACTCGTCAACTCATCAATCTGCTCTTTAAGTGTTCTTGACATGTTGCGTATTTCCTACAATGGATCATCCAACAGGAGATTAGAGATGGAGTGATGATGGAGAGAAAGGAATGGAATGGGAGAATGTATGTTTGTTTTAAAAAGTTGAGCTTCTAGGAACAAAATAACATTCCTAAATGAATGATATATTTTTTCGGAATTTTTTTTATGGATGCACCTAGACCTAATGCATGTATGCATGACTCTTTTGAGTGCACCTATACCTAATGTATGTATGCATGACTCAATCTATGCGTTCGAACCTGTAAAGGCTGCCTACATATCCCAAAAGAGGGAATCAGATCGCTTGTAATTCGGGACTACTAAATGCGGAATGCATGAAATTAAATGGAAAGTGTGGATGCGCGCAATGAGACTCATAGATACCTAATAACTCTAGTTATGCATGTAGTGTATGAATGATGGACTATGTAATGCAAAAGGATTCTAGTATGAATGCAGTTCTAATGAATATGAAATTCTAATGACTTTAGAATCCTAGACTTGATAGACTTCTAATGACGTTAGAATTCTAGATTCGACGAACTTTCAAGGACGCTAGACTCCTAATGTGCATGAAACTCTAGTGGACCTAGACTCCTAAAGTGAATGAAAGTCTAGTGGACCTAGACTCCTAAAATGGATGGAATTCTAATGGATTTAGACTCCTAAGATGGACATAATTCTAATGGTTTTAGAGTCCTATTATGCATGGATTTTCTATGGATTATAAACTTCTAAGATGGATGGGACTCAAGCGAATTAAGACTCCTAACATGGACAGAGTTAGAGGGGTTAAGAACTCTAAATAGAGTGAGAAACTGGATGAATCTAGACATGTGAGCTAGATGGACTTCTAATGGAGTTAGAATTCCTAAATGGATGAGACTTTTACAACAAGATGGACACTAAAAGGGATCCTAGCTGATGTACACAAATGATGGATAATATACATACAAAGATAGGAAAGAGAAAAAGGATGAATTTTCGGAAAAAAAAAATATGTGATAGGGAAAAAGATGGATATTTTTTTGAAAAAAGGAGTGGAGATAGAATTTTTGAAATAGATAGGATATTAAAAATGGGATGAAATTTTGAAAAAGATAGGAGAATGATTTTTGAAAAAGATGAGGATGAATTTTCAAAAAGGATAGGACATCATTTTTTTTTTAAAAAGGATGGGATATATAGTTTGGTAAAGGATGAGGATAGAAGTTTCGAAATAGATAGGACATATATGTTTGAAGATGAAAAAGTTGGCGAAAGGATAATGGAAAGAAAAAAAACCAAGATAATAATATCCAAAATGTTAGTCGAAAACTGTGTTAGGCACATAGAAGTAAGCAACTAAGGCAAGATATTACATGCGTAGCACGCATAATCAAGCACTGCACACATGAAGAACAAGAAAATGTTGCGCTAAATGCGGACAAATTGCGAGGGACGCGACTAGAGAGCGCGCAACGCAGGGCTAGAACAGCGCTCAACGCGACGTCAGCACCAGACGCGAGGAAAAAGTGTGGAACGCAGATACGTTGCGCGGAGCGCAGATTAGAAGCGTGGCGAGCAGTTAAAGGCAGCAGCTGGAACTCTCTATCTGTGCGTGATTTCGTTCAATAGTTTTGACTCGAAGATCGGTAATACGAAACAATTAATGGCCCGTACACGTAAATATGCACAAGTAGGATAATAATATGCAAAGTTCTCAACCTAAAAGTTCAGTTCTACGTTCAACTATTGGTCATATTTCAGTTAAGTCTGAAAAAGGTCCATGACTAAGAGATTGATCCCATGCTTCGTACCTTTGCTAAAAAAGTGGCCACGTGTAAGACGCACTCCAGTTCTCAAGTCAGGAACAAGAAAACAATGCCATGGTTGGGTAGGTTTGCTTATGACTAAGATCCAACACTATCACTCAGGAAGCTTTTTGGAAGGACAAAGAGCAAACCCCCCGGGGGTGACCTCGCACATAGAACATGTGCTAATGAGGCAAGGTAGATTGTCCTTATGGTGGCTAAACAATAGCCATGCACATGCAAAACAGTATATTATTCAAAGGCATAAAAGGAGAATGAATCGTATTTTTCAAGTTTCACCCACTCATTTTAAAAAAATATTTTTTTTTAAATCCTCCCCAGTGGAGTCGCCAAATTGTAGGCGTGGATTTTTAATTCCTTTAATGCCCACACGTAGTGTGAGCGCGTTTATTTGACTACCCCATTGTTAAGGTTTTATTAAAAATACGTTTTGAAGTCGTCAACAAGTCTTTAAAGGAAAACTTATAAACCTAATTGGATATTGAACTGTAGGGACATCTTAGGGACTTATCCAATGTAAATTTCCCCGTTCTGACTCTATAGATGGTCAAAATGAACCATAGATTGAGTTCGATGGTGAGGGTACAACACAGTCAGAAACCATGTTGTCCATTTTTGGCATCTACTAAATATCGATTCACAACAGATTTTATGCCAAAGAATAATCAAATAATGTTTTAAGCACCCTAAAAATAATTAATCTAGATTGGTTCAGGAAACACATAAAGAGACTAATTATTGTCCAAATTATATGATATAATTAGAACAGTTCTTTAGGTCTTGTTTAGCAATAAATAAAAGGTGATAAATATTGCAATTAGGCATAAAAAATAATATGTTAATAAAAAGAAATAAAAATAAGGAAACAAAGTATTGCATGGAGTTAGTATAATATGTACAATACTTACAGCGCAGGAGTACGTTAATAATCTACCTCACGAATAGAATGTTAGTAACTTCAAGAAAATAATAAAAATAAATAAATAAATAAAATAAATAATTAAAGGTGATTAATTTAGTTGACCCTCAAAAATTATACCACCATTCGGGGTCGTTGATTTGTACCGATTTTGGATCGAAAGTTGTACGAGTCTTAGAAAAATAGTGTCTTTGTTCTTGTTTCGTAATATGTATTAAGCGCAAGATTCTTTGTATTAAGTGTATTAGGCAGTTTACAGGTGTAGATGAGATGAGGATGATGTGGCGCAAGTATAGAATTTGTAGCAGGGTGATGATGATGACGAATAATGGGGGCAGTAGGATGAATCAGGTATCAAGGAGTAGGGGATTATGTGACGAAATTAGTTGGGGGAATTAGAGTAGGTGTAGGTGATGATTAGAAGATGATGAATGAGGTCAACGGGTATTAGGAGGTATTGGATTGGTGAGGTGGATGATCGCCGATGATGATGGGTATTAGATGATGTATTTTGTGTGTGTGCCATGTAGGTTGAGAGAAATTAGTGGTGAGTTGTGTGTTTGTTGTTAGGCGGATGTGGGATGATCAGAGGGCTGTCGAATGATTTTTGTGAGGAGAGTTAGATTCATCAGCCGAGATTTTAGAGTGAGGATTATATATAGGTTTAGGGTGGTTTAGGTAGTTGAGTTGCAATAGGTTTTTAAAAACAATTGGGTTTCTTAAAAGATTTTTATAAAATAGTTAGATAAAAATATTTAAAAACACTTCGGAAACAGATTATTTTTTATAAAAAGATATTTTTATTAATAAAACTAATTAGTATAATTAATTAATCCTATTAACTAAATTGGGCTTAGAAAATGGGGTTTTATAAACTGGGCTTTCATAAATACCACTATTAAAAGGTTTTCGAAGATGGGCTTTTTTAAAAGTTATTTTAAAACGTTTTAGAAAGTGGGCTTAGTAAAATTAGTTATAAAAGAGGTCTTCGGAAATGAATTAATAAAATGAGTTAGAAAGTGGGCTTAGGGAACCAAGAGAAAAGGGGTACCAACTAGACCTCCCCACGCTACAAAAGGTAAATTTGTTGAAACTCCTGTTTCTACTTATTCTCCTCCTATTATTGAAAGGAGTGTGTTGTCTGGATGTTCTACTAAGGATGGTTATTTTGATTTACCTGCTTTATCTGAAGTGCATCAATTGTTGGAATTTCAAGGCTGGATGCTTTGTTTAAAGGGGTTAAAAATGCCTTTATGGATGATGTTAGGGAATTTTATGTTAATTTAAAACAATTGTTGAATGTGTCTTTGCGTTCTTCTGTAATGAAGTATCTTTGTATGTATCTTATGTGGCCTCTCTACATGATATACCTAGCTAGAGATGAGTTTAATAAGTATGTTTGGGATGGTTGGCCTACTATTTTTAGGGTAACAGCTGAGGAGATTTATAAGTTTTTGTTGCTCCCTACTCTAAGAAGGCTAGTTATCAATCTGCTAATTTGCGTGAACCCGTTATGTTGGTCCTCCACTCCATTTGCAATAAAGTGTTTATTCCTATGGCTCAAAGTAGAGGAACAGTTTGCGTCATGGAGATGGTCTTGATTTACTTAATGATGAAAATATCAATATCAATCTCTCTGCTCTCATCATTGATAATATATAATGAACTATTTCACCTCCTTCCACCATGCCCTAACCTATGGTTCAATCATCACCCTACTCCTTTAAAAGCAAAAGATGCCTCTCAATTAGGAAACAGTTCACATTCAGGTCTTTACAAAGAAGATCTTGGGGCAAAAAGGGTTGGATGTTTCCTGAGATATGCTGAGTTTCAAGGAGTTAGGAGTATCAGCGGAGAAGAAAAAGTCGAAGAAGAAGAAGAGAAAGATAGAGGGAACCAGTTTTCATGGTGCTGTAATTGAGAGGTTGGACAACTAGGAGAAAACATTGGATAAAATGTATAAGATGATTGAGGGCATGCCCAAATCCTACAAGTCTAAGGTCACTAAGCTTGAGAATAAGTTGGTCGAGACTGAGTTGCTGGTTCTCTCCCTTCTAGAGGTAAAGGCTCAACTTCCTACAACTCAAGGTGCTACTGGTTCCGCTGATCCTCGTCTTCCAGCTGATCCCCGTCTTCCTGCTGATCCTATGGAAGAGGATTAAGATGACGATGAAGAAGATGAAAAAGGTGTTGGTTCCTCTCACTCATCCTCCAACAAAGAAGAAGAAGATGTTGATGATGATGCCTTAGAAGGAGAGGATGACGAGGAGTGATTGCTTTTTCCACTTGTTTCTCCCAATCCCATTTTGATAACTGTTTTTGCATTACTGCTTTCCCCCCTTTTAACAAAATAATTTCTTATGTACTTTGGGTTCTTGTTTGAATATGCTGGTTTATACTTGGATAATTTGTGTTTGGTTTATGGATGTGAGTTGTATGCCTAACCTGATTTCTTGCACCATGATAACTTGATTGGTAGTTTATGCTACTATTTTGGATGAAGCGATAACTTATGTGCAATGACTCTTTCATTGAGTACTTTTAAATGATGCCAAAAGGGGGAAAATTAGTTTAAAGTTGAAGCGCCTAAGTCTAGTATAGCTTGAGTCCTAGTATAGTAGTTGCAGTTCAATAAAAAAAGGAGGGGAGGTTAAGCTTTTCTTAGGAAATAGTTGATTTAGTTAACTGTTTCACCTTTTGGGTATTGTGTCAAGTAGGCTCTTTTAATGAAATCTTTGAGCTTTGGTTGAAGTTATCTGTTTATACTAACTTCTTGGTTGCAGAAAACTTCAAAGAGTTTGTCATCATCAAAATAGGATAATTCGTTGAGTCCCCTAGGTTCTGAATGATGACAAACAGCTGCAGGGAACAGTTGTTCTTTACCGGTGTTTATGAGTTGTTAGGAAATAGCTAAGAAACCAACTGTTCCTGACTGTATACTGAAACAATCAAAGACTATTTGCTATGCTATGATTTTCTTGTGTAGTAAACAAGTTTATTCCAAGACTTGAATCTAGGAGGCCGTCTCGAAGATATTCAAGGAAAAGACAAAGTATTGCATTGTTGGTTCAAGGGAAGCATCAAGAATTGAAGTTCATTTGATTCATCTTAGCTCTTCATGTAATATTTGTGGATGATATTCTTAGTGGAATTGTTTGCGTTGTTCTTAAGATGAAACAGTAGGGTTTTGAATATGGGAACCAGTTAGTTACATATTCTGAACACTACTAAACAGGGTAAAAGGTTTGTGTACCAGTTACTTTGTAGGGTGATTGAGCTGGCTATTTTAGAAAAGATTTTCGAAAAAATATTTTTATAAATACTTTCCAATAAAAAGGTTGACAGCCTTTAGAATCATAATGCATTTCTTGCCTTAAGCGTGTATATATCTTGGATAATATATTTCCCTCTTGAAAGACGTTGTTAAAGATATACTTTCCTAACTTAGGATAATCATATCTTGAATATCTTGAGTTAGGGCACGCTCAAAGGTTAGACCCTGGTCTGTAAATACTGAATAATGATTCTACATCAACCTTGATGCTCTCCTGGATTATATCGAGTAATTTTGAGAGCTTTCACATAGAGAATAGCTGACAGTTCCTAAAATAGAGTACGCATTTAATAGAGCTTTACATTACTCTTTGTTTGCTTTGTAATAAAGCGAGTGATTTAGAGAAACTAGCTGTATTGAATCTCTAACATAGGGGTTAGAGGTTGGGTAGAGTCTGTGAGTTCATTTGCGAGTGCTTGTGAGTTCAAGTGCGAAGTAGCATACTACAGTTAGTGTAGGGTGTGTTGTTTCCCTGGATTAAGGGAAATAGGAGAGTATGAGAGTATTATTGTTATTTTAGAGTTGATTAATAAGAAAACTAACGTAGGAGGACGTAGGCCCTTGTTTGGTTAAACCTCGTTAAATTTGGTGTGTTCATTATTGCTCTCGAGTTCTCTTATTTCCGCTGTCAGGAACCAGCTCAACTGGTTCCCCCTTAAATCGAAATAATTTGAATTTAGCACCAATGCCCCTAAGTACTCAACCCCCCTCTTGAGTAACATTGTAAGCCTTCAGTTTTAATGGTTGAATATGTGTTTGTGTTTAATATGAGTTTGTAGAGAGTTTTGTAGTTGGAAGTATGATGAATGTATGATGTTAAGCATTGAAAAAACGTATGAAAAACGTTCGTAAAAACATAAGTATTTATAGAGGAACAAAGCTCGAATACAACGCGGAAAGGTTAAGAAATTTTGTATTTCTGGATTTTGAAAGCGGCATTGACGATGCGCCAATGCACCAACATGCGCTTGACGCGACGCAAATATGTGACATTTTTTATCATTTTAAGATTGGTTTTTATCTTTGATGAATTTATCTTTGGAAATCCGAAATCAGCAATCTTTAGAAATAAAAATCTGATTTTCGAAGTATCCTTTAGAAAAAAATTATCAAGAATAATTATTATTAAAATATTAAAAATACAATTAATTATCAATAATAAATTGGGCCTTTAAAATTGAGCTTGTTTTTAATAAATAGACTTTATGTTTTCAAAAAGCATTTGGGCTTAACTTGTTCAATTTCTCTTCTTTTGGACCGGACCTATTAGGACGACGATATGTTTTCATCATTGGGTACTCAATAATGAGAAGACACGATTTTGTATCTAGAACTATATTTTTTCTTATATATTGAGAATAATTTAGAAGATTCTATCTACTCGTTAATAATGTCAAGATTCCAAGTGAACAAACTAAAAAATGCATAGGGAGTATTGTACATTGTTGATATTATTGTTATGTGGCTTGATTATAATCTATGGTAAGGACTAGTAAAAGATGTCTATGGGATAGTTTGATGCACCTTAAATTTTGACATTCTAGTAGCTTTTCCTTAAATCAAATCTCTAGGTCCTCTGGATCAATGTTGGAATAACTTTTACTAAAGTTGGAATTGGATCCATGTTTTAATTCATATAGTTTATGTTTATCTTTTCAATAATGTCAATAGCTAGTTAAACATGAGGCATCATTGTCAAAGGAAATAGTCTTGTCGACATCAATGTAGTCCAAGGCATTTGGAACCCCGTTGGTAGATCACTAATATTATTACAGATATATAGTGGTTTTAAAACTGGTTCTGGGTATACCCACGGCGAACCAGGTCAGACCCGGACAGGTCAGGATTCTGAAAGTTAGTGTCCCAGGCCGTGATTGGTCAGGTTTTGTTCAACTGGATCGATCACATTTGAATCATGAGATTGTCGGGTGCCGGACATGTCTAAGCGTTCCATTTACAAATCGATCCATTCCCGGGTGTGATCACATGTGCACATTTTTTAACCGGATTTGTGCAGGTCGTATTTGAGTTTCATGTACGCTTGGGTAGAATCAAGTGTATTCGGGTTGAATCACTAATGACCTTAGTTCGATCATTGTGAAGCATCAGATCCATTCGCTATTGAACGTTAATTCAACTTCGGTTAACTCCTGGTCGAGTCATTTTGATTTTATTACGGATTTTGTAAACGAATCATATTATTACAAGTATTAAGATCGACATATATATACATATGTGTGTGTGCAATAAATATATGGATGATAACGAAAACTAATAAAAACACTATATTGTTTACCGTGATGTTTAGTGTGTTCTCTTAGTGAACTCTTATTTCGACTAATCAACTGCGTAAAACCACTCTAATGAGTAAACAAGTAGAATGAGTCTTCGTATGTTCTAATATTATATATTATAACCAACGACAATAATAACGAGTAGACAATCAATTCCAAGGTTTATATATTTGACTTTATTATTATAAGCATTATGATTGATTTATAAGTTTGTAAATAATTGTGATGATAATGAGAACAATAATAATAATAATAATAATAATAATAATAATAATAATAATAATAATAATAATAATAATAATAATAATAATAATAATAATAATAATAATAATAATAATAATAATAATAACAATAATAGTAACAATGCTAACAATAACAATAGTAATACAAATAAGAACATGAATACTAACAATACCAATAATAATACAAATACTAACAGTCATAGTAGCAACAATGCTAATAATAGCAATAACAATAATAAACATAACGCGATATATGTGTATTATGTTGTGACTATATATGATAAAGTATAAACAAACTATTTTATCAATATGTTTAATCATTTAGTAGTACAATGGTATCAAAATAGTTGTAAAACCACTCTAATACTATATTGATTATAAATTAGAACAACGACTCTTGATATGTTATAATATTATAACAAATTACAATCATATGTTTACAACGACGGTTCATATGAGGCCTAGGTGATTATAATGGGGGTTCATAGATTGCAATTTGAACCGTTAATTTAATCTAAACCTTTTATCTTCACTGTTGATGCAGTAACAATAGAATCCAACTATCCTCCATTCATTCTATCCTCAGATATAACCTAAGCTGTTAGATCTAAGCCAACGGTTGAAAAACTACCCCCAAATCATTCTCCCCTATAAAAACTAACTCTAACTTATTAAAAAATAAAATCAATAAGTTAACTGTTAACAAGTAACAACCATAAGTAAATAGTTTAACAAGTACTTACTAGATAGTAACTTGTTAACAACCATATGATAACTTAACACTTAGTTAGTTACTCCCTTACACTTATAATAACTCAATAACTCTTTAAATTATTAATTGTTACCAAGTTCATAAATAATTATTAATATATTGATAAAGTGATAAGACATTAAATCTTAATATAAGATTATTTAAGTTGATCGTTTAAGTTAAATTTACTACGAAACTCAAATCATCTAATTGAATTGAAAAAAGTTGTTATTAGATAAGATTAATAAATGTATCAATATAAGTTATAAGATTATTTAAGTTAATTGTCTTTATGTGAAATGCATTTTGAAACTAAAAACATCTAATTCAATTGAAACAAGTTGTTATCGAACGAGATTAATGAATTGATCATTGCAAGTCGGTAAGCTAATTCAATGTAATGCTACACTATAAGTTCACTTAAATAAATATAGTTAAACTCTTACTTAATTAAGTGATAGATTGGTAATATAAGTAACGCTATAATAATAATAATAATAATAATAATAATAATAATAATAATAATAATAATAATAATAATAATAATAATAATAATAATAATAATAATAATAATAATAATAATAATAATAATAATAATAATAATAATAATAATAATAATAATAATAATAATAATAATAATAATAATAATAATAATAATAATAATAATAATAATAATAATAATAATAATAATAATAATAATAGTTATACATGCTAATTAATAAACGGTAGTTATACTTAAATAATACTAATAATAATTTCATTAAAGATATTAAAATTTTTAATTATAATAAAATAATATTTTTTGACTAAATACTAAAGATGGTAAGTTAATAAACCAACACAACAATTACTAAGATTATAAGAATATAAGATTATCAATCCATGTGCTAGGTCATCAATCCATGTGCTAGGTTATTCTATTTTTCTATTGGCTAAAGAATGATATCATGGATCATGAATTAGAACCATTGATCTGAGAAGGATTTAAATCTAACCATTAATTGTATATTGAAACATAAAAGAGGAAAAAAAGATGAGATCTAATCTCAACCGTTGATGATTTTGATCCAACAGATGAGATTAAATTTGGAGACCCTAACATTGTTAGGTCTAAAAGAAGTTCGCCCCAAACATTTTTCTTCTGCCTCCCTCAACGACCGACCCTCTAAGATCTCCTCCTCATACCTCACAAAAACAAAAACCCCAACTCCCCAGTTTCTTTCCTCTTCGACGCCCTCGCCTGTTGGCTTCTCCTCCGCCGTCCCATAACTCGCCGGTGAACCTCCGCACAGCCCGAGCCCGACGCCGCGCTAGCCCATCTCTTAGATCGCCTCCCCCCTCATTTATGAAACCTTAACAATGATTCAGGTTCGTTTATGTTCTTTCATTTTTGTTTTCGTTTTTCAATTTGTGGTTTTTTTTGTTTTCAATTGTTTGGGTTCGTTTATGTTTGTTCTTGCGTTTTCGTTTATCAATTTCTCGGTTTTTTCAGTTTTATGGTTTTTTTTCATTTTCGTATACAATTTTATGACATTTCTGATTTATATGTGAACATGTGTGTGGATATATAATTTCTATTAGAATTTACAATTTAGTGTTCGTTTTACGAGAATGGAAATTAGATTTTTCAATTTTGGGGTTCGTTTATGTTTGTTCTTTTATTTTCGTTTTCATTTTTCGATTATTCGGTTTTTTTATTTAACTTTACTATTAGGTTTTAGTTTGCTTTCACTTTTATAATTACTTTTGTGACTATTTTTTAACTTTGTTCAACAGTATGTAAACTGCTGCCGATGAGTTATTGTTGCTGTTGTTGTGGTTGCTGTAGACAATCTTATGCATCTGGCGTGCTTCTGTGTCGTGCTCCTGGTGGCTATGTTATTACGTTAACATGAAAATTGAGTGAACTATGAATTGCAAATGTAATTACATTTTTGTTCATGGGACAATTGTATACTACCTCCGTCCCAGAATAATCCGAACACTTTTCTATTATGTTTGTCCCAAATTAGTTTGAACACTTCTTTTTTTGGCATGGTCCCACCATTAATATATTTTTTTTTTTTACACATCTTTGGCCCACACTCTACCTTTTATCAATTAAAAGTTACCTAAGTTTCTCTCTCATCTAATAAAAAATACCCCACCAAGTCCTATCACATCTACTTTTTAAATAAAATAACATTTGATAACCACACTACAACTTATCACCTTAAACTACGTGTTCCAACAATTGTTCAGATCTTTCTGGGACGGAGAGAGTATTTGATAGTGTGATCAAACTCTTGATCTTTGTGCACATCTTGAGATATAATCATATAATTATACTATTTTGTGTCTTGGTGACCTCAAAAACATATCATTGTTCACTTCCATATTTATGTGAAAAATTAGAAATTCAAATTTGTTGTATGAAATTTTTTTGCATGCTATCCAAAAATAAAAACAGTAAATAAAGCCCCAAAAAATAACCTCTTTTTAGAAAGAGAAAAAATGCTTTTTTTTCAATTTTGTAATTATGTATATAGCACATAATATACAATACTTTTCTTTTACTTAATTTAAAATCAAAAGGTGAATTTTAATGTTTATTTGATCTTTAAACATTCTTTCAATAAAATACCACCGTATGAATTTGTGGATCAAAAGTTGAATCCGTTATTTATATACTAATTAACTTATATAATATCCAACAGTTTTTCAAAAAAATATTATATGTTTAAAAATACGCTTCCTCTTTTTTTTTAATCTAAGTTATGTGGATCTTCTAGTATACTATTTGTTTCGGACATATTGGTGATAAAAATATACTAATTAAAATGTTACACAAAGAAAAATTGACATATTTAAATGACTTTAGCTGGTTCAATCAAATTCTAGTTGAATTTGGGGTCAATCATAAATAAATTAGGTTGAACCGGATATTTACTAGGTCTGGTCAGGTTTTGGTTAATATCTGATTGGGTTACGGTCAGGTTCGGGTTTGGATGCAGGTCTGTGTGGTCAGGTCTGAATATGAACTTGTCGGGTGCCGGTCAGGTCTGGGTAATCCCAGGTCAGGTTTCGGTCGGACCTGGAGACTGACCTTCATAGGTCGAACCAGGTTCAAGTCAGGTCGATATCAGGTTGACCCAGCGGTCAGATCTGTTTCTGACACCACTACGATATACCACTTTTCCTCTACTCTTTCGAGTACAACTGGCTAATCGAACATACTTTTCCAAAAGTAAATTAGTCGGCTAATTTAGATAGCTAATGTCTGCCATTTAATAGACTCTTCTAGTGTTATTACTTTGTTTATAATTCTATTTTATTTTGTATCCTTGTAAGTGATGCACTACAGGGTTCTCTCATGCAGAGGGCCTCCTAATATTTTTTTCCTTATCTTATAAAAAAGTGTTGGAAATTATGTTTTGTGAGCTAATAAATGAACAATCTACTCTCATTGCTAAATTCGAAGAAAGGTGGCAATATATATTTCCCATTATAGACACCTAGATTCAGTCTCTTGTCCTGATGAGAAGGTTCAGTGATGAAACTATAACCCACTTTATCTGAGAAGGTTCAGTGATGAAACTATAACCCACTTTATCTAATTAAATTGGGATTACTTATTTACTTTGTATAGTCTTGGTATGACATCAAATGGAATAAAAAATCTCAAAAAAGAAAAGAAAAGCTCAAACACCAATTTGACATACTTTTATCTCAAAGTTTAGTTTCTTGGGCTCAGAAACCTATGAGGTTGACCCAAGATAGAAAAAGTATGCTCATGCATACTTAAGATGTGATACTTGTTATTTATATGATATGTCCTTCAAGGCTCAGGTTTTGTCTAATAACTAAGGATTTGGATCATGCACTTTGCAGGATTTTATAGGCTCGACATGAGATTTCCCTGGACATGTCATAAGCCAAATTGGATTAAAAATATAAAAATATATAAGATATAAACCAAAATTGTGCCAAAACGAACACCCTTGCAGTTTTTGGGCTATATCTTAAAAATTATAAATTACATTGATACAAGGATAAATAGGTTAAAAATAGACTTCCATAACTTCCCAACGATACAACGATAAGTCAAGAAATATGACTCATCTAGACTTCAGTAGGCCGTGCAAAAACATGCAGGAGCGCACGTGGAAAATCTTTCGGTGCCAAGTTCATACGACGTGGGTACCCCATAACCATAGTTCCGGAAATTCCTATTAATAGACTTCTTCCAATCCTCATTTGAAAACACACTTCGCTATGAAACCCTACACACTTTTTCTTCTTCTACTCCTTTCTAACTTCTAAGGCTATGTTTGGCGACACTAATTTGAAATGGGTACAATAAGTAAGGGCCGAAATTGGGTAGGTGGTGAAAACTGGTCTTTAAACCGATAAAGCTAGGCGATTGCATAACCTGTTTGGTAAAATTATTTATGACTGTAGCTGAAATTTTAAATCAATATATCATTAAATTTCTTAATGACACTTACATAAAATATTATATTTCTTAATGAGTAATGACACTTACATAAAATATTATACACACAAGTACACAATGGATTGAACTAGTACACAGTGGTGTGCAAGAAGAGAATTATCATTATATAAACAACAACGAGTAAACTAATTTAGATTTTAGAGGGTGCAACAAAGATTAGAATTTTCATTATCTAAATTTCCCAGGACTATTGGAAATTATGCGGCAACACTATTCAATAAAAACCAAAACATGTATGTGATATATATGCAGCAGCAACACTGATTCAAGTCATTCAACTAATGAGAAGCATCAAAATCACAAGCGTTGACATGTTAAGTACAGTACACTAGATCAAAAATCACAACTCTATCCATAATAACAAATCAATGATACATACCTGCAAAACTTGAAGTTTGAATTTTTTTAGATCTCCAATATTATAAGAATGACGACATAATTGAGGAGAAAAGGAAAAGATAATTTTTAAACATGTATTAGGGTTATTAAACATTTAAGAATATATCTTTTTAGGCTTAAAAAGATAAAAAGAAAATAAAAAAAATAAAAAAATTTCAGCACCTGATCTCAGACGCTATATTTTTCTCCAACCCAATTTCAGTCAAATTTTGGACTTAAATTTTATTTAAGTTCCTCCACCAAACACCACTAATCATATAAGGTGACTTAAAATTGTAGCACCTTATCATTTAAGTCACCTGAAATGCTTCCCCAAACAGAGCCTAAGTCTTCTCTACTACAAATCATTTTACTCTGCTAAATTATTCCCTCAAGTAATACTCCCTCCGTTTCTTTTTAATGGTTACACTTACACTTTTCACGCATGTCAATGCAAAACTTTGAGGATATATATCTCTGGTTTTGTATTTGTAAAAATTATAAAAAGTACATATCAATAAAATACATACTAAGAAGAATCTAACAAGATCCCACATTACTATGTTTTTTTTCATGCATAAATCACAAATGATGGTCAAAGTGCAACTTGTGAATAGTGTAAACTGTCAAAGTGTAACAATTAAAATGAAACGGAGGGAGTACAAAGACTGTCGTTACATTGCCAAAATATTGCAAGATTTAATTTAATTCCATAGTAAAGCTGAAAGAAGGAAGGGAAGAAGGAATTCCGAGAACAAAACAATTTATTTTCTTTCTTTTTCATTATTTTAATTGTTTTCTCTACTTCTAGTGTATTACCCCGGGTTTTCGCTCATAAATTCTTTTATTTTCCCTTACTATTTTCTGTTAAAATTAGAATATTTTACTCCCTAAAAATGTTATATCGTAATACATTTTTTATTTTGAAATTTTATATTTATATAATTTATTTGCTTAGAAATTATATATTTTATAGTATTTAAATTTGTGCGTTTGAGCTACGTATTTTATTTTATCGATATTTTATTACATTTGGGCCGTTTGTAACACGAATGGATCGACCACTTTACACCATGACATCCGAAATAATCAACATCGTAGGGGGGGGGAGATAATTACTTTTGGAGGATTTTTAACCCCTTTGTAACCTCCCATTAAATCCGCTTTTGATTACCCACTTAATTACCATTTAAATTAGGAAAATTTGTCAGAAACTACCTTTTAAAGACACTTTTTTAAAAAAAGCTACCTTATATCACGTTTATTTTACAAAACTACCTTATAAGTGGAAAACTTTAAAAAGCACTACCAAATGTAAAATTTACTGACCATGGTTAACTATTCCCTACAATTATCCCTCTAATATAAGATTATGAAAATACCCCTTAAATGACCCCAACCACCCTCTTTGTTTATTCCCTCACAGCAGCTTTTTTTCATCCCTTCTACAATCGAATTGCAGAGCAGTAGCATTATCATATCACTCATTGCCTTCTAGACTCGTTGAAAAAAAATTCAATTCCTCACTGTCAAATTTCTCACTACAGCATTTTTTTAACTTTCTTTCAATTACCCCAACCAGGTACACGAGCATCAAATTGCATCTAAGTCATTAAGAGAAAGATCCATATATTGCAAGTTGGGTTAAAAATGGAATTGCAGAGCAGCATTTAGTGATTTCAACCAACGAATTCCAAGCGAATTCCCATCGAATTCCCAATAAATGTCCATGTGAAATCAGTTAGATCCAATTCAAAATTAGGATTTTTAATTGCAAAAAAGTGAAAAAGAATAGTGCTTTACCTTGGTTGAATATTGTGAGGTTGGGGATTTTGAGAAACCTCTTTACCCTTGTCCATGTGCACTTCGTGGACCACAATTCTATTATTAAAAAAAAAATCAGAAGACAAAGGGATGATGATGAGAGATGAGCTGCTGCAGTGAGAATTTGACAGTGAGGAAGTGAAAAAAAATTCACCGATCGAGTCTAGAAGGCAACGACATATGGTATAATGGTAATGCCGCTGCTCTGCAATTCAATGATTGAAGGGATGAAAAATTGCTGCTGTGAGGGAATAAACAAAGGGTCATTTAAGGGGGTATTTTCGTAATCTTAAATTAGAGGTATAATTGGCGGAAATAGTTAACTATGGTTAGTAAATTCTACATTTGGTAGTGTTTTTTAAAGTTTTTCCGCTTATAAGGTTGTTTTGTAAAATAAAGGTAATATAAGGTAGTTTTTTTTAAAAAAAAAAGTGTCTTTAAGAGGTAGTTTCCAACAATTTTTCCCTTAAATTACCCAATGAAACTCCAATCTCTGTTGGCAAAACTTATGTTTTAGGATGGCCCTCCTTTTTTCTCTCCTAAACTTACCAATATTCTCCTTCTTCATTTTTTTCTACATCGCTTTAATCTCGTCTGCTGCACTTCAATCGCACTCGCGACTTTGTTTTTGGAGCCGCCAAAGATCGTTCTTTCGGTGCTACCTGCCTTATTGGGTGTGAGCTCGTAGACGTCGTGGTTGTGCAAGGACCGGAAGGTTCGATTGATTGCTTCATTCCTCCGGTTGGCCAAAGTAACTAATGATTTTTCTAGATCGGTTAGAATTCGCATAGGGATTATATTAGTTTTAATAGTTAAGTTTGGGTTAGTATTATTTTAGGATTTTGGGTGAAAATAATTAAGTGGTGTATGTTGTTTTCATAGTCTCCACGAATTATATGTTTAATTTAAAACTTGTAAAATTGAGATGATGGTTTGATATAGGGGTGTTAACGAGCCGAACCGAGACCGAACATGTCCAGGCTCGGCTCGACTCGAGAATGATTGAGGATCGACTCGGCTCGAGCTCGAAGCTCGTCGAGCCTCCAATATTTGGGCTCGGCTCGAGCTCGAGAGGACAAAGTCCAAGCTCAGCTCGAGGCTCGGCTCGAAAAAGTTGGGCTTAGGCCAAACCGAGTAGGCCCAAGTCAATATCTAAAGCTTCACTTAGGCGGTAGGCCCAACCGTATAGGCCAAGTATGCCCAAGAAAGTAGGTGAGCTTGTTCACTCACCCACCATATGCTTTTATAACTTGGTTTCCCTCTTAGCATTGCTAAGATTTCAATGTGGGACTCCATGGTTTGTTGAAAAAAAACAAACTCATCCTACCCATACTTTTATAACTTGGTTTCCCTCTTAGCATTGCTAAGTTTTCAATGTGGGACTCCATGTTTTGTTTAACTCATCCTACCCGTGATTTTATAACTTGGTTTCCCTCTTAGCATTGCTAAAATTTCAATGTGGGACTCCAGCTTTTGTTTAAGAAAATAACTCACTCTACATATTCTTTTATAACTTGGTTTCCCTCTTAACTTCACTAAAGTTTCAATGTGGGACTTCATGTTTTATTTAAAAACTTCCAACCTTGTAACAACAAGACTCTAAGTGCATTTAAATAATCAATTATTAAATAGTTTAATTATTATATAATCAAATATTTTAATATATACTTCATTCCTTTTGTGAAGAAAATGGAGTATAAAGTTTGTTTTCCAACCAAGGAGGTACGAAATCAAACTCTAAGTTCAGGTAAGGAGTAGTAGCTATTTATAAAGAAAATAAGATTGGTGCTTGTTTTCTTAACCAATGTGGGACTTTAGTGCCTAGTGGAATACTATTTAAGGTCCAAGTTGGATTACATATTAAAATATAAATAGTAATGTAAATTTTATCGAACGTGTTTGCGAGCTTTCGAGCCGAACTCTATTAGGCTCAGGCTCGGCTCGTTAAGGTCTCGAGCCGATCCCGAACTCGAATCGAGCCCCTCGGAGCCGAGCTTTGACCGAGTTTTGACCGAGCCGAATCCGAATAGTTTGCGAGCCGTCCTGGCTCGTTAGCACCCCTAGTTTGATATATAGAATCATAGTATTGTACGTTATGCAAGATCCTTTACGTGAAGTTATGTATGTTCATTAAATCTTTTTTTTTTTTTTTGCTAAGTAAAATGTTATTCATGGAACTTCAATTACAACCAAAACTAGCCTAAAGGAAGGCAAACCAACTAGGTTGGACTCCCTTTACCCTTTAGGCTAGGACCAAGCTAGCTAGGCCATCAAACTCTAATACAATCAAAGACTACAATCACCTCATTGACTAAGCTTAGTGAACCATTCATAATCTTTCCTAGCTATTTTCTTAGGTAAAACTGAAAAAACTCTAGCTCTTACAAAGCTTTTGATCTGTTTAATCTTGGTTATTTTGTTTAGTACAATTATCGCATATTATGGAGGAGATAGGTTGTTTATCATATGCTAACATAAACCGTTAAAATGTGAGAATGAAAGTGTAGTATGGTTGGAGGTATGCATAAGCATGGTTTACTAAAGGGTGGAAATGTGGTTTCTTTGCTGTAGGATTTTTGAGCTGCTGGCGTAGTTTATTTGTCGCACTCGTAGGTTGTTTTGTGGATCTTGTAGTTCACGTCGTTCTTGCTATTGTGGGAGGACGATAATGGTTGTTTGCTTCCTACGACACTTTGTTTCTCTCTCATGGTTTCAGTTTATGTAATTCTATTTCTTTGGATTTTTTTTGTTTATTGCATGATGCTGGTTAGCTCTGCTTGGTGGCCTTTGATTTGTTTTATTTAGTTCTTATTTTTCTTGTTTGTTTTGGTATGAGTCATGTTTCAGTATGTAAAGCATGTTGTGAGTTTGAAGTTGTATTTTACAAGCACGTTTTACTAAGTTAGAGTCCATGATTTCATAATGTGAGCTTATATCATTAAATTTATTACTTCCTCCGTTTCGTTTTGAATGCAACAAAGGGGTATTTTTTTGTGAGATATAAAATATTCATTTGTTGCATTTAAAATGAAACGGAGGAAGTATTATTTTTAAGTTATATGTGAGCTTATATCATTAAATTTATTATTATTTTTAAGTTATATGTGAGCTTATATCATTAAATTTATTATTATTTTTAAGTTATACTTTTATTGTTAAACATGCTAACGGTATTGGTTACCAGGTTGGGTGAATTATTAGTTGAGGTTTGTGGCATTGTTAATTGGCGGATTTTATAAGTTAAAATAAGCATATTGTGATTTGTGAATAATAGTTTGGTAATTTATCTTATTGCAGTCTTTGAAAGAGTTCAAAGCTATTTATATACTTTATATTTTATGAAGTAATTAAACCATATTTTGGAAATATTATTATTTTTTATAAGATAGTGAAGTTGTTTCGAATTGGGATTTATGGGTTGAGGCCCTAAATTCTTGCAGTTTGATATAAATGAAATTGATGGATTGAGTCCCTAAAATTCTTGCATTTTGGAATTGATGAGTTAAGGCCCTAGATTCTTGCATTTTGATGTAAGACCTTGAATGGCATTCTGCAAACTATGAAATTATATTATTTTATTTATTTTTGTTTGAGGATGATGACTAGTGAGACGGCATGGTTTCCTAGGAATGAACAATCACTGTGTAATGAGCAGGGTACACGGTTTATACTTACATACTCAGCAGGGTGTGTATGTCCGTCTTGGTTATTAGTTGTCGTCTGAGAAATCGAGAAGTACTGAGCAGGGTACTATCTCGCATCAGGGTGTGGCCATACTAGACATACGTGAGCAGGGTCCTAATACTATAACCAAATAGGAACAGTGGGTTGCGATCCACTTACGTTCAGTTCTTCCTCAAACGTGTTAAGAAGATTATTTTGGAGACGTTATCATTATCATTTATATCGTTCATATTATTATTATATTAAGATTAGAAGGTTTATAATGTTGATTCTTGAGTTTATATGTATATTTATTTTTGTTATTTATTCTGCTAACTTTACCCTATTTGTAGTTAGCATGTTATATTGTCTCTGTTGTATTTATTTATCTATTTGTTTATTTGATTTTTTGAAGTGTATTTTTGAGTTGTTGTGTATGAATTGATCATTAATGCTTTTATACCTCCTATATGGTTCCTGATTGAGTTGGGAGAGCTGTTAGTTACTCCCCACTTATTGTGGATGTTTGTTAACATATTTTGCAGGTGATTATATGGGCATTGAGGGAAAGGGTATTTAGGATTTTTGAGACATTTTATAGATATTTCCTACATTGCGTTTATGAGGTTGTTTTGCCTCTTTATGGATACTTTGGATTATTTTAATTGGGTTTGATTTTTATTTAGTTTAATTTAATCTTTGTTTAGAGGGACATTTCCGTCAAGCGATATTTCCGCTATCGCCATTTTTTTACTAAAATGTTCTATTTTGATCTTATTATGTTTATAAAAGGACGGAGTGTTACATCTAGTCCCTTCTTTAATTGCTTTTATCACCCTATATTGAAAAGCACACCTAAGCAATTAATTTGGACAAATTGGTATTCTAAGGCACCATTAATTAATCTTCCTCAAACATTAACTAAAAAGTAATATCTATACAAATATATTAAAAGGCGTGCAAAAGAAAGCATATGTGCCACGTGGCACTCTCCTCAACTTTCTAATGCAAATGCTTTATGTTTATGTGTACTCCTCACTTTAAAAAAAGAAATGTGCAAGTGCAAGGTATCGAACACATGACCTTTGAAATGAAAAATTAGAGCTTAACCATCAATACACTATGACTTTGTTGTCTAATGTTTCAAATAAAATATGATAAAGTCTTGTAATAAGTATATTTAACTAAAAAGACTTGAACAAGTATATACATCTCTAACACTCTTATTACGTAACTTACAAGATAATATTGATGTCATATTCTCTTACCACAGTTCCTTTTAAGGTATTGTTTCAAACTCGAACCTTTCAATTTTTCATTACTTATCACGTTGTGACGTGAATTTTTCATTTTCTTAATGGACAAAAAATACGAAAAGTAGCAAAATAAATTATAAAATTTAAAAATAATAACATATTAGTTTATTGTAACTGATCCGAGGCATCGCTCGGGCAAAAAAAAAACTAGTTTTGGTTATAAAATCAATTTAGTAGTAATTTTATTCGTTGCTAGAATTTCATGATTTGATTACATATGGTTAAAAGTGCTAGTAGAGGTCATCTAGGGATACTTTGACCCATCTCAATGATCATCACTATAGTACCCTCACCCCTATATCCGATCTTTAGTTCCATTGGACTATATTGGGAGACTTTCACTAAAGTCAAAGACGAAGCTATGACTTAGTTTTTATCCCTTTTGTGCATCTTTTAGGTAACCCAGGTTCCTAAGCATGGTTTATAAAACTCATTGACGCCTTCAAACTAGTTAGAGCATCCATGGGTAATTATATATGGTTCCCTTTTTTTTTTTTTTACTTTTTTATGTAGTACCCCGCATGTTTTAGTATTTTAAATGATACCTGTCAATTAATGAGTTTTCTATGTAGTACCTCTTGAGAGTTTAATACTTCCTCCCCAATTCTTCATAACCCGTTATTCACCCTCTACGAGTCCTCACTACTATTATCGCCATCAACCAGACCAACTAACCCTCTTTTAGCAACCCGTAACCTTTTCTTAATAATGATGTTAACTATTACGTGATACCATCAGAACATTAGTAAACTATTTGTGAAGAGGAAATGTGACAGGTTTAGGTGGTGGCAATAGTGAATATGAGGATTGTGGGAAGGTATGGATAAGTGGTTAAGATGGCGGGAGATGTCGATAGTAGAACGGTATCATCTAGAATTTCAAATTTTAAAGGATACCAAATAGAAATGTCAAAAACAGAGGGGTTCCGTATAAAATATTCCTAAAAAATATCATCCTTCATCATTCTAATCTTTTTTTTTCTTCTTAATAACACCGAAATATAAGATTGTGGATAAAATGTCATGTGAAATCATGATTGGGCATAGTTGTGGGGCCCACTATAGTGGACGGGTGATATAAAATCTTTTGGCTAAATGCTTGATTGGCTGTCGTACACCTCTCAAAAATAATTTCTATCAAACCTTCTAACAATGTAGTAGGGTAAGTAGGGTCGAATCCACAGAGAGATGGTTATTCTAATTCGGCTTTCAAAATACATAAAAACTAAACTAAGTTGCAGATTTGGGATTAGAGGAATAAACTAATGAAAGCAATGAAAATCAAATAAAAAGGATATAGGGCAATGGTTCACCATGTTTATAGTTCAAAATTTATGAAAATACCACTAAAAATTTAGTTAGTCAAATATCTAGAGCAACGGTTAATCCTACTATTAGGTCTTAACAATCTCAATTCAACATATGTAGTATGGTCGTTGACATAATCAAAACTACTAATTGTAGGTAAGCCTCTGAAAGTCGATCTTTCAATTCTAACTCTTATTAGCAAGATTTAATCAAACAATTGATTAGGTTGTAAGATTAACAATAATTACACTAATCAATTAGAGAAATTGATGACTAATCAAACAATAAAGAAGTATTAATACAGATTCATAGTATAAACATGGATTGCCAAAACCCTAGAAAATAAACTACTCAAACATGTAATAGAGAAAAAAACTAGATCTAAGAAGGGAAACATAATTAAAAGCAATAGATAAATAAAAGAGAATGAAAGAAAATACCTTGAAAGACTACATTAATGGAAGAAAAACAAGAATTAGGGTTCATGAGAGGAGAAGAAAGAAAACTACATAATATTAGAATTCTAAACGAAAATAAAGCATAAGGGAAATAAAGTATAATCTCTTTTAGTATTTGAAGCATATTTTTCCTCTAACCTAATCTAAAAGTAAAATAAA
This sequence comes from Beta lomatogona, assembly GCA_947646795.1. Classification (NCBI taxonomy): domain Eukaryota; kingdom Viridiplantae; phylum Streptophyta; class Magnoliopsida; order Caryophyllales; family Amaranthaceae; genus Beta; species Beta lomatogona. The sequence continues at coordinate 1,706,305 of CANSNZ010000968.1, forward strand.
AAAATAAGGAAATAAAATAGGAGAGCAAATGTTAAGTAGGACGGAAAGCTTCACGACCCTAGCTGGGTGATCCGACCAGCGGCCGCTGGTGGCCCAGCGGGTGGAGCAATAGCACGCAATAATCGAGCAAAAGGGCAGCCATTTGGCGCTGGTTCGCAGGCAGATTCGCAGGGTCAACTTTCGAGAGTTGTATCTTGAGTTATAGACATTGAATAGGGATGTGTGACCTACGTTTGCGAAGGTGTTCAAGTCTAGTTTCCAACGCAACTTGAATCGTATGAATTCGATAAGTAAAACCTGAGTTATGAGAAAAATAGTGAGCATGTGTTAGGCTGATTCTTTGCAAACAACCATGTTTCTTCAATTTTAGCTCAAATCCATCCCTAAAAGCTATGTCATGACCCTCATGGAGGCTACCTTCACTTCACATGATTATAAAGCTCGAGTGAAACGTCATGATCATGTATTCATTGATCGAAAACCTCGATTCATCAACTCTCCTTGCAATAACTATCCAATTCGTACAAGTTTGCTTTGAAAGCATCCAAATAGCCATGAAACTACCTGAAAATTTAAGAAAACCACAAACAAAGAGTAATAGAGCACAAAATGGATAATTTATGCAAATGATACCTAAAATGCAACTATATGAACTAATATGCTCTAATAATGCAACCTAATATGCCTTAAAACTCTATACAAATATGATTCATCAATGCTAGCCAAAACGCATTATTTTGGCTCAAATTTAGCCAAAAAGAATTAAAGTGCGCTCGCTTCTTACGCACTTGTCAGAGCCAGTATCTTTCCGCCACTTGGCGCTTTCCTGTGGAGAGATAAATTTGTGATCGTTGCAAATATTTCAAAGGTTCTATGTTTTATATATTAAAAGCAAAAAAAGCCAAAAACTCTATTTTCTGACTTTACGTATGGAGACCCGTTTTGTAATATGACACATACACTTTTTTTCTCCATCCTTACTAATCTCCTCTAATTTGTCTTCTTTAATATCAATTTCTTCCATTGCTATATGTTAAGAGTCATCATAATCGTGGAAAAATTCTATAGCATAACCGCTAAAATAATTTCTACCAAAACCGCCAAAATCAAGCTCAAAATTACTTAAATTATAGTCCAATCTACTTTCTTTTTGAGTTGCTTTTTTGTTGGGGTTTGATATTCATTTGTTTGGTAATTTACCCATATTTATGAAAAACTAATAATCAAATAAATACATCATCAACAATAACAAAAGACCAATTCAAACACAAAGATTTTGCTTCTCTCACTTCAACTGTGAGTATTTTCTTTCCTTCATCCCTATTGCATGGTTACTGTTCTCATGCAAATCTTTAGGAAAACTTGCTAGTACATGTCAAAGAAAGATTCAAGTAAAGGGTTGGAACTTATTACCTACATCAATAACTCTACCTTTCGTATGTTGGGAATTGCACCATTTAATAGGCTTGTCAGTAGACTTTTCTAGATCTTGCAGATGTTTTACATGCACCTATGAGCCAATCGGGTGGCATTCTACAATTGGCAATTCCCCAAGAAAACTCTTTGTTTTCTCCAAGATCCTCCGAGCAATTTATTGTTCGATTCAGAATTTTCTTATTCATCTTTATTCCTCGTACCAGTATTAACCTCCTTCTCTCTTTCTTTCTTAGCTCAAATCACTTAAAAGTCTCTGCTCAAGTTAGTTTTCATTTATTGTGTCCCTAAAAATGGCACACAATAATGATTTCAGAAATTTTAGAATGAGGGCATTAATTGATCCCCTTAGTGAACCCTATTCTCCAAACACTATAAACTGGAACATGTCCGTTTTAGGGAGGTTTTTTTGGCCCAAATCCTCCTTCTCCAATATTAGTTCAAGGTTTAGTTACTACTCAATAGATAAAAAAGGGCTCTATCACTATTCAGCGAATAGGAATATTTTATGTTTTCACTTGCTCTCAAAGAGCAACTTAAAAGCTCTTGTTCAACAACACAGGGCTGTGATTAATGGACGTATTATCACCTTCAGAAGATATCATTGGTCGTGGTGCCGCAAAGTATTAATTTCAACTTCGCAAGGGTTTCGGTTCGTGTTTCAGGCCTTCCTTTGGGCTACCTTTCAAATGCATGGGCCATGCAAGCGCTTAGGCACGTGGGTTTTATTGAAGAGATGCAGGAAGCTATGTCTGATCTTTCTAGGGAGCCTGAATTTCGAGCAAAAATGACTTTGGATCGCTCTAAGCCATTGATCCCAAGTTGTTTTCTCCCTTTATATGATTCACAAGTTATTCGGGTCTATTTTTCGAAATAAGGGTGTTTTTAAGTTTTGCAAAATTTGTGGGTGTGCTGGACATTATACTAGTTCGTGACATTTGTATGGTTATGAAGTTCATAGGCGTATTAGGAGTAGAGATGGTGATCTTGAATCCTCATGTAGACGTGTTTTATATGGTCCCATGAGTCTTGTCGCTACTATACAAATTTCATAGAAGGCTTACCTGATATATTTCGTTACCATAATACCCAAGTTAATTTATATCAACCAATTGAGATGGATGACTATCCTTTGAGAAGAAGATCTCCATCTACAACTAATGATAACTCGAGGTTACGAGAATCTCCGTCTGGTAATCTTCCCTTTTCTCTAGAGGAAATTTACTAGAGGAGGATTTTGGTGAACTTAATGTTAATCAAGCCCTTAATCGTGACATGCAAGCTTCAGATCATCTTAATGAAGCAGCAAGTTTGGAAAATCATGTGCATCCATCCCGTGGGAGAAGATTTGGTTTATCTTCGAACCCCTATGCACAATTTTATCCTTCTAACCTTCCTTCTTCGTAAAAACCAGCTATATCACAAGCTTTTTCTATTAATAATATTATTCCTCAAGATACGGTTTCCCAGGTGAATGTGCAACCTAGGCAAACTTTATTCGAGGTTCTAGGTATTTCTGAACAAGCTAATCAACCTTTGAACGCTGTAAATCAAATTTAAGAGCATGGTTCTAATGATGAGTTCATGCAACAAGTTAATTCAGGACTTTTAGAGGAGCTTGTTCAACAAGGATATGCTTTGCCAACTGTGGTGCAATCAAGACTCCCATCTTTTTCCTCTTTGATTACTACTAGGGCTAATGAATTTAGGCCCATTAGTATTACACCCCATGCAGGTTCTCTCTCTCAAGCTACGCAACGCTTGGAGAATTTGCTAGATTCTTTCAATGTAAAATCGAGGGTGCATCTAGTGCCTTTCACTCAATCTCCACAATCGCTTTTTTCTCCAATCACCAAATCATTGCAGTTAGCAGATGGGACCAATGAGGATATTGACCCCCCAAACTCTCCCCAGTCACCTGCTCGAGATCGTGGTTTATCAATAAGAAGCGTTGTTGTTTCTACTACTCTCTGGCCATCTAAGAAGCGTAGATATCCTCTTTCTGTAGAAGCAAGTCTTTGGGTGATTTTGTATCATATGTGCATCCTGCATATATTGAAACGAATCGGTCACTTAAAAGAAGGAAGACAAAATGGGAAAATTGGAAGAGTAAGGGTGGTTTCAACTTGTGGTTATAAGAATTAACAAAAAGAAGTCTGGAGCCACAACCTTTGATGCTATAAAAATGGATCTAAACAAAGCTTATGATCGTATTCATTGGGATTTTGTCCTAAAAGTTCTAAGAGCTTATGGTTTTCCTCCTTGCTGGCTTCAGTGGATTCATCAATGTATCTCTACAATTTCCTATAAAATTCTACTGAATGGTAATATCTCATATATCTTCTATCCAAAATGTGGTCTCCGTCAACGTGACCCTCTCTTCCCTTATCTTTTTATCCTTTGCATGGATATTTAATCAAGAATGACGTCTCAAGCTATTGATCTTAAGCTCTTTAAAGGTATTAGTGTTTCTTGAAGAAGCCCTAGTATTTCTCATCTTTCCTTTGCAAGATCATGCTTTGCTTTTCTTTCGTTCCTCTAAAGCAGCTTGTAGACATATGTCTCAAATTTCTAATAGGTTCCGTTTTATTTCTGGGTCTAAAGTCAACTTCCTAAAATCATTTGTCAAATTTAGTCCTACTACTTCTCTAGAGAATTAGGTCCTTTTTAAGCATATTTTGAACATGCCTCAAAAAGATGACTTTGGCGCTCACCTGGTATTCCAGTGGATATTAAAGGTTCTAAATATAGCCATTTTAGTTTTCTTATTGATACCATCTCCCTTAAGCTTCTAAGCTGGAATGCTCTTCTCCTCTCTCGGCCTACAAAAGTGATTCTTATCAACATTGTGCTTATAGCCATGATTTCTCATGCTCTTCTTTCAAGATCCCTACTCGAATTACTAATAAGCTTGATTCTCTAATTCATACATGTAGACACAAAATTGTGTCTCCCCATTAAGTACCCAATGATGAAACATACCGTCGTCCTAATTGGTCCAGTCCAAAGGAAGAGCAATCGAACGAGCTAAGCCCAAAAGCATTTCAAAAATATAAGTCAATTTACCAAATCCAAGCCCAATTTTAAAGGCCCGATTAATTATTCATGATAATCAATTGCATTTTTAATATTTGAATATTAATTATTCTTGATAATTAATTTTTAAAGGATATTTAGAAAATCATATTTTCATACCTAAAGATAGCTGATTTCAGATTTCAAATGATAGATTTTATCAAAGGATAACAAATAATTTCAAAACAATCAAAAACCGGCCAGAAAGCAAGTGCGCGTGGCACACAGGCTGTGCCTCAAGCGCAAAGCGGTGCGCCAAGCGCACAGTTTTATTATATCTTTTCGATTCGTTTTTGGTTTCCTTTGCCTATAAATACCTCGTTTCTTCAAACGACTTTTGACAATGATTTCCTTCGACTTCTCCACATATTCTCCTATACTCAAACTCCTATTCAAACACTCAAACTCATATTCAAATATATTCAAGCTTCAAGATTGCTCATCCTGAAAATTATTGCATAAGACCCAGGTGACAAAGGTATAATTCCTGAGGGTCAATTCCAATTTAATTCCTTTTTTACTAATAATTTACTTATCACAATGTGATCTTGAAGGAATTAAAGCTCTCTTGTACATTTTTCCCTAAATCTTCTCTTTTTATTTATTTTCTTTATTATTCATATGCATGATTGTATTATTTATGCTTTCATAACCTCACATGATTATTATTGCTAATCAAAGACTTAAAGAACTGTTCTAACGCCTAATAAGATAATTGGACAATCTGATTAGGATCCCAGTTATTTGATTGCATAATAACATGTCACCAAAAATTAGTTTTTTGTTTGTTTAATGAACCGACATAGATTAATTATAGACTGCATTAAAATATTATATGGTTATTTATTTGCATAAATATAGATATGAATCGATATTTAGTAGAGGCCATCAATGAGCGAATTTGATTCATGATCTTATTCGTAGCCTCACCCCCGAACTCAATCTATGGTTCAATGACCATTAATGGAGTCATGACGGGGAAATCTACATTGGATAAGTCCCTAAGTTGTCCCTACGATTTCCCAATATCCAATTAGGTTTATGAGTCTTCCTTTAAAGACTTGTTGGTGACTTCTCTCTATTTCAAAAACGCTTGCAATTAAACCTTGACAATGAGGTAGTCAAATACACGCTCATCCCGCGTAGGCGAATAAAAACACGCCTACAATACCTTCCCTTGGGCTTCTAAGGAAAAGTATTAATTGGATTAATATTACATATCTCCCAAAGGATATGGGAGGCTTAGGAATCAAGTCCATTGCACTGGCTTGAAGAAGGCTTGGCACAATTACACAATCCCTAATTCCTTGATTGGTAGAGCTTACACTTCCATCAAGCCTATTGCTTTATCTTTTGGGAAGTTTGTGAAGAAAATAGGTGTTCTTAGGTCATGGGGGTTTAATGGTATTCAGACTGCAGAACGAAATCTTATAGAAAGCTCAACTTGGAAAGTTGGGAATGGTCAAAGAGTTTCTACTTTCTCTCAAAATTAGGTTAATGGGAAAATCCTATTGCTAAGGATAACACTTCACTCCATCAAATTCAAATGTCTAAGGTTAGTGATTTCATTGATATTCGTACTCATGTGTGGAAAGCTAACCTTGTAAGAAGGTTCTTTGTTCTTGATGATGCTCATCATATTTTGGCCATGGAATTACCTGGAAATAATGATGATGACTATATGGTTTGGAAGCACAATCATTCATGGAAGTTCACCTTAAAGTAGCTTATGCGGCCCTCATTCAGGAGCATTCTCTCCCTTTAGACTCTACTATTGCTCCACAAATTTTCAAAGTTCTTTGGCATCTCCCCATCCTTCCTGATGGAAGTTATTAATGTGGAAACTTCTTTTATGATAAACTGCCTACGAAGGATCAACTCTATAGGAAAGGTATCCCCCTCTCCTCTTGTGATACTTGTCCCCAGGATGTTGAAACTACCGAGCATTTGTTCCGCACTTGTTCTCTAGCTAAATATACTTGACAACATTAATGTTCATTCACCTCAAGATGATTAATTATCATGCTCAGAATGGATCATCAAATATATCCAGCTTTCTAAAAGTGAGGATGGGCTTCATAGTTCTCGTATCAAAAAATTATGTTGGACTCTTTGGAGTGTTTGGGTTCATAGAAATGATCATGTCTTTCGCAATACTCTAGCTCAAGTTATGAGTATTATTCAATGTACTGGCTACTATAGAACAACAACAATATTTGAGCACTCTTTCTTTTCTGCCTAGCCTTCGCTTCCTCCACCCACCAGAACTTTGCTCTAGTTATCATCCTGGATTTATTGGAATTCATATGGGGCTCTCCAATGTTAGTTTTTGTGAGTATAAAGTTCAAATTGATGCTGCTTGGAACAAAGTCACTAAAGCCACTAGGCTTGCATGGTTAGTTGATGAGCCGGAGAATGCTACTGTGCAACGAGGTGGTATGTATGACCTCGCTACTTTAGCTCTCCATGCAGATGCCCAAGCACTTCTAAATGCTGTCATCTGGATACATCAACAACGTATACATCGGGTTACCATATTAACGGATTGTGCTAATCTCATCTCTAGTCAATTTCTACTGCTCCTTGCTCCTTCTCCTAGACTCTCCATCAGATCTTGGATTTGGCTAAGAACATACATTGGTGCTTTCTCCTCAAAGTGAATCGTCAACAAGTTCATAAAGCACATGCTCAAACTTGTTCGCGATTCACTATTTGATTTTTAGGTTTTCGTCTTTTATGTTTTTCCTTTCTTGTACCTTGTTTCCCCCATTGTCAAAAAAAACAAACGACCAATTCCTAATGAAGCCTAAATATTCAGGTTGATATCACTTCAAATTCAGAGAACAAATTGTTTGAAATAGAATAATCACAAGAAAAATACTCATAACTGCAAGCAAAAATTATTCTGTACTTGGTTATGATGGGAAAAGTTTAAACTGCCTGATTACTACTTACTTCAAACTTTTTGGCTGTACAACAAAACTCATTAAGAAACAAGTATGAGCATTTCTTTTCATTTTAAGTTCATGAAAAAATCAACTATCACCTATGTGCACCTGTTTCATATATTTAGATATATGAACATTGACACCGAATTTTCACAAAGATTCTACACAACAAACTAAATACTCCTGTCATAAACAACTGTGAATGTCATTGTGGCACTAGTTGAGGCACCGGATGAAAAGGTCGTATTGTTCATGCTATCTGAGCTGGAGTATAAATCTTTGTCAGTAGAAGCGACTTTGGCATTAATCTTGTCTTGGGGATTCCCAATTCTAACATCGAAGAGATCAGATATCAAACCCGGTACTGTTATCTTCACTTCATCTACAGACATTTCGCCCATTAGCATCTTAACCACAGTTGACATGGCTGGTCGAAGCTTGGGACCATCTTGTGTACAAAGAAGACCTATTTTGAGGAACCTGCAAGCCTCCTCTGCATCATAGTTACATTCTAATGATTCATCGACCAGAGCTATAAGTTCTTTTCGTTGATAGTGTTCCCAGACCTGTGACAAAACAAAACTATTTCAATCAAGTGATCTATAGAACGTCAGACCGTAAACAAAACATATGATCTGTCTCCTAACTACCAAGTCCTATGACATTATCATGCCACTCTATCTGGTATTCCTTTGAATATGCCCCATTAGTTAGAACCTAAATAATTATAATAAGATGCAGGGAGTATATGTTGTTACTTGACTTGGCCAACAACCAAATAGCTTACTAATATGTCATCGTAAGTGGTCTTCTTTTGCATTACAAAGGCATGTAATACTTGCCACTTCATTAACCCGATAAAACAATAAAAAAAAAAATTTGATTTAATCCACAATAATCTAACCTAAAAAGTAAAGCTGTTTGAATTTGCAATTTCATCACTGAAGTTGGACACAGATATATTATCTTAAACCTAGAGATCCAAAAATGAGTGCGCATATGCCCCAGCCCAATTAACACAACCATATTTCCAACAATATACTTTGCAAACTCAATTATCAACAGGATCCTACACCTATGTCCTACCTCATAATAGATGTTAAGGTCCATGTTGACCTTCCGTAGTTCTAAGCTGCCAATAATTTATCATAGGCTCATAGCACAAGTCCTGAACTCCCTTTTAAGGCCTTTATTAAGTTTTTGAACAAAGAAAACATGAAGGGTGACTAAAACACATGAAAATAGTTTAACCGTCCAAGAGAAATAAGCAGATTCTATTGGAGATTAATTTATAAATCAGTTAGATTAAATACTTTGACACATCAGATTAGTTAGTTTAGAGTTTGTTATTCTTCCTAACAAACTACTGTATAAATAGCTACTTTGTCTTAGCTTCTTTTGTAAGAGAGTTTTATTTTCTATCAATGAAAGGTTCTCTAAGTTTCTTTCTCTCTGATTGAATTCTCTGAACTCTTCATAAAATAACATGGTATCAGAGCAAAATCACGCATTCTAGGACAATTTCTTGCTGAAAATTTGTCAAAATTCCGCATTGATCTCAATTCAACTGAAGATTTCTGTTATTCGCAGCTGGATTTCTTTGTTCTTCGTATTTTCGCAGCTGAAATTCTTCAATTCAGGTGTGATTAAACCAAAATTTGTTCTTAAATTTCGTTGAAAACCTAGAATCTCTACTGAAATTATTCTGAATTTCTGATAGTTGTCATAATTGGTGATTTCTAAGCTGAAAATCTGCTGATTCTGCTGATTCTTGTTGAAATTGATTCGAATTCTCTAAATTCTTGCTTATTTTTCTGTCTTAATATCATTGATTCATTTCTCATCACATTCATCTTATCTTTGTTGAGATTGATTAATTTTTCTTCAATCTACATTGATTCTGAATTTTTCAATCATTTCATCCAGATTTAATTTGATTCTACCATTTTCTTGAAATCTATATCTCATTTCATTCAGATTTTGACTTTGATTCCATTTTTTTTATCTTGAAATCTAAACCTCAATTCTAGTACAAAATATCCTGAATCATGCCTATTGAGACAGAAAACAACAGTAACAATAACAGATCACCTCCATTGCCTTTGAGCCAAGATCCTAGTAGCATATACTATATCCATCCATCTGATGCGAATTCTGCACAATTAGTGTCGTTTAAGTTCAATGGTGAAGGCTACACTAGTTGGAAGAGAGCAATGTTATTGACTTTATCAGCTAAGAATAAGGCAGGTTTTGTTAATGGAATTTACAAAACTCCTACTGATGTGAATTCTGCTGAACACAAGGCATGGTCTAGATGTAATGATCTAGTATGCTCATGGCTGTTGTTTAATCTTGATGAAAGTATAGCTGGAAGTGTTATGTTCAAACAATCTGCTAGAGACATTTGGTTAGATCTTGAAGAACGTTTTGGATACACTTCTTTGGCTCAGATTTATGCCTTAGAACAAAAGTTGTCTGACATACAACAAGGAGGAAATCAGTCTGTTTCAGAGTTCTTTACTGAAATGAAATCAGTCTGGGATGCAATAGATGAAGCTCATCCACTTCCATATTGCACTTGCAACAATTGCTCTTGTAATTTGACTAAGAAAATCTATGAGAGACACCAGGAGAAGATGGTACTGCAGTTCATGATGAAGTTATCTGATAAATATGCTACTATTAGGGGCAATATGCTAATGATGCAAGCACTTCCTAAAGTAACTGATGCATACAGAATGTTTTCTCAAGAGGAGAAACATAAGGAGATTTCAGTAAGCTCCAATTCTGATTCTATGGCCATGATGGCAGATCATAAAAGGAGATACAATGATTCCAAGCCTGGCAATTCTAGTAACTATGTGAAACAGAACAATAATAACTTCAAAAGGCCAGCTTCCTTTTATAAGAGCTCAGGAGGAGTTAAATCTGATAAGCCAGGGTCCAAATACTAATGTACTCATTGTGAGATACCAGGACATAGCATTGATAGATGCTTCAAAGTTCATGGATATCCTGCAAATTTCAAAGGATTCAAGGACAAAAGGATTGCTGCTGTTTCTTCCTCTGATGCTATGGATGTTGATGAACCTGCTTCAGCACCTACATTGTCTATGGAGCAGTATAATTAGCTCATCAACATGCTCAAATCCACTCATTCCACCATGAATTCTACCTCTACTACTAGTCATGCTATGATGGCAGGTACTAGCTTATGCTTTCTATCTTACTCTAATTCTAAATGGATGTTAGACAGTGGTGCTACAGACCATATTTGCTCAGATCTAACATATTTCTCTGAATATACAAAAGTACATGCATCTGACCATTTTATTACCATTCCTGATGGTAGTAAAGTTCCTGTGACACATATTGGGACTATCAAATTGAATGATGACATTATATTACATAATGTTCTTCATGTTCCTCATTTCAAGTTCAATTTGATCTCTGTGCATAGGCTTTGCAAAGACATGCATTGTGAGATGCGTTTTACTCATGACACATGCTTTGTTTGCTCTCAAAAAGGGAGGTTGATTCCTCTTGGTAAGCTTCAAGCTGGTCTGTATAATGTTGAAGACAAGAAGGTGTGCCATACTGCTACTTCACACACCTGTGATTCTTTGTGTCTTGCTGCTGTAACAGATGCTAAACTTTGGCATCTTAGGCTAGGTCATCTACCTTTTAGCCAGCTGAAATTACTCCCTATATCTTGTGATATTAAATCTTGTTTACATGACACTATTTGTCAAATTTGTCCCAAAGCCAAACAGACTAGAGTGTCTTTTCCTAGGAGCTCAATAAAAACAACCCAACCTTTTGAGTTGCTTCATATTGATGTATGGGGACCTTATTCTGTAAATACTACAACTGGTTGTAACCAATTTCTTACCATAGTTGATGATTTCAGCAGATATACTTGGGTTCATTTCCTGAAACACAAAACTGATTCTGTTTCTATTATGAAGAATTTTTTGCAAATGATCAAAACACAATTTAATGTTACTGTGAAGTGTATTAGATTAGATAATGCAGGGGAACTGTGTGAAGGTGAGATGAAGGTGCTCTACACTCAACTAGGCATACTTATTCAAACTAGTTGCAGCAACACTCCCCAACAAAATGGGGTTGTTGAACGAAAGCACAAGCATCTTTTGGAAACAGCTAGGGCCTTGTACATTCAATCAAGGGTCCCTGATAGATTTTGGGGATATGCTGTTCTTTGTGCTACCTATCTCATCAACAGGATGCCCTTGAAGGCTATCAAGTTTGATACACCATACTTCATATTGTATGGTAAAGCTGCTACTATTTCTCATCTGAAGACTTTTGGATGCTTATGCTATGTTTCAACTCCTAAGCTGAAGAGATCCAAGTTACAAGAAAGAACAAAGCCATGTGTATTCCTTGGTTATTCAGAAACTCAGAAAGGTTATAAGATATTAGATATTGACACCAACAAAGTTGCAGTGACTAGGGATGTGTATTTTCATGAGCATCATTTCCCATATCACTTATTCCTGAAATATTCTACTCCTTCCTCCAACTATACAAATGCCATTTACCTACCTTCTTCTTCTGCACCTACTTGTCATGATGATCCAGATTTTTCAACTCCTTCTACAATTTTTCCTTCCCATGATTCACCTCTTCCTTCTTTCCATGAAACTTTTTCTTCTTCTGATCATCCTGCCTCTGATCATCCTGATTCTTCTTCTTCTGAAGTTGCTTCCATTCCCTTGACTCCTTCTTCTCTCTTTGATCTTTCTACACTTACTTCATCTTCTGTACCGTCAGTTCCTACATTAAGAACATCTACCAGATCACTCAGGCAACCTTCCTATCTTCAGGACTATCAATGCTATACTGCTACTACTTCTCTTCCAACACCTCATTGGTGTAATCTTGTCTCTTATGCTTCTTTTTCTTCTGATCACACAGCCTTAATCTCTCAAACTTGTGATCTCACAGAACCCCAAAACTACTCTGAAGCTGCCACTGATCCTAAGTGGCTTGAAGCAATGTCTACTGAAATTAAAGCACTTCAAGACAATCATACTTGGGATTTGGTTTCACTTCCTAAAGGTAAAAAACCAATTGGTTCCAAGTGGGTTTATAAGGTTAAACTAAAAGCTAATGGTCAATTAGAGAGATTCAAGGCTAGATTGGTGACTAAAGGTTTTAATCAGAAATATGGGGTGGATTATGAAGAAACATTTAGTCTTGTAGTGAAGATGAGTACTGTGAGAAGCTTAATTGTTGTTGCTGCATGTAAGAAGTGGTCATTATTCCAATTAGATGTGAATAATGCATTCTTACATGGAGATTTGAAGGAGGAGGTTTACATGAAGGTACCTGAAGGCATGTCTAACCCTTCTAATCTTGTCTGTAAGCTTAGAAAATCACTCTATGGCCTTAAACAGGCCTCTAGGCAGTGGCATGAGAAACTAGCACACTCATTGCATGTTCAAGGCTTTGTCAAATCTCATCATGATCACAGTCTTTTTATTAAGAAGACAAATGATACAATATGCATTGCTGCAGTATATGTGGATGACATTATTGTCACTGGCAATAATGTTGATGACATCGACAATCTTAAACTTCATCTTCACAGAGAATTCAGTATCAAGGATCTAGGTAAGCTCAACTACTTCCTAGGCATTGAGGTTGGTTACACTGAAGATGGTATTATTCTCAGTCAAGGAAAATTTACTAAAGAGTTGCTGTCCACTTGTACTTTTGATCTACACAAGAAAGCTACAACTCCACTTCCTCTTCATGTTAAGCTTCAAGCTGATGAGGGTGAATTATTATCTGATCCAGAGGTCTACAGGTCTTGTAGGCAAGCTTAATTTCTTAACCACCACAAGACCTGACTTGGCTTATGCTGTGCAAAGCCTCAGTCAGTTTATGCATTTACCTAGACTATCTCATCAAACTGCTCTTCAACATACCTTAAGATATGTTGCACATACTGCAGGACAAGGGATACTTTTAAAAGCCAATGATGAACTTTGTTTGCAAGCTTTTTCAGACTCGGATTGGGCATCATGTCCAGATTCCAGGAAGTCTATTACAGGCTATATTCTACTCCTTGGTGGTTCACCTATCACATGGAAATCTAAAAAACAAAGCACTGTGTCTAAATCCTCTTCTGAAGCTGAGTATAGGGCAATGGTAGCAGCTGCTTCAGAGATTACTTGGATTGTTAGATTGTTAGAAGAACTGGGGATAAACAAATTAAAGCCAGTGGTTCTACACTGTGACAACCAGTCAGCTATTTACATAGCAAAAATTCCTGTATTTCACGAGCGAACTAAACATATAGAGATCGATTGCCATTTAACTCGTGAAAAAGTTCTTGAAGGGTTGATTCAAATGACTTATCTTCCTACACAGCAGCAGCTTGCAGATATTTTTACCAAGACTCTTCCTTCTCCTCAATTCAATTTGCTTCTTGGCAAGTTGGGAATGTTATCTCGTACACCTCCCAACTTGAGGGAGGGTATTGGAGATTAATTTATAAATCAGTTAGATTAAATACTTTGACACATCAGATTAGTTAGTTTAGAGTTTGTTATTCTTCCTAACAAACTACTGTATAAATAGCTACTTTGTCTTAGCTTCTTTTGTAAGAGAGTTTTATTTTCTATCAATGAAAGGTTCTCTAAGTTTCTTTCTCTCTGATTGAATTCTCTGAACTCTTCATAAAATAACAGATTCTTTTGTCACAACAATTACTGCCAAGTTTTACGAAGTTTATACCCGTTCAAGAAGAAATCTTTCTCCATTTGGTAATCTCATATTCGTGTTACATCGGCCGCTGACAATTTCCACGAGCAGAACACCAAAACTATATATATCTGCTTTTCGAGTTAGCTGCCCCTTTACTGCATACTCTGGAGCCAGATAACCTCTGGAAGAAAATAATAACAGTAAGAAGATGACACAATGTGGAGGGTAACTTGAGATGATAGAAAAAAAGCATATCTATAGACATTATGGAAAATTTTACATATAAGCAGACTTATAAAGATTAACTTAGCTGTACAAAAATTCAAAAAAATAAAAATGCTCTTTGCATGGTAAAACATTGATACATGTAAAGATGACCGTTGATGAATGTGTTGTAGAAAGTCAAATATTCAGCCTATACATCTTCTGATGTGGAACTTGATGTTCCAGATGTATATGGATGTTTCTTGATTAAAAGAAACGATTATGGATGTGTTTGTAAGGTGTAGATGGGATAGATTCTTGAAGGCAACGACTTCAAGTTTGGTCCAAAGGCAACGACTTTGGTCCACTAGTCAAGCTAGTCTCTAAACTTTATTTCAAGTATGCTCAGCAATACTCTCAATATTTCTTAATCAATATTCAACAACGTCTATCTTATTATTAATGAATTCCACGCATACAATATATAGTACTTAAAAGAAAACCTAATGCAACTAGAACTAGGAAAGATAAAAGTCAGCAAACTTAATTCTAATCCTACTAGATATGAATTACACGCCTAACTAGATGGAATTAGCAACAATAGTCCTAATTACAATCCAACTATAAGCATATAATAATCCTAATAGAATTAGAAACCTAACAAGCTTAAAACAAATAAAACCTCTCCCAAGCAGGAAAGTAAAACCTTGTAAGCAAAAGACTTCTACTACCACTATAATTCTACTCCAATTAGGAATCCTAATCCAACTAGGATTTGGACTTCTAACTCAATTAGAATTACGAACAAACTAAACTTTAATACTATTAACAGAACTAGGAGTTCTAATCCTACTAGGATTAGGATTTCAAGAGTCCTATTCCTACTAGAATTACGAAAACTACCAAGACTCCTAACAGAACTAGGAGTACTTTGCACCCTTTGTTCCTAAGAGAGACTAAGCACTTCTCATACGCATCACTTACGCATCATCTTCTTTTACTAATTATCTCAGGGGGGCTGGGGTATGTGGCGGCGGCGGCCAGGGGGGGGGGTTTAGGCGGAGGAGGCTAGTTTTCAATCTCAGGATCAAGCCCAGAGATCATGAAGGTGCTATCAGCTGCCTTAAACACCTTGTTGGGCCTAAATTGTGGATGCAGTGTGAACACAATATGAGATCTCATATAAGGGATCTCTTATGTATGGCACTTCAACAAAGTATATCAATCTAATAATTTGCTTCATGTTATATATGCAGACCATTTTGGAATTTTAGGTTCAAATACATGAAATTAATAGACACATCAGTAAGCTCAGAAGCAGAGTTTACTTACAAAGTGCCAGCGACCCGTGTACTAACATGAGTGGCATTGGGAGGCATAAGTCTCGCAAGACCAAAATCTGATATTTTGGGAGTGAGGTCTTTGTCGAGCAAGATATTGCTTGCCTTGATGTCTCTATGCACTATATGTGGATGTACTTCCTCATGAAGATATTTAATCCCACAAGCTATTCCTATGCAGATTCTCGAACGTGTTTGCCAAGAAAATTCAATGCTACAGTTCCCGCTACCTATATTTTACAAGGCCTAAGTTAAATTCGTTGAGATACTTGCACACTTCACATTAGTAAACAAATAAAGGGATTTCCTCAAAGTCCACCCATGCAATCCTTGTACCCACACTCATCAAGATTCTTGTCAATAAGTTCGAGTATCATAGATGAAAGAATGAAATGAAAGGGGAAGTAAGATGGCCAAACAAAAAGCACCCACCAATTAGAGTCTGCGCAAGGCTGTTGTTCTCTAGATAGTTGTACACGAGTATTCTATGTTTCCCTTCCACACAACAGCCATATAAGCTCACCAAGTTTTCATGCTGTATCTCTGAGATCACCTTTATTTCGGTCAAAAATTCATGAACTCCTTGCTGTGATTCAGCAGACAGCACTTTAATGGCAGCAACCTTTCCATGTTTAAGGTTTCCCTGCAAATAGAATTATAGAAATGACTTTCTTAATTGCAATGACTTCAAACATTAACCTCTAAAAGACATTTTTGGTGCATTTATACAGATCATTTCTGGTAATGTTATAGCATGAAGTGCAGGAAACCAAATTAGTGGTAGAAATCGAATTACCTATGTAAGAAGAGGTAAAAATGGCATCACACATCAGAGTTAGTTAGTGGCAGACTTTTACTCGAGCAAATAAATATTGCTGACACATTCTCTTAGGGAATGGGTTATTTGGATGAGAAGTTGTAATGGGTAGTGTAAATAAAGGAAAGGAAGGAATAGATGATTTCATACAGAAAAATTGTAAGAGAGAGAAACACTTTGGAGAGACCTCATCCTCTCGAATGTATGAGGGTTGTAATTGGGGAAATTTAGTCTGAATTTCTAACAATATGTATTGATCTTTAGTTGCTATTCTGTTGTTTCCATTAAATTAATCTTGCTAACTGCGTTTCCAGCTGAAAGTTCTCACCTTATAGACAGACCCAAAACCACCCTCTCCAATTTTGTTCGATGGAGAGAAATCATCAGTAGCAGCTCTTAGTTCTTTGTAACTGTACAGCTTAATATTCTGAATAGCTGTGAATTCTGTCATCAAAAGAATCAATTAGAAACCTCCTCAAGCATAAAGCATGAGAAAGTAAACTGGTGCTGCAGCTGTCTTCATAAGCATGGATTTTTTTTAAATGTTTTGCAACACTGAACATACACATTTGACATATTAGTATACAATTAGTACTCCCTCTTCCCATTTTATTATTTAATAATAAACTCCATTCCCTTAGAATTGAATTGGAGGTTAATCTAATGACTTGTGAGCTTATGAACTAAACTCATGTTGGGGCAAAGGGGATAGAAATATCAAAGCGCATGATTTGATTAATTTCAGGATATACCTTCAGCAGCTTCAGGAGTTCTCACTGCAGACTCTACTCTTCTACTAAACAAGCAAGGGAAACAAGTCATAACTATATGACAACCACGAAGAGATTTCTTTATTTCCAAAACGTTACTAACATAAAACTACCCAAAGACCTGCAAAACAGAATATTGCACAAATATTTTTTCATTATCACATACGAAAACATACGTAATAGAGAAATTTGTGTGCACTGAAAAAGACAAAAGAGAGTTTGGCCAGAAAATTGCAGTGTAACCATTGTAATAGTAAAAACATACTGAAGCAAAGAAACAATAATTATTTTGGAAGGAACTCAAGATTCGGCCTCAATGACTCATAAAGTCATTGTGTTGTCTTCAGGATGAATATTGTCAAAAGTCATCACATTAATACCCCTAAAAGTGACTAGGATACAGAAATCTATAATTATAGATCCTCATCCTGGATTAATTGTCTGTTCACATACCCATCGTGAACCTTTCCCTTCTTTGGTTCCAACTTCTAAGCCAATCAATCGATGCAACAAAAAGCATGTTTTTCTTTAAGGGAATTTCCAGTCTTAGTTATAGTTTTGTCAACATACAAAAGATGTACGACACTGGGTTGGAGAGGAGCTAAAGAGACCCCAGTTCTTGGTGATCATTTGCTGTAGACTATACCTAATAGCTAGAAAGAAGGCACTCCAGAATATGACACAAGCACACATGGATAATGAGCATGTTCTAGAATCTAAATGGAGAACAAATTTTCTGAAATTGGAAAATAACAACTCTATGCTATCAACTGAGTCAAGAAACAAGTGGCTCCACATTGGCTAACTATTCCCCCGCACCCATTCCCAAACAATAACTTACACTTTGCGAGGCCTACGCAACATCCCTTCCTATTCTAAGTATCCTCAACGGTGTACGTAAATTTCATCATATTGCAAACTACACAAGTCAAGATAACATAGAAGTTAAAATCAATGGAACTAGCTCTCAACAACTTAAAGGCCCCAAAATACTAATTCAAACTTGAATAACTTACTTTTCAAGTAATCCTTGTTTGATACCAAAATTCGTGATAGAAAAATAAAATGGAGGCCGAGAATCCAGGTGGACGATCAGATAAAATCTTGACTCATACCGCCAACCCCATTTTAATGGGATCAAGACTCTGTCTAAAGTAAAAATATATATATTTTGTACCAAAAACAAAATAACAGCAACCCACTCAAATTCAGGACTTCCCCTTAACCTAGGAAAAGTAAGCTTCTTTTCACATGAATGGACATCACATTGCAAAAATTCAGTGTTTCTGCTAAGGAAAGTACCCAACAATTATATAATCAGATCCTAATCTCTTATAAGTGAGGTGGGTTAAACAATTTCTGAAATTAGCAATTTCAGGGTTAAATAAGAACAACTATTCTACCTGTCAAAAAAAAAAGAACAACTATTCTAAATTTATTCAGTCCAACTCACAAAGGTTATATAATCAACTAAATCTATGGTTAAAAAGAAATCAGGATATCATCAACATAACAAATTCCTATTTCCAGCACAAAAATGAAAGCAGAATCATACAAAATAAAATACCCAACTTACAAAGTTCATATTATAGCAACCCAAAATTTCCAAAACAAAGTTGTACACACACACAAACACAAACACACACACACACACACACACAAAAACATGTAAATTTTCCAAGAAAAGTTGAAAATAAAAAATACCCAGATGCAAAATAATATACCTTAGTTTCTATATTGAAAAATGGAGGTCCAATGAAGAAAATCAGCTCTACTCAATGAAGAGAGAGAGAGAGAGAGAGAGAAAAAGAGAGCAAAAGATGTGCAATTGAAAATAAAGTCTACGACGTGGAAATTAAGTTGCTAAATACTGTATGAATAATAGTTAGTGTACGGGAAAATGATTATCCAAAATAATACACGCTCAAGAAGGACAACACGGCGAATTGAATTTTTTTTTTTTTGGGTGCTAAGAGAACGCGGTATGAACAGAAGATAAACATGTGGTTATACTTCTAATACATTATTATTACATTAATATAATTTGTTAGTTTTCGGTCAAAAGATGAATGTCAAAATTTTAATTTCCGCACCACAGAGTTGAGAGTACTACAGAGAGAGGAAGAAAAGTTTTCTTTTATATAGAAAAAAATATTAAAGTAAATTTAAAAATAAAGGAAGAAAAGTTTTAGACAAATTGACCCAGTCCCAAGCAGTTGACCAGCCAAGTGGATGTGGATTGGCAAAAAGTTGTTCACCAGAATAATTTGTGTCTTTAATGTTTAGATTTTTGTTCTATTAAGATAATATAATGTTGAAGCTTGCCGTGGTTGTCAAGTTGGTCATGCAATTGGATATTTCATATTATTAGTAGGTGGCGCGCAAATGTGGAAGATGGTCCCTCATTTTTAACTCTCACACGGTCACACCTATGTCCTATATTTTCATCCATATTTCGTCCTATTACTTTAATGCAATTTTCAAATAATCTAATGGCCCAACACGTACTAATTCCCACCTCACTGTCCACTTGGATATTTGCATAAAAAAAAACTGTCCATTTGGATATATAATAAATTTTATATACTTTATGGATAATCTAACCATAAAATTAAAATTAAAATTAATTATTAGTAATGAAATTCAGCTCGTGTTAGTATTTGTTTGACATACCCATGCCCACATAATGCTTTGTTTAACATACCCATACCCGCATAATGCGTGTTATAAATAAATTAGTTTTTACCCCCTGCAAAGTACATATGTTTTTTGTTACACTAATTTTTGTTTCAATTTTTTGTGTGAGTATTTAATTGGTGTTGTATTAAATTAATCCCAACCTTCTATGAATTTTAGAAACTGGGAGTAAAAATACAATTTAGAGACAAGATCAATCACCATCCTTATAGAATATTACCCCCAATTAAGATTGCACTATTTAAAATCATATAACCTATTTATTTGTTTTAAAGATTCAAAATTCAATTTTAAAGCCTAATTGATTATTACTGATAATTAGTTGTATTTATAGGCTACTATTTAATTAAATTGAGCCCACTTTTTCGAAAAGTCTAATTAATTATATTTATTTATTATTTTAATAAATATTTTCAAACATAAAATTTTAAAAAAGGATTTTACTAAAATCAGATTTTATCTCTTTTGGATAGCTGGTTTTCGGATTTAAAATGATAATATTTGATAATGATAAATAGAATCTTTAAAAGGTTGAATTTAATTGAAAAACCGGCCAAATCTAAGTTGTGTCGGACGCAACTTGCTCAGTCAGACGCAACTTGTTGTGCACATAAAACCATGCAAGGTGTGAGCTAAGTGCACAACATTGCGCAGCATAGCCGTTGCGCTACGCGCAATACTAATGTGTGCCACGCAATGAAATTTCTTATCTTTTTCCAAAAAAAAAAAATTCCTATATTTAGGCCACGGTTATTCCGGTTTTTCGCACACTTTCTTACGATTTCTCAAGGGATACAACAGTCACATACTCTCATAACAAACACATTTAACACATTCATATTCGTTCGATCTTCCATTGGTTTTCGTTGAAGGCTCCACGGTTGCTCCTCCCGAAGGTCGTTATTCTCTCATACTCAAGCCACACCGGTATATTTCTGAGGGTCCTTAATCTTTATTTTTCATATGTATCTGCTTGAAGTTAATAACTTCTTTTTCATGATGTAGACCTTTAAAGCAAAATTCGTTCTTTTGTACATTCTTAATCAATACTCGTTCTCTTTAATTTTGTATATATATTTTCATGTTTCCATGTTTATGCTTTCATCACCCACTTGTTATTATTGTTAAATCAAGACCTAAATAGACGTTATGACGCCTAATAAGATAATTAGATAATTTATTTAGGATCCCAGTAATTTTGATTGCTAATAACATAGCACCAAAAAAGTAGACTTCATGTGTTTAATGAGCCAACCTAGAGTAATTTTTTTAGGGTGTTGAAAATATTATTTGGTTGTTTAATTGCATCAAAATTGTTATGAATCGTGTTAAATAGAGGCCAGCAATGAGTGAACGCGATTCCTGATCATGTTTGTACCTTCACCCCCGAACTCAATTTTTGGTTCAATGACCAACTATGGAGTCATGACGGGAAAATCTAAATTGTATAAGTCTCTAAGTTGTCCCTAAGATTTCCTAATATCCAATTAGGCTTATGAGTTTTCCTTTAATGACTTGTTGGCAACTTCAAAAATGTTTTCAGTAATACCATTTAATGAGGTAGTCAAATACGCCCTCACACTGCTTGAGCAATAAAAATACGCCTACAATCTGGTGACTTCACTGCGGAGGATTTGGAACTAAATTTTAATGAGTGGGTGAAACTTGGAAAATACAATTCATTCTCTTTTTTATGCTTTTAAATAACATACTGTTTTGCATATGCATGGTTATTTATCTGGGCCATTATAAGGAAAATCACCCTTGCCTTATTAGCGCATGTTCTATGCGTGAGGCCACCCCCAGGACTGAGCGATAGTGTTGATCTTAGTCATAAGCAAACCTACCCAACCATGGCATTGTTCTCTTGTTCCTAACTTGAAATCACTGGAGTGTGTCTTACACGTGGCCATCTTTTTAAGCAAAGATACGAAGCGTGGGATCAATCTCTTAGTCATGGACCCCTTTTTTTGGCTTAAACCTAAACATGACCATAGTTTCAAATGTAGAATTGGACTTTAGGTTGAGAACTTTGCATCTATGTTACGTGCCAATTTGCTTAAGTATGCATCTTTTCTTGTTCTTGACTTGTAAAACATTGGTATGTATTGCATTTAAAATCGCGTCTAAAAAACTGTCGAATTGACCCAAACTTTTGCCAAGATGCCAAACCGCATGCGTGGGAGTAGTGTGCCAAACGCACCTTGGTGCACGTGGCGCACGGGCTTTGCGCCGAAGGCATCATCATTTGCGTGGCGCGCAGCTTGTGCATATCATTCTATTGTCAATTTGGCCATCGTAATGGTCAATTGTGTCCTTCATTGTGTCTCGAAAACTGCAGAACTAACCAAAACCACGCCCAAATTGCCAAATTGCATGTCGGGAAGCAATGTGCCAAACGCACCTAGGTGCACCAGGCACACCACTCTTGCGCCGCACAGGCTCTGCGCCGCACGCATCATTGTTGTGTGGCGTGCAGCCTGTGCATCTCATGCTATTGTCAATTTGGTCGTCGTAATGGCCAATTCTGTATTTTTTCATTTGCATTCATTTAGCGTTATGATCGTTCCTAGGGTCATTTTTCCGAAAAAGAATCTCTCCTAATTTTGAAAGATAAAAATTTATCCTTTTTTTCTTTTTGAATCCTATCACCATTGTGTCTCATTTAGATGAACAATCATACAAACTTAGGGTCATCTTCCTTTTCTTTTTTTATCTTTTCTGGGGAAAAGTCGGATATTTCCATCCTCCCAACAAATTTATCCTCAAAATCTCCATCTGTTTCAAAACTCTTCGCCCCTTTCCCAAAATTTATCCCCTATCTTTTTCGAAAACCTATCCTTTCTTTTTCGAAAACCCATCATTGATTTGTGAAAATCTTTTGCCAAATCTCTATCCCATATCCCCACAAAAACCCATCCTAGCATACTTCTATTTTTTTCGGAGTTTCTTGAGCCAAAATTGTACTACTCCCTATTCTGTTTACTGTGTCAAAATTTCATAAAGTTCGTTTCGAGTTGATTTCATATGAGTAACCTCTTTCGTTTAGAAGAGTGAACTGATTAGTATTCCCTTTTGTTATAGAAGTAACCGTGTTTTTATTATAAGAGTAACATCCTTTTTATTGTTAAGAGTAATCATATATTCATACAGGTGACTCAATTTGTTTATAAGAGTAACTCCATTTGTTCACAAGGATTTGTGCACAAGGGTAAACTTTCAAAATGCCATATTTCACATCATACTTAATATCTTTGGAAGATTCAAGTTGGAAATGAAAATTTGGCTCGATAGCTTTCCAACGCCTGGTCAAAAGCTCCATTTCAATGTGATATAAGTGAAATATGACCTTTAGAAAATGAGCTGACATGTTGATATGCGCGCACGCGTGGCCTCACCTATATAGGTATTGTCGGTCGTACATAAGACAAACTTTTCTATCAATTGTTATGCTTTCACTTTATCTATATATGATAACATGTCATGTACTTTTCTACCTCATTTGGGCCACCACATTTTTCTTAAGTATTAACCCACCACAAACCATCCCACCTATCCCACATTTCTTTCTCCACCATTACTTTAATGTTTTTTTTTTACATTTCCTAAACACAAATTAAAATTAGCTTTTGATGCACTTTTGTCATGTTTTTTTGTGCCCTTCCTTGGTTATCCCCAGGGCCGGTTATGGGCATGTGCAAACAGAACCATATCACAGGGCCTCAAATGCTTAAGGGCCTTCAAATTTTAACACCCGTTCTTTTTACAAAAAATAAGCAATGTAATTCCCTGCTATCTTCCTTTAATTACTAACGCCTTCTCTCTCTCCAGTCAATTCAATTGATTACGACATTTACGAATTCAATTATGCTCCTAAATTTGCTCCTGTTCTAATTTCACTTGCTATTCCCATACAAATTTTTAGACTTTCCATATTCCATTTATTCTTTAATATCTAATTTCTATTAATTTTCTTAATTTAAACAAAGTTTCCATGAAACACCTTCACGTACTTTGGTCAATCACATACTTACATGTCATGACTCATGAGTAATGTTTCAGTTTGCAGTAAATGGTTTTATCATTCTAAGAGTAGTACTTTATGTTCTCATATTGTCAATTATGTTTTCTTCTTCATTACTTATTTTATCCGTTATTTGATTAAATATGCTAGGTTAGATATGGGTTTGTAATGAATTATACCTAGTTTATCCAAAGCTTCACTATTTAACTTGGCTGATAAAGTTGCTTCGTAAAGTGTTGAAAGAATGAACTTGTTATAGCTTAAGTTTCTTGTTACTTCATTTGGTGAAAAAAATATAATCATAAAAAAATGCGTTTTGTTTTTGTTAGTTGGGGCCCAATTATAAGATTAAAACAGAACCTTCAAAATATTTAAAACCCTGATTATCCCTCAAAGTGAAAAATGTAACAATAAAAAAAACAAATAGAGGTGTATGTATTTTTTATCAATAAATTAAAACGTCGAGCATTGCTCGTAAACTACATAGTGAGCTAGTGCATATCACAATTTAAAAACCAATCCTCTCTTCTATTTGTTTTGATCTTATGACTTGAACCAAACAAGCCAAATTCGGAAAAGAAATAAAAATGTCACCAATAATATCCTCTCCAGTCTCCACTAAATGCACTCTACAACTAAGATGTTGCAGCACAACAGGTGAACGCAGCAACCAATAATAAAGTGTGTGCGTGACATAGACAAGATATTCCACTATGTCAAGCGTCGTTCCCAAAGTTGCCGTCATTGGCTGTGGAAGTTAGTCTTTCCTTTATAATCTCCAAAATCTCCAATTTCTTTTGCTCAAAACTGTAATTACCATTTTTCTTTTTTGGATAATTAGTTTCAGGTGCAGTATGTGCTTCAACTTTAGCTAGAAATGGAGTGGCGGTTACTGCTTTTGATCTAGGTAGAGGTCATGGTGGCCGCATGTCTCAGAGAAGGTAAACTGTTACTAGTTTCTTAATACTCGCAACATATCCTTTTTGTATTTTTCACAATACTTGCAACATTTCTCTTTCTCGTAAATTCTTTCATTTTATAATTTAAGCAGATAGGACCATGTTTCATGTGCCATTTACAAATATTGCAAGTATTAGGAAATGAGAAAGTACGTTCTTTTTTAATATTTTATTATATGATAGAAGTATATTCTTAGAGATGAATTCTGAAGATTTGATGTTGAATTTTCATGATCTAGTTCAAAGAAACAAAAATTCAAATCATGCAGAGTCTGCTGTTGCATTTTTAGACTGCAAGTTGTGTCAAATTAATTGATTTTGTTAATCTATGATTACGTAAGGATTTAGGGATGGTACGGACTATGGAATTTCAAACATGAGAAACTTTTGACTTTTTGGGAATTTTAAAATGATGGTTTCACATTAATAGTGGTCAGATGATGTTTTTGGGTTTGGAAAGATCTTTGTCGAGAATTAATTGAATATTAAGATATTCTTAAGTTCACATTGTCTATGTACATAGTGCAATTGAATGTTTATGGATTGTCTTTGTTTAATGACCTCCCTCTTATGAAATGTGTACACATGTAAATATGGTGTCTTGAAACCCTCGAAATGGAAAGGAAAAACAAAATTATATATCCGATTTTCCAAAATAGAGGATGGAGATTGGAGGGAGCGTGATCATATAATGCTATAATGTCATAAACCGAAGTTTGACCAAACTTTGACTGTGTTTTGATACTATTTCATAAGAAAAAACATATTGATGTCAGCTTGCGGTCAGATTTGTCTCAACATGTACTAATCAAAATCTAATCTTCATCATTTTTACTGATGTAAAATTAGATATATAGGGTAATTATTAAATAGAAACAAGGTCTGTCTAAACTGTTCTGGTAAGGTTGGGCTTGATGTTAACAAGAACAAGTAATAATTTCATTAGATAAGATGAAGCGCATATAGCCTAAGAACCAGAAATTGGGTTCAAAGGTTTTGTCTTTTGGATGGCATTTCTTATGCTGAATCTTCAATGATATGTTGTTCAAAGTAAATAATATGAAAATCGGATCGCGTTACACATGAAGTAGGAGGGTAGTTTGGACCACTTACAAGCTTAAAGGAGGCTCCAAAAACCGTTGGCAATGGGATGAGTAGATCCTTAGGTTTATGAAGGGTTGTTTTCTCTATTCTGTTCCAATGTGGGACAAGTCACCTGTGCGGAATACAGTGAGGTTAAATACTTTCTAAAGTAGATAGGGTGTTTCGTTAGGTTTTTGGATTTTCGTTGTTTATAGATAAGAAAAGCTGCATTGTAATAAATATAATATATTACATGAGTTGGCGCGACTCCTTTAATTTGTTGCCCTTTGTTGAATTGTTTTCTTATGAGATGTGCTATTAGATGTAGCCGTAAGTTTCCTTTTTGTCTTTTCTGTCATTCCTGCCAACCAGTTTTTGTAATCTAATAGGGAAACTACTAAAGAGGGGATAGAGTTGTTCTTTGACCACGGTGCTCCTTATTTCACTGTTACAAATACTGGTGTTTTGGATGTTATTCGTGAGTGGGAGTCAAGAGGTCTGGTTGCAGAGTGGAAAGAGAAATTTGGGACATTTGATTGCATCTCTAAGAGCTTTATTGATTCCGGGGAGGTTAGTGCTTTATACTTTGATGTGTTCTAAAGTTTACAGCATCATTTTTACACTGGAAGCACCTCCATTTGATGAGTGCAGTAGTTTGAATAAAAGCTATTGCATGTCCTAAAAGATTTGTTTGTTTTGATCATTGCAAAAATATTTTTCTTTAGACCAATGATTGTGCTATCGCCCTTTGCTTATATTTGAGATAGTGTGATGATGCAACTCCCAGATCTTCTCCCCTTTCCCTCTCCTTCTTGCCTTTATATTTGCTTATAGACATGCATACATAGATGGACATCTTTGAGAAGGTGGAGATGAGTTCTAATTTCAAGAGTTTGATGAGATCGTGGGGACATTCATGCAACCCCTGGGATACTAGGTGCACTAGGGGTAATTTCTGGTGGAATATTTCGATAATTACTAGCTGTTGTTACAGATATATGAGGACGATATTGTGTCGATTTCAAATTCTTTCTTTCCGTGGAGTCATCTCTCCTATCACCTTGTTCTGTGGTTCTAACCTGGTGACCTGTGTGAGGGAAGAAGGGAGGAATATGAGGTCATAGGGTGGGTTGGAAAGGTTGGGCAGTCTATAGTAATTAATAGCAAGCTTGAGGATTGCAGGTTGGTGTTTACCTTCATTTCATAGTTGCTGACTGATTAGAAAAATGAGATTGATTGTATTGGATTGTGTTATGAATCAACATAGCTTAGACACCATTAAAGGCATAAATTGAGGAAGAAGATGAGTATTTGATTGATGAACTGAAAATTACAGAAAATAAAAAATAGTTGCCAAGTATTCTAGTGACTTGATACACACCCAAAGGAACTCTTAAAAGCTCTCTAATATTCTCAACAATTTTCAACATATTTCTTTCCTCTCTAATCTGCCTTATTTATAGAGTTTCTACTAACAAACTATCTTCTTGTTCAAGCTACTAATATTGTAAAGCTATTTCCTAAAATGCCCCTCTCTTATATCGATTCATTGCATTACCGGCCACCCAAACTTCCACCTTATCCTCAAGGTGGATAATAATTCGCTTCATCTTCTCGTCGGCAGTATTGTTGTCCAGTAGCCCATTCTTTACTTTCCAAAGTGCAACAGGTATCTGGAATATTCCCTTGGTAAAATGACAGTACTCCTTCAATTGATCGAGTGCTTGACAGTGGCTTTTTGTAAATTGATGC
Source organism: Beta lomatogona (assembly GCA_947646795.1). Classification (NCBI taxonomy): domain Eukaryota; kingdom Viridiplantae; phylum Streptophyta; class Magnoliopsida; order Caryophyllales; family Amaranthaceae; genus Beta; species Beta lomatogona. The sequence goes on from CANSNZ010000968.1 coordinate 1,734,146, forward strand.
CCGGCTTCCGCTCACGCTCAAGCTCCTCACAGGTGAGTCCTTGTACATCTGGTTTTGGAGGTGGTGTTTTCTTGGTGAGAAAAGTGAGTGGAAATTTTAGTTTAGAAGAATGTTGGGTTTGTGAGTTGAAGGGCTGGTGGAAAATATGTGGCGGGTTGAGCTCATGGCTTAAGAAAGAATGAAGTTGGGCAGGTTTAATAAAATTTGGGTTAGGTAGGAGAAGGGTAGGCAAATATGGGCTGAAAGAATTTGGTGTAAAAGAAAGTGGGTTTGTGGGCCTGGGAAGGGAAAGTTTAGTAATAGATTTTCCTCCTTTAGAGCAAGAAAAAATGGAATTTAGAAATAAAGAGCTAGGCACGTGCAGTGCTTCATTATCTCCCTTTTGTTGTTGAATTTCCTTGATGTATTTTCTTTTTTTAATGGCATGTGGGGCCAGAAATACGCCCTCATGGATATTTTCTTTGCTTACCACAAAGAAGTGATGACAGCTTCTCCTATACTCTTCAACCTCTAAAGGCTTCTGTTGCTCATCTGCCTCGTAGCACCAGCAAATTTCTCCCTCACTATTTATTCCAGTAGTACAGCCGCCAACACCACCAGTGAACACACCCGGAAAATAATCCCAACCTCCTCCAGATCCACAACCCACAGATGCTTCTTTGGGTTCTCTTCTTCTCTCAACCCAGTCATAAATTCCACCATAAATTTCACCACCAGTCTTACCTCCGGCAAAAGTACCTGGACCGATCCGGATCCCGCACCTCCGGCACCGCCTCGCCCAAATAACTCCCTAACGGTTTCGTCACTACCAGAACCACTGGAACCACCATTCGAACTACCATCTGCAAGGAAGCGTGGACCTCTCCCATAACCACTATTCTTCTCCTCTTCCACTTCGACCACCGAATCTACGAGGTGTTCTTCTAACACCACATCAGATTTTCCGCCCTTGTTACTGCCACCATTAAACCTTCCTGCAATTAAACTTAGGTCACCTTGACCATCACTTATAACTCAGCCTCTCCACCATAACCATCACCCAAAGATAAGCTTAGGTACTCTTCCTTGTCATTCCACGGCATCAAACCTGATTTCACTTGCCATGAAGGTGTCAATGACGAACCGAAGTGTCGCATCACCTGCCCCTTCAATTCTTGCCAATCATAGAACAGTAGTAGCCGATGTTCCCATTCGAACCACCGTCGCTCATCGCCGTCAAGCCCTATGATGGCAACCTTCAACTTCGCTTCCTCATCTAACTGAAAAAATTCAAAGAAATCCTCCAATTGAAGGATCCAATCCTTCGAATTTTTCCCATTAAACTCATGAATTTGAAGCTCTTGCCGGATTTTCCTTTCTTCTTCAAGATCTGAATTCCCTTGATCTCTTTTGTGTGTGATGTAGGCGAACTCTTCTCGGATCCACGATTGCATTTGTTGTGCTGCGATTCTGCCTGCAACCTCCATTGCAGTTTCTTCTCTCTCTCTTTTTTTAAAAAAATTTGAAAACTGAAAATCAGCTATTAATCTCCCTGAATCGTCGGCTCTGATACCATTTGCTATGAATCAACATAGCTTAGACACCATTAAAGCCATAAATTGAGGAAGAAGATGAGTTTTTGATTGATGAACTGAAAATTACAGATAGTTGCCAAGTATTCGAGTGACTTGATACACTCCCAAATGAACTCTTAAAAGCTCTCTAATATTCTCAACAATTTTCAACATATTTCTTTCCTCTCTAATCTGCCTTATTTATAGAGTTTCTACTAACAAACTATCTTCTTGTTCAAGCTACTAATATTGTAAATCTATTTCCTAAAATGCCCCTATCTCTATTAGTAGCTTGAACAAGAAGATAGTTTGTTAGTAGAAACTCTATAAATAAGGCATATTAGAGAGGAAAGGAATATGTTGAAAATTGTTGAGAATATTAAAGAGCTTTTAAGAGTTCCTTTGGGAGTGTGTCAAGTCACTCGAATACTTGGCAACTATCTTTTATTTTATGTAATTTTCAGTTCATCAATCAAATACTCATCTTCTTCCTCAATTTATGCCTTTAATGGTGTCTAAGCTATGTTGATTCATAGCAGATTGTTCATATATAATAGGACTATATAGGCAAAGGTTAGTGAAAATGTTAATATAGATTAGGAAAAACTTTTACAGTGAAAATTGCATCATAAGGTCTTGGAGGCTGTGCAAAGTAAGATTTCCATAACCCTAATTTTGTTTCATGTATGAATATATAAAACTTTTGTAAGCTTCAAAGTTGTTGTGCTTATTTGTGCTGTATATTTGGCTCAATGGAATTCTCCGTTCCTATTGATGAAAAAGAAAAAAGAAAGAGACAAGATGTAGAAAACCTATTGTGAATCATAATCTGAAGCTCAATTACCTAGTCATTTGTAATAGAAGCCTATGCGTCAAGGTGATTTGTTCAAAGCCATTTTCTCAGGATACAAAATGAGTACACCGAATTTATTGAAGCTTAATGGAAATATTAAAAAAAAGTTGATTTCCCCTTCACAATATATGCAATTTGCATGACTTTGTAATGCTCAAAAAGTTAATTATTCTTTTCAAGCACCATATAACTGGTGTCATAGTATTATACACAAATCATATAGAGGGACTTCAGTAATTCATCTTTGTTTCCAAATGTGACTACTACTGTACTTAGGAAACTACATCTAAAAGATAGACAATTTTCCATGATTAGTTTCTTGCAAAACCTAGCTCCAAGAAAATGTCTTTGCCAAACGAGACTCTTAAATGATTTGACCAACTTTACATGTACTCTAAGCCTGCTTCAGGAAGCTTTAATGGTGCTAAGCAGCCCTTAAGCTGTCAGATTTCAGTGCCTTGGGGCCTTAGTTAGCTCATGCAAACATCTGCCATAACTGAGGTACTGGGCATCTGATTCAGCTCTTGCATGGTTAACCCTTGGTTTCTAACATGTTTATATTGTTATAAGGAAAAAAAAGGAAGTAATTGAAGTATCAAACATGACAATTATGTCTTCCTAGAGTAGGTAAATCACTGTAAAATATTTGGTAACTGAATAATGAGTTCTTAAAAATGGTGCATTGGAAATAAAGTCAAAAGTTGCAAATAGAAAAAATTTAATAATGCTTGACACAGTTTAAGCATCCAGTTTGCTACAGCTAGGGGAAGTTCTATTGAGTCACTGCCTACTTCAAATGTTACTTATGATGAAAGGGAAGCATGTGATTGGATTGGGACATAGAGATCAAGAGAATTAGGGACCTGCAGGGGTGAGAGTTTCTTTTTCTTATTAGAAGAAAAAGAGCCTTCAGAGTAGTATGCTAGTCTCACGTATAGTGTGTCCATTATTTACTGGACCTGGCAGAAACTTTATTTTGTCTTTTGTTAACCATGTGAACTTCTTTTTTTGAGGGGAGGTAACTATGTGAACTTCAAAGCAGTTTTGTCCTCTATACTTCTTAATTGATCTAGTTAGTGATCTATATTTGTTGTGAACAAATAATTCAGGAATTATCGAGCAGGAAGTATGTAGGCATACCAGGCATGAATTCTATATGCAGAGCATTATGCGACGAACCCGGTAATTATGCTATTGGTGTTATTGGAATGAGTTGTGACCTAGAATTGTTTTTTCCCGTTCATAAAGCTAACTTCTTTCTACAGGAGTAGAAAGCAAATTTGGTACTGGTGTTGCGAAGATGGAATGGGCGGTGGACCGGAACTCATGGTCATTGATCAGTTTGGATGGAAAGTTTCTTGGTGATTTCGGTGGTCTGGTAGCAACAGACAAAATTCTTGCTTCTTCTGGGTTCACCTATGTAACAGGACACCCTCCACCTCTTGGTATATCGGTTTTGTCCTATTAGTTTGGTTGACCTATCTTTTGTGTATTATATCAGTGGAACGTGTGTATACATATGGTTTTGTATGCTGAAATTACACCATTAGTGTTCCCCTTCCTAGTTTGTTCATTTTTCTGTTGAATTGAGCATTACATTGTGGTAATTTACTACTGATCTCCATCTGATGGTGAGAAGCCATTTCTCGGTTAATATATTTAAGTTTCAAGGTGAACATTAGCCTTTGTGCACATTCATGGATAATTCATGGAAAATGATCATAATGTGTGCAATTCATGTATCCCTTTGCTTTAGTCTTTTTTCTTTTTCTCTTTTATTGTGGCAGTTTATAGGGCTTGAGGAGAACGGTTTAGTAATATCTTGTGTGTTGTCAATTCATCATGCTTGAATAACAGGACATATTGTCTTCTAAATTATGATCTGTCTTTGTTCTACATATGTAAACCTTTTAAGGAAAATGGTTTTATTCAAGTAAAAAAGCCACTTTATTTTGGGAATTTTTATCGTGGCAGTTTTCTTGCTTTAGTTGATGGCTTTAGAAATATATCTTGCGTGTTGTCTTCTTGTCAAGTCATCATGCTTTAAGGACAATGGATTCCATCAATGGATAGAGATTTCACTACCAGAGTCGACACGATGGAGTGGCTTTTGCTTTTAAGGAAAAGGATTTATTTATTAGATAGAAATGTCGCTGCCAAATCCAACACAATGAAGTTGCTTAGATCTGATTGACATTGTGATAAAATCAATACAAATATGCAGGCACCATGTACTGAATGACATATATGATAATAATGGTTTAGGATAGCATTCATGCTTGAAGTTAGAGGTCTAACTAGTAACTACAGTAAAAAGAATTTTGAGCCACTCGTGATAGGCTAAGTTGGAGTGCAGGTGGCATTATGGTCATTTCCTTATTAATGTGAATTCTGTTTCTGGTTTAAACTAGTGTCATAGCTGTGGGTTTCTTGTTATTGTCTGTGCAGATATGAATTTGGCACCACAAATGGCATCAAGATTAGAAGAAGTACCTTTCAGATCTTATTTTGTTCTCATGCTGGCTTTCCACGAGCCTTTATGCTCTGTGAGATATCTAATTACCTAAACTTGTCATTTTGAAGTTCTGTTTTCTTATCAAAAAATTTCTTTACCATCCCATATTTCTTCTTATGATTTTTCATAATATTGATTCGTGGTATTTTAGTGACTGAAAAATTGTCTTTATATCTTATTTTCAATTTCTATCTCCAGATACCTGTGAAAGGGTTGTCATTCATAAACTCTGAAGTTTTGAGCTCTGCCTTTTGTGAAAGCAGTAAGCCAGGTCGCGCTTCAGCTAGGTTTGTGTTTGTATTAGAAAGTTATGTGGTTTAATGCGTCATACTTCTCTCTATAAGCTTCCCTGATACAGTGTTTTGGTTTCTTGATAAAAAGTGAATGTTGGGTCTTGCATTCCACTGAGGAATATGCTAAGAAAGTTATAGCCGACGCTGGACGTACTAAGGCTTCTGATATAACATTGGCAAGAGTCTCCAAAGATCTTCTGCAGGAATTTCAAAGGACTGGACTTTGCACTTCCCAGCCTTATTTCATGAAAGCTCATCGATGGTGAGTGTTTAAATGGATCCCTTTTATAAAGATATAATCTACCTTTTTTTTTTTCTAGTTGAAACATAAGGGAGAAATGCACTTATGTAGGATACCCATGTAATAGGGGACTAGAGGAGAGAGGGGTACCCATGTGATGAGGAGAGAAAGAGAACCCGTGTGCCAAATGGTATGTTGCAACTATTTAGAACATCTGAAGTAGGAAAGTGTTGAAACTAAGAATATAAATGATAGACGAAGTAATGATTTAAAGACAATCTGTTAGATCCTGTACTTGCTAGGGGTGATTGGGTAAATATCAAATACATTTTCACCTCCACTTGCCCTGTTGTGCGAGCAAATGGGATCTGTTGTTGCGCGCCAAAAGATAAAGCAGTACAACATGGATTTGATACTGATTTTCGTGAGTACTGCAGTAAGCAAGTTAATTAGTCTATGATATGAGTACATATTCAAATACATCCAGGAATTTCCTTGAGATGAATATTCTTTGGTGTCTATGTAGGTTTTTTAAATTTATATTTCCTATTCTGTTTGTGTCAAGAATGGAGTATCCACACTATCCACATCTTATATACGAGTAAGCTAGGTGAATTACTCTGTGATTTCAATCATGATTTTGTTGGATTTTGATGCTTGGCTTAATCTGTCTGAAGTATGTCCCTATGCTGTGGAAAGTATTGTTTTGAAGGCAAACTCTCACACAACATACACTAGTCAGATAGTTTTCTTGGCGACGAACAAGCTTAGCAAAACCAGGATCTTAACTTATAATTTAGGATGTGACACTCGAACTTCTTTGAGGTGTGGACTCAGCCTCACCCCAGTAGGAAATATCTCACTACGACAATAGAAGTCATGGTATACCAACCTTCAGACCAATCTTTAAAATGTTTGAAGTGGGCTTTGTATAGCCTTATCTGAGTGGACTACTTGATCGATCAGGATTTCTAACAGACATCAAAGAAAACCAATTAATATACTGAAATTAAATTTTGACTTGCTAAATATAGGAAAAAGCCTACATCTTGAGATGATGTAAAATACAATTATAGCCTATAATATATGTGCAGAGGGAGTATTAAGGATACTAAAGAAGCTCATAGCAATATGGCAAATTCTCCAATGAGACGGTCTCAACATGAGACGGTCTCAACATGAGACAGTTTCACTTTTTATCTTATAGGTGTCACTTTTTGCATATGCTACTTTTCAGGTGACTCATTAAGCTTATATAGTAAGGTATGGCGATTTCTTTGTAGACTGACTAGTATAACTAACATCTCACTAAAAGCAGCTTGGTGGGAATGACGTGAAGAAATTAAGAATCAGAAATGATTCATTATCAAGAGAAGAAATCCAGAGAGAATTGTAACATAGAGAAGAATAAAGAAAAATATTACTGATTGTAAAACTGAACTAACAGAATATAGAAGAGTCTCTATATATACAAGAGTTAGTTACTAATCTAACTAACAAACTAGCTTACTAGGATAATAGGATAATAAATAATCTTATACTCCTCCTTCAAGCTAGACTTGTGAGACAAGACCAAGCTTGGAACAAAGAAAATGATGTTGTGTAGAAGACAGAGATTTGGTGAGTAAATCAGCTAACTAATGTGCACTTTTCACATGAACTGTAGTGATGAAGCCAACTTCTACTTGCTCTCTGACGTAGTGCATCTATCTCTTGAGATGTTTAGTCTTTTCATGAAACTTAGGATTTTGAGCCAGATGTTCAGCAGACGAAATAACACAATACTTTGTGATAGGAAGAGGAATAGAGACCTCAAGATCTTCCAACAAACCATGTATCCAAGCTAACTCACTTGCTGCTGACATACTTCTGTATTTACCTTCAGCAGAAGATTTGCTGACTGTAGATTGCTTCTTTGTCTTGCAAGCTACCAAATTATCTCTAAGAAAGACAGCATAAACACTTAAAGATGTGCTCACAGGCACTCCAATCTGAAACATGTAATTTACTATGTGCAGAATAGAACAAACCATTGTCCATTTTGCCTTGCAAATACTTCACAATAGGTAAAGTTGCTGTGAGCTGTGGAACCCTTGGTTGATGCATAAATTGGCTTAAATGTTGGACAGGATAAGATAAACCAGGTCTAGTAAGACCTAAGTACAACAATCCGCCAATTAGTCTTCTCGTAAGCATCGGGTTCAATGAGAATATCACCAATGTCGGTTGAAAGCTTCAAACCAGTAGGTAAAGGAGCAGGAGAAGATTCACAATGAAGCATTCCACAATATGTAATAATATCTTTAATTTATTTCTTTTGAGATAAAAAAATACCACTAGAATTTCTGGATATTTCAATACCCAAGAAATACTTAAGAAGTTGAGATCACCAAGATCCTTGATTGTGAATGCTTGATCAAGAGATTGCTTGACTGAGTTAATCTAAGACATGCTTGTTCCTGTAAGAACCATATCATCCACATAGACCAAAATAGCCAATAATTGACCATCCAAAAATCTAGTGAACAAAGAGTAATCTTGTTTGGATTGTATAAATCCCAAACCTTTAAGAAACTTACTCAACTCCTTATTCCATTGACTGGAAGCCTGTTTAAGTCCATATATGATATATGGACTTTTTCAGTTTACAAACTTCACCAGTACTTGCCTTAGTGTAACCAGCAGGAGGCAACATATAAACTTCTTCATCTAAGTAACCATGCAAAAAATGCATTATTTACATCTAGTTGACACAGAGGCGAACCATGAGCATTAGCTACAACAATCAAGACCTTGACAGTAGCTAGTTTTGCCACAGGAGCAAAGGTTTGAGTAAAGTCTTACCCTTCCACTTGCTGATATTCAGTAGCAACTAAAGGAGCTTTATATCTTTCAATGCTCCCATCTGGGTTCAAGTTGGTTTTATAAACCCATTTTGAACCAATAGCAGTCTTGCCTACATGAAGTGAAGTTAACTTCCATGTCATTAGCTTCCAAAGCTTGTAGTTCCTTTTCCATAGCTAAAATCCAATTAGGATTGTGTTTAGCTTGATCATAATGCTTAGGTTCAACAATTTGTGAAGAATTAACAGCAAAAAAAGTTGATTCATTAGAAGAAAAATGAGAATATGTATGATTTTTGTGAGGAATATAGGTAGTAACAAAATATGTACGTTTAACAGAAGGAATAACTGTTCTGGAAGACTTTCTTGGCATATCTGGAACGGGATCAGAAGGTATTATAGGAGAAGAAGTGTCTGTGTGAGAGTTAGTAGAAGAAAGAATAGGAGAAACATAATGGATTTGTGAAGTGGAATCAAAATTTTCAGAAGACAAATGAGTAGAAGAGATTAATGGTTGTTCTGGGGGAATAAGAGTATGTGAATGAGAAGAATCAGTAGTCAATGTAGAAGAAGGAATAGTAGCAGATTCAGTGCCAAAATTAACAAGTGACACAGGAGAACATTGAGAAGCTACATAATTTGTAGGATAAGGAAAAACTATTTCTTAAAATATATAACATCTCTAGAAACAAAACAAGTATGTGTATTCAAATCATACAATTTATAAGCTTTTTGACCATAAGGATATCCCAAGAATATGCATTGTCTAGCTCTTGTATCAAATTTATCCTTGTGAATTGGCATGGTATAGGCATAACACAAACATCCAAACACTCTCAAGTTTGTGTATGAAGGACTTTTGTGAAACATGACTTCATGAGGAGATTTCCAATTCGGTAATCTTTGCAGCAACTTGTTAATCAAATGAGTATCGTAAGCAAGCAATCTCCCCCGAAATTGCTTAGGCAAATTAGCATTAAACCTTAAAGCCCTTGCCATCTCTAACAAGTATTTATGTTTCCTCTCAACTCTACCATTCTCGTTGAGGAACATGAGGAACACTTCTTTGATGTATTATACCTCTATTTGCAAACAACCTTAAACATTGTTCTTTGATTATCTCAGTCCCATTGTCAGACCTAATCCCTTTCACCTTTGTTTTGAACTGAGTATCAATCAATGCCAAGAAATCAGCTATAGTTTTAGTAACTTAAGATTTATTATGCAATAAAAATGTCCAAATAACCCTATTGTGATCATCTAGGATTGTGAGAAAGGAAGATGCACTATTCAATGCAACAACTCTATATGGTCTCCAAAGATCAACATGAAGTAAGTCTAAACAAGCACTAGCTCTAGTGTTGTTGACTGAAAAAGGAAGCTTGTGTTGTTTAGAATATAAGTGAACAATGCAATTATATTCCTTTAGACATCCGCAATCACAAATGTTGCATCTTGGATAAAGAAACGTGACAAAACAAGCGTGAATTAAATCCGGAGAAATCTCGAGTTACACTTATTTTTTGTACTTGTACTAGTTTTATCATGGTAGCACCATTCTATGAACAAGGAAAATTAGTGACAAGCAACATTACAAGAGACCTTATTACTATATACCTCGGCTCTTGAATTCTTTAAACAAGTTGCATTGAAGAAATACATACCATGATACTTCTTTGCAACAACTAGTACATCTCTACTAGAGAGGTCTCGAAAATAGCAACCATCACTAGTAAATATCAGTGCAATTCCTGATTTGTCAATCAATTGTCCTATAGACATCAAGTTGTGCTTAAAACCTTCAACTAAATGCATATTATGAAGCACTAAAGCCTCACTTAAGAACACTTTTCCAACCAATTTCACCAACCTATAACTCGCCATCGTGTATCCTACTTTGATTGGTGAAGATAATGTTCTTTTATCAACTAACATACTTGCATAAAAAACCATATGATCACATGCACTAGAATCAACTATCCAACTTGTATAATCATATTGTCTAGTCATAGAACAAGCAAATGAGAATTGATCGATACCGCAAAGCTTGAAAACTCGGAACTATAGGACCAGCTCCATCTCGAAACTTTCTTTGCCTTTCATGGTCTTCATCACTTGTTGACAAATAGCAAAGAAGCATATCGTAATCAATTCTATCATTATGAGAACCAGGACTCCTAATATCCAAAGGAGAATCTCCATAATCGGTGTGAACATTAGTTGCAATTTTGTGATCGTTGTGTGTACTTCTTCCTTTCTTTCCAAACTTTAACACCATTATAGCACCGAGGGTAACCAATCAATTTAAAGCATTGATCAATAGTATGTCCTCTTGCCGAGCAATTGAAAAAGCACGATTGATAGAAGGTATTGATATAGGAGTATTAAAACCACTATTCGGATCATGTAAAACCGCAATTCATCCCACAACTTCTTGATTTTACCATAATAAGCAATAATAGTCATATTTTCTTGTTTCAAACTATCGATTTCCTTCTTTAATTGATAGATCAATGGTCCATTTGATTGACCAAATTGTTCCCTGTAATTCTCTCCATAATTCCATAGAATTCTCCATAAATCCAAACTCATCGCCTAGATCAAAACTCATAGAGCTCAATATCAAGCTCATCACCATGTAATAAGCTCTTTTCCATTTGTGGAAATATTTATCCTTCTCATCGGGCATAAGTAATGATCGGTTGATAAATCCTTCCTGGTTTTTAGTAATTAAAGCACGACAAACATTTCTACTCCATCTCATGAAGTTGTTACCGAAAATATTGGAGTAACTAAAGATGCAAGATGATTATCGGATGTAGAAATGAAGAGAGGATCAACATCGCCTCCATTATCAACATTACTTACACCATTTTCACCATTCAAAGAAACCTCATAATCAATTGCCATTAAATCTTCAAGAATTTGATCGATTCGCAAGATATATGAAATCGCAAATCAATTTAATTGAAAAGGTAAATCAAAAATCGCAATTAAAGCTTCTCGCAAGAATTTTATTCACAAAATTAAGCTGAAATCAATTTTAATATTTAATAGAACGACCTCAATCTCATGAGAGAGATTTGAGCTCTGATACCATGAAGAAACTAAGAATCAGAATTGATTCATTATCAAGAGAAGAAGTCCAGAGAGAATTGTAATAGAGAGAAGAAAAAGAAAAATATTATTGATTGTAAAACTGAACTAACATAATAGAGAAGAGTCTCTATATATACAAGATTTAGTTACTAATCTAACTAACAAACTAGCTGACTATGATAATAGGATAATAAATAATCTTATATGACGACTCTCTGCTAAACATGATTCTAGGGTTTCTACCAATTTGTGACTCAAAGTTGTGTGATTGACTATACTTGAGAGTTATGTATTTCACTATTTTCTTTTTCTTGATTTATTCAAAGTTCCAAGAATGAAGATTAAGGAGCCAATATATATGGTTGGCTCTATGTTTTACTGCGAAATGAGCTAAAAAATAATGATTCTTTTGTTTTTTAGCTTCAAAACTATTGTAACTCCTTTAATAATTTTTTTGCAGGGGCAGTGCCTTTCCAACAGTTAGCATAGCTAGAGAAGATAAGTGTCTTTGGGATGCAAACAAGCGATTGGTTGTTTGTGGAGACTTCTGTGTCAGTCCAGACGTGGAAGGTGCTATCAAGAGTGGTTTGGCCGCAGCTTCAAAGTTTATGGAAATGTGTAGCTGCACACCATGCCCGTGATTTAGTTATCTTTAGAAAAAAAATTCCTTATTCTATCTTTGATTTGATACTCTTAATTTTTACCATATTTGATTTCTCAAAAGAAATAGCTATCACGTATGAAAATGGTGATGATACTTTTGCAGCAATACTATATGTTTCAGTAAAAATAGGGGGTATATTGGCTCCCCTGGGTGGATCATCATGTGTCGAATTGGTGTACTGGGGCTTGTGTCCTTTGGATCAAAACATCCTAGGTGGATCGAATTTACAATAATTTATTATACACCCAAACCGACTTTATCACACAAACAATGACTATATTAGGAAAAAAACGACTATATCATATAAAACTGACTATATTAGAAAATTGACTATATTATACAAAAATTGACTAAATAAAAGGTGATTATATCATACAAAAATCAACTATATCAAACGAAAATTCATTATATCAAATGAAAATCGACTATATCATATGGTTTTACACATGCACGATAAATTATTAGAATCCGATCCATTCAAGTGTTTTTGCCTTTTGTTTTATGAACCTAAGGTGGATTGAATTCATACCAAAGTGGGGCCACCATTCATATCCAAAACTACCTTTTTTTTGGTGAAAAAGAAACCAAAATAGATAATTAAGTTGCGCTACACACCAAACCATTAATGTTCATACAATAGCTAGGGGGATGGGAAAATAATCCTAGTTACATTACATTAATCAAAATCCGACAACCTAGCCTTCTTGGCCATCAAGTCCTCAAGTGTTGTTATCCCGGTCACAATGCTCAATGCATAAATCCATCCGAAGCCACCTTCAACGTCTAGTAGAAAAATGATAATTTGCATCGCCCTATTTGCGTCGCACAGAAGAAAGACTGACGCAAATGTTCATGAACAGACGATTTGTATCGGATGTTAACGAAGATCCGATGCAAATAACCTCAGCAAATGAGTAAAAAGAATATACTTGTCACTAATCACATTGTGGTTGATGATTATGTTTTGATGATCCGCAAAATACAAGGCTTCATGAATACTCAATAATTCAGTGCAAAGAGAGTTATTAGCAAAACATTTCTTTTGTAACCCAAAATGTCACATTTCTACATTAGTTCTAAAGACACCACCTATACCCACCGGATTATTGAAATTAGCGAAAGAGGCATCCACATGAATGACAAATTGGTTATTAGGAAGTGATGGGTTGGTCCGGGGCCACACACCCCGATGGCTTCGACTACGCAAGAGGGGATGAAAGGTTCCCCATAGCTAAACGGTAATCCCTGGGCAAGGAAGCAAGCTTTGGTCAATATATTTTCCGGGGTTGAAGGGGGGGTAAGAGCTTGAATACTTGACTATTCCTATCTTTCCAAATTTCATGACATACATAAAGGGAAGAGCACACCCCACCTAATACCCCTAAATTCAAACACATCATTGAGGTTTTCCTTAAGCCACACGTTGAGTCATAAGTGGAGAGGTGAAGGGATACCTACCAAAGTCCATACCCTAGAAGAATAAAACAAGAACAAATCAAATAAGATGGGTCTTCCTCCATGTCCAAACATCGAGGACAAAGAGGAGACGGGATTATCCTTCTTTGATTTAAGAGATTCATGTGAGGGATTTTATCCCGCCAAAGTAACCGAACAAGAACTTCAGCTTGATTTCCATGTTACCTTTCCAAATCCACATAATGTCCTCCCGAGTACCCGGATCCTGGACTTGAGCTTTGACATAGGGAAAACTAGGTCGTCACTAATCCCCTAAAGTCAAACAAAATCTAACTAGACCACTAAACTAAGTAAAGTGGCAAGTAAGGGTCATTCTTCCACAAGGACTAAGGTACATCGAAATGTGTTAAATAAACAATAAGCTAGGTCGAAGAAGGAGTCGGAAATTGTCAATAACCAACTAAGAACTACAAAAAAGCTAAATATCAAGGATACCTAAAATTAGGAGATGGGATTAAACACCAACTAATCATGAAATAGGCATAAGAATATCAAACATAGAGATAATGAATGAACACTACTTGAATTAGCTATTGACCCAACATAAAACTCTCATCCTACTCTCATAGGCGAAGAAATTCTCAAAGACATCAAATAAGGACTCTCATCCATTACTAACATATCCCGAGGTTCAAATAAGCCCAAGTTAATAACGAAATCAATAGGTCACACTCTCATGCCAACCTAAATCAATCTACTCCAATCCAATACAACATTTATGTGATCAAAGAGAACGCAATGTAGATTAGAAAAGCTAGACAAATAATAATTTAATCACGCACATCTCCAAATCCAAACTCAAATGCCCAATTCAATCATGGTTGGATTTTCACCCAAACCCTAACCAACAAACTACTCCATAAAAACAAAAATGAGGACTTTAGAGATGTTAAGCACTAATAACATGATAATAATCATTAAACTAAACAAAACAAAATAAAACTTTTTCCTTTCTCTCCTAAACCCTAGCCTCCATTAGTGAATTTCAAAGGGGCTTCCATCGATTTATCAGTGGATAGCCTCACCTTAATTTTATTTTCTTTATTGTTTAACTTTGTTTATGTTCGTTCTTGTTTGAATAATACTTCCTCCTTTAAAGAGAGGATCGTTTCTCCCTTGAAAGAAAGGGTTTATTCTCTTCTCCTTGGGAGAGACTTTAGTTTACTTTTTTGTTTCTAGATGAATTATCGTAATTTTGGTTCGTTGATGAAGAATTATGCGGTGTCGAAGCAGATCTCAGATCTACAATTACAATCAATGGTATCAGATTCAATTCTATTTCAAAACTACAACATGTCGAAAGAACCCCTCGTTGAAGGCTGTATCAAACAAATGATGTGGAAGAGGGTATGCAAAATTGTTAGATCTACTACACAACGATCGTGGTTTTGCAAATTCCGAATTTTATTTGTTCAAAATTGTTATGTATTTATTATTTCGATTTTTATTGTAGATGTCGTATGACTCTTTTATTAATGAATTAATTTTATTTTCAAAAAAAAAAAACTAAACAAAATAAATCATAAATAATTAAACTAACCATGAACAACTAATCTAAGAAAAACAATTAAAATAAAGCAATAAAAGAGGAGATAGAGTAAGAAATGTTCAATGATTATTGGTTGAAAGTTCCAATACAAGTGTCACCCTTGAATCTACAAGCTTCCACCTTTCTTTGAGTTTTCTCCCTTTTCTCCCTAAACTAATCTATTGAGGTTAATCCTCCTTAAAACCCTAAAAACACTAAAACTAAACTAAGAGTGGTGAATAAAATAAAACTTGGCTCAAAAAACTTCTTGGTCCCCTAATAAAAGGAGGGTTAAGGTATTTATACAACCTCTAAATTAACTGGATCGCTATTTACCGTCCGTATTTACTTGAAATCGTCCGTATTTTTTTCATTATATACCCCCCCATGCCCCTCCCCCTTTCACCTCACTTTACCCTCTCCACTCTCACCAAACTTAAGCTCTCTCTCTCTCTCTCTCTACCATCAAGCACTAACACCACCACCACCTTCCGAACACCACCGCCGGACGACCACCACCGGAGCACCACCACCGGAGCAAGTGAGGAGTACCGAAAATATCCGATCATTTTATTAGGGGATCAAGAAGTTTTTTGAGCCAAGTTTTATTTTATTCCCCACTCTTAGTTTAGTTTTAGTGTTTTTAGGATTTTAAGGAGGATTAACCTCAATAGATTAGTTTAGGAAGAAAACTCAAAGAAAGGTGGAAGATTGTAGATTCAAGGGTGACACTTGTATTGGAACTTTCAACCAATAATCATTGATCATTTCTTACTCTATCTCCTCTTTTATTGCTTTATTTTAATTGTTTTTCTTAGATTAGTTGTTCATGATTAGTTTAATTATTTATGATTTATTTTGTTTAGTTTTTTTTTTTGAAAATAAAATTAATTCATTAATAAAAGAGTCAATAGACATACTTTATTATTTACTTTTCTCTTTTTACAAAATTTTAAAATCTAAAATTATTTTCCTTTCTTTTATTTTTCTTCCTTTTTTCATCCATGTTTTGAGTTTCTCTTTATAAAGAAAAATTGAAAAAAAAATTGAAAAAAGGTTTGGAAAATCCAAAAAATTAAGGAATAAAGAAAAGTACAAAGCATTCCCTTGCCCAAGGAAGATGCTAGTTGATGATATATGTGGATTCCTTGCTTTGATTTTGAGTACATGTTTAGAGGCTCCTTTTGGAAGAGTGTGAGTTTGGGTTGTGATGTTTTAGGAGGTGATTAATCTTGATTGCATTAGAATCTACCAACATGAAACTAATGAATGCTCAATTGGATGTCTAGTCTTGAATCTTGACTATGTTGCTCATGCTTGGATAATTTTAGCTTCAAATTTGCGGTCCCTTGTATCCCTAGATATGCTCATCATGTCCCCAAACAAAGCTCTACAAGAAACTTAGTTTTTACTTCTTTTCGTTTGTAATAAGTGGCACAAAAAGCTACAAGTTCTTATGTTTCTCTTTAGTGAGTAGTTATATCTTCCTTGTATATCAAAATTCCCGTAATAAGGGAAAAAGAAAAAGCTAAAAACAGTCAAAAAAGGCATGAAAAATGAAAAAAAGTGAAAAAAAAAAACGAAAAGCAAAAAGAATAGAATAATTTCAATAAAAGATGTCAATTTGTGGATGCCTCCCACACTTAATTCTATTTTTCTTAAGTTTTGAGTAGAGTGGAGTCTAAGGCCTATTTGTGTATCTAGGGATAGTGGACTTATGGTTTAAGCTTCTATAACACTTGAAGAGCCCTAAGTCTTTTGGATAGCTAGGTGTTCTCTAATGAGCGAGTAAAAAGTCTAATTAGGTGTCATATTGCAATCTTGATTAGTTTCTTTCTCTACCCATAACCTATGAGTACACTTGGAAATTAGTTGTCTTTAAAGTTGCTATCTATCCTTGCTTGTAAACCATTTCATTGATAGTTGAGTTGGGCATAAATCTTGAGTTTGTTGAATAAATGGTTGATGAAAAGATTAAAGTTGTGGGTTAAGCCTCTTGGGAAACCCTCGTGAGATCTCACTCGCCCTCTAGAGCGATTTAGGGGTTTAAAGAGCATTGTTGCGTATCTTAAATACAACTAGTGATTCCTATGAAATTGAGTTAGTGTATATTCTCATCTATTTTCTTTATTTGCTTTGCTTGAATAAATTCATTCTCTTCCTTTGGGTTTCATCTCATTTTGCTCGAGGACGAGCAAAAGCTTAGCATGGGGAAGTTTGATAAGTGACATTTATGTTACTTCTAGGAGTAGTTTGTATATTATTTTCACAGTTTATTTTCATTTATTTCTATCTATTTTAGCCTTTATTTCTTATTTTTACATTTTGTAGCTTAATTTTATTTATTTAGTGATTTTCGTTACTTTTTAGCTCTTAATTTCATAGTTTATTCCTTTCCTTTGTTTTATTAATTTTATAGATGAATTAGTTTAGTTTTTGTATTAATTTTCTATTTTATTCCCTTTTAGTCACTCTTGTTTTCTTGTCTCGTGCTTTATCTTTATCTTTATGTGTGTAAGGTGAGTGTTTGCGGAACTTGACGGGCGGAATTTGTCTGAGTTAAGTTCAATAGCTTAAAAGTCCCAAAACGTCATCCTTTCATGGCCAACATATCCTACACCACACCATGACTCTTATCCTACACCACATCATCCCATATCCAAAACCACACCAATCCCCAATACACTACCACCACCATCTTCCCTCCACCCATATACCCACTGTACACTAAATCTCCTGCTCAAACTAACCACCACCACCACGTCTGTTCCAGGCACGTATTACTCCCAGCCAAGAGAAGCGGGCGCTCCTCTGTATAACGGAGCGGGCGCTCCGTTCGAATTCACCAAAAACAGAATGGTAGGCAGGAAGTATGAGCGACCATGGAGCGACCACGGAGCGGGCGCTCAAAGAAAACGTGCTCAAACACTCATTAAATTAATCAAGGGCTGTGATTAAATGAAGCAAATCAATGGCGAAAAATTGAACCTCAAAAAGATGGAATCGAAGCCATGAAAATCAATGGCCACGATTTGCGCCAATGATGAAGATGATGATGTTGCAGCGAATTTAAAGGCCGCGATTTTGCTGATGGTGATGCTGCGAGTCGACGATGATGATGGACGTGCTTGATGATGTCGACGAGGTGGGCTACGAAGTAGAGGAGCAGCAGCGAAGAAGATGAAACAAAGGGGGTGGGGTTCTGAACTTCTGATGTTTTGGGGGGATTTAGTTTCATTTTTCTTTTTCTTATTCTTTTTCTTTTTCCTTTTTCTCTTTTCTTTCTTTTCTCCTTTTTCTATGACTTTGCTGTATCTTTTGGCTTTTCAGCCCTTTTTCATTCTTAGTTTCTTTTTTCCCTTTTCCATTTATCTTTTCCTTTTTATTATTCTCTTTTAATTTAGAGGTTGTATAAATACCTTAACCCTCCTTTTATTAGGGGACCAAGAAGTTTTTTGAGCCAAGTTTTATTTTATTCACCACTCTTAGTTTAGTTTTAGTGTTTTTAGGGTTTTAAGGAGGATTAACCTCAATAGATTAGTTTAGGGAGAAAAGGGAGAAAACTCAAAGAAAGGTGGAAGATTGTAGATTCAAGGGTGACACTTGTATTGGAACTTTCAACCAATAATCATTGAACATTTCTTACTCTATCTCCTCTTTTATTGTTTTATTTTAATTGTTTTTCTTAGATTAGTTGTTAATGGGGCTTACTAAATACCGCCCGTATTTACTTGAAATCGTCCGTATTTTTTTTAAAATACTCCTAAACTACCCCTACAAATACTACCCCATACCCCCATACACTCACACACTCACACTCTCTCACTCTCTCACTCCTCACTCCTCACTCCCACCAAAGCCACCACCACCCCCAAAGCCACCACCACCACCACTTGCCACCACCACCACCACCACCACCGCAACCACCACCACACGACAACCCCCCACCACCGAGGCGCGCACAACCTTACCGGCGACCACCACGGCGGGGACGAAGAAGACACCGACGCCCAACACCACCACAACTCGCCGGAAAAAGAATGTGCCCAAGGAAGAAGGCAAAGGAAATCGGGGAATCTTCGAATCAGGTTAGTTTTGTAGTTTTTTGTGGTGAAAACCAACCCATATGCCAGAAAATCGCTCACCCTCGCCGGAAAACACGAGGCTAAAAAAAATTTTTTTTTTCGAAAAGGCGGGGCAACGGATAGGAAATCCGTTACCACCACACGGTGGTAACGGATGACTAATCCGTTACCACCACACGGTGGTAACGGATGACTAATCCGTTACCACCGCAGAGGTAACGGATCGGATCCACGTTACCTCTGCGGTGAGTAGGAAAAGTGATCCGTTACCATGGTAACAGATCACTTTTCCGGTACCACCGCAGAGGTAACGTAGATCTGATCCGTTACCTCTGTGGTGGTAACGGATTTCGTATCCGTTACCAGAATGTGGTGGTAACGGATTTCCTATCCGTTGCCCCGCATTTTCGGAAAAAAAAAAATTTTTTTTAGCCTCGTGTTTTCCGGCGAGGGGTTGGGGGGAGTTTGGGTTTTTTTTTTTTTTTTTAAATTTATGTTTTGTTTATGTTTGTAGAAATTTATGTTTTTTAATAATTATATATTTATGTTTATTTAAAATAATTTATATTTGTTCCTAATTTATTTATTAATAATTTATGTTTGAATTAAAAATAATAATTTGTGTTTATTTGGGTTTTTATAATTTATGTGAATAGTTATTTGAATATATTAATTAAATTTTAATAGTTAATATGTTAATTTGTGTGATAATGTTGTAATTAGGTTTTTATTATTATGTTAATGCATGTTAGTAACATGTTAGTATTATTTAATTTGTTTGATTTAATTTGATTATTTGTTTAATAGCATGTGATAATAGTATTATTTAATTTTAATAGTTGTTATTTAATTAGTTAATAAATTAATTTGAGCATGTTATTATATTATAAAAAATTTCAATGATATTAGCATGTTTTATATTAGTAGCATATTACTATTATTTATTGTAATGATATTAGCATGTTAATTTGTTTTTATTAGCATGTTAATATAAGTTGTGTAGGGTATTTGTTTTTATTAGCATGTTTACTAATGATATTAGCAAGTTGATGCATCTTAGTATTATTTTTCCTTATAATTGTAGTTAATTAATTATTAGAGTGTCAATGGTTATAGATTAGTAGTAATTACAATATAATAACGTAGACATTAAATAAATAATGAATAATTAACATAATGTATTATTAGGGTCTTGAGGGTCCTGAGGGATCGACGCCACGACACACTAGATCTCGTGGTGTTGATGCATCTAGTAGGAGGGCGAGGACTGATGCTCAGGCTAGCCAGATGCCTATTCCTGAGGACGCGCCTGATAGTGATGGATGGGATATTGGGGACGAGCAGGAGTTAGATCATGCTTTGAGCGGTGGTGATGGAGCTGATGTGGGTGAAGCCGCCTCCCATGTGCCTGTGAGGAAGGGTAGTAGAGGGAGGTTTGTTTCGGGGTCGAGTTCTGGATGTAGTAGGCCGTCGAGCGGGGACTAGAGCTGCTAGGGATACTTCGTGGTTAGTTACCGAGGCGATGCACTGGGGGCCCACTTGACGGTACCCCGATTCCTAGTTGGCGGGGGCACGTCGGCTCCCGTATATACCACGATACGACTGCGGGGATGTTATCTTGTGCCATAACCGCTCCAATGCATTTGATCCGTTCTTTGACTTAAGGTTTCCCGCGGCCGATCGTTGCGGCGCTTGGATAGATCTTGTATTGCCCAGGCTACCGGGGATTATGTTTCGGCACCTTGACTTTCCATTGCTTACGGTGTTTGTAGAGCGTTGGCAGCCGACACGAACACGTTTCACATGCCTTTTGGAGAGATGACGATCATGTTACATGACGTTTGGCGGATCCTACGTGTTCCTATTGAGGGTCGGGTCTGTTAGTCTTGTTTTGCCGACTTCGATCAATATGTACGGTTTAAGGAGCTCCTCGGCTTGACTCGTGAGGAGTTATTATGTGAGGAGTCACGGGTCTGGAGGAACGGTGGCGTTACCGTTCAGAAGATTTTCGATCGGTGCATAGATCAGGGCCGTCCGGCTGACGTGCAGGTTCGCGCATGGATGCTCCTGACACTTGGGTGTACCCTCTTCACTGATAAGAGTGGTTCCCGCCTCATGCCCCAGAACATAACTGAGCTGGATGACCTTGATTCAGTTCATACTTACTCATGGGGCTCAGCTGCTTTGGCGTACCTATATCGTCAGCTAGGGGTTGCGTCTAGAGCGGATAGCAAACAGGTTGCCGGGTGTCTGACGCTCCTTCAGTGCTGGATATACGAGTACTTCAGTGTTCTCATTGCATTATTTATGTACGGGTGTATTATGTAGTTACATTTTGTGATGATATTACTTTGTTAGGTATATATGACTTTGGTTTTATGATGATATTTATTATTTCAATTTGAATCATTGCAACATATTATTTCATTTTGAATCATTGCAACATATTATTATTATATCAAATAATACTTTTCATTACAAAATCAATACTAATATTTAGCAGTTGGGTTAATACTACATTATAATGAATTGCAACTTATTATTTCAATTTGAATCATTGCAACTTATTATGATCCAACATTATATATTAATATCATATCAAATACTATTCGGCTCAAATTCAATTATCAAATAATACTAATAATTACAAATGAACTTATCAAATAGAATACATAAAAAATTACAATGAATAGATCGCACTATGTACTATATACTAAGAAGAGAGTAACTCATCCCATAAAGCGCATCTCACACCATACAACTGATCCCAACCATCAACACTATCTTCATGCATGTTATGCCACAAGTTATGAATAGGTGGTACCGGTGATCGGGAAGTAACTCCGATCTAATATAATCTTTGAAAGGTACCAAGATGTGCTATTACGAGTTCGTTAGTTGGACCCACCGTGTATTCGGAAGCACGCCAAGGAAGGACAAGTGATACACGGATATAGTTGTCCCTCCGGGCCAAGTCCTACTAAAATGATGCGGCATTGAACATCGCGCAATAGGGAACAAGTCTTGCGAAGTAACCATCCAATGAGCCTCGAATCTTGCCCCCCACTCCAAATAATGCGCCTTATTCTTTGAGTCTATCCCATCATAATAAATACGTGTGTAAACATCCCGATGAGCAGCAATCTCATTTGCCATATTTTGGCGGATAAAACCCCAATGGTCTTCACTCCCTAAAAAACAATCTGCACGATTCGAAATCCACGATTCCGTCCGCTTTGAACATTAGTCCATCTAGTAATGAATGGGCGAAGAATCCCAGGAATCCTGCGGTAAAATGGAAATCCACTAACACCCTCTTCTCCATCCACGCTTTCCCGACCTACAACAATCAAATTAATCAACATAAAATTTATCAGTACGTATCAAATAAATGTTATCAATAATCAATACATACAATTAACAAACATATTACCTGTAGAAGTTGACAAGCTCATAACTGAACCTGAAGATCTGCTTCTCTTTGAAGACGAACTGGATGTGTGCTCAAAACCACTCTTCTTTCGTTTTGTACTCGAGTGATTCTTTCGGCGTGGTCTCCCTTTGGGGTTCTCGAGCAAGGTGAAGGAAGTGTTGCATCACGTCTCTACCATCCATTGCTTCCCTTCTATCCTTTTCCTTCAGGTTGTACAAGTGTCTCATATTTGGATGATCATCGGGAAATTTTTCATTCACAGCTTTCATTATACTAGCAGGCTTAACGTGCGACTTTATCATATCGCGAGCGAATACCTTTGCCGCCGGACTAAGGCCGCTGATGGGTCGATGGCCCTCAAGGTAATGAATGAACTCATGATTGTGCAAGCCCCTAATCCCCCGTTCTGCTTTGATCTCCCATCCAGTTCGATCTGGGTACTCCAAATATTCAACCTTAACTCCCGCTCTACAGCCACAGGCTTTTGTCTTTGTAGCTACCCGTTCTGCTACACTAAGATCTCTACCTTCACCCCTATATGGTGCGCCCCGGTTACATTTCATATATACATATTCTCGCCCACTAGGATCGTGTTTATGATTTGACATAATAATCATCACAAACCCGATTTCATGTGCCCTTTTCTTAACCCAATCTTGTAGTTCCTTTTTCTCAGCCCATAGTGTTTCATTATAAAACATGTGATTATAATCTATATAATCACCCCAAAGTCCGGCAAATAAGCCTATAATGTTTAGCATTTTTTCAATTAGACAACATATAATCAATAATATTATTCACTATTATTTACTTACTTATCGTAACTAATAATCATTATTATTTATTTACCAATCACAAAATTTATTAACTACATAGTGCACATGTTCTCAACTTAATATAATCCATTCATTAACTTAATATTAGTTAGTTACCAATCACAAAAATTACTACTTATTATGAAAATAATTATAATAATATGCATACATATTTGAAAATAATATCAAAAAATATTAACTAAATATTCATTAACAAAATTAACATAAACGGATGTACTATTATTCGCTAATTACAAAATCAATACTAATTATGACGGAAAATCAAATATTAACTAAATGGAACATATTAACTATTAACATTTAATTAATATATTCAAATTAACTATTCACATAAATTATAAAAACCCAAATAAACACAAATTATTATTTTTAATTCAAACATAAATTATTAATAAATAAATTAGGAACAAATATAAATTATTTTAAATAAACATAAATATATAATTATTAAAAAACATAAATTACTACAAACATGAACAAAACATAAATTTAAAAAAAAGAAAAAAAAAACACAAACTCCCCCCCCCAACCCCTCGCCGGAAAACACGAGGCTAAAAAAGAAATTTTTTTTTTCGAAAATGCGGGGCAACGGATAGGAAATCCGTTACCACCACACTCCGGTAACGGATACGAAATCCGTTACCACCACAGAGGTAACGGATCAGATCTACGTTACCTCTGCTGCAGTCTAGGAAAAGTGATCCGTTACCATGGTAACGAATAAAAATCCGGTGCTTCCACGGAGGCAACGGATTTTTTGTCCAGTTGGCATGGAAGCAACGGGTTTTGCATCCATTTCTTTCCTTGGGGTAACGGATTTTCGATCCGGTTACCCTCTCCGTGGCCAAAAAAAAAAATTTCCGGCGACTTCAAAAAAAAAAAAAATTTCAACTTACCACATTTCGTTCCGGCGGCGTTGACGGTCCTTCATCGGACATTTTCGGTACTCCTCACTTGCTCCGGTGGTGGTCGTCCGGCGGTGGTGTTCGGAAGGTGGTGGTGGTGTTAGTGCTTGATGGTAGAGAGAGAGAGAGCTTAAGTTTGGTGAGAGTGGAGAGGGTAAAGTGAGGTGAAAGGGGGAGGGGCATGGGGGGTATATAATGAAAAAAATACGGACGATTTCAAGTAAATACGGACGGTAAATAGCGATCCAGTAAAATGAGGGTTAAGGTATTTATACAACCTCTACATTAAAAGAGAATAATAAAAAGGAAAAGAAAAATGAAAAAGGGAAAAACGAAACTAAGAATGAAAAAGGGCTGAAAAGCCAAAAGATACAGCAAAGTCATAGAAAAAGGAGAAAAGAAAGAAAAGAGAAAAAGGAAAAGAAAAAGAAAAATGAAACTAAATCTCCCCAAAACATCAGAAGTTCAGAACCCCACCCCCTTTGTTTCATCTTCTTCGCTGCTGCTCCTCTACTTCGCAGCCCACCTCGTCGACATCATCAAGCACGTCCATCATCATCGTCGACTCGCAGCATCACCATCAGCAAAATCGCGGCCTTTAAATTCGCTGCAACATCATCATCTTCATCATTGGCGCAAATCGTGGCCATTGATTTTCATGGCTTCGATTCCATCTTTTTGAGGTTCAATTTTTCGCCATTGATTTGCTTCATTTAATCACAACCCTTGATTAATTTAATCGAGTGTTTGAGCACGTTTTCTTTGAGCGCCCGCTCCATGGTTGCTCATACTTCCTGCCTACCATTCTGTTTTTGGTAAATTCGAACGGAGCGCCCGCTCCATGGTTGCTCATACTTCCTGCCTACCATTCTTTTTTTGGTAAATTCGAACGGAGCGCCCGCTCCGTTATACATAGGAGCGCCCGCTCCTCTTGGCTGGGAGTAATACGTGCCTGGAACAGACGTGGTGGTGGTGGTTAGTTTGAGCAGGAGATTTAGTGTACAGTGGGTATATGGGTGGAGGGAAGATGGTGGTTGTAGTGTATTGGGGATTGGTGTGGTATTGGATATGGGATGATGTGGTGTAGGATAAGAGTCATGGTGTGGTGTAGGATATGTTGGCCATGAAGAGGATGACGTTTTGGGACTTTTAAGCTATTGAACTTAACTCAGACAAATTCCACCCTTCAAGTTCCGCAAACACTCACCTACACACATAAAGATAAAGATAAAGCACGAGACAAGAAAACAAGAGTGACTAAAAGGGAATAAAATAGAAAATTAATACAAAAACTAAACTAATTCATCTATAAAATTAATAAAACAAAGGAAAGGAATAAACTACGAAATTAAGAGCTAAAAACTACTCCATCCGTCCCAGAATAGTCTAAACACTTTCCTTTTATGTTTGTTCCAAATTAGTTTGAACACTTCCATTCTTGGCATGGTCCCACAATTAATATATTATTTCTCTTACACATCTTTGCCCCACACTCTACCTTTTATCAATAAAAAGTTACCCAACTTTCTCTCTCCTCTAATAAAAAAATACCCCACCAACTCCTATCAGATCTACTTTTTAAATAAAATAACATTTGATAACCACACCACAACTTATCACCTTAAACTACGTGTCCTAACAAATGTTCAGATCTTTCTGGTACGGAGGCAGTAACAAAAATCGCTAAATAAATAAATTAAGCTACAAAATGTAAAAATAAGAAATAAAGGCTAAAATAGATAGAAGTAAATGAAAATAAACTATGAAAACAATATAAAAACTACTCCTAGAAGTGACATAAATGTCACTTATCAAGCTTTATAGGCAAGAGAGAGAGAAAAAACCTCTATGGGTAACGAATCGAGGAATGATGAGATCCTTCTGAGAAGAGGGGAGTGGAGGGGGCATGCTAAGAATACGGTCCTGAATTTCTTAAGGGAGGGGCACATGAAAGCTTGGTAAGGTCCCATGAACCCTGATAGACTAGGTCAGTGATTACAAGTTTTCTCTCCGAGCAACCAATTGTCATCCCAGAAACTCAACGTTTTTCCATCCTCTACACTCCACTCACAGTGGTCCTAGAGCAGCTCCCACCCATTCCCGATGTTTTTCCAAGCATTAGACCCACTTTGAAACTTCGTATCATGTTTTGCATGAAAATATTTTGACATAATACACTTCTAGGAAGGTTCTCGCTATTGGGACATTTTCCATCCTAGCTTAGCCATGTAGCACCCGTTCATTTTAGTTTGGTCTAATCCCGAGAGCTCCTTGAGTTTTTGGTATAAAGGTAGCCTATTTCCCTACAAGGTGAATTTTCCTCTTTCCTCTTTCACCCTGCCCCCAAAAGAAATTATAAAAAATTCGGTTTTTTCACCAAGTACCCCCGAATTTTCAGAAAATTCACCAGGTACCCTCGCACTTTTCAAAATTTACCAGGTACCCCTCACTTTCATGGTAATACATCAAAATGCCTTTAATGACTAACGACGGTTAACTCGTTAGTCATTAACCCTAACCCTAACCCTAACCCTAAACCCTAATCGAAACCCTAACCCTAAACCCAACCATCCAACCACCATCCCTCCCCCCCTCCTTCCCCCCCCACACAACCCCCTACCACGGCCACCACGCGAGACCCCCCAACCCTCCACTCAAGCAGACCCACCACTCCCGCGGCCCCCCTCGATTTCGGCGGCCCGCTATCTCCACCGTCTCTTTTGCACCCTTCGCCGGTCCGGCGATAATCCAACGCCCTCCTTACACCCTTTTCTCTCGTCCCTCTTCTCTTACTTTCGACCACCATACATGCCGCTATAGCCGCCATTGTTCGAAAGGTTACAATAGATGCTTGATTTATGTTACATATGTCCGATGTACGGAACCACGACTGCGGCGACGGAAATCTAAGGGGAGGGGAGGGGGCCGCTGGGGTTGGGGAGAAGTGCGAGGCTGCGGCCTATGGGGGAAAGGCCGCTCATGGGGAGGGGTGGGGCTGCAGGGGTGGGGTGGGGTTAATGACTAACGAAGTTAATCGCCATAGGGCATTTTGATGTAATACCATGAAAGTGAAGGGTATGTGGTGAATTTTGAAAAGTGCGAGGGTACCTGTGAATTTTCTGAAAACTCGGGGGTACTTGGTGAAGAACCCGTTAAAAATTTGGTCTATATCTTTAAGGGTCTGCGTAGGCAAAAGGTTTTCCTGCATCTAGCAAGTCGGGATAGAGGCTAAGGTAGAGTTAATAAGGCGTAGCCTGCCAACTCTTGACAGATATTTATTTTTACGTTTAGTTAGTCTAGCCCAAACTTTGTCGTCCACCACAAATTGAACTTGGGAGCGGGAAGGTCTCTTATGAGAAATAGGGAGCTCCAGAAAAATACCTAAGCTATCACTTTCATTACCATTTAGGGTTTCCTGGAACAGGTCTAAGATCCCGAGGGGTATTAGGGGGAGAAAGTAAGCTTGCTTTTACTTTCATTGATTTTCTGACCCGATAGCTTACAAAACTCTCCTAAGCTTTGACGAATAAAGAAGGCCGTAGACTCGTCGACCCTCCCAACGAGGATAAGATCATCAACAAACATAAAGTGGGAAATCGGGACTTTTTTTCCACCCAACTCAGAAAGGCGCCCAAGTATTCTCATTATATGCTTTGTGGATCCTTTGGGTTAAGGCTTCAAGGCATATATTGAAAAGGCATAGGGACATAGGGTTACCTTGCCTTAGGCCCACAAAATCCAGAATATGGACATCAAGCTCAAGACCCAAATAGTCAACGCTTTGTGGAAACAACCTCAAGAAGGAATAGCACAAACCCAATTAATCTACTGGATATTACATCCCATCTAAGAAATCTTAAATCAAACTTATATAAGAATAACAAACTTATATACAAACAAAATTTACATTTGAAATTCCTCAACACAAAGTTCCTACTCGAATTGACATCCTCAACTCAAATATCCCAAAGCCCAACATTAAACATGTTTTAGTATCAACTGCTCACCATTGTAAAATGTACATGGGTCATCACAGGTTCAAACCCAAAGGGGAAGAACAAACAAACACAAACACAAACAAATACGACACACGTCAGCAAAAGCTGAGTGCCAATACTCCTGGGTAAACAACACGAACAATCAAGGAATTAAGCATATTTAGATAATACGAATGTTAATTCATTAAACAGCTACACATGAGTAACTCACCTTTCAATAAACCAATCTCCATTATTATCAAATCCACATATCAATTTTATATGTATAAACCCAAAGTTCTCATAGTTCAAAGCAGGATCAAATAAGCTAACAACACTTAGGTTTTCAATTACGTTACATTATTAGGCTAAGCAAAAGATTACAAAATGAAAACAACCTCAAAAAGGGAAGCGGGAATCTAAAACAACACAAACCCATTAAAATTCTTCTCAATATTACAACCCCTCTAAGAAATCATAAATCAAACTTATATAAGAATAACAAACCTTATATTAAACTCCAATAAAATTTACATTTGGAATTCCTCAACACAAAGTTTCTCCTCGAATTGACGTCTTCCACTCATATATCCCAAAGCTTAGCATTAAACTTGTTCTAGTGTCAACTGCTCGCATTGTACAAAGTACATGGGTCATCACAGATTCAAACCCAACCCAAGAAAAACACAAACAAATACAAGACACGTCGGCCAAAAGCTAAGTGCCAACATTTCACGTTGAAAAACAACAACAACTAAGGAAGCATATTTTGACAACGAACACTAACTCATTAAACCTATACATATGAGTAACTCGCCTTTCAATAATCAAGTACTCCCTCTGTCCCAGAAAGATCTGAACACTTGTTGGGACACGTAGTTTAAGGTGATAAGTTGTGGTGTGGTTATCAAATGTTATTTTATTTAAAAAGTAGATGTGACAAGAGTTGGTGGGGTATTTTTTATTAGAGGAGAGGGAATTGGGTAACTTTTTATTGATAAAAGATAGAGTGTAGGCCAAAGATGTGTACAAGAAATAATATATTAATGGTGGGACTATGCCAAGAATGGAAGTGTTCAAACTAATTTGGGACAAACATAAAAGGAAAGTGTTCAGACTATTCTGGGACGGAGGTAGTATAAAACAAAGAATAAATCTCAATTATTATCAAGTCCATATATCAATTTTATATTTTACTCCCTCCGTCCCAGAAAGATCTGAACACTTATTGGGACACGTAGTTTAAGGTGATAAGTTGTGGTGTGGTTATCAAATGTTATTTTATTTAAAAAGTAGATCTGATAGGAGTTGGTGGGGTATTTTTTTATTAGAGGAGAGAGAAAGTTGGGTAACTTTTTATTGATAAAAGGTAGAGTGTGGGGCAAAGATGTGTAAGAGAAATAATATATTAATTGTGGGACCATGCCAAGAATGGAAGTGTTCAAACTAATTTGGGACAAACATAAAAGGAAAGTGTTTAGACTATTCTGGGACGAAGGTAGTATTAGGTTTATGAATTAAGAGACAAGTTATTTTATTTTCATAATCATTTAACAACCAGCCATATCGCATTGGTAAACCGAGGAGACCCTGCCAGTTTATTAATCCAATGGCCATCAAATATCTAGTGTACACACCTCTCAACTCTAGCTTTTCTATTGTGACTCGGTAGCCCCTGCCAGTCACACTAAAGTTGAGGACGGTTCGAAAATCTTGCCACATACGACGAATATCAATGAATAAAACTTGGTGGATCTGAGAGCCCCTGCCAATCCACCAATTGACAATGATAGGCCCGGGAGTCCCTGACCATATCATAATATCTTCCCAATCCGGTGAGATAAAAGAAATAAACCTCCAATTCTCCAATTGTTACTCCATATAATCTTTCAGCTCCATAGACCCCTAAGATTTAATACCATTTAGTAATATAAATAATATAATTTACCAATTTATATTATTAATATGGTGGTGGTTCTTATGTTACTAAATGGTATTAAATCTTAGAGGTCTATGGAGCTAAAAGATTATATGGAGTAACAATTGGAGAATTGGTGGTTTATTTTTTTTTATCTTCGCCAGATTGGGAATTTATTATGATATGGCTAGCATGGACTCCCCGGCCTATCATTGTAAATTGGTGGATTGGCGGGGCTCTCGGATCCACTAATTTTTATTCATTGACATTTGCCGTATGTGGTAAGATTTTTGAATCGTCCCCAACTTTAGTGTGACTGGCAGGGGCTCTCGGGTCACCATAGAAAAGCTAGAGGTGGGGGGTGTGCACACTAGGGGTTATTTTATGGTCGTTGGATTAGTAAACTGGCAGGGTCTCCCCGGTTTACCAATGCGATATGGCTGGTTGTTAAATGATTATGAAAATAAAAGAGCTTGTCTCTTAACTCAGAAAGTTAATAGAATATAAAATTGATATATGGACTTGATAATAATTGAGATTTATTCTTTGTTTTATACTTGATTATTGAAAGGCGAGTTACTCATGTGCATAGATTTAATGAGTTAGTGTTCGTTGTCCAAATATGCTTCCTTAATTTTTGTTGTTGTTCAATGTGAAGTGTTGGCACTCGCCTTTTGCCGACGTGTGTTGTATTTGTTTGTGTTTGTGTTGGGTTTGTGTTTGTTGTTCTTTCCATTTGGGTTTGAACCTGTGATGACCCATGTACTTTGTACAATGGCGAGCAATTAACACTAGAACAGCTTTAATGTTGAGCTTTGGGATATTTGAGTGGAAGACGTCAATTCGAGGAGGAACTTTGTGTTGAGGAATTCCAAATGTAAATTTTATTTGAGTTTAGTATAGAGGTTTGTTATTCTTATATAAGTTTGATATATGATTTATTAGAGGGGTTGTAATATAGAGCAGAATTTTAATGGGTTTGTGTTGTTTTAGATTCCCCAATTCCCTCTTGAGGTTGTTTCCGCGAAAGCGTCGACGATTTTGGGTCTTGTGATTGAGAATATCTTATACTAGTAAGTTTGTAATAGGTTCAAATTATTCCCATCTTTGGGTTGATCAATTTTCAAAGGAAACTGTCGAAATTTTTAGTTAAATATTGAGATTAGTGGATTAAGATGTTTATTATAATATTTTGAAGATCAGGGCGTTACAAAGTGGTATCAGAGCAACCCTGCGACCGTGTGCTGAGTAGCCACCTAGTGGGGGTGAACCACCTTTGAATATTAAGAGTGATGTCTTAACCTAGGGTTTCTTAAGTTTTTTGAAAGAACACGGGTGAAAACCATCGAGGTCATGGAGCCTTTAAAGGCTTCATATAATAAGGGCTCTCCTAACGTCTTGTGAAGATGTCAAACGCAAGATGTGAACATCGGGGATGTAGGTGTCATTCATACTAGGGCATGAGACATGGATGGTGGTGTACGGGTCATGCTAGAAGTTCGAATTAGGGCTTGGATTCCTTCCACATAATTTACATCATTGCCAACCTTATCCCTTAAATGAATTTTTTTGGATGTGTTACATTTTGATAATAAAACTCAAGTGAAAGAACCTAGTATTTCGCTCTTCCTCCCCAATCCTTTGAAGACGAATTTTCGTACGCCATAACATTTCTTCTCTCCAAGTTTTGATGAAAGGACGAAGTAGGGATGGATTAAAGATAGGCTTGGGTTCCTCTCAATCTTGCAAGGGTCTTATTTTTCCTCTTGTACGCATTACCAAACGTATTTATGTTCCATTCAGAGAGAACTTGTAGAAGCAAAAATGGTCTATTCCTCCCATAATTGTTTTCTAATACAAAATTTAGGACTAGAGTCCATCCCACATAACCGAGAATAGTAGCCGTTTTTCCCAGCTTACCCACATCTCGACCAAGACCACCAATGAGGGATTATGTTGTTGGAGAAGCATTCAAGAATTGGGTTTGAAAGCAGGGCGCCCAATCCCCCTAGCATTCCAAAAAAGCACAGTCATGTCCCTAGGTAGATTCTCCTTTCCAAGGAGCATCCTCAGAATTTCCTCATTGCCGACCACCCACCAGTCTAGCTTTACTACGGTGGATGGATTTGTCCACCTCCCCACATGGGGCCACAGAGCCACCTCGGCTTCTCGAGGGATTTTTTTTCCATTTTTCCTCTTCCTAAGATACCGTTATCCCTATTTGTTTCAAGGCGCGGCAAAGATGCACAAACATTATTGCATTTGTGTTGCTCATCGCTATGAGTCGAACTGGCGAGGACTTGACTATCAAACTAGTGGAAAAAACATCACCGTCAAGCGGACATGATGGAAGATTAGCATTGGGTCCAGCCACGCACAACCCCAAATTTTGAACCAGGTTGCGCTATTTGGTCTCGACTTCTACCTCTTTGCCCATAAGCCATTGTAGAAACACCATTATCCATGGAGGGAGATGAGTGGCGTCTTGGAGTTGTGGGATGTGGACCGATAGGAGTTCCCCGTCTTCGTACATCATGACATGTTTGTTGACATGTGGGTTTAGCGAGGGATTCAACATTAGCTCCTTCGTAACCAAAATCACCCTTGATATATCCAAATATAGATAATATGATATGTCTTTAAACGGGTATGTTTAGGGAGTTTCAAAGTGTGCAATTTAGTAATAGAAATATTTGCTGATGAACAAAAGTCAACTCAATAATAATTATACCTAGGTATCTATTTATACCTACAGTTATCTTGTTCTGTATTCCAACAAAAAAAGAAACAATATCAACCTGACAGTTAAAGCCCAATAAATATATTTAAAGAATTGGTTAAAGTGGCGTGATCTTTATTATATATTGTAGACACATAATCGTGTCTCATCATTTGGTACTCTATGATGACCAATACCCCGCTCCAATTGGTCCGGATAGAGGAAAGAACAAAGAATGAGTCTAAAATAAAATGTTTTAAGCCCAAAACCATTTTTTAACTCTTTTTTTTAAAAAGCCCATTTTTGAAAACCTGTTAGAAATAGTAATTATGAAAGCCTAATTTTATAAAACCCATTTTCTAGCCCAATTTAATTAATTGAGTTAATTAATTCATTGATTAGTTGTATTAATAAAAATATCTTTTATAAAAAATAATCTTTCTCCCAATTGTTTTCAAATATCTTTTACTAACTATTTTCTAAAATCTTTTTAAATAAAAATCTTGTAAAGATCTACTAGTTTTCAAAAACTTATTGCATCCCAACTACCTAAACCTATATATTGATTCTCTCATCTCCTCATTATAATCACTCGGCAAATTGCTGATCTTCTACAAAACTAATCCCTCGACACCTACACAACTCACCACCTAATCTCACAAAGCTCTCATACGGCACACCACCATATATTCACCATCCTAATTAATTCATCCCTGATGCTGAGTTCCACCGCCACATCATCATCCCTCACTTTCTTTTATTGATGCACCACCTGATCACTAATCTTCATCAATCATCAACACTACATCTAAACTTACCACAAGATTTCCCCCTACTACTACTATTACTACACGCAGCATCATCTATCAATAAATAATCCTACGCCCTACTGCCTAAACTCCATAAAAACACATTCCTCTAATACACTGCCACATTAATCATTCAACTTTCATCGTTTGATCATCATCAACGCACAACACCAATTCCACGACCAAATCAAATACAAATAAACACAACTCGAACAAATCAAACAAAGCAGCAGCACGAAGCATAACGTCATATATACGATACAACAACTTTGTTTTATAAGACTCGTACAATATTCAATTTTCCAAGATCCGTACAAATCAACGACCCCGGACGGTGGTATAATTTCTTAGGGTCAACTAAATTAACAACCTTTATTTTATTTTCTTTATTTATTTTTATTATTTTCTTGAAGTTACTAACATTCTATTCATGGTGTAGATTGTTAACTCGTCCCTGCAACTGTAAGTATTGTATATATTATACTAACTCTCTGCAATATTTTCATTTCTTATTTTTATTTATTTTCATACATTATTATATGTCTGCCGGATTGTTATATACATATTATTATGATTGTCCTGCATGATTTTTATCACCCACATGTTATTATTGCTAAACAAGACCTAAAGATTTGTTCTAACTAATTCAAATAATATGGACAACCTGCTAGGAACCTTGTAATTTGATTGCATAATAACTTGTCACTAAAAAATTAGTCTTTTATGTGTTTCCTGAACCAACCTAGACTAAATATTTTTAGGGTGTATAAAACATTATTTGATTATTCTTTGGCATAAAATCTGTAATAAATAGATATTTAGTAGAGGCCAACTCTGGGCGAATGTGGTTCATTATGACTAATCGTACCCTTATCTCTGAACTCAATCTTTAGTTCATTTTGACCATCGATGGAGTCAGGACGGGGAAATCTATATTGGATAATTTATCCCTACGGTTTTCCCATATCCAATTAGGTTTATGATTTTTCCTAAAAAGAATTGTTGGTGACTTCAAAACATTTTTCAATAAAACCTTAACATTAACAGTGGGGTAGTCAAATCTAATACGCGCTCACACCGCGTAGGCGGAATAAAAACACGCCTACAATTTGGCGACTTTACTGGGGAGGATTTTTTAAAAAAAATTAATTTTTTAAATGAGTGGGTGAAGCTTGAAAAATAAGATTCATTCTTATTTTATGCCTTTGAATAATATACAGTTTTGCATATGCATGGATATTGTTCAGCCACCATAATGACAATCTACCTTGCCTCATTAGCACATGTTCTATGTGTGAGGTCACCCCGGGGGGTTTGCGCTTTGTCCTTCCAAAAAGCTTCCTGAGCGATAGTGTTGGATCTTAGTCATAGGCAAACCTACCCAACCATGCACTAGTAGATTTTTTGCTTATTGTTGCGGTAGTATTGCTGCGGTTTTACCTATACGCAGCAATAAACCACGGAAAAAATAAAGGAAAAATCGAATTAAACATATTGCTGCGGTTTTGGTGGAAACCGCAGCAATATACATCAACGGTAACATTTCAAGCTGTCTTTGACCAGGTCTAACGAAATATATTGCTGCGGTTTCGTCGAAGAACCGCAGCAATAGATTAAAATATTACTTTTTTATTAATATTTGATCATATTGCTGCGGTTCTTGGAAGAAACCGCAGCAATAGACTGTTTTAATAAGTTATAAAACGCGGCCCAATTAGGGTTTTAATCCCTCTCTCTCTTTAACGCAGCCGTTTTCTCTCATCCCCTCACTCTCTCTCCTCAATCTCCTCACTCTCCTCTCACTCGCCGACCGTTCGTCCGTCATATTCCGTCGTCCTCCTCTCACGATTCTTGCCTCTCTCTCCTCCTCGTCGTTCCTTCTCCATCGCCGACCGTTTCCTCTAACCGTTCGAATCCCGGCGCTCAGACCAACATTTTCGCTCTAACCGTTCGAATGCCGGCGCTACAACCAACACCGGTACTCCATCTCTCTTACATATTTGTCTACTACCTGCAAATGTTACACAATTATATGTTAATGACATATAAATTTAACATAAAGTTTTTATCTTTGAATCATGTTGATTAGAATGAAGACAAATTGAGGGATACCCATTTGATTTTTTAACAGAATGAGGGTACCCATTAAAGATTTATGATAAAGTTTGGATTTTTAACTTGAACTCATTGTAAAATGAATTAAATGTGAAATACCCATTAAAGATTTATAAGATAAAGTTTCGATTTTTAACAGAATGAGGGATACCCATTGCATAAATTTTAGATTTATTGACAAATTAGAGATCAGATGAAGAGAAAGTTTGGATTTTTGACTTATATTGAATGTCTTCGCGAGAACTCGTTTGATGGTGAAGGTTGCTGACTTGCTGCGAAGAACGATGTTGAAGGTTGAAGCGAAGCGAAGAACACCGGTACTTCTCAGTGATGGTGAAGGTTGCTGATTTTGATGTTGAAGGTTGATGATTCACTGTTGATTTAGTTTTTCATTTTCTTTTTCATTTAGTCTTCGTCGGCGAATCTTAGTTCTTGTTTCTAATTTCTTTTTGCTTTTTTCTTCATTTTTATTTTTTGAGATTCAATGATGTTTAGGGTTTCTGATTTTTATTATGCATATTTTCGTATTTAGTTTTTATATGTTTTTATTTGTAATTGTTTTGTATATACTGATTTTATTTTGTATATACTGAATTTTATTGTCGATTGTTTATATATATTTACATTATTGGTAGCGTGATTTGTTATTGATGAGATTTCTCTAGTTTTATTTGTATTTTTCAGTCATTTTCCAATCTAGCTAGCTAAAAAAAAAAATCTCCATTGACATCTATTGCTGCTGTTCCTATAAAAAACAGCAGCAATAGGTTTTTATTTTTTTATTAAAAAAATACCTATTGTTGCTGTTCCTACCAAAAACAGCAGCAATAGGATTCATTTTTTTATTAAAAAAAATACCTATTGCTGCTGTTCCTACCAAAAACAACAGCAATAGGATTCATTTTTTTATTAAAAAAAATACCTATTGCTGCGGTTTCGGGTAAGAACCGCAGCAATATGTTGCCTTATTGCTGCGGTTAAAAACCGTAGCAATATGTTAATTACCTATTGCTGCGCGCTTAATTGCTGCGCGGCCAAAACCGCCGCAATATGCCACATAATGACCGCAGCAATAAGCATTTATTCTACTAGTGATGGCATTGTTCTCTTGTTCCTGACTTGAGACTGGAGTGCGTCTTACACGTGGCCACCTCTTTAAGCTGGGGTACGAAGCGTGGAATCAATCTCTTAGTCATGGACCCTTTCAGCCTTAATTTAAACCTGACTAATAGTTAAATGTAGAACTGGACTTTAGATTGAGAACTTTTGCATCCATGTTACCTGACATTCATGTGTGACTGCAATTTTTGCCTGCTAATATGTTTTGCTCCCGAAAATATTGCAAATCGCGTCTAAAAGAAATGTTGGTTTTCGCCCGAACCTTCGTCAATTAATCAATACGCGTGCCACGAGCATTGCGCCAGACGCATCAAGTTGCGCCTGGTGCAACGTTCTGCGCGCCGCACGCATAGCGCGCGCCGCGTGCCGCGTGCACCCGGTTGCGTGGCACACACTCTATTCGTCCCATGCTTATTGGTCTTTTGACCTTTGTTCGAGTCTACGATAACAAGTTTGCATCAGTATCATATTAAAAAAAGGGTCAGTCTTTTCATGCAAGGTCGAGTCTGTCCTAGAAAGTGCATCTAGAAAACTGGTCATAGTAGAGTTAGAGTCATCATGCATGTCTATCTCTTCCCATCTTTCACCCTGCTATTCCTTCTACATAATCTTCCCTATCAATCCTAACCTTACCATATTCAACAATTTAAAAAACATACATTTTTTTAAAATCAATCCCGCACCCTCTTATATTCTACCTTTTTCGAAAACATTTACTAATCATCATCATACCACCTATTCAATAAAAAAAAATTTCAAAATTTAATCCATCATATCTTTTCCTAATAAAAGATAAAAACAAGGGGTTCCTTTTAAAAATGAATTTCAAAAAATTCTAAGCCCATTCCAAATACCTTCACCAATTCAATCCAATCAAGCAAATCCAATTCACTTGCATTCATTTTAGGCCCATATGCATTAGAGTCCATTTTGCATTCATTCTAGGCCCATATGCATTAGAGTCCATTTTGCATTCGTAATAGGTCCTTCTAAATTTGAGTCCATGCATTCATATTAGGCCCGCTAGCATTAGAATCTATCTTAGGCCCATATAAGTC
This sequence comes from Beta lomatogona, assembly GCA_947646795.1. Classification (NCBI taxonomy): domain Eukaryota; kingdom Viridiplantae; phylum Streptophyta; class Magnoliopsida; order Caryophyllales; family Amaranthaceae; genus Beta; species Beta lomatogona. Next base: position 1,772,185 of record CANSNZ010000968.1, read on the forward strand.
TAATTCATGTCAAATCTAGGCCCATTTGTATCTTTATGTCAAGCCCAATCTAAGTCTAATCCCAGTCTATTCCATTCCAAGTCTATTCCTAATCCATCTCCAATGTCAAGCACATGTGCATCTCCCAGTCTAAGTCAAACCTATATGTCAATTCATATCCTAGGTCTAGTTTCCATCTCCATGTAAGCCTAGTCAGTCTTCGGATTATAAAAATTCAGTCTTAGGACTATAAAAGTTCATCCCTTAAAGTCTAGCCTGCTTGCTAACCCGTAAGTTCAAAGTCTAGCATTCCTTATGTCCATAGGCAATTTTCGAGTATAGTCTACTTAGTCTAATGTAAGTTCCGAAGTCTAGTTGTCTAGCCTGCTTGCTCACCCGTAAGTTCAAAGTCTAGTTGCCTAGCCTGTTTGCCTTAAGTTAAGAGTCTAGTCTCCCTTATTGTCCAACCTTCCCCTAAGTCTAGCGAAGCTAGCATTCCGTAAGTCCACATTGGCAATTTTTGAGTCTAGCCTGCTTAGTCTAATGTAAGTTTCGAAGTCTAGTTGTCTAGTCTGCTTGCTCACCCATAAGTTCAAAGTCTAGTTGCCTAGCCTGCTTGCCTTAAGTTAAGAGTCTAGTCTCCCTTATTGTTCAGCCTTCCTTAAAGTCTAGCCTACTTACTCACCCATAAGTTCAAAGTCTAGTCTCTCCTAAACGCAATCGTGGAGTCAAGTCTGGTTGCATAGTCCAGTCAAGTCTACTTGCATAGTCCAGTCCAGTCCATGTCTGCATTTGCATATAGTTAAGCCTATGTCTCCATCATGGTCAAGTCCATACTAGTCCAAAACCCATAACTATTTCTATTGCCATTTCAAAATCATTTTCATTTCCCATTTTCATTCCCTATTTCCATTTCCACTTCTCATTTTACATTTCCATTCTTCCATTTCCCATCCCCATCCCTCATTTTTTCTCATTTCAAAATGCATTTCTAAAATCTTAAAAGCGAGGTCCACTTGATTCTGTTCATGACCGGTCGAGAGATTAATACTTAGGAGCGCCTAATGGAGAAATAAATAGTTGAGCCTACTCTAAAGCTCATCAATCGCACTATCACCACCCCGACTTCATTTAGAGTCATGAAGATTACTTTTGACTGCCTTCACAATATATAGAGGCCCGATCACTTCCGTAGGGTCTACCGCCTTCACATTAGAGGCGCGATCACTTCCATAAGGTCTCCTCTGAACCCTGCACTTAAAAGAAAATTCAAAAGGTGCAACCTATATTTCTACTGCGAATTCCAATAGAAAAATAAACATCTGACATCTAGTGTCAAACACCATCATTACGCTGCGAAACATGGTCGATGACAATAGACTTCTAATACTTGCTACAACGAGAATCATCGTCACCAACAACCTTTTTGTGCAGTGCATCAACAATTCAACAGGCTTAGTCTTTTGTTTCTGGTTTCCTAGGATGAGTCAAAGAGTCCTTACCCTGAGCCATTTATGTCCTTTCCCATCGAGTCTATGTCACTTTAGGATTTCATCTATTATAGCCTTTCCATTTCCATTTTCATTTCATATTTATTTTTATTTTTCATTGGCCTTTCTCCATCATTTATGCTTTGAGTTCGATGATGAAACTTAATTCCCCTAATGATCTTGACTAATAAAAAAAATTGAAAAAAATGAAAGGAAAAATGAAAAAAGGACATACTTTGGATCAGGAGTTATTCCCTTCTCCCTCCATCATCCATAAACCATCATTTCCATTAGCCAAATAATTCCTTGAACAGCAAAGCTCCACAAATAGCCTTCAAGCCTTCCAAAACCCTAAACCAAACTGGTGTACAAGCCTTACTACATAAAATTTATCAATGCCAGGCAAAAACAAAAATAAAAAAAGTGAAAGAAATTCAAAGTGCAAAAAAAAAAAAAAAGAAAGCAAAGAAAATGCACAGGTAAAAAAAAATTGCAAAAAAAAGAAAGAGCCAAAGGCAAAGAAATAAAAAGTCAAGCTAGGGGGCTTGCACACAAGTTCTACCCCTCATTCAATCCCTTCAATCCATCAAACCTTAACCATATAAATCGATCCATGATTTTTACATTCGCCAAACTAATTCAACCTTCATCAAACCTAAAACCTTAAACCGTTCAACATTTCATCAACCCTAACTCCTTTTTCAAGGTATGTCCAAGCCCGCTAGGTTGAAAACCCGAAAGGGCGGCCTAGGCAAAAGTTAGGGCACAAAAAAAAAATGATAAACAAAAAGAAATCAGATCCAGAACTACGAATGGTCTGATTCCGCAAGGATACGTAGGAATCCTCATCTCGAGGTCCGACCGCTTCAATAAAATAAATTAGTCATGATCTAATGATTTGATTTTCTAGATTTTAGGAGCATATCCTTTCTAGATCCCGACATAGACTCGAGTCTGAACCTAGCCTCGTTAAAGCCTTCTCCCACCTACATTTGTTTAATTCACAAATTTAAAGCTTTTTATTTTTCAATCCAAACTCTCCTTGTCCCTGAAGGACTCTCTGACAATTCCATGGTTTCTAGCGATATTTGATTTTGCCTATATCAACTTCCCAAAGAAGAATCCCAGCGACAACTTTCAACGCTCAAGACAGATCAGCTACGATTCAATCAAGGCTCAAGCCTAATTTAAGGCAAGCTCACCCAAAGTGGGGACTTCCTATAATGTGGTGGTTCCTCCAAATCAAATCAAACTCCCGAAAAGAAAAGTTGTAATCCTTGGACCTCATTTACGAACCCCGATCATTTACTAAAAACGGTTTTCGAAAATCATTCTATGCATTTCTAATCAGTCTATCATTCTATCCATCTTCTAGCCTTGCAAAATCCTTACCTTGCATTGCAGCCTTGTAAAACCCTGACCTTGCATTACATACATCTTAGTCTTGCATAACCCTGACCTTGCATGACGTGTCATCTTCCTTAGCTTTGCATAACCTAATCCTTGCATAGCGTCTCATGCATTCTTATAGAGTCTAAGTTTGCATCTTTTCATCATTATGTGCTTTATCTGAGTTGTTTGCACCTATCTGCTAACATCTTCTTCTGCGGGTAATCAGATTGCTTGTAGTTATTGTCCTACATACTAACTTTATTTTGCAGAGACCGGCGTATATAGATCAGTTCTAAACTGTAGAACGTTTAAAATCGTTCTCCGTCCCGACACCGTATACTTTGACTTTCAGTTTCCTGAACCTCAGTCAAAGTGGGGGCTTCTGTAGACACATAATCGTGTCTCCCCATTTAGTACCCTGTGATGACCAATACCCCGCTCCAATTGGTCCGGATCGAGGAAACAATAAAGAATGAGTCTAAAATAAAAATTTTTACGGATTTTTCACCAGGTACCCCTGTGGTTTGACGAAATTCACCTGGTACCCTCGCGTTTTCAACAATTCACCTGGTGCCCCTGAGATTTTAAAAAATCACCAGAATACCCTTAATGACTAACGGACGTCAACTCTGTTAGTCATTAGGGCTAAATCAACAAAATTAACCCCTAACTAACATAATTAATACTAATTAATCCTAATTAACTATAATTAAACCTAATTAACCCATCTCTCTCCCTAACCCCTAACCCCACCACCCTCCTACAACTCCCCCACCCTCCCACCACCCCCGACCCCCCCATCCCAACCCCTCCCACCACCCCCACCCCCACCCCCACCCCCATCCCCCGCGAACCCCCACCCCCTCCCCCGCGAACCCCCTCCCTCCCCTTCGAACCCCCTCCCCTCCCCTCGCGGACCCCCCACCCCTCCCCCCGCGAACCCCTCCCCTCCCTGCGAACCCCCCCTCCCCTCCCTTGCGAACCCCCACCCCCTCCCCTCCCCGCCTTGGCGCCGCGAACCCCCTCCCCTCCCTGCGAACCCCCCTCCCCTCCCTTGCGAACCCCCACCCCCTCCTGCGAACCCCCCCCTCCCCTCCCCGCTTTGGCGCCGCGAAACCCTCCTCCCCCGCGCCGACCCCCTTCCCCTTCCACCGAACCCTAAAAAAAAATTCGAAATTCGAAGGGGAGTGAGGTTGTGTTTCGAAAATCTGGATTGTGATTTGAAAATATGGGTTTTGTTTCGAAAATCTGGATTTGAAATTCGAAGGGGAGGGAGGGGGGCTACGGGTCTGCGGGGGAGAAGGTTACGGGAGGGGGTCATGGGAAGGGGGAGGAGCGGTGGGGAAGGGGGTGGTGGGGAGTGGGGCTGTTAGGATGGTCTTCGCGGGGGGGTGATGGAGGGGGCCGCTGTGATGGGGGAGTGGCGGGGGTGGTGTGGGAGGGTGGGGAGGGGGTGGTGGGAGGGTTAGGGTTTAGGTTAGGGGTTAGGGTTAGGGTAGGGTTAGAAATTAGGGTTAAATTAGGTTAATTAAGGTAAAAGTTAACGGAAAGTTAACGGTAGGGTCACGTCAGGTATTTTTCAAAACCTTAGGGGCACCAGGTGAATTGTTGAAAACGCGAGGGTACCAGGTGAATTTCATCAAACCACAGGGGTACCTGGTGAAAAATCCGTTTTACGCCCAAAACCATTTTCTAACTCTTTTTTTAAATAGCCCATTTTGGAAAACCTTTTAAAAGTAGTTTTTATGAAAGCCCAATTTTATAAACCCATTTTCTAGCCCAATTTAATTAATAGAATTAATTAATTTTATTGATTAGTTTTATCAATAAAAATATTATAAAAATAATCTTTCTCCTGATTGTTTTCAAATATCTTTTACTAACTATTTCTAAAATCTTTTTAAATAAAAATCTTTTAGAGACCTACTAGTTTTCGAAAACCTATTGCATCCCAACTACCTAAACCTATATAATGATTCTCTCATCTCCTCACTATAATCACTCGGCAAATTACTGAACTTCTACAAAACTAATCTCTCGACGCCTACACAACTCACCGCCTAATCTCACAAAGCTCTCATACGGCACACCACCATATATTCACCACCCTAACTAATTCATCCTTATGCTGAATTCCACCGCCACATCATCGTCCCTCACTTTCTTTTATTGATACACCACCTGATCACTAATCTTCATCAATCATCAACACTACATCTAAACTTACCACAAGATTTCCCCCTACTACTACTACTACTACACGCAGCATCATCTATCAATAAATAATCCTATGCCCAACTGCCTAAACTCCATAAAAACACATTCCTCTAATACACTGCCACATTAATCATTCAACTTTCATCGCTTGATCATCATCAACACACAACACCAATTCCACGACCAAATCAAATACAAATAAACACAACTCGTACAAATCAAACAAAGCAGCAGCACGAAGCGTAACATCATATATACGATACAACAACTTTGTTTTATAAGACTCGCACTAGTAGAATAAATGCTTATTGCGGTGGTCATTAAGTAGCCTATTGCGGCAGTTTTCGCAGCGCAGCAATTAAAGGCGCAGCAATAGGACAACATATTGCTGCGGTTCTTACCTAAAACCGCAGCAATAGGTAGTGTTAATAATAATAAAAAAATAATTAAAAAGCAACACATTGCTGCTGTTGTTGGTAAAAACAGCAGCAATATGTGAGTCTATTGCTGCTGTTTTTACCAAACAACAGCAGCAATAGGTTGTTTTTTTTTTAAAAAAAAATTCATACATTTCTTATGTCATATATACTTCAGTATTTCACCCAAGCAATATTTTCACAAATAAAACTATACAACCAGATTTTTTGGAATTCATTCAAACAACAAATGAATTAATAAAACCCATAACTACAACATTTACATTTGATATTATAAGAAATGAAACTATGAAACACACCAAATCTGAAAAATGTAACCAATACCAAAAACTAAAATATGATATTCATTACAAAATTAAAATGGAAATTAAACTAAAATAGAAACTCTAAAATAATTCATTCAAAAAAAGTAAAAACAAAAAAAATAGAAATCCTAAACATCGGATCTAAACTGAAAATAAAAATAAAAAAAATGAAGAAAATACGAAATAAAAAAAATGAAGGCCGGTGTTCAACGATGCCCGAAAATGATGCGCGAAGTCGCCGGAAGACGAAGAAGAGGAGAGAGAAAATTGGCGGTGTTCGCACGGCCGACGAACGAACGACAGGCGAGATGAAGCTCGACGAACGAAGATGAAGGCCGGTGTTCAACGATGCCCGAAAATGGTGCGCGAAGTCGCCGGAAGATGAAGAAGAGGAGAGAGAAAATTGCCAGTGTTCTCACGGTCGACGAATGAACGACGGGCTTGGAGACGACGGGCTTGGAGACAGATCTGGAGACGAACGAAAATGAAGGTTGATGGTTGAAGGATGGATCTGAGAGAAGAAGGAAGAGAGGGAGAATGAGAGAGTAAGGAAGACCGGGTGTGAGCTGAGGAGAGAGAAGAATGATAGGCGGCTAAGGGTTTTTTTTTTTAGGGAAGACTGGAAGTAAAGGAAACCTAGTTGGGCCTCTTTTATTTTCAATTTTAAAAGTCTATTGCTGCGGTTTTAGGTAAGAACCGCAGCAATAGGTTTAAATATTATTTTTTTAGTATATTGCTGCGGTTTTTGTCAAAAACCGCAGCAATATGTCTGGTCAAATAGTCAATTTTTTTCAAAAAAATTTCCGTTGAAACCATATTGCTGCGATTTTCGGCTGAAACCGCAGCAATATGGTTATTTTATATTATACCTTTTCTTTTTACGTGATATATACTGCTGCGTATGGGTAAAACAGCAGCAATAAGCAATTATTCTACTAGTGTCGTACAATAATCAATTTTCCAAGATTCGTACAAATCAACGACCCCGGACGGTGGTATAATTTCTGAGGGTCAACTAAATTAACAACCTTTATTTTATTTTCTTTATTTATTTTTATTATTTTCTTGAAGTTACTAACATTCTATTCATGATGTAGATTGTTAACTCGTCCCTGCGACTGTAATTATTGTATATATTATACTAACTCCCTACAATATTTTCTTTTCTTATTTTTATTTATTTTCATACATTATTATATGTCTGCCCGATTGTTATATACATATTATTATGATTGTCCTGCATGATTTTTATCACCCACATGTTATTATTGCTAAACAAGACCTAAATAATTGTTCTAACTAATTCAGATAATATGGACAACCTGCTAGGAACCTTGTAATTTGATTGCATAATAACTTGTCACTAAAAAATTAATCTTTTTATGTGTTTCCTGAACCAACCTAGACTAAATATTTTTAGGGTGTATAAAACATTATTTGATTATTTTTTGGCATAAAATCTGTAATAAATAGATATTTAGTAGAGGCCAACTCTGGGCGAATGTGGTTCATTATGACTAACCGTACCCTCACCCCTGAACTCAATCTTTGGTTCATTTTGACCATCGATGGAGTCAGGACGGGGAAATCTATACTGGATAATTTATCCCTACGGTTTTCCCATATCCAATTAGGTTTATGATTCTTCCTAAAAAGAATTGTTGGTGACTTCAAAACATTTTTCAATAAAACCTTAACATTAACAGTGGGGTAGTCAAATATAATACGCGCTCACACCGCGTTGGCGAAATAAAAACACGCCGATATATATAGAAACTCTTTAGGATTTTGGTGTCCACCTTTTTTTGACCGATATATCCTTAATTAGAAAAGAAAACTACAAATTGATCCCCCCAAACTGCACGACAGTTTGTAAAAAACATTCTAAAAATTAATCTCTGTTATTAACTGAGTGCATGCCAATTACCTTTGAATTCACCAGAAACTAATACTTGAAACCACTAAACAACTTAACCATAAATTTTAGGGAAATTTCCTCAGGTACCCCTGAGGTTTGACGTAATTCCCAAGATACCCCCCACATTTGGGGAATTCCTCAAATACCCCCGAGGTTTGTGTTTGGGCTCAAGATACCCTTACTAATAACGGCAGGCTAACGGACGTTAGTATTTCTCTTTCTCTAATCCATTTTCTCTCTCTCTCCTCCCACCACCCTCCATTGATGAACCTTCAAGCTTTCTATCTCCTCTCCATCTTTATCTTCTTCATCTCTCCTCCTAGTGAAAGTTCGGCCCACAACATTTCAACCCACCACAAAAAGATCTCATTTCCAATATAAAAAAGTTTCCCGGTAATCCAAACAAACCCCAAATTTTCGCCATTGTTAACCCCTTACTTTCTCTCTCCTCCATGAAGCAAACTGGAAGAAGAACAAGAAAACACCAACATTAACACGACAAATGGTAGCAGCGACATAATTGCGAATTGCGGCCTAACACCTCCGACCGCAATGATTGGCAGCAGCAGCTCCGCGAAGCCGTGACAACACGAACACGTGGCAGCAGCATCCACGAAGCGAGAGGAAAGAGGAAACAGAGGCATCCACCCACAACCCTTACTAGATGAGAGAAAAATTGCGAGCAAGAACAAGAACAACCACCGCCAAAACCGACATATGTGGCGGCGACAAATGACGATGGCACAGGCCGAATAGCTGGGCGGAAGTTCCATTGAGATTGGAAGAAGAGGAGATGCATGAGAGAGAGAGGAAGTAAGATTGAGGGTTTGGGGGTTTTTTTTCCAATAATGGAGGAGAGAGAAAGTAAGGGGTTAACAATGGTGGTCGTGGCTTTAGAGTGGGGTAGGAGGAGAGAGAAAGCTTCCATGTTCATCAATGGAGAGGATGATGGGTGGAGAGAGAAAGAAAATTGGGGAAAAGGAGAGGAAAATCTTACGGCGATAGGTTTCCATCCATAATAAGGGTATCTTGAGCCCAAACACAAATCTCAGGGGTATCTGAGGAATTCCCCAAATGTGGGGGGTATCTTGGGAATTACGCCAAACCTCAGGGGTACATGAGGAAATTTCCCTAAATTTTATGCTTCATCTTCTTTTCCCCCTCTATTATTTCCGGTGTGAATTTTATTCGGGCGACTTTTCAAAAATGTTGTAGTCGCAAAGACATATCAACAAGCCAGGAGAAGCAAAAAGGAACAAAAGCTCAACTAGCAAAAACATTTCTTACTCAACTAGCAAAAACATTTCTTACTTTGAAATGTTTATGCCAAATCCATGTATAGTTATGTCGTTAATCATTGTATTCGGACCAGGGCGGATCTAGCGTGGGTTCACCGAACCCACGAAATTTTGGAAAAAAAGCAAGGAAAAAATCTCGCCAAGAAAAAAATAAAAAAAAAAGCTTAAAAGTAAGAAAGCGCGAAACATTTACGATAGCTAAACAGCAGCTCAGTGGTTTCGCGTGTGAAACATAAGACATCTGCCCATAAGCTTCACGAGTTCGAGCCATCTCGGCTTCATTTTCTTTACACTGGTTTTCTTTTTCCCCTTTCTCAGTTTCTCTAATTCTCTCTCCTCTCATCTCTGTTTTCATCAAACCAAAAACCTAGGGTTTGAACTTTCAAAACTGAAAACACTACTCCACTCGACAAAGGCACGACGCCATCTCGCCATTCTCTCTCCTCTCGCACTCCGACGATAGGTGGCCCACCGGACGCCGCCCGCGGCAGACTCGCACGCCTTCTCGCACGGCGGCACGTACGCATCTCTATCTCTCATCTCTCCTCTCGCTCTAGCCTCTATCGAAGTCTGAATACTCGAATTTGTTTAGGTAATTTCTTTGCTTAAACTTTCATTTGCCAATTTATTTAGTAATCAAGTAATGCTTGGATAGTTGGTTATTTACAAATTGAATTATTGGAATGCTTGGATGAATTGAAATTATTGATTGCCATGAGATTAATTGAGACTTTCAAGTTTCAATTTTGTTGGGTGAATTTGCTATTGTTATATTGTTATTGTCTTATTGAAGTTTAATTTGGATTTTGGGGTAATGATTATTGGTTATTGAAGTTTATTTTGTTGAATTCAATTATTCATCATTAGACATTAGAGATTTAGAGTATAATTTAGATGTCAAATTGCCATTTGCCAAGAAAGTTGTTTAATTTTAAGTAATCTATGAAGGAAGGATGAAAAGTTTGGAATATTTTTGGAAGTCTCAAAAGTCTTTAGCTTGTTCTTCACCAAATACAAGCAACTTTCTTGAATTTAAGAAGTTATTCCCGTATTTATCTGTTGTAATTCCGAACTTGAATTGATGTATTTTATTTTTAAGCAATTTAAATTGGTCTTTTTTTTGTTTAACGTCTCATTGATTCCGAACCCACGTGGGTGAAATCCTGGATCCACCACTGATTCAGACAATGCTGGAAGAATTGAAAAACGAGTGCAATCCAAAAATGTTTATGCTAAAACCATGTTCTACTTAAAACATAGGAGTATCATATGCTCAAAAAAATTGAAAAAGCAAAACCAAAATCGATAAATTGAAGAATGCTAGAAGAATTGAAGAGAAGAATGAGGAGAAGAATTAAAGCAAAAAACAAGCGAGAGAAGAAAATTTGAACTCGCGAAACCCAAAATTTTTTTACCCACAAAATGAAACAATAATCTGATAATTTGAACTCCAAGACTCAAACTTTTCTCATAAATTTCTAAAAAAAATTAATTCAACCCCACCCGTGGATTTTTAGGAGTCTGAATGCCAATAAAAAACCAGAAAAAAAATTGGAGTAAAAAAGGTGAATTAATAGAAGACAAGACAGATTAAACACATCAAGGAATTGTAAATCACTCACATTCACCTTGAAATCACCCACATCCAACGATGCACATTGAAGTGCTCTGCCGTCGCTCCTCCGACGAGGGAACCACCTAGTATGTCAGTTTCTATGCTCAACTACAAAAGATCCATTACCAAATTGGTTACTCAACTTCTACTAAAGTTCACCTCCAAAATCCCTGTTTTAAGATCTGATAGGATCGTAAAAGTGTGTATTTTTGTTATCTTAAACCCTTAATTTAATAATGAGTTTTATATTTTATAAGGAGTTTTAAGTTATTTTTCTTCCGAGACATGAGTGACTACAAATTTATTTATTTGTCCGCTGGAAGATGATTTGGGCAACAAATTTGCAATCGGAGTTGGTAGTCCATTTTCCCTCTCCTACTTGGGATTATTTTGTGAGAAATTAGAAGTTCAGATGATTGGGCTTGATGGCATCATTGCCCACAATACCAAAGAAATATAATAAGAAGAGAAAGAAGCAAAATTAGAAGAACAAGCCTAAGTCAAAAAGGAAAATTAGGAAAGTTAGGCTGTGTGAATCCAAAAAAAAAAACAAAGAGTTGACCATATTAAAGGGGGGCGTTTTTAGAGAAGCAAAAAGCAGCAATTTAAAGTGGATGCATAGCAGCGAATTGTAGAGGAAGAAAAGCAGCGTTGAAAGATGAAGAAGGAGTGCAGCGAGAGGATTACGGATTACAGACTGCAACATTACTAATTACAGAATACAGAAGAACAGTAGCACTAGCGAGGAATTTCAGTCAGTTTTGTTGGTAAAATTGTAGTTTACTTTGCTTTTGTTTTCTTCTTCATTTCCATGGGTCTGAATTTGTTAATTTGGAACAGACTTTAGTCTTTTAATTGATCATTTGTTTTGTTATCTGAATTATGAATCCTTTGTTTACAATTGTTAGTTCAATTCTTAATCTGTCAGGTTAGATTAGTCTAGGGTAGGGAGATATTTTGAGTATTGGGTTATTATTTTGTGAGAATGGAAAAGCTATGATTTTTCATATTTAGATCATTCATTATATTTTGGTTGGATTGATACTCTGTATTATTGTTTAGAACTAGTTTGATTATACTTTAGATTGGCCATCTTTATGTAATTTGCTAGTTTTATTGCTAGGACTTGACTTGTGATACGTAATTGTCCTAGTTAATTCAGTTTGTAGCAATTAGGTGTTTGATTAGTGACTAAAACTTGTCGTAATACCTAATATTATCAATCTTTTAAGTTGCACAATTCTAGCTTGTGAGATTGTGGCTTAAGTTAACTATTCCTACAGTTTTCATGCTGCTAATTAATCGAGTCTAGGGAGCTTGTTCTAGATTATTAATTAGTTAGACAATATTCCAAGAGTTTTTTTGATTTATTTGCAATTTAGAAAGTTTAGAGTGTTTACGTGCATTCTTGAGTTAACGTCAAAATATATGCGTGATTTATTTAGTTCAATGATCGATTAATATCCCAATACCAATATATATATCTCCCGATCCATATTTTAGTATCTTTGATTATCTCTTTCTTAGTTTAATTATTTAGTAGATATTTTATAGCTAGTAGTTCATTTAGTTAATTGATATTCTATCAAAAACAGGGGTTTTTAACTAACACAAGAAATAATAAGATAAATCCAATTCTCTGTGGGATCGACCTTAGCTTACCCTACTACATTATTAGGAGGTTCGAGTTATGTTTATTTTTGGTAGACATGCGACGGTCGTACCAAGATCACAAAGGAAAAATGCCAAAATTGTCACTAAAAAACATATCAGAATCCAATCTAACCAATGCAGATGCACTTAATAATTCAATCTCAAATTCGCCACTTCCAATTCTAACACAACACTGTCTACATTCAACTATAAACAAGTAAAGTGCTGAAATCACATAAAACATAAAAGTCATATTAGCCAAGAAAGTTTTGACAGAAACCTAGTTCATAACTTAACATCTAATGAAGAAATAGGATCTAATTAAATACCTTTCTGAATCTTAACTTAGCACCTAACTCACAAAAGTAAATCCCCCAATGTTGTCAAATTTACATCATAATTTTTCCTCAAATATCTAACCAAGAACCTTTTGAATCACCCCAAGCAACACTATAACCAAAAAATCATCAAATTGAGGGATCAAACACATAAGACAATCCTATAGAGGAAGGAGGTTGTCGTTGGTGGTGGGTGCAGAATACCACGAAGAGGGCTTTGAATTGGTAAGTTGGAAAAGGCATATAGAGAAGAGAAGGAGAGCGAGAGAAAGAGAGTGAGAGAGAGTGTGAAGGGGTTCAGCGAGGGAATGTGAATACGGGGTGAAGTGAGGACATTTATGGCTTATAGAAAACACGAGGGCTCTGGTTTTCGGCTGAACCGGAGCCCTTGAGTTATTTGCTCCGAGTTTTCTACCTAATAGGAACTAATGACTTGCATTTATTTTAAAATAAAAACACTGGACTCAGGGCTCCGTTTTTAAATTAACTTGAGTCCTTGTTAAGTAGCAATAGAGTTTTTTTTTTTTACTAGTGCATTCAAGGTATGTCCAAGCCTGCTAGGTTGAAGACTTGAAAGTGCGGCCTGGGCAAAAGTTAGGGCACAAAAAATATAATAATAAAAACCAGATCAAGAACTACAAATGATTTTATTCAGCAAGGATACATAGAAATCCTCATCTCGAAGTCCGACCGCTTCAACAAAATAAATTAATCAAGGTCTCATGGTTTGACTTTTTAGAATTCAGAAGCATACTCTTTCTTGACACCGACGTAGACTCGAGTCGGAATCGAGCTAACTCAATGCCTTTTCCCACCCTTATCCATTATATTCTAATTTCCAATCCAAACTCTCTTTGTTTTTGAAGGAGTATCCGATACTTCCATGATCTCTCGCAGATATCTAACTTTATCTCAATCAGATTAAGTGACATTCAAATCAGTAGCTTTGAATGCTAAATTCAGTCAAGTATCATTCAATCTCAACTCCAGGTTCCTTAGTCAAGTTAAGCTTTCCCAATGTGGGGGTTTCCTATATTTGTGGTGGTATATTCATTCCTCTAAATAAAACTCCCGAAGTCTTGTAATATGCAAACTTCAATTTCGGATACTAATATTCATCAAAACAATTTTCAAAATCAATCTATCTCCTTTCATCAATATAAATACATATATACATGCGGTGAATAATATATTGTTATTTCACTAGGAATACTACAAGAGGTGGGGTGAATTGTATGTGTAGAAATAAACGTAACTTTTTGCGGAATTATAAAATTTAAATAAAGAAACAAGCTAAAGGAACACAAGGGATTTTTTCGGGGAAAAAGTTCATGGGCCAAACAAGAAGAAACAACCTTGACCACTAGGGATTTTAAACTCAACACTTTCACTAATTAGGCCAAACAACTCTGTTACAACCTAATTTAGCTCACGGGCCACACCTTGAGTTCCTAAACTCAAGTTCCCGAACAACTATTCCCTTAATAACTGTTCATCTCAACTACACTTGAAGTTTTCTCACTTTAACTCGCTTCACTCAAAGCTTTCTCTCTTACAGGACTTCACTCAAAATCCCCTTACCCCAAAACTAAAATACAATGATCAATAAACTTAGTGGAATTAGAGTAAGAAGGCAAAGAACAAATGGCTTTTATGAGAGAATGAAGGCACTGACACCTTACTTAGTTAAATTCACTAAATAACTTGGTCAGACACAAATTGGAACTTACTTAGACATAATTATTTATAGCAGTGGTTAACTAGAACGTGGGATTAAATCATATGTTAGTGGTAAAAATATTTTTCCCATGATGTTTTTCAACTAGAGGAACACATTCCTTTTGACAACCATGATCTCCACGATCTAATTTAAGTTAAACGTGCGTTATGTAATTACTAATGCTTCCTTAATTTTAGCAACCACTTATGTAGTAGCAAAAATCTTATTTAATTCAAAAGTATTTTAATTAATAAAACTAAAATTTAATCCTTTTAATCAAAATATTATCTATAAAATTATTTTCTTTAAAACCGAAAAGGATTTTTATTTTCAAAGAAAATAAAATCTTTTACTTAAAAAGATTTTCCTTAAAATCAGATTTTTACTAAATAAAAAACGGTTTCCTATAATTTAGGCATTAAACACTCAAACATAATAATTTAACCGTTATACTTATTCAACATATGTCTAGTTCCTTTTAAATAGTTACTTCCTTTAACTTAACATGACAGTGCCAGTTCGTCTGTTCCTTTCAAAGGAACAAACACTCATTCTCTTTTTAAATTGCTATGGGCATGTTTGGCAACTCTCAACCTTGAACTCTTCCTTAAGGAAGGAGTTTTCTAAGGAGCAGGTTTGGGAGGCTTTTTTTGACAATGGATTTGCATTTCTAACAGGTTGTTCCTTTGGTTCAGCAAGTTAGGAACTTGTTCCTCCAAGACCACTTCAACTGGTTCCTCCTCCACTACCATAGGCAGTTTTCTCTTTTGAGAGGAACTAGAAGTTATCCTCCTTTGGTTCAGAACCCCTTATTGGACAGAGAGATCCAAGCCATACAAAGTTTTCTCATTTAGTATATTACCTTGCTTAATTCCCAAGGTAGGTCAACCAGTGGTTTTAATTTTGAAGTAGGAGAGAAGAGAGGTGATGAGTGCTCCATTACAAACAACACAATGGTTTTCAATACAGTGTATAAGATGCTAGATAAAGAGGGAAGGGAAATTTATTTGGATGTGGTGGTCAAGGAATAACATGTAGCACATATCAAGGAGGCCAACCTTATTCCTCTTTTCAGTTCGAGGAATGAGTGCCCTCCAAACAAGATTGATCAAAATTTTGTGCACTGGGGAGAGGAGATTGTGGTTGATTTTAGTTTGGCCTGCAGTTCCCCCAAAGGATTGAACAATGTCATCCTGGGAGAAATTAGGAAAGGTGACATTTCCTTTCCTTTTAAAATATAGATCAGTTCCTTTGCAAGGAACTTCCCATCTTTTTCCTAAGGTCTCTTGGGAGAATTTTATTTTCTTCCTCCTGACTTCAGTAGTGCATATTCCACTAGTGTTGATGAAATTAGCACAAAATTCATCCATGGCTAAAGGAACTATGGCATTATTAAATGCGGTTTCAAAAAGGTATTCCATACCTTGTTCCTTTAGGATTTCTATGAGTTCAGTGAATTGAACCTTCTTAGCCCATTCTAAATCTACACAAAATCCAAGAACATATCTAGAATCACTTCGTTCCACTAGTTTCTTTGAGGAAGAAGTTGAAGTTCCTTTCGGAGGAATAGGCGTTGCTTCTTGTTCCTCCTCAACTGATTTGGGGATTTCTTCTTCATCATCTTCCCAAGCATACTTCTCCTTGTGACTCCAATTTTTGCTCTTCTACCCCCATTTGTGTTTCTTGAAGATTTTCGATTTCTAGGGTTTTGGATGGAGAAGAGGGTTTTCCATTTGAGAGGTTTTGGGAGTTTTTGCTTTTGGGAAAGGTGAATTGAGAGAAGTTTTTGCCATTTGGTCAAGAAAGATTTAGGTTTTTATGTGATGCGTATAGGTGGGATGAAGATAAACAATTGTGAAGATGAAGCGATTAAAGGAACACGGTTTTGGAAGGGAGGAAAGAGAAAGAAGATGCATGTAACAATATACGAAGAGTTACACGTGGAAAAAAATAAAAAATAAAAAAAAATAAAACAAAAGATAATAATTGAATCGGGACTTGATAAATCTGATTCCTATATTTTTGTGTTTTTCGGATTTTTTGATTTTTATGGTTTTTTTAATTTATGGAAAGAAAAAGAAAAGTAAGGAACTTGTGCTATAGGAACATCTTATACTAATTATCAACATTCATCAAATCATGCATGTTTCTATTACTTAGGAACAATAAGGGGAGTATTATGTGATATTGTGAGTGGCTCTATTCCTTTGAATCCATGTTTATGTTTTGAACATTTTAATTTGCAATGGTCTTAGACAATTAATCACAGTCACTTAATATCACATAGAGTAAGACAAATCAATTTCGACATGGGGGATTGGAACAGGAACAATTACTTAAGTTTTATTAAACCTAACTCAAGCCTTAATTTTTCATCTATCTCTTTGTAGAGGCTTAGTTAGTATATCAGTAATTTGATTTTCAGTTTGACAAAACTCAAGTTTAATCAAACGTTTTTCCACATTTTCTTTTAGAAAGTGATGCCCGATATGTATATGCTTAACTCTTGAATGATGCACCGGATCTTTTGAAATACTAATAGCATTTGTATTATCACATTAAATAGGGACACAATTGAAGTTTATTCCATAGTAAAAAAGTTGTTTTATCCAAAGCATTTGAGAGCGACATGCAGAAAGAACTATTAGCAAGTGGATAAAGCAATTGAGTTTTGTTTCTTATTGGTCCAAGAAACTAAACTATGACTAAGAAATTGAAACATACCCGAGGTGCTTTTCCTATTTACAAGATATCCAGCATAGTCGGTATCAAGATATCCTCTTAACTCAAATGTGTCACTTCTTCGATAGAACAATCCAAGATAATTTGTTCCTTTGAGATATCTAAGAATTCTCTTCGCTGTTGTTAAGTGAGACTCCTTGGGATTTTCTTGAAATCTAGCACATAAACCAACACTAAAAGCCATGTTTGGATGACTAGCAGTTAGATACAAAAGGGTACCAATCATGCCTCTATATTTTGGTTGATCAACACTTGTTCCTATGAAATCTTCATCTAATCTAGTTGAAGTCCCCATAAGAGTGTGATTAATCTTTGAATTTTCAAGGCCGGATTTCTTTAGAAGTTCCTTTATGTATTTTTGTTGGTGAATAATTATTCCTCTTTTAGTTTGCTTAATTTGTAACCAAAGAAAGAAATTTAACTCACCCATCAAACTCATTTCCAAATCATTACTTATGAGTTTAGAGAATTCTTTGCATAGTGACTCATTAGTTGCTCCAAAGATAATGTCATCAACATATATTTGAACAAGAAGTATATCAATTCTTTTCGATTTTAGAAACAAAGTTTTATCAACTTTTTCTCTTTTAAAATTGTTTTCTAAAAGAAATTTAGATAATCTCTCATACCATAACCTAAGTGCTTGCTTTAACCCATAAAGAGCTTTGTCAAGCTTGTAGACATGGTTTGGGAAATTATTATTTTCAATTCTAGGGGGTTGTTCAACATATACATCTTCATTTAAGTGGCCATTAAGAAACGCACATTTGACATCCATTTGATACAATTTAAATCCCATATATGTAGTAAATGCAATCAGTATTCTAATGGCCTCAAGTCCGGCAAGAGGAGCAAAGATTTCTTCATAGTCAATTCCTTCTTGTTGATTATAACCTTTTGCTACAAGTCTAGCTTTGTTCCTTACAATTGTTCCATGCTCATCTAGTTTGTTTCTAAACACCCATTTTAATCCAATCACTTTTTGTTGTTTAGAAGATGGAACTAGATACCATACTTTGTTGCTTTGAAACTTATTTAATTTATCTTGCATAGCAGTGATCAAATCAGAATCCGTTAAGGCTTCTTCATGATTTCTTGGTTCCATCATTGATAGGAACGCATGAAATGCACAAAAATTCCTTAATTGAGATCTAGTTTGCGTACCTTCGGATATGTCACTTATTATGAGTTCCACTAGATGTGATTTTTTATGTCTCCAAGGTTTTGGTTGAAATTCTCTTATAGGAACAGGTTGTTCCTCTTGAATTTCTTTAGAGGACGAGGAGCCTTGTTCGTTTGTTCCTCTTTCAGCAATTGTTGAATTAGTTCCTTCAAAATTTTCATTTTTAATAGAAACAGGAACATCTCCATCATCTTGAGGAACATGAACAACATTGTTATGAAAGTTTTCATCTTCTTCGTTCCTTTCCTCTTTTATTCCTTCTTCTTCCTCAATTGAATCTCGCATCTTTTTCATTTAGTCGAACCAAGCCTATTTCAAAGTCATCAACCCGCTTGCTTGGATTAAAATTGTCGATTAATCAAAAATTATATGTACACTTTCTTCAACACACATAGTTCTTTTATTGTAAACTCTATAAGCCTTGCTATGTGATGAATATCCTAGAAATATTGCTTCACCACTCCTTGCATCAATTTTTCCAAGATTATCTTTCCCATTATTATGAACAAAACATTTACAAACAATATTCTGAAATGTGTTATATTGGGTTTCTTACCAAAATAAAGCTCATAAGGAGTTTTATTAATGATAGGTCTCATCATGCCACGATTTATTATGTGACAAGTTGTATTAATAGCCTCTCGCCCTAAGGTTTCTTGGAAGTTCACTAGCTATTAATATAGTCCTAGCCATTTCTTCCAAAGTCCTATTTTTCCTTTCTACAACACCATTTTGTTGTGGTGTCCTAGATGCACAAAAATTGTGTTATAGGCCATGATCTCTACTTAAGTCATCAAATTTATAATTTTCAAATTATTTACCATGATCAGATCTAATATGCATTAATTTGTGACCACTCAAATTTTGAACTCTCTTTGCAAAGACATGGAACTCATGATCCAAATGCAACCCTCACTTTCTCACTTAATTTAGGTTGAACTGGTTTTAATAATTTTGCTCCTTTTGATGAATTAGAACGGATAGGCAAAATCAAAATTTAACTATAGTTCTCAAGAGATACTCAAAGAACTACAGGATCTTAATACAACTAAACAAGACACACTCAATTTAGTCTATCAATCTTAAACAACCAAGACACACTCATGTTGTAATAGGGGTTTTGAGACACACTCAAAAAAAGTTTCACAAAGAAACACTTATTTTAATTCAAACTCAAATCTGCCTTTCACTTATCATTTGCTCTCCTTTTATAGAGGAATGGAACAGCAAAAACACACCAAAAACCCCTAGGAAAACCTTCCAAAAGAAGGAGGGTTTAGGAGTTACAAACTCCCTAGAATCATGCCTCTCATAATGCCTCATTTATGGGGCTGTTACAAGGGGTTACAATCAGCAAAATCAAACCCTATTGCTGATGTATTACACGCCTATCATTAGCCTAAAACACATCTCCTAATCATGGATTACTTTATGAGTAATCTCATGGTTTATTACAACTAAAAAATAACAATAAAAGCAAATAAAACCCAAGCATAACTTCGGCCTTCAATTCACACGCCTTTTTTACTTGTAGCCTTGTAGTTGTTGCTGATTTGATTCGTTGTTGGGCTCATACTTGGTTCAACTCATCATAAGTCTCATACTTACCAGAGAGGAAAATGACCCAAGTGTATCTTGAGTTGTCATCAACAATAACTAGCACATACCTCTTACCACTTATGCTTTGAATCTGCATGGGGCCACGCAAATCCATGTGAATTAATTCCAATGGCTTTGTGGTGCTTACAATAGTTTTAGATTTGAAAGAGAGTCTAATATGCTTACCTTTAGCACACGCATCCCAAACTTGATCAATATGAAATTTTATGGATGGTAATCCCAAAACAAGATCTTTTGATCGAAGTTTGTCAAGTAACGAAAAACTTGCATGACCAAGGCGTTTATGCCATAAGAGAGGACCATCCTCAATAACACTAAGGCATGTCAAGTTATTTTTAAGAACAAGGTCAAGATCCAAAATATACGTGTTCCCTTTCCTTGTTCCTTCCAAGATGACATTTTTAGAGTTATTGTTAACAATCAAGCATTTTTCACTATTAAATTTAACAACATTTTCCTTGTCACAGAGTTGGGAAATTAAATACTTAAGAGATTATGTTTTAAACCTTCAATTAGAAAAACATTATTAATGGAATATGATGGTGACTTACCAATCTTACCTATGGCAACTATGTTACCTTTCTTATTGTCACCAAATGTCACACTTCCACCTTCATAGGTTGAGAGAGAGAATATTAGATTTGTCTCCTGTAATATGCTTAGAACAACCACTATCAAGGTACCAAGTGTTGTCCCTTCTCACTCCAACCTGCAAAAATCAACTAGTTGTTAGTTGTACGAACCCCTTCTTTCGTGGATTCGTGTTCTTGACCATCATTAGTTTTTGCAACCCAATTTATGTTGTTTAATTTCACATTTTTTCCAATCATACCAATTCTTAGTTGACATTGATTTATGTAATGACCTATCTTTCCACATTACACGCAAATTTTGTCACTAGGTAGGTCAACATATTTCTTAGGCTTGTTCCTTTTTTTGTGGTTTTCAAAATCGAGACCTTCTTTTCTTATAGTCAGTGGTCTCTCAATCCACTTAGGAACAACCATCACTTTGCCTCTGTCCCTTGCAACCGCAAGTTCCTTCTTGAGATTACAGATCTGTTCCTTTAAAACGATTTTATCTTTATTCAAGTTTTCAATCTCAGATCTGTAACCTTTCAAAGGGGTTGATCTTATTTTAAAAGAACTTAGAATAGGGACAAATTCTTTTAGGTGAGAGATTTCAAAATTGATTAGATAATTCTCGTTTTTAACACTCTCATATAGTTCTTTGGTTTTTAAGTTCTTATCAAATAAATCAAAGAACACACTTTCAACATCCGTTCTCATTTTCTTAAGCCATTCTATATGTTCTTTACACACTTTAACAACTTGTTCAATTTGTTCACATTTTTCACGTTCATCTCTACATTCAAGAATTGCATCATAAAGAGGATCATAAATTTAAGTCATAGTTTTTCCATCTAAGTCTGATTCAAGTATATGTTGGTTTACCTTAACATTTTTTTCATCTTCCTTTATGTTAGTGTTTGCCATGAGGCAAAGATTTGAAGTTTCTTCATTTTGTTGTTCCTCTTCCTCTTCAGTCTATAAATCTCCCCAAGCTTCTACCATAGCCTTTTGAACGTTCGCTTTTGAGAATGGAGCTTTAGTTTCCTTGTTCCTTTCAAAGAAAACGTTTCTTGTTCCTTTCTTTGGTCTTGTCATTTTTCCAAAGTGGACATTCCTTGATGAAGTGATATGTACTACTACATTTATGACAAGCAGCTTTGTTAGAAATTTTTTTAGCTTTACCTTTGAAGTTCCCATTCTTCATGTTCCTATACATCTTTCGAAATTTTCGGACCATGAGAGCCGCTTCATCTTCATCCGAGTCGAGTTATCTTCATCATCTACTTTTAGGGCAATGGGATTAGACTTAGAGATTTCACCATACTCAGTATCAAGGTGGAGCTCATGAGTCATAAGTGATCCAGCAAGTTGTTCCAAGTTGAACTTGGTAAAGTCTTTTGTTTCTTGTAAAGCAGTGACCTTAGCCATCCATCTATCCTTAGGAAGACTCCTAAGAACTTTTCGAACCTGTTCCTATGATGAAATAAACTTTCCAAGAGAAGCTAACTCATTATTAATGTTAGTAAAACGAGTAACCATCTCTTGTTTGCTTTCCTTAGCCTTCATGGAGAACAGTTCATAGTGATTTATTAGTAAATCAATTTTGGATCTCTTGACTTCATTGGTTCCTTCATGGGTTACCTCAAGTCACTAGTGGAAAATTGCTCTTTTGCTACATTACAAATGCTTTAGTTTTCATACAAACGGAGCATTTGAAATTACAAAATTGAGAAATAAAAGAAAAAAAGAACACCAAATTTAGCATTTTAGTCAAATGCTCCTGTCAAACGGAGCATTTTAGTCATTTAACCGGTTCAGGTTACACTTTCTCCACTTATTATCTCCTCGTTGCTTGAAAAAAAAAACCCTCAACGCCTCATTCTTTCACCCCCTCAAATCCCTAATTGCTCACCTCCCTTCTCTCCAACCGCCTCCCTCACATTCACTCTCCTCAATTCGACTCTCAATCATACCTCTCTCGCAACTTTCTTCGCGCACTGAAAACCCTAGAAATCCGATAATCAGAAACGACAAGGGTGATGATAACGACGTTGATGATGAAGAAGATAATTATTGAAGGTTGTGGAAAGAAGTTGCTCATATTGTGTATAAGGTTGTCGGGTCGTTTCTGCCCGGTGATCAGATTTTTAAGCCCTATGAGTCCGCTTATGCAATTGTCAAGGTTTTTCGCTATTTTTTCTTTGTTATTTCGCTGATTACTTCACTTTTCTTGTTGATTTTGCTGTTCTTGTTGTTGATTTGGTTTGGTTTTTGTTGTTGGTTTAGATATTAAGGGACGAAAGGTTGATACTAATTGAGATTTCGCCATTCTTTACGCAACTGAATTAATGGTTTGTGTTTCTATTTCCTATTTTAATTTTCGGTTTCTAGGGTTTCATTACGTATATACCATTTTCTCTCTAAGTTTGTGATTTTCTTGCTATTTGAAACTGTGATTTTCTTGCTATCATGTTTTTTTATTTGAAAGCATTGCTGAATTGTTTATAGTTCAGAATCATAGAGTTTACTCTGCTTTTTTATTCTGTAATTTTTTTTTGAAAATTCATAGTTGATTGAGCTCCATAGTTCTTTTTTTAATCACTTAAGTGTGGTGAAGCTAAAATGATATGCCATGTTTTTTCTTGAATAGGTAACTAAAATGTCAATAATTAATGCAGCTTTTGCAGAATTTGGTGAGGAACCTTAACAGTACCTTGAAATTTGAATCTCCTCCCTCCCTTTTTTATAGTTCTTGATCTTGTCTTGTTATTAAAGGTTAAGTTGACTATTTATGAAAGCTCTGCTCTCCCTTCCCCATCTTACTTATGTGGCAATGTTTCATATGGTTTCATTTTCAGGTATATATTTTTTTGGATTTTCTACAAATTTAAATTTTGTTGAAGTTTGAGCATTGTTTAATGTTGGTTTTTAAATATGAATTCCTTGTTTTTGTCTCCTGCAAGGTTCTCTTGTCCCGGCCGTTGCCTCTAGTTGTCTTTGCCCTCACTCTGCCGCTTGCTTGCCATTGTTCTTTGTATAGTGGCTCTTGGCGCTGCCTTTTGCTTTTGTTCATTCAAATTCTCTCTCTTATTAAAAGAGATGACACAAAATCAAGTTTCATTGTGGTATATCTATTTTTTCCCTTTTTGGAACCCATTTAGATTTGAGTCTGATTTCGCTTATGATGTCCATTTATAAGAAAATTACTTTGGAGAATCACTACGTTATGGTTTTCAATTCCAAGTTTGATTATTTTGAATTACAAAGTATATTAAGAATCTCTAAAGGGAATATTAGTTGGATTTTTTAACTACAATAATACAAACTTTGGCCCGTTCTCTCGCAATAATACAAACTTCTGATTATTTTTTAATAATACAAACTTTAGGCCAAAATTCCTCCAGTAGGTCAAGTTGAACACGTGTCGCTTTTTTATTGGCTGATTTTGGCCTACTGGAGGAATTTTGACCTACTAGAGGAATTTTGGCCTAAAGTTTGTATTATTAAAAAATAATCAGAAGTTTGTATTATTGCGAGAGAATGGGCCAAAGTTTGTATTATTCCAGTTAAAAAATCCATATTAGTTTGTAAGAGTTAGTTTTAGTTGGGATGCGATTAGTCTAGTAAGAGAACATGTTTTTTCGTAGGATTAATCTAGTTTTGAATTCGAGATTAGTCTAGGGAGTCATACTAGTGCAAGGTGTTATGAAACTCATGATTTCTTGTATCATGATTTACTCTATAGTTTGCTACCCCTCTTGTCTTGTCTTATGAAAACTCGATAGTTTGGTGTCTGCTTCATATTCTTATTTGTTCGCTGAGATCATCATTGAGAAAGGAAGATGAAGCCTTAGATGAACTCTAGAAACTCTTTTGTGATAAAATTGTTGTTGCTAACTTTTTATTGCACTTTTTACTTCTCTGATTTATGGTCACAAATGATAGAACTAACACCCTTAATTTTTGTCAATTCGAACCCACAAATCTTCCCCTCTTCGTTAATACAAATAGTAACAACCATTCCGTGAAGGATAAATTTTGCTTTTCCCCACTTTTTGTTAATATGGAACACTCATACATAATATTTGTTGTCTCTTCCTTTAGATAAATTAATCATTTCTTGCTGGCTCCATTCCATTTTGACTTACCTATTTGATACTTTTGATTTTTGCCCTTGCTATTTTGGGGAAACTTTACATGGTGAGATTAACAAAATTTTGTTGCTTTTCATTTGCAGTCATAATCTACCCTCGGTACGAGTTTCCTAGTCTAAACTAGCCTGACTACCCAGTTGTCCTAAATGTTTGTAGGTGTCATGTGCTGACTTCATCTTTTAGAGTTCATTGTGCAGACATCTATATTCTGAATCCTCTATATTCTACTCCTACCGGCTGTTTCTATTCATGTATACATATGCTTATTCAATATCGTGATGCATGTAATGTTGTAGGCCATGCAAAACAATCATCTCAGCTAATGATGTACTTCAGACAAATGTTAGTGAGTAGCAGAAGTCAAGCGCGTCTGTCATATTGGATCCATATGCAAATTGAATATGTTATTACCCGTAAGACCCCTTATTTGAGAAACTATGTATAACACGACCCTTGAAATGATAACACAAATCTCCTGTTTGCTGCATCATTTGAGTGCTCCATATATCTGACTTTCTTTGGGGCACTCCTACAACCTTGATCTAGTGTTTGCTCATATCTGTAATTTAAGTTGTGAATGTTTCTATGGTCTGTCATCTGGAGAAAGGATTAAGGATGTATTGGACTACTTATTGTATTATTGACTGATTAAACTGCTTGGACATGCATTTTTCTTCTTTTTTTACTGTTCTTTTCTAAATTTTCTTTAGCTCATGAAAGTATAAGTAGTTTCTCTTCTTGGTTTGCAATCCCATGTTTTTAGCTGATTTGGTGATTCGAATTTAATCTTTCTCTTTTTAAACACAGATGAAGCAGTTTTGCGCATAAATTTTGATAGTTGTCTCCTAAATTTTACTTGGATAATGACTCTCAGTACGGTGTATAATAGGATTCTGCTGTTATTGCCATCAAAACCTCTGAAACTGCCAGTACAGGTAATGGGCAAATATAGCATGTTTAATTTTTCATTCTCTGATTTGTTATGTTAGGAACTAAGCATCCATATTCCACTCTTACAGGGGTCAACATTCATCAGGGTGGCTTTGGGATCAATAAGAGTTTAGATGAGCTGGCTGCTACATGCTACATGCCTTAAATATGACTTCAAGGATCCTCCAAGGCTAGTGAGTGATTCATGTACTTGTTGTGTTACTATTGCTATAAATATGACTCTTTTGATTTTATTGAAAGAAGTTGGTTTCTTTTGAAAGGTGTCGAAATATATATATATATTCATTTGCATTGTTCTAAGAACTCACTATAATTTGTAAGAAACAAGTAATTTACAGAATTGGATTAATTTAAGGCAGAGCATAAGAGATGTGATTGTATTCATAATGATGATTCAAGATCAAATACAATCTAATCTATTATACATGTCAGGTTAATAAAGTTATTGTATTCAGGATCAAATAATCAAGGGTGACGGCCAATTATTATTGTAAATGTTTATTTAGTTGTAGTAAAGTACCATGTCAGCTTTAATGCTCAAGTGACAATTATGATTATCGGAGCATCATGAAAGCTAGAATTTTAATAGTATTCTTTTATTAAATCGCATTGATATGCTTTATTAGCTGGTGTGTTTTCATATCTTGCAGTACTAGCATTGAAATCTATCACAATTTTTATACTAACTTCACTACATGTCGTCAGCCGTGTCGCTGATGCTGTTGGCTCTTGGTTATGCTGCTCTTGGCTGGTTGTTGCTGCTAGTTTTATTATCAACAATTTGTCGAGCTCATATCTTGTAGTTTACAATTGTAATTTTTTTTTTGTATGTATAAACAATCAGAAATTGAACTATTATCTATATATATTGGTTGTGCATCAATACTGAACAAAAAAAGTAGCAAAAAAAATATATTTTTTTGTTATTTTTGGGCCCTTAAATGCTCCGGTATTACCAGTAAGCCGGAGCATTTGTAAATACAAATGCTCCGGTTTATTGGTAAAACCGAAGCATTTGAGGCCCCAAATGCTCCGATTGTTTTGAAAAACCGGAGCATTTGTGGCACAAATGCTTCGGTTACAACCGGAGCATTTATAAAAGTCTCAAATGCTCGTGTGACGTCTGCTACGGGTCAAAAACGAAGCATTTAGGGCCTAAAAGACCGGAGCATTTGAGGTTTTTTCTACTAGTGAGTAAATCCCATATTTGCTTTGCGGATTTGCATCCCATGATTCTATTGTGTTCATGGGGTCCAAGTCCACAATGCAAAAGTTTAATAGCCATAGCATTCACTTTCATTTTTCTCAAAGTCAGCTTTGTCATATTCAGAGAATGGTTTAGGAATTACCTCATTTTTATCATTAGTGGTTGTGACCTCAAAATCACCAACTTCAATGACACTCCATACCTGGTAGTTTTCGGCCTTGATGGAAATATTCATTCTATTCTTCTAGTTGAAATAGAACTTCCCATTGAACATAGGAGACCGTTGCGTAGAGTAACCTTCCTCAAGTTTCTCGGTAGTGTTCATTGTTCCTTAGATATTTTTCTCAATAGGGTTTCCTATTTTTCGTGAGTTCTAGCTCAGATACCAATTGTTATTTTACTAGGAGCAGTACAAGAGGGGAGGGGGGAGGTGAATTGTATGTGTAGAAATAAACGCAACTTTTTGCGGAATTATAAAACTTAAACAAAGAAACAAGCTAATTAAAGGAACACAAGGGATTATTACGAGGAAAAAAAACTTGGGCCCAACTAGAAGAAACAACCTCGACCCATAGGGATTCTAAACTCAACAATTTCACTAATTAGGCCAAACAACTCTGTTACAACCTAATTTAGCTCATGGGCTACACCTTGAGTTCCTAAACTCAAGTTAATGAGCAACTATTCCCTTAACAACTGTTCATCTCAACTTCACTTGAAGTTTTCTCACTTTAACTCGCTTCCCTCAAAGCTTTCTCTCTTACAGGACTTCACTCAAAATCCCCTTACCCCAAAACCAAAATACAATGATCAATAAACTTAGTGGAATTAGAGTAAGAAGGCAAAGAACAAATGACTTTTATGAGAGAATGAAGGCACTGACACTTTACTTAGTTAAACTCACTAAATAATTTGGTCAGACACAAATTGGAACTTACTTAGACATAATTATTTATAGCAGTATTTAACTAGAACGTGGGATTAAATCATGTGTTAGTGGTAAAAACATTTTCCCATGATGTTCC